>CM069074.1:21435854-22080497 GCA_035220775.1 Malus fusca | reverse complement strand
TCTGTATTCAATTTCATTGTTCTTTTAGGTTACCCAAACAAGAAAATTCACAAATTCTATAGAATAAACTTTCATCATTTAAATTTTCGTCATTTTAAAATTCCTTAGTAATCTTAAATTTCTTCATCCAAACATAGTGTAATTCATTCTTAAATTTTTGTCAAAGTCTTTGGTTTTTGTCCACATCATTATTTAAAAAAAAAAGATTTACATGTAAGCATATCTAAATTTTATAATAAAAAATTATTCAACCATTTTCGAATATATTCATTTAGTGTTATAAACGTTTATATTTAGTATAATTATATTTATTGATTAAATTTTTTGTATCATATATTCTATTCTAATTTGTACCATTTTTTTATTTCAGATATTTTTTTATCTATACAAATTTTCTTTTTAGCTTTATTTTGTATCTATATATTTTATTTATTTTTATATGCTCATAATTTGAACTTTTATTTGTGCTCATAAGTTTTTTCTATTTGTACCAATAGGTATTCATAATGTACTGATTTTTTTATAAAGAGTGTACCACTTTTTTATATGCAAAATGTACACTTTTTTTTCAATGTCCAATTTCTTTTAATTTAAAACTATTCAATTTTATATTTATAATGCACCAATGTTTTATAATAAAATCTACTATTTTTTAATTTAAAAAGTACCCATACTTAAAATTTAAAAAAAAATATTACAAAACCTCATAAGATTTCATACAATCAAAATTTGAGGAAAAACTTAAATTCCTATTTAGTATTAATCTTCGCATAATTTTAGAGAGGAATTATTATTTTTTCGTTATTAATTTTCTTAATCAATACTGAAAGTTAACATTCGTTCTTCAATCAAAATATTTAAATTAATAAGGTTTCAATCTAAGATTTTGTTTGACAAGAGACCGGAACAAAAATTTTCCAAATAATAATAATAATAATTCAAACCATTAGTGTTAAACGCTTCTGAGGATAATGAAATGATTTCTTCACATCCTTTTCTACTCCTACATTCATTTTTCCCATACAATACAAATAAAGAAAATAAAGGGCCACAATAAAGAGGGGTGAGAAGATAAAAAAAAAGTGCAGAATTTATTGTCTTGAAGATTTAATTTCAGGTTTGCTACTAATAAGGATAAAACTGTTAAAAGCAAAGTTAGTTAGAGATTGTTATAAGGTGGTTATGGTAGTCTGTAATTAGTGAATGATTGTTTGGGTATTTTTGTAATTAGTTGGTTAGCTAAGACTAGTGAATCACTAGTATATATATGTGTATACCATTGTATAATTTTATGATGATGAAATGAAAGATAACATTTCTATATGGTATCACCCGCCTAAAAGTCTCACGACATTTTTCGATCCTGTTTTCCCGCTTCTCTCTCTTCTCTCTCTCTGCATCGTCTCCTAGGGTTTTGCTTCTTCTTCTCCAATTAATCGATCGCTTCAACGATCTTGCTTGTGCTCTCTGCTTCTTCTTCAAGCTATGATGACCTCTGCAGCTCAGTCTTCTGCTTCAGATTCTCCTATTCATCCAATTCCTGCTGCCCTTTCTAACCCTAATTCTGCGATTATGATCCAAAACATTGGATCCATGGTTCCAATCAAGCTTACAACGACGAACTACCTGACCTGGAGTGCTTTATTCGCTCCGATTTTCCTCCGGTACAATATTACCGGATTCATTGACGGCACAATGGCTGCTCCGTCGAAATTCCTTCTCGATGCATCTGGAAAACGCACCGCCACTCTGAATCCCCAATATGTTGCGTGGTATGAGAATGATCAGAACATCTTGATCTGGATCAACTCTACGCTCTCGGATGCCCTCATTCCCTACACTGTTGGTGTTAATTCGGCTCGGGAGCTATGGTCCATATTGGAATCGCGTCTAACCACTTCATCGCAATCGCACATTCATGAGCTTCGCTCTCGTCTCCGCAATATCACGAAGGGCGATTCTACGGCTGTAATCTATCTTCAACAAATTGAAGAAATTGCTGATGCCCTAGCCAATGCTGGTGCTCCAATTGAAGACTCTGAGCTAATATCTGTAATTCTCCACGGTCTGCCTTCTGAGTATGAATCCTTCATTGATGTTGTTCAATTTCGCCTTGGTTTCATCACCATTGATGAACTCCATGGTCTTCTCTTGAGTAAGGAACTGCAATTAAATGCTCGCAAGCCAGCATCTTCATCAGCATCGATTCACGCTTTTAATACCTCTGCTGGTCTTCTTCCCACACCAACCGGTGATTTTGGTCCTCAGGCATTTTTTACTCAGAATGGTTCCACTTCGAATCGTAGCAACTTCTCTAATTCTTCACATTTCCACAATCGCGGCACTCAGCGGAATTTCCAAGGCTCTCAAAGTCATCCAAAGTTGAATCGTGGAAATCAAGGCAATCACCGGTATAATCTTGGAAATCAAAGTTCTCGTTCCTGCTACAACAACTCCAACAGAAAGCTATCTTGCCAGATTTGCCGTCAGATGGATCATGAAGCTGCAGAGTGTCTTCATCGCATGAATCCTCATTATGGTACTAAGATTTCTCCGACTGCATACAATGCAACTACTTCTCCTACATGGTTGCTTGATTCTGGTGCTAGCTCGCACATGACCAATTCTTACACTCATCTGCAAAATCCTGAGCCTTACCATGGACCTGAACAAGTTTATGTTGGTGATGGCAAAGGTTTGCCCATCCTTAATTTCGGATCTTCTAATATTAACACTGATTCTCATTGTTTTGCTATCAAGAATGTTCTGCATGTTCCTCATCTTAAGCAAGATTTGATTTCTGCAAATCGATTCATACTTGATAATTGGTGTTCAATTCATTTGTATCCTTTTCACTTCCTTGTGAAGGATCTTTCTTCAGAGAAAACGCTCTTTAAGGGTCATGTGAGAGATGGATTCTATCCGTTTCATGCATTTTCTCTTGCTGGTAATAAACAAGCTTTTGTAGCACATGCTACAGCTTCCCCACATACATGGCATCAAAGATTGGGTCACCCTGGCTTCAAGATACTAAATAAGCTTGCATCAAAGTCATGTATTTCTCTTTCTAGTGCTTTAAATAAAACTGTCTGTTCTAGTTGTGCTCTAGGCAAGTCTTCAAAATTGCCTTTTGCTTCTGTTTCCTGTACCTCCAGTAAACATCTGGAATTGTTACACACTGATGTATGGGGTCCAACACCTCTTCTTTCTATCAATGGACATCGTTACTACATCATTTTTGTTGATGATTATACCAAATACACTTGGTTCTTTCCTCTTGCATCCAAGTCTGCTGTCTTTGACACATTTGTCAAATTTAAATCTCTCGTGGAAAATCTGCTCAGTTCTAAAATAGTTACTATACGATCTGATTCTGGTGGAGAGTTTCTTAGTCTCAAGTTCATCAATTATCTGCAAGTGCATGGCATTTCACATCAATTGAGTTGCCCTCACACGCCTGAACAGAATGGCTGTGCTAAACGCAAGCATAGGCATCTAGTTGAAACTGCTAGAACTCTTCTAGCAGCCTCTCAAGTTCCTAAGCTCTAATGGGATGATGCATTTGCCATGGCCATCTATCTGATTAACAGAATGCCAACAGCTACCAAGTCTTCTCCTTGGGAGTTACTATTTCACAAAACTCCAGATTACTCTTCTCTGAAAGTGTTTGGCTGCAAATGTTTTCCATGGTTGAAGCCTTACACTTCTTCTAAACTTGATCCAAAGAGCAAAGTATGTGTCTTCTTGGGTTACAGTTTGAATCACAAGGGTTATAAATGTCTAGATTTTCATACTGGCAGAGTATATCTTTCCCGGCATGTTATTTTTGATGAAGTTAATTTTCCTTTTGCTCAACAGGACTTATCTCAGTCTCTCCCATCCAGTTTTAGTTCTTCAGTACTGCAGCATCATCACACCATTCCCACAACCTTAACTTTCCCCACTATACCTCCACCACTACCACCTACTTCCCTTACTGCACATAATTCCCTTGCTGCCCCTACTTCCTCTCCCTCATCTTCTCATCCCATTTCTCATCCCATCTTTGCCCTTAATACACTTGTCGCACCTTCCATACCTCAAAATACTCATGCCATGCAAACTCGTTCCAAATCTGGTATTGTTAAACCAAAGGCCTTTTTAGCAACTAAACATCCCATTTCCTTTGAGATGTCACTGGACTATATACCATCCACTTATCTTCAAGCCTCCAAACACTCTCACTGGAGGCAAGCTATGTAGGAAGAATTCAATGCTCTTATTCAAACTGGTACTTGGTCTTTGGTCCCTTCTCATTCTTCTCAGAATCTGGTTGGTGCAAAATGGGTATTCAGAATCAAACGCAAGCCTGATGGTACCATTGACAGGTACAAAGCAAGGCTTGTTGCCAAAGGATTTCATCAGCAACAAGGTTTGGACTACACTGAAACATTTAGTCCAGTTGCTAAGCCAGTTACCAAATGATCAACTTGTCGGCATTTGTACTAAAGGTTTATCCAAGTCTCGGTTCATCTTCCTTAGGAACAAACTCTCTCTTCGGTTACCTCAATTAGGTTTGCGGGGGGGGGGGGGGAGGGGATAATAAGGATAAAACTGTTAAAAGCAAAGTTAGTTAGAGATTGTTATAAGGTGGTTATGGCAGTCTGTAATTAGTGAATGATTGTTTGGGTATTTTTGTAATTAGCTGGTTAGCTAAGACTAGTGAATCACTAGTATATATATGTGTATACCATTGTATAATTTTATGATGATGAAATGAAAGATAACATTTCTAATAGCTACAATACTTATATGTATTTTGTACAATCATCATCTAACGATAAGATATATTTAAGTGAAAATATTTATTTAATAAAATCACTATATGACTGTCGAGGTGGAAATTGTATTAAAGACATGCAAGTATTGTAGTCAATAGCATTAGTTTCTCCCAATTTTAGTCAAATTTTATCTCTAATCATAAAGATCTATGTCCATGAACTTTGCTCACCTGCACAGTTTTTTTTTTTCACATATGAATGGTTGAGATTAATAAACTCAATCGACTTGAAGGCATCAAGTAGTGAACAACTAACCTTTTGTATATGAGGCCGAACTGTAGGCCTGGCTCATTTAATTTTGGGCCAACCTTGTCTAAAAGCAATATTGTTATTTGTTTACTTGTTTACTTGTTTGTTTAATTTTTTGGATTTGGTTACAATATTTGCATGTATTTAATACAGTTGCTATTTCGACGGTCATAATATAATTATTAAAACATATATTGACATAAATATATCTAACTGTCAGATGGTTATTGTATTGATAATTTATGAGATGATACCTAACTATAGGAAGCAATTTTTTTTCTCAATTTTTTGTATGTTTTGGATATCAGATGAACAAAATGGCAAACCGTCACGGACAAAACAAAAGGGCACCGTCTCAAGCGCATGGGGAGTTGCCAAGAATACGGCAGAGATTGTCAAGGACAAAGTAGTGGACAAGTGAAAAACAAGAGTATGAAGAGTATGAAGATTAACAACAACAAATAAGCTATATCTGATTTACAAATTCTTATCAACTATTATCATTTAAAGTGAGTTTCTTTACATAATAGTATTGTTGGCTGGGAGATCCACACATAATTCTCCCTGCGAGAATGATGAAAATTCTTGGGCTCTCTTACACAGTTATTGCCCGACGGAACCATATCATTCTACCACATTTTGTCGGTTAAGTTCAGAAAAAGCCGCCTGAAAATTCTCTTCAAAATCAAATTCGCCCCAAATTTTTAAGTTGCCTAAAAGAATTTGCTTAGATTTCGTCAGGCAATCAATATTTCCCACCATTTTCCCCCAACCAAAATCTTTGAATTTTCTTGTATTTTGCCCAAAGAATGAATCGTTTATCCGACGATAAGTTAGATTAACGAACACGTGTCGCAATTTTAAAAAGACCTACCCGACGAACCGTCCGTCGGGTAAGAGTTTAAAATGTTATAACCTTCTAGTGTCTTCCTCCTTGCCGTTTTAACCTCTTTCTTTGTGCTCTCAGGCTCTCCCTCTCTTTGCTATCAAACTATCCCTCTCAGGGCTAGTTTGGTATTGCTGTGCTTTGAAAAAAAAGCTACTGTGAGAATAAGCGGCTGTGAAATAAAGCAGCAAAGTGTTTGGTAAATTTTTTTGTAAAAGTGCTTTTGGAAAAAAAAAAGTTGTATGATAGTGTTTGGTAAACTTTTATGTAAAACAGCTGTGACTGTGTGAAATGACGAAAAATGGTATAATACTAGATGTGCTATTAATTTAATTTTCTTAACAAAACACTTCCGGTACTGTTCACTTTTAACGAAATCCACATTTTTACTTTTAACTGGCACTATTCACTATACCTTTAAAAAAGGCTTTTCGTTAAAAGAGAAGTTTTTTTTTAACTTTTCGTTAATTTTCCTTAGTTTTAATTGATTTTTTTTTTTACAAAGATTATATTTACAAAGTAATGTATGATATGATAGATTGGGATCATAAGCACGAAATTCTGCAAACGAAAAATTTTGAGTAGAAATTTCCTACTTATCATTGAGCAACCAAGTATTATTCAAAAAGAAATCATAGGAGAAGATTGAGAGATTGTTGCATGTTTGGTCGTAGAAGTGTCGGTTATAAGCACGAAATTCTGTGAAAGAGAATTTGAGTAGGAATAAAAAGAAATCGTAAGAGAAGGTTGAGAGGTTGCAACTACTGCCACTGCTGCACTTCTCGACTTGAAACATGTAAGTTCATACCTAAGACAAGTAACTGGAAAATCCTAGCCAGTTTCAACCCTTCGCAAACTTCAAAAAATCATAGAATTTGCACTGAAGACCACAATTTCTTTGAAAGAACAACAAAGACCTAAGCTACTTGATCATAGATCTTTAAAAAGTGATGTTGAAGTACACCGTATTGTGCCTAATAGCTGACAACGAAATGTAATCCAACTCTTGAACGGGAAAAATGGTTCCAGAGATCATGAACTACTGACCAATCGGTCTGTTTATAAGTATCGGGGGCTTTAACTACTTCATGTCTTCGCGTCTCGTTGATTCTGCCCCTATTATGTTGTATTGTAGCATTGAGAATTTTGAAAACGTTCAATGCCAGGTCTTCTATAATCCGAGATCAATCGAGAAATATTACAATCAAGGTTGCTACCAAAGCACGATCCACAGGTCCAGGAAATATAGTCAATCGAAATTTTTCCCTCTTTGGCATAAGCTGGTGCAATTTGTACATTAGACTCGTTTGCAACAAGACATAACAAAAGCATTCAGACTATATCTCATAACCAAGAAACAGCACCTTAACCAAACTTCAAGAGAGTTGATGCGAAAATTTACTAACGCACAAATTTAAACCCTATTTGTGACAATTGTAGTAATGAATAAGTAGGGATCGTTCTAACCGGGGATTAACTAGGGATGCTAACCAAAGTAAAATTAAATTAAAAACGTAAAAACAAAATTTAAAACTCTAAACTAAAATCAAAACACTTAATTAGAATCACTCAAAATAAAACTAACAAATAAACCAAAATAAATTAAAAGACTCAAAATAATTCAAGACTTTAGAAAACACAAACTAAATTGATTTCTAACAAATCTAACACTTTAAAATAAACGGGGGATTGATTTTTAAAGAAAAGTAAATTTAAAACAGAAACTTAAAAACAAACTTCAAAGAAAATATATTTTATAGAATTAAAATGATGAGACGTTAGTTAGAGGGTTCCTTATCCACACATGAATAAATGTATACAATTTAATTCCCAGTTATGAATTCAACAAACGAATAAATGACAACGCCCCAAGTTAATTAGGTCCGCTTAAATTAACCTTCAGATTTCCCTAAATTCATTGAATTGGACGGGATACGCATCACAACCAAATTATTCTTATCAAGTTCCCTAACTATGGAATACGCATGATAGAGAGACATATCAAAGATCATTAAGTTTAATGGAAATCATAAGCATCGACTAGGCATTCATAACTATGGAATACGCATGTTAATCCAACCTAGGGTTTACTAAACACAATCGTGACTAGCGATTTTTACTACTAATGGATATAAGTTCATAACGATTAGGTGAAATTCACTTATATCCTAGCATCAAGTCTAAGCATGTAAATTAAGTGTCGACCCTTAACCCACATACATAAACAAGTTATTAATCAACACAGAAAAATAAACCACATCCAACGTTCAAGAATTCATAACTGGAGTAAATCAAATTATAATAAACAAATATTCATGGTTTCAAATTCACCTCTAACTAAACAGAAATTAATTACACATGTTTAATATAATTGAAAAACAAATTAAATTAAACATGAGTTAAGAAAAATAAAACCAAAGGAGGAAGTGATCCTGCTGTGCTTCGTGTTTCTGTTGCCTTGCGTCTGTTTCCAAACTGCCTAAGGCAGCAGTCCTCCACGTCTCGACCAGCTGCTCCTGTTTCCGCCTGACTCCAAGCTTTCCGTGCCTTCCTTCCGCCAGCTGTGCACGTCTTCTATCCTCTCGCGCTGCTCACGCTGGTCAGCTGTCGTCCTCTCTGCCTTCCTGCTCGCTGCCTCAAGGCAGCCTTCCACGTTCCCCTCACTGTCCGAAGCAGCACCCCCCTCGAAGACCTTCTTTATGCCGAGGCCCTCTCCATTTTCTTATTATTCCCCTTCTTTTGTCAGACCTCACTCACCACTTTCCTTATTCTAACCTCCAGCTGCACAAACTTTCCCTTTTTATTATTTATTTTCCGCACACACCCACATGCACATCCTTTTATTCTTTTGACTTCTTTTCTTCTCCCCCGGCCCCCCTAATTTATTCTTCCCATTATTCTTCTGCCGAGGCCTCCTCTAATTTGCTCCCTTATTTTATTTCTTTATTTCCTTCATGCAAGCTGTCCATCTCATTTTTTTATTTTTTTCTTTATAAAACAAACCATGATGATGTATAACATCATCATGAATCATTATTATTATATATATATATATATATATATATTATTTAATTTAAAAGCTAATCTACATTGACGAATTTATTACATAAAATCACACTTGTGCTATTTTTATTTTCTTAGCTAGATAAATTCGATAAAACACAAAAACAAAGTAAATAACTCAAAAATATAAGAAACTAACTAAGAAAAGACGAGAGAATTTGATGTAAAATATGTATAAATATGAGCTTATCAAGAGTAACATTGCAAACTAGTTGGAGCTTCAATCTGTGCTTAAAGCTGCTTATATGTGAGTGTCATTTAAACCACAGTGCAGATATACAATACAAGTATCTGTTCGAGCAATGGCATTGGAAGAGAACGAGTACTATCCACAGGTTTGGAAATGTGCCTGCGGTGATAACATATTCTCCCCTTAAGGATGGCTAGATTAATTTAACACTACTGTTGTACGTAATAAGGCCTAGTTACTAGAAGTTTTCTCTAGATTAATACAAGTTAAGATTCATGCAGTGCACCTTATGTGCAGAAGAATTCTTGCACACAACAGAGGTAATGAAATGTGTTGTAAGAAATTTTCACCGTATATGCATGCTATGCTACCATTGTTCTCCAGTTTTTTTGTGCAATGGGATTGAGACAGATGAAATATCCGAATGGTTATTGAATATATTTGAAGGCTCAAAGTGAAGGTTACAAAACAGGAAATCCTGATTTGGAGGCTAAACGTCGATGGCTGTCCACATCTTTTCTTGTCTTAAACTTACAATCGAGGGTAGTTTCAGCTGTAGGTGTTGATTGAACACATTGTTTGGTGCTCGACACATGAACTTTCTACCATTACACAAATAACTTGACCAAATTTTGAAGGGCATTTTGGTTAAAGAAGTAAACACCTTAAGGTCATTTCTTCATTTTTCCAAGAGTACGTTTTCACAGCTACTCAAAATCTCTCCAATCGGGAACTAAACCATCCCAAACCAAGGGGAAAAGATAGGAAGTTGTGGAAGACAATGAAAGAGGGATGGTAGAGAACCAAATCGATGCGAAGAAGAAGATCAAACCGCTTAACTAAGAAGATAATGAAATCTACTGCTACTCTCGGAATCTTACTAACACAAAGATTGCTTGGACATATATATTCAATAATCTAAAAATTGGGTCTAAACATGAATCTACCATTGAACCCGTTTTTCTGTTTCGGTGAGCCAGCCGGATTCTCCCCAGCACACAGAGCACTCTGCACATATAGCATACAACATACATCATACATATTCTCCCCAGCGCACAAATTTTCTTGTCTCTCAAATTTTCTTGTTTCCTCCACAAACCCTAATTTTTTCCCCAATTTTTCCCCAATTGTTTTCTCCATCCCCAGTTTTCTCGACTCCCATACACTCATCCCTTTTCTCTTTCCCACCCCTCTTTCACTCTCCCCATCCCCAAATTAAAAAATCCAAACAAATAAATAACAAAATTTTAGAGAAGAGAAGCTTACCAGAGGAAAGAGGGAAAGTGACGGCGATAGAAGGAGGGAAGGCGACAGCTGGCGCTGAGACCGACGGAGAGAGAGGAAAAGGAGGAGGAGGAGGAGGAGGAGAAGAGGTGCAGCTGCAGGCAATAGAGGAGAGGAGGGCGATTTCAGGAGGGCGTGCGAGAGAGAAGAGGGCGTGAATGTTCTGTGATTTCCAGGAGGGCGTGCGAGAGAGAAGGCAGAGAGAAACGAGGGCAACATTGGTAATTTAAAAATTTCATTAAAAGAATTACTGTAACTTCGTGTTTTGAAAATAAGCTGTTTTCTGAAGCTGCAAGCTGCTATTTGCAGCTTCAGGTCAGCTTCAGGTTTTGGGCTTTTTTTCACCCTCAACTTTGAAATAAAGCTGTTTTTCAAAGTTTACCAAACACCAAAATTGCTATCAGCTTTTTTTCACCCCAGCTTTTTTTTTTATTACCACACTCCCAAACCTGACCTCAGTATTGTCTCACCCTCACTCTCACTCTCACTCTCGCTCTTGGTTCTCTCACTCTCACTCTCGCTCTTGGTTCTCTCACTCTCACTCTCCTTCTCAGGTCTCTCAGTTCTCTCACTCTCACTCTCCCTCTCATCGGCCTCCGCTCTCAAACCCAGCAACGCTTTCCCTCTCATCGGCCATCGCTCTCAAACCTAGCAACATTCTCACTCCGTAATTGTAAGTTTATTTCAATTTTGTTTTATTTGTTAATTTGTTTTGGGTTTGTGAAATTGAAATGGGTTTGTGCATACGTTTGGGTTTTTTAAATTAAATTTGTGACAATGAAATGGATTTGTGAAATCGTGAATTGGGTTTGTATGTGAATCTGTGAACATGCATGCGGGGTTGCTTCTAGATAATGAAATTAGGATTGTGGGTTTGTGATAAAATGGGGTCAACAACAAATTAGAATTTGGTGATAATAAGTCAATCTGTGAATTGGGTTTTTGAATTGGAATTGGGTTTTGGAATTAGAATTGGTTGTTAATTCTCAATGCTCTCAATCTGTGAATAGGGTTTTTGAAATGATTATACACGGTGTAATTTTGAATGGGGTTTCTGAAAGTGAAAATGAAAATGTGAAAGTGAAATTGTGAATTCATTAAGTGAAAGTGGAATTGTGAATTGAATATGTGAAAGTCGAATTGTGATTTCAAAATGATGGATATTTGTGTATGCGATTTGTGAACTGAAAATGATGCATATAGGTTGAAAATGAATTCATAGTGGAATGATAGCTAAATGAAAGTGATGCATATAGGTTTAAGAAATATTTGAAATGGTGTATTTTTGCAGATGGCTCCCCGATTGATCACGTGCCACCGGTCTGCTTCATCTTTGGCTCAGAGTGAGCAGTCGACCCCAATGGTACTGTGGTGGCCAGCGGTATCCAAGCACCGACTGCGGAGTCGGCAGCCGACACCAGTTAGACCGCACCATTGCTCCTCTCTCCCCGATCTACCTAGTGACTCCACAACACCTGTCACCACCAACCGCCCCCAGCTATCACTTCACCCCCACTCTGGCAGCGTAGAGGCCGAATCGGCCCTGGTGGATGGAGAGGAGACGAGAGGATAACTCCCCACCACCCCGATGAATAAAAAGACTCGGGGCATGTCAGGTCTGAAGACAAACCAGATCACTCGAACTACCTAGGCCCCGTTCTAGATTGTGAGCCTCCCGAACCACCGCCGAGCCTGTGCCAATGTCAACAGTTTGTTGACTCACGACTGCGGGGCCATCATCCACAGCAAATGCCCCATGGATGCTGATTCATGGATTTCACATAGGCAGGAGATTCGCCGGGAGATGTACTGCCCAACTTTCAGTAAGTATACAACTGCTTTGTCAAAGTCATAATATTTTTAGAAATTAATTAACTGTCGTGTTAAATTAATTATTTGTTCTTCTATGTGAAAATTGCAGTCCAACTTTTCATGGAACGAGCAGGACAGAGGTTGTATGGAGTACATTGACCGGATCTGGAAGTTGCGGTTCAAGGAGTGGAAGTATGAGCTCCACAAGTACTACAAGTCTTGTCCGACACTTGAGGCAGTTCGGGGGACCCTCCCAAGGAGTTTCTGGAGAGGGTGGGCGAGTGGGACTGAGTTTGGCACTCATTTTGAGAGTGAAAAGTATAAGGTAATAAACATTTATATTTATATTTTTAATTATTATTTTATAATTATTTTTTTCAACTTCAACAAAGATGTGTGTTATTCAGGATTTGGGTATCCCATGCACCGCAAAAAGGAAAAGAATGAACAAATGTTAGATCCCACATCGTTCAGGAGAGTGGATTTTCTATGCTTTATATTTACATGCTCACCTCATTTAGCACGAGACATTTTAGGAGCTTACTAGTTTCGGATTCCATAGAACTTTGAAGTTAAGCGAGATCGCGCAAGAGCAATCCCAGGATGGGTGACCCACTGGGAAGCTCTCGTGTGAGTTCCCAGAAACAAAACCGTGAGGGTGTGGTTCGGGCCCAAAGCAGACAATATCGTGCTACGACGGAGTCGAGCTCGGAATGTGGTGGAGCCCGGGTCAGGATGTGACAACAAACATGTAATAGAAGTGAGATAATAAACTTTGAAAATTTCTTTATTAATAAAGAGAATAGGGGTTTTGACAAGTGGTGTGATTAGATTCGAAAAGAACTGCCTACATATCTCCGGGAATGAGAATCAAATTACTGGTGTAGTTCTTTAAAAAGATGATACAATGCTAGTTTTACATCCGAGGTTATCTTTGACAATAGCCTATGGTGAGGTGTTAGCGATATTCCACCTTTTGGTAATCCAAGTTCCATCAATGTGTTAAAGATTGTAGGCTCCATTCCCTTCTACTCCAACGACTTTGTATGGCCTTTCCCATTTTGCTTCAAGTTTGCCTTCTCTTGGTACCTTGGTGTTCTCAAATACTTCACTTAGGACCAGATCTCCAATTTGAAGGCTTGGAGGTTTAACACCTTTGTTGTAGTACAACCGGATCTACTGTTGGTAGACGCCAAGTTGGACTTAGGCGCATTCTCTGTGTTCTTAGGAAAAGTGGAGGTTGGGCTTAAGGATTTTGGCATTTTTCAATGCGGTTCGTTCTCTAGTATACAACTTTGACATCACGATAACTTGGATTGGAATGATGGCTTCTATTCCATAGGCCATGAAGAATCCAAGCAACTCCTTTGGCAACTTGCTTTTCTTCTCAAGCCTCTTTTTTAGTCACTGCCGAATAGTCTTGTTTGATTCCTCTGCTTGCATGTTGCCTTATGGGTATCGAGGAGTAGAGGTAAAATGGCGAATGCCGAATTCCTTATACCAGTCTGTGACTTCAGAGCTGCTAATTTGCAGCCTATTATCTGTAAGCATGGTATGGGGAATTCTGAAATGACAGATGATGTTCTTTCGAACGAAGGACTTGACGACTGCCAAAGTGATTCTAGACAAAGCCTCCATCTTGACCCACTTTGAGAAATAATATGTTGCCACTATCAGATACTCATTATTTCCTTGGGCTTTCTTCAACGAACCGACGAGATCAATGCCTCGTTACATGAAATGCCATGCTCAGTCAAAATGCTATGCTTTTATGCATGTTGTTGATTTATGGAAGTGTACCTTTGGTATTTATCGAAAGTCTAGGCACAATCCAAAACGTCATGTCTAATTGTGGCCCAGTAGTATTTAGCCGTTAATGCCTTTGTTGTAAGTGATCTTCTGCCGACATGGATTCCACATATGCTAGAGTGGATGTCACTGAGGATTTGTAAGATTGTCTCTAGAAGTGATGCACAATGTATAAGGTTCGGAGTAGGAACACATGTAGAGCTTATCGCGGATGATGGTGTATCTCGAAGCCTTTTGGACCAGTTTTCTGGCCAAATGGCGATCTTCGGGTAATTTCCTATCTTGGATGTAGTCAATGATTTTGTCCATCCAATTCTCCATAGTATTGATAATAGCAACCATGTTTGGTTCTGGCTCGTAAATGCTTGGGGCTTCATGGTACTCAAAGGGAATCGTTCGTCGGAGCGAGTAATCAACATTGGATGCGATGTTTGCTAATGCATCAGCATGTGTTGTTCACATCCCTTCAAATTTGCTTGATCTCGTACCTTTCAAGCCCTTCAAGTAGTGCGTTGGCTTTTGGTTAAGTAGAGTTCTATTGTGGGATTGTGAGCAAAGTAGTTTTTTCTACTTGGTTGACTATTAGCATCAAATCACAATGAATTGAAAGTTCTTTAACTTGGAGCTCTGCTGCTACCCTGAGTCTGGCAAGCAGCGCTTCGTACTCCACATTGTTGTTGCTTACCTAAAATCCGAGTTCCAAGGCTCCTTTAAGTATGGACATGTCTGGCATCATCAAGACCATTTCTGCTCGTGCTATGTTCACATTTGACGATCCATCCATGTAGAATTTCCAAAGAAGAGGATTCTCGAGTGATTTCTACGGGTCTGTGAAGGTCGTGACATTTTGATTTGCTGGAGTAAACTATGCTAAAAAGTCCGCAAGCACTTAAGTTTTGATCGAAGTCTTAGGCCGATAAACAATTTCATGTTGCCCTAGGTAGAAGATCTATTTAGCGATTCTTGATAACACGTCGAGCATATGATGGATCGGAGTGGGTACTCAGTTATGTAAAACAACTCGGAATTACTAAAAGTGCGTCTAGAGCTTTTTGGCTACTGTTACTAATGTCAGTATAAGCTTTTTCATCTTCGGATATCAAGTTTCTAGTTCGAGAACAGTTTTAGACATGCAGTACACCGATTTATACTCCCTCGAGTCTTTTCGAATTAGAGCTGCACTAACTATGTAGTTCGACACTGCTAAGTACAAATACAAATCCTCCATGTCCACTAGTTTGGATAGCAGATGAGTTGGGCAGGTACTCATTTAACTTTGCTTCCTCGCATTTGTTTGTTCTATGAAACTTCACAGTTCTTCCTCTCAAGCTATGTATCTTCTTTACAGTTCTGCGAGACTTCATTTTCGTAATTACTTTGATCTGGTCGGATTGGCTTCTGTTCCGCATTTGGTGACCAAGTAGCATAAGAATTTGCCCGACGTCACTCTGAAAGTACACTTTTTTGGGTTGAGTTTTATGTTGTACTTTCAGAGTAGGTTAAAGGATTCTTGAAGGTGAATGAGATAGTCCTTCTTTTATTTTCATTTCTTTTGATGAACATGTCGTCCACATAGACTTCCATCGTTTCTTCAATATTTTCCCTAAAGATCCAATTGACCAGCCTTTGATAGGTTGCTTTATGTTTTTAAGACCAAAAAACATAACCCTGTAATAGTACGTACCTCGATCAATGATGAAGAATGTTTTCACCATGTTTGGCTCATACATCTTGATCTAGTTGTAGTCGAAGTAGGCATCTATAAAGCTCACCAAGTCGTGCCCCGCCATAGAGTCTACATAGACTCTCAATTTCCCATTCTTATTTTGTACGAGCACCAAGTTAGCCAGCCATTCTGGGTGGTGAACTTCGATAATAAAGTTGCATTCTTAAGTTTATCCATCTCAGCTTTGATGATTTTGCTTCACTTCGATTCATGACTACATTTTCGTTAGATAACTGGTTTTGCGGTTGGGTCCAAGTCGTGGCCATGAAAATTACTGAAGGGCCGACTCTCGACATGTCTTCTATGGACTAGGCAAACTCATCCTTGTTGGCCCATGGGAAGACATTGAAAAGCTCATTCTCACGATTAGACAACTTTAATCTATTTTGACTTTCCGTTCCATCTTGTCGGGATCGAGACTGATGTTGACAACATCATCCTTCGTTTTGGATTTTGGAGTGTTGTCGTCTTGATGGTCAAGGTCTAGGTCAAATTTATTTGTATCTTATCTGTTGACCCTCAACGATTGATATGCTGATTCATCCATATGAGTGGTAAAGCTTCATTCTCTTTTGCGGATCATATTCCACGGTGTGGCATCGTGCTGCTGCTTAATCACCATTAATCTTTTTTACTGCGCCAAGTGTGGGGTAACGGAGTAGTTCATGGTAAGATGAAGGAATCACCCTCATCTTATAAAGCCAGTTTTAGCCAAGTATAGCATTGTGAGGAGTCGGGCAACCTATGATGTGGAAAGCCACTAGGTAATTGTATGGTTCCACCTGCACCGTCAGTTTTATTGTCCCGAGGGATTGGACATGAGTTCCATGGTTTCACTGTCCCGAGGGATCAAACAGGAGTTCCATTGAAGGTATGGAGAGTGGTCTCCACCGTGCGTGGTGGAGGATGCATAAATTCGTTTACCTATAAAAGGACAAACAACCATAAGTGGCCAAAGACCGGGCGGTATGCTAGTCAAATGTTCTCCGTTGGTCAAGTTAGTAAGCAATATTATGAGACTCAAGCAGTTGGCAAGAAAATAAGTTAGCCATAATTGCGTTATCAGATATGAACCTTATATGGGTGTATTTATACTAGTTAAGGTAGAGACCTTTTAGGATATGAAATTTGCATTAAACCGGGAGAATCTAGAGGATATTTAGAAGTAGAGATTGTATCTTCTTAGGAGTTATTAGTTGCGGCAACGCAAATTCTTTGATTATAAAGACTCCAAGAATATAGGAACATGCTGATTCCTTACTAGATTAGGTTTTCGAATCTTGCGAAACAAGCATGGTCAATCTCAGCAAGGTTACCAGACGTCGCCCATTATTTTGGAACAGAATGATGGTGACATCGATAGTCCATCTGTGCAGCTCCGCAATGGAAGTTGTTGAGTCTATGGCCGGACTTCTGAGATATTCGTATTCCAATCCATTTTACTCTGGCTCTGGAAAATCATGGTCCCACATTAATCAAATATCACCGGCTTCTAAGGAGAAGCCACATGTACTATAGTAAGCTAATTCAAGATTTTTTATAAGTTTTCACCAGCATTTAATGGGTTAAACATTAAATGTTAGAGGCGAAGTTCCCCGTAAATCACACCAGATAGAGATGACACTTCTGTCGGGCCATCATTTTCTCGATGACTCATGTGATGGACTTACACTAACTAAGGTGTTGGGCCATTCCACTCAATACAGTAGATGGGCTCAGCGGGCTTAGTGAAAGCCCAAATAATATTACAAGTACAGAGGGGTCGTATACGAGATTAGCCTAGCAGAGGTCTCTCAGGGAATACCCAACATGATCTTCAAGAGATAATGATTCCTATAATTACGCCTAGGCATAAGCCATAATCACTGACGTTGTTAAGAGATACCCAAATGAGACTCCTAAGAGCAACTCCACCGTGTGGAGTAGCCCCACCGATAGGCCCCAAAACAATGGGCAGTAGCCCGAGCAACCGTGTCCAACCCATCCGGGCGATTGAGCCCGAAGGGGCCTGAGGGAGAGGCCTGGTGAGAGGTGACAGCCCGAGAGCCCGATGGCAAGGCTGACGTCAGGCGACGTCAGCCACGTTTTATATTTGAAATGCGTCAGGCGCGTGCGGCTCAAGCGCGCGTTGGCGCTCGTCGCCCAACAAGAATGCAAAATGGGGCCTGCGACGCATATCTGAAAATGTTATTGTTTGGGAGGCCACGTGGCGCCTCTGCGTCCGTTGGATCTCAACGGTAATTTTTTCTATACCATTGGATTTCCAACGGTAATAAAAATTTTAAAACCTTATTTAATTGCAGCCATTGGACCTGAGATCAATGGTCCACGTTATTCGCTTTTATAAATTAAAAAAAACAAAGAAAACAATTTAAAATTCTAAAATCTTACCGTTGTGCCACGTGGCACAATCTGGAGTGTTGGAATTCAAGTTTTTTTTAATCCAACAACATAGATTAATTATGTGAATAAAAATAAAATAAAATGTAAAAAATTAATAAAAAATTCGAAATATTAAAAAAAAATTGATTTTACTTTTCTATAAATATATTCTCATTATCTTCTACCTTACATTACAATTTCATATTTTCTCAACTACTTTCAACCACATTCCTATATTTCTCTCAAAGTTTCAATCCAATTTTTTTTTCCAACAAAATGGCTAATGATGCAGGTACAAATTGGACGCTTATTGAAGATGTTGCGTTGTGTACTAGCTAGGTTAAAGTTACTCATGATCTTATTACAGATAATGAGATGCAGTTACGAGAAATGTGGAGTCTTATTCAGTCGTTGGAAAATACTTAGCCAATCGTTTAGTATGTGGAGAGATGCCTTGGTATAAGCTAGTAGTAGTCTTCGAAGTGAGGAAAATTTATCGGATCAGGTAACAATATATTATTTATTTGTTTGTACTATACCCAAATTTACATTAGCTACTTTGATTATAATTATTTCATCTCCCGCATTATGTAGACACTTCAAGCACAATCTTGGTATAATGCCAAATCCAAAAACCAAAAGCAATCATTCACCCGGTGGGAATGTTGAAATATTGTCAAAGATTGTCCTAAATTCAGAGTTGTGCCTGTTGGTCCTGAAGTTTTCATGAACAGCACCCCTCTACACTCTACGCCTGATCATTCCTCGCATGTTCATGAAGATGACGCAGAAGAAGTGCCCGAAATGCCCCCCCTGAACAAGCTTCGGGGTCGACCCGTTATCCAATTAGACCTCAAGGTAAGAAGGCTTCAAAGAGAAAAGGGAGTGCTTCCAAGAATGATTATGCAAAGTATATGGAAGAACTTGCTCGCCAAGGTGAATTTTGGTGCGGGAAATGGCTAAATTTGAGGCTGATAAGGCTAGAGAGGAGGCCGAAGCTACAACTGTTGAGAGAGAATTTCAAGCTAATGAGAGAGAGAGAGAGAGCTACTTAGGCAAGAAATGGAACATGTTAGAGAAGAAAGAATGGCTCAACGAGATCGTGACATTATGAACACGCCATTAGAAGGGAAGTCTCCAATCTAAATATTTTTGGAAGTCGGAGAAAGCGGACGTGGTGTGAAGGAGGCGTGCAAGAGAAGCGAGAGTAAGTGGAGATGGTCCTAGCACGACAAGAGAAGATCATCCTAGCACCACAAATTGGTTAGGTGATGATGATCCATTCACGAGCCCATAATTTTCCAATCACTTTGTTTGTAATTGGAGCCCATAATTTTCCAATTACTTTGGGTTGTAATTATTTATTGAACAGAGTTCTTTATGTTGTTTCCAATTTATTGAATTTAGTACTTTATTTAAAGTAAGAGTAAATTTATTGGTAATTTTTTTATACTAAGAGAATCTTTATTCAAATGAATAAACACACCAAATAAAATTACATAAACATACCAAGTAATAAAAAAACTCACTAAATGAACTAAAAAAAACACATCGAATAAATTGATCGAAATCTATCCTCAAAGATTGTAAACAGATTGTGACACGTGGCACGACGTAATTGGTTAAAAATCTTATCAGAAATCTATCCTCAATGATTCTGAAAATGTAACGACACGTGGTAAGACGACATTGGATAAAAATCTTATCGAAATCCATCACCAATAATTGTCTTTTTGGATAATGACATGTGGCGCAACGAGAACGATTAAAAATCTTATCCGAAATTACAAATAAAATTATTTTGTATTATTTTATAAATAAAAAAAATACTAATATTTTACTGCCTATTGCCAGGGCTATTCAGTGTAGGAGTGGAGATGCAAAAGGCAGTTACTGTTCATTAAGGGCAGTTACTGTTCACTGGGTATATTAAATAGTGAATAGTCCTGGGGGCCTTAGCAACGGTGGAGTTGCTCTAATTGGTACCCCTCATCATGTCTCCCATAGTCAACTATCGTTGACTAAATAAGTGAGATAGTGTGGTTTCAAAACAACGACTTAGGAAGCCCCACACGTGGGTAGTTTTTTTTTTCAAGTATCGAGTATTCAAGCGGTATTCCACATATCATAATACAAGTGGCCAAACGATATATTTTTCTGTGTCGCTCCACTTATTTTATGACACTTGGAGTACTCGCTCGAGTATTAGGCACTTGAAAATATTTCTCACACGCATGCCTTAATGAATCATCCTCAAGCGCATGCCTGTTACTATATAAATGCATGATCATTTCCATGAAAAGGTAATTAGTCATTTTCCAAGAAACTCATAGCTTGTTCATACTTCTCAGTTAAGTCTAACTTAGGTATCGAAGGGCCTTTGACTCACACCACATCGGTGTGACAGGGTCTTTTCTTTTCTTTCTTGGTTGTAGAGAGATCGTAATGATTTTTTACTTCTTAAAATTCGATCTTCATACCACAGTTTGTAATTAAAGTTTGTTTTAATATGGCGAGTCGACGGGTATTAGAGACTCTGTCAATTTTGCTACTCACTTAGAAAAATAAAATGGGAAGAAAAAAGTTGTTCATTTCTTTAACCCACAATAGTCATCTAACGGGAAGCGCGCCCAAATTTTCTCATCTAACTATTACAACGGCTAATTATACAGTGTAGAATATGATGTCAATGTCCTTTTCCAAATTAAAAAGGGCATCTTCTGCAGGCTGCAGCCTTGACTGAAAGATAACAGAACACCTTTCCAATTTAAAAGCTTGGAGTGTGCATTTCAATCAAGGAAAACCACGGTATTTGCACACTAATTAATATTAATTTATCACGACTCTATATATATGACCATCTTGTTTGATTGATTATTTGGTGACATTATGTAATATTCTTTTTTCCTTTTTACTTTTTGAAAATGTGTTGGTTTAGTGGTTTTATATGTAAAATCTCTCAGAAACCACAACACTAATCAAAGTATCTGATTACAGATAGGTTAACTAAGACATGCAGCGGTTGAATCCCTATTTCTCATTTGTCACTTTAATGTGTACAATATGCACAATCAACATCCTGGTGAAGAACTAACTGATCGCATTGTTAAGATACGTTATTATCAAAAAGAAAAAAATTATTATTATTATGGAGATGACGAAGAGTTCGAAACTATTACATTAATTTATGGGAGGCAAGAGTTTCAAACCTAAGGCGCATAGATAAAAACCCAACACCCTGTCCACCAGGATATTGGACCACATGCACATTGTTAAGATACAAACCTTAATCTTTAAAGTTAGTGTCCACTAAGTGCCTCAAATTTCATATTTTCATGTGTAATTTTAATAAGATGTGCAAGTATAAGAACTCTTCAGATGATGATGAAAATGATTTTCCAGTGTTAAATATTCTCTACCCTTCGCATCACTTGCAAGAGCTGCTATTATGAAACAGAAACTTGAAAGGAGATACAGATGTAAAGAAACATATAACTGGTGATAACTATGAAACAAGATACATTTTTTTTCACACCAACCCTACCATCTCCCCCCCCCCCCCCCCACCTTTGTTCGTATCTCATATTTCTCCTCTATCTCCAAAGAAAACAAAAACTAAATACTAGGAATGAAATGGTTATCAAACGAGGCAATTCGGAACATCTATTCCATCAACCAATTTTCTACACAAAGATACACAGAATTGGCTGGAAAATGATTGAGGATATTTTCAAGCAGGCAACTCATGAGTTTGAAAATAAAATGTGGGGGTACTGTTGGGATTTGTGAGGGACCATTGTCCCACATCGACCATAAACTCTCCCTAATTTCTCTTTATAAGTGAGTTCACCACTTATTGTTTGAAAGGAATTGGGCCAAAGCCATGAACCTTGGACTTGGAAGGCTTGGGTGTATATATTAAATGTCAAAGATGGGCCTTGGGATTCAGTTTTTTCCGAAATGATAAGACTGTTTACAAAAAACAGTTACATCATTTCTGAAAGGATAAGAATGAACATCCATAACTGTTGCAAAAACACTATTATATATATGGCTGTGATATCATAAACGAAGAACACAATTCCGTCACTCTCTCTTTGATCCTTCACATAGAAACACATAGCAAATTTGCTAAGAATCCAAGTTCGAGTGCAAGAACTTGGGTTAGATAGTTGTATCCTGCAAGATAGACGTCCATGAACTACTGCACTGGTGTAGGGGCGTATTTCTGTCTTAGAAGATTGCTATTGCAAGCCTCTATCTTTCGGAATCAAGTCAGTGATTATTGTTGTGATTTTATATGCAATTTTATTAATTATTCATATTCTGGTAGATTGTATAGATAGTGAAATTGTAATTCGTATTAAATTGTGCAATTATATATATATATATATATATATATATATATATATTATGATTGATATTTGATTGGTTTTAACAATACAGAATTATGGATCAATCAAATGTTGGTGACATCGAACAACATTTTGAGAAACCTAAGAAATTCAAGGGAGTTGATTTCAAACGTTGGCAACATAAGATGTTGTTTTACTTGACAACTCTGAATTTTAGTCATGTCATTACTTCTGAGGCCCTTGAAGCATTAGAAGAGGGAGATATTCTTGCTGAAATTCTGCAGGCTATAGAAGCCTGGACTCACAATGAATTTCTATGCAGGAACTACATTTTGAATGATTTAGATGACTTTCTGTATGATGCTTATTCATCATATAGGATGGCTAAAGATCTTTGGGAGTCTATGGACAAAAAATATAAGTCTGAAGTGGCTAGTTCCAAGAAGTTTATGATCTGAAAATTTCTAAATTACAAGATGAGTGACACCAAGTTTGTTGTCAAGCAAGTTGAAGAACTCCAAGCAGGGACGGCCCAGGCCCAGTGCAAGCAGGGCGACCGTCCAGGGCCCAAAAAAATTAGGGTGATATATTTATATATGTTTTTATAAGAGTATAAATTTATATAATTTGGTTCAAAAACACAGAAATTTAACTAGAAGTGGTGGTTTATCATTTGAAAATAATGAGGAGGTCTTGGGTTCAAAACACCATGTGTGCTTATTTACTTTTCATTTTTTTTACAAATTTCTTTTTATAAGAGTATAAATTTATAAAATTTGGTTAAAGGATCAAGAAGTTTAATTAGAAACAATGATTTTTGTTGTTTAAAATTAACAAGAGGTCCTAAGTTCGAAATGCTATGTGCATGTTTATTTTTTTCATTTTTTACAAATTTTTGTTTGGTTGTTAATTTATTTTTAGTTATTATCTAGTAGCTATGTGGGTTGTTATTTTTATATATTCGTTTTAATTCAAGTCTAATCTTTAACAAAGAATAATACGTAGATCAAATTTGCAAATTATATGACGTGCCATCAAAATGTTTAATTTAGTGCCCATTCATTAATAATACATATCAATTAAAGACTCGAAAACATCATTATTTTTTAGTCCCATATTGACAAGGTTAGTAAATAAGAAAAAAAACATCTCATGATTTATTAAAAAACACATTCAAAGTTCAGATGGAAAACAAAACTCATCATCTATCTACTTGTAAGCCCGAAGTTTTTTTGTTTCCCTCTCTCAATACAAAATAAATTAGTTTTTATGTGTTTCTAAATTATTGAGTTTGAAGTGTTTTTCTAAGTATAATTTTTTTTCGATGTCTTATGTGTGAAAATAAATAATTTTCTTACATGAAGTTAGGGCATTTTTTTTTACGTCGCCTCGGGCCTCAAAAATCTCTGGACCGGCCCTGACTCCAAGTGATTGTTCATGAGTTAGATGAAGAGAATCTTCGTCTAGAAAAAGGCTTTGTGGTTGGCTCTATTGTAAAGAAACTGCCTTCAAATTGGAAGGACTTTAAGATTTATTTGAAGCATCTAACCAAAGACATGAGCATGGATCAAATGATTCTCAAACTGCGTGTGGAAGAGGATCATCACAAAAATGAGAAGTATGATGCTTCATCACTAGAGGCAAAAACCAATATTATGGAAGGAGGAGACTCACACAAGGCAAAGCACCATAAAAAAAACAAAGGCAAGGATGCTGCAAAGAGAGGACTAACTACTGTGAAAGGGAAAACCTTCAAGAAAATCAAAGGAGGTTGTTGGGTTTATGGAAAGACAGGTCATAGGGCAAAGGATTACCGCCACAAGAAGGATCAGAATGCTGAGAATTCCAATCAAGCAAACATTGCAAAAGACAAGTTTGTTGTTGTTGTATCTGAGGTCAATTTATTGACTAATTCCAATGACTGGTGGGTTGATACAGGAGCAACAAGGCACATTTATGCTTATCAGAATTTATTTGTTTCTTACCAACCAATTGATGGTGGAGAAAATCTATACATGGGAAATGCAACTGCATTTGCCGTTGTAGGGAAGGGAAAAATGACGCTCAAACTCACTTATGGGAAAGAGCTTTCACTTACCAATGTTCTGCATGTTCCTGATATTCGCAACAATCTAATTTCTGGATCACTTCTGAGCAATAAAGGTTTCAAATCAGTCTTTGAATCTGACAAGTTTGTAATCACCAAGGGTGGGGTGTATGTGGGAAAGGGCTATCTGGCTAGGGGCTTTTCAAATTGAATGTACTTTCTACTGATGCTATTAATAATAATAATAACAAGCCTAGTGTTTCTTCTGCTTACTTGATTGAGTCCTCTACATTATGGCATGCAAGATTAAGACATGTTAATTTTCGTTCTCTTCAAAGAATGGTTAACTTAGGCCTATTGCCCAAATGTTCCATGAACAAAGTTGCTAAATGTGAGATATGCACATAATCCAAACATGCAAGACATTTATATAAATCAGTGGAAAAATTCAATGAAGTACTTGGTTTAATCCATAGTGATCTTTGTGATTTCAAGTCCACACCAACTCTTGGAGGAAAGAACTACTATATTTCTTTCATTGATGATTGCAACAAGTATTATTATGTCTATTTGATTCATAGCAAAGGTGAAGCTTTAAACATGTTTAAGACATTTAAAGCCATAGTTGAAAATCAACTAGACAAAAGAATAAAAGTCTTAAGGTTGGATAGAGGTGGTGAATACAAATATAATGACTTTGCCGAATTTTGCTCGACCCATGGAATAAAACATCAAACAGCAACACCATATACTCCTCAACAAAACGGAGTAGTTGAACGTAAAAATCAAACATTGAAAGATATGATTAATTCCATGTTAAACAGTTTTGGCACACCACATAATTTATGGGGTGAAGCACTCCTTGCTGCCAACACAATATTGAACCGAATTCCACATAAGAAAACTAATCAGTCTGCTTATGAAAACTAGAAAGGAAGGTTACCAACATATAAACCGTTGAAAGTGTGGGGTTGTCTTGCGAAAGTTCAAGTGCCTCTTCCTAAGAGACAATAACTTGGACAAAAAAATAATGGATTGTATATTTATTGGTCACGCCAATAATAGTGCAACATACAAATTTTTGGTTCATAAATATGAAATTGCAGACATTCATGTAAATACAATACTTGAATCTACAGAAGCTGAATTCTTTGAGGAAATTTTTCCTTATAAAGATAGGTCATATGCTTTGAATAAAAAAGTACATGATGATACTACGAGAAATAATGACGATAATTATGCTTCAACTTCTAAAGTCCAAAGCCAAGATTTGGAACCACAGAAGAGTACATAGCAAAATTTGCAAAGGATTTTGGTCATGATTTCCTTACTTATCTAACTGAAGAAGAGCCTCAAACTTATAAGGTTGCATTAGAATCCTCTGAAGCACCTTATTGGAAAGAAGCTATTCAAAGTGAAATGGAATCCATAATGCAAAATAATACATGGGAATCGGTTAATCTGCCTCTAGGAAATAAACCAATAGGATACAAATGGATTTTCAAGAAGAAATTGAGACCGGAGTGTTGAGAGTTGTCCCACATCAGTGAGGGACAAGGTTTGCTATGTGCTTATATGGTCTTGGGCTACTCCTCATATTGCCAATTGGTTTTATGGTGGAACCTCAAATTCATTATGGTATCAGAGCATGTTGTCCTCATGTGAAGCCAAATGGCCACACGCACTCCACGTCACCCTGTTGTGCTGTCCGCGTGTAAGCTTGAAAATTGGCCACACGTGCGGGGGTGTGTTGAGAGTTGTCCCACATCGGTGAGGGACAAGGTTTGCTATGTGCTTATATGGTCTTGGGCTACTCCTCATATTGCCAATTAGTTTTATGGTGGAACCTCAATTTCATCAGATAGTACCATAGACAAGTATAAAACTCGCCTAGTTGCCAAAAGGTATTGTAAAAAATAAGGACCTAACTACTTTGACACCTATTCACCAGTAGATGTGATTAACTCCACAAAGAAAATGCTAAATTCTAGTTTTGATATGAAAGATATGGGAATAGCTGATGTGATTCTTGGAGTTTGAATTCTAAGGAATTTAGAAGGATATGTTCTAACTCAGTCACATTATATCGAAAAGGTTCTAAAAAGATTTAGACATTATGATTTTAAAACTGCAGTAACTCAATTTGATCCCATTCATAAACTTACTAAAAATGAAGAAGAAAGTGTATCTCAATCGGAGTATACCCAAGTTATAGGTTGCTTGATGTGCATTATGAATTGTACAAGACCTAATCTTGCTTATTCTATAAGCCGATTAAGCAGGTATTCAAGTAATCCTAGAAGAGATCATTGGAATACTTTAAAAAGGGTATTAAAATACTTAAAGCATACAATGAACTATGGTTTGCATTACACTCAATATCCCCCAGTATTAGAAGGATATAGTGATGCAAATTGGATTTCAGGGAGCATTGATAGTAAATCCACAAATGGATATGCATTTACACTTGGTGGAGCAGCTATGTCATGGAAATCATCTAAGCAAATGTGTATAGCATGTTTGACAATGGAATCAGAGTTTATAGCCTTAGATGCAACTGCTGATGAAGCTGAATGGCTTAAACATTTTCTAGAAGATATTCCATTATGACCTAAGCCTGTGACTGGAGCATGTATACATTGTGGCAGTATGGCTGCACAAGGTCAAGTAAAAAACGCTAAGTATAATGGGAAGTCGAGACATATAAGGCGATGCCATAGAACCATTAGACAGCTACTCAAGAATGGAACTATTTCCGTTAACTATATTAAATCTAAGGGAGAACATTGCCGATCCTTTGACAAAAGGCCTAAGGATCAAGTGGCATTTACATCGAGGGGAATGGGTTTAAAGCCAAGTCAATGAGTTATAACTTGACGGAAACCTAACCTAGCTAATTGGAGATTCCATGGTCTAGGTTCAATAGGCAAACTAGTTGAGGAAAACTCAAGGTAAGAAACACACAATCTTTACTCATTCCTATGATGGAAAACAATGTGTTGCCTGTAAGACGAAGAGGGTGAATCATTATTCTTAATAATGCTAATATCTTATGGTCAAGATGAATATAACATATATTCTTGATTAGCATTACCTATATGAGATTGATGTGAGGTTGCATCTTTGAGAATTGTTATAGCTACAATTCTTTAGAGGTCTCATGAAATCAGGATATGTTCAGGACCAAAATGAACACAATTGTATGAATTTGAAGTGTGTCAAGATGTGAGATGTGTGATACTTATTGTTTCGATTTACTACTAAGAATGATCAGTTCAAGATATTAAATTCACTGCTTCATTAGGTAAATCCGATGAGTACTCACTAGAGAAGGTTCAAATCCAAAAGACACCTATCCCGATGCGTATCATATCTAAGTTCTCTGGAAAGAAAGACATTAGGGGTGGGCACGGTTTGGTTCAGTGCGGTTTTGAGTGAAACCAAAACCGAAATCGAAATTTTTTGCGGTTTGGTTCGGTGCGGTTTTGAAGCCAAAACCGAAATGAAACCAAACCGTTTGGTTCGGTTTGGTGCGGTTTCAAATGGTTTCGGTTTGGTTTTTAAGAAAAAAATGTAGAATTTGCAATTTAACATATTAATAAGCATTTCCCAGTAGCAATAGGAAAACGACATTTGTTATATAAACAATTAGCATGTTGCATGCAGTTGTGATGTTAAAAATGTTTGTGCAACAAAAGGGTGTCCCGTACAAGGTATAACATAATACAAATTGAATAACTTTGAATTCATTAAACGTGAGCGAAACTTTCATACTAGAATATGTGATATCATGCTTCAAATGAGTGGACTTCATTAGATCATTGTTCGACTCTTGATAACAAGATTAGTCCATCCTTGTACATATATATGTGTGTGTGTGTGTGTGTGTGATGGTATAAAATAACAAAGGTCCTTCAAGTTAATGAACGAACGAAAGTGATGAATGATGATATTCTAGTGTGGTTAAGTTCATACTAAGTGCATGGATTCTAACAAACAACCAATTAAAACATGAAATTTAATATGGAAATTTAATTAAATGTTTATTAATATTTGTGGTGCGGTTCGGTTTCGGTGCGGTTTTCAAAAGTCAAAACCGAAACCAAACCGTTTTCTATGTTGCGGTTCGGTTTCAAAACCGAAACCGTTCCAAAACCGCAAAACCAAACCGTTCGGTGCGGTTCGATTTGGTTCGTGTTTCGGTTTCGGTTTTCGGTTCTAAGTGCCCACCCCTAAAAGACATTACTAATTTAGTTAGTATCTTATTTTCTATTCAAATGTGGGGTATTGCTAGAGTTTGAATAGAAAATGTGGGGTATTGTTGGAACTTGTGAGGGGCCATTCTCCCACATCGATCATAAACTCTCACTAATTCCTCTTTATAGGTTTGGGTGTATATATTAAATGTTAAAGATGAGCCTTGGGATTTAGTTTTTTTTTTGGAAAGGATAAGACTGTTTACAAAAAACAGTTACATCATTTTTGAAAAGATAAGAATGAACAACCATAACTGTTGCAAAAATGTCATTATATATATGGCTGTGATATCAGAAACAAAGAACACATATCCATCACTCTCTCTTTGATCCTTCACAAAGAAACACATAGCAAATTTGCCAAGAATCCAAGTTCGAGTGCAAGAACTTGGGTTAGATAGTTGCATAATAGCCATAACTGTTGCAAAAAAGCCATTATATATATGTCTGTGATATTAGAAACAAAGAATACAAGTCCATCGCTCTCTCTTTGATCCTCCACGTAGCAAATTCGCCAAGAATCCAATTTCGAGTGCAAGAACTTGGGTTAGATAGTTGTATCCTGCAAGATAGACGTCCGTGAACTATGTAGGGGCGTATTTCTATCTTAGGAGATTGCTACTGCAAGCCTCTATCTTTTGAAATCAAGTAAGTGATTATTGTTATGATTTTATAAGCAATTTTATTAATTATTCGTATTCTAGTAGATTGTATATATAGTGAAATTGTAATTCGTATTAAACTGTGCAATTATTATATATATATATATATATATATATTATAATTGATATTTGATTGGTTCTAACAACTCATACATGAAATTAGAGTTTCGAGGAGCTTTTCTTGGTCCTTGCTTCACCATAAAGAGTATCACAATCAAACACTCACTAGATTTTAATCAGTGGCATCACTTTTTCGAAGATAATATGTGACTTGTGACCCCTCACCAATCACTATTTGATGACATACAAATCATGCTTTCAGTTTTCATTCCGTATCTCTAGATTTTTTTTTATCATTTTTCATCAGCCAATTAAAACTGCAATTGATAGTTCATCTGCTGTTCTTTGGTTCCTGTTTTATACTTTACCAGTCCAATCAATTCGCTAGCTAAAATTAGTCCGTCCCATCCATTCCGGTGTAACAAACACCCGTTAAAGGATACATCTTTTTGTATATTTTACCAGATGTTTTGCATCTTAAGCAGGACTGTTCCTAATTGTAATTGCTTGATTCAGTGCATTATACTGGTTTCTTGGTACTCAAGATAATAGATCATAGTGACAATACAGACAAATAGAACCGCTTATAAAGCTTCTAGTCCCCATTGCAACGTCCTAGTGTCCTTCTGGTTTGTATTCTTGACCAAAAGTATGTAATCGGATTCATTTGTGTATATTTTCCTAGATTATATTGAACCAAAAGGTTGCACTAGACCATTTGAATTTAGATACACATGACAAAGAAAATTTGTTCTGCAATCGTAGAAAGTGCTGTATACGTAAAAGCAGCACAGCAGTCGCAGTCTAAGATCTCTGGAAAGGTACTCTTGAGTGCAAATTTAGGAATCAATTCTTTCAAACTAATTACCAACTAGGGAATGAGGAAAGGTGCACCATAAAGTCTAGTCCCAGGCTCCCCCCATTATTCTACCACTACCACACATGCAAGCAATCACACACTCCCACCTCATACTGGGATCCACCCTAGAGAATTTTGATTGGTCAAATCATGAATCATCTTTCCCATCATCATTCTGTAAGATTTCAGGGCATTGATTTCTCCTGGACTGTTTTACTAGATTCTGTCCATGTTCGAGCATGCTCTTATCTGAGTGAATCTGCTCTACTCTGTAATCGATTGTATATTAATGTGTTTATGTTGCTCGTCACATGATTGTGATTGTGTTTATAAGGGAAAGGCGTAAAGGGACATACAACTGGTGATAACTAAAAATCTCCCATGGCAAATAGTGTGCATTCAAGACTAGTTAAACCTGAATGCACATGATCGACAAAAATTACTTAAAATCCAAGCCTACAACTGTTGGCTTTATTTGATGCTCTGCACTTGGTTATAACAAATGTCAAACCTTTTCTTCTATACATCAATGACACAATGGAGTTATGAAACTGAAGAAACTACACAAAAAATCACAATCTTTTGCTTAATTAGCTGTGTATCATATAATTAACTAATCACTTGAACCCCATTTTATTGGCACTAGAGATGGATGATGAGTAAAGCAATGTGGATGCAGAAAACATTGTGTTGTTGCTTTTTGCAAACAAGCTTTTCATTGCTGCTGATGATGAGGTTGCCAAAACTCCATTAGGGTTCTTATTTTCGCGAGCAGCATTCGCGGGCGAACCTTTGAGAAGCATATCAACCTTGGCATACTCCTCCCTCTCATGTTTGACTTCCTTTAGCATTGCTGCCACATCTGTCATGGTTGGTCTTTCATCAGGGGTTGAGTTTACACACAACAAGGCTATGCCTAATGCCTGCATTATTTCCTCTATCTCCGATTCGGGTCTCGATATGAGGCTTGGGTCGAGGACTTCAATGCTTCCCCTCTTCTGTCTTACCCAATCCACTACATGTTGCCCCTCTGGTATTGTTGGATCTATTGGTTGCTTCCCTGTCAAGACTTCCAATACAACAACTCCATAGCTATAAACATCGCTCTTCTCTGTGATCTTCATCATGTATCCATATTCTGAAAAGGTGAAGTAAGTTAAGTTAACTAATTGGTTCAAATCACGTACTTACAAGTTAATAGGAATGGGAAATAGGTCCCCTTGTTGTCTGGTTAGTGTCCGCCCAGCTTTATTTTTTATTAAAATTTTCTAACGGGTCCAATTTATGCAAAAATTTTACTTGAAGAAAACATTAACATCACATGATTGTTTGTGATTAGACCACTAACAAAGTAATCATAGTAAGACTTAAAAGACATATGTACGGATAAAGCTGTATGTGATTATAACATCACTTACCAGGAGCAATATAGCCATAGGAACCAGCAACTGTGTTGGAGGACCGAGCGAAATCGCCATCATCAACGAGTTTGGCTAGGCCAAAATCAGCAATGTAAGGCTCAAACTCGAGGCCAATGAGGATGTTATTGGCCTTGATATCCCTGTGAACAATTGGAGGAACACAATCATGGTGCAAATAGGCAATGCCTTGAGCTGCACCCAACAAAATTTGGTACCGAACTTCCCATTCAAAGGCATGCCCTGTCCTCTCATGTAGAATACTTCCCAAGCTTCCATTAGGCATGTAATCGTACATGAGCAATCTTGTGTTCTTATTCCAGCAACAACCCAAGAACCGAACAATGTTCTTGTGACGTATTGAGCCAAGTGTTTTGACCTCCGCTGAGAATGAATCGCAAACTCCACATTTTTTATCATTACAACATCCGTTGTCTGCAGCAACTGTTGCTGGCCAGAGCTTCTTCACTGCAATGACTTCACCATTGTCCATATCAGCACGATACACAACCCCAGAACACCCTTTTCCAATTACATTGACATCCACCAGGCATCTAAGCACTTGCTCAACCGAGAAATTTAGCTTCTGGAATGGAGTGAACTGCCAAGCCCACGAGTTCCCCAATTCTGATTCGTCATCATCTCTGATAGCTCTTCGCGCTCTAATCACTGCAAGGATCCCCAAAACCACCATTGCAACTGTCAGGGTGATCAGCAATGCAATTGCTAGCTTAAGCCTGCGTGACCGCCTTATTTCATTTTGATTTCTTGTTAGTCCTGTGCGGCCAACATCACTCAGGAAGCATGAGTCGCGATTTGAAGAGCAAAGGCCTTCGTTTCCAGCCAAATCCGTTGGTAACAACTGTCTGAACAGCTTGTTGTCTGGAAGGTAGCCACTGAGTTTGTTATATGACACATTAAGAGAGACAAGATTATTGAGCTCTGCAAGTGGACTCAAGCCCCCATCAAGCTGGTTATGTGAAAGGTCTAGTATCGAAAGCTTGGTGAGTGCTGATATTTGAGGTGGGATGGGGCCTGAGAGTTCATTGCAGCTCAAATTTAGCGCGATTTCAAGGGCTTCAATCCTCCCAAGCTCCACGGGGATTGAGCCAGTGAGCTTGTTGCTGCTAAGATCAAGCAATTGGAGACTCAAACAAAGGCCAAGCGATGTAGGTATCATTCCAGAGAACAAGTTCCTACTCAAAATAAGCTTGTTCAACGAAACAAGACGAGCCAAGCTCGCTGGTATCTGCCCCGAAAACTGATTAACCGAAACATCCAAGACTTGAAGTCTTGATAGTGATGACAAAGCGTTAGGCAGGGGACCTTCCAAAGTATTGTTGCTCAAGTCTATCATCTGTAGCTCTGTGCAACTCCCAATCTCATCAGGCACTTGCCCAGAAAGGCTGTTCCCAGACAGGTCAAGAAAGTTTAAGCTCCTAAGGTCTCCAATTGCTTTCGGAATCCCACCAGCAATCATGTTGTTCCCAAGCCGCAGCCGAACCAGAGAGCTGCAGTTGCCAATACTTGGTGGAATCAAACCCGAAATGTCATTCGAAATCAAAAGAAGCTTTGTGAGGTTTTTGAGCTGAAACAATCCGGCAGGAATGGTACCAGTGAGCGAATTGTGTGACAAGTCTAGTGCTTGGAGACTGCTACAACTAGCCAGAGTTGAAGGAATGCTTCCTTCAAGCTGGTTTTGCCAAGCGAAAAGAACAGTCAGCTTCGACAACATCCCAATCTCCGGTGGAATCAAACCGGAGATCTGATTCGTGTCGAGCTGGAGCTGCATCAGGTTCGTCAAATTAGAAAGGTTGGAAGGGATCGAACCGGTGACATTGTTGTCACTAATCATAAACTCCTCAAGATTCGATAAGCCTCCCAAAGACAAAGGTATAGTACCAGACAAAGCATTTAGAGAAAAATCAATCATTCTCAAGCTGCTACAATTCCCAATCTCTTCTGGGATTGGACCAGAAAGACTATTTTGCCACAATAACAACTGCTCCAGCTTCTTAAGCTTACCAAGCTCCGGTGGAATCGAACCGGAGAGGCTATTTTCGTAAAGAAACAAGTTGACAAGCTCAGAGCAGTTACCTATTTCAGGTGGGATTTCACCGGAGATCATTGTGGTGTAAATAGACAGGGTGTGGAGATGGCTAAGCTTACCCAATGAGGCAGGCAAAGTGCCTGAAACTTGGGTGTCAGCCAACCCCAAGACAGTCAAATTGCTGCAGCCTCCGAGCTCCTCTGGGATTTTCCCACCAATGTATTTGTTACCTCCTGCTCTCAGAACTGCAAGGCTGGTGAGCTTCCCGAGCTCCGACGTAATCGACCCGGTTAGCTGGTTGTCGAAGAGAAGGAGGTTTTTTAGTCCAATGCAGGTGCCGAGCTCAACTGGGATTTTCCCAGTGAGCTGATTGGAGTTCAAGATCAAGTCTTGGAGATTTCGGAGCCTCGAAACGCTGGGCGGGATTGAACCCACCAGACAGTTTGAGCTGAGGTCGATGACTTGGAGCTCGGTGCATTCACCGATGTCGGCGGAGATGGTTCCGGTGAGATTGGCACCTGAAATGGTGAGTTTTCGGAGGGAGGGAAAGGAGGAGAGACTGGTTGGAAGTGGAAGCTGGAGAGGGATGTATTGGATTGTGATTTCGGTGACGTGGCCTTGAGGGGAACATGTTATGGAGGACCAGTTGCATGGATTGGGGTGGAGGAGGTTCCAGTTGGAGAAGAAGGAAGGTGGCGGCGAAGCAGAGGAATGGAGCCAGGAGAAGAGAAGGGTGGCTTCAGGGTTTGCGGCAGAAGCAAAGGTGGGTGTGTAGAGTAAAAATAGGGTGAGACAGAGAAAAACAGAAGAGTGGGAGGAGGAGGAGGTGTAGAAGATGGGGAAGGATTGCCTCGAGCTGGGCGGCAGCACTGTAGACATTTGCCTCAATTTCCAAACCTTTCTTCTCGGGTTTGCATCATTTGGGTTTTGCAGCCCCCTCTGTCTCTCTTTGTTTCTTTATCTCTCTAGGTTTCTCTCTCTCCTCTCCCTGGTTTCTGTGTGTGTTTTAGCTTTCTTGGTTTGAACTCGAGCAGTAAACTACTAAACTTCTAGTTTTCTACAACTACACTACCCAAAGCAAAGCACACAACACAAACAAAGCACCTTAAAACCAAATAAACAAATCAACCCACTGCCTTGAGATCAACAAACACTGCACCTCCACCATCCTCCTGCACCACCACCCCACACCTCTCTCTCTCTCAAGAGATTATATATTTATAGAAAAATGGAGGGGTTGCTTGGTGGGGTCACGCGCAGGTTAAGGGAGACACAAGAAGGCAGAGACCCAAAATTAAAGTGTTGGATACGAATCTAGAAGTCATGATTGATCAAATAAAAGCAGAGAAGAATTGTTTGAAGAATTCTGGGCAGTCGATTAGAGGTGGCAGTCGATCGATTGAAGACAGGCAGAGAAATCCACTCGCATTTCTTGTTTTGTTTTTGTGCCCTACATGGGTTTCACATTTTATGATTGGATTCTTTTCTTGGTTGAGAAGTTTTGTTACCAATTTGATTAGGATAAGGGTTTGATTTCCTTGCCTATATTTTTTTTTTTTAACAAACGATATTATCTACAATAAGGGGAGGGGTGGGCTTTGCCTCACACAATGTGCTAATAATAATATGGTTCAAATTCACCTTTGGCGAGAACTGAACTTAGACCTCTCACTTACAAGTGAAGAGGAATACTACTAGACCGTAGTACTAAGTGGCATTTCCTTGCCTATTATGATTTGGATTTTACTTCCTATTATGATTCTCATTGTATAAGTTCTAAAATAGGGTTTAGGGTTAGTTTATTTTGTGTGACTCATTTGAGTGGAAAATTTGTGAGAATCAATTTGTGAGAGTCAATTTAAGAGTTTGAGGGTTAGAGAACAATTTGAGAGAACCGCTTCCTTTTGTTTTGGGTTCTCTACTCGCTTTGGTTTAAGGTTTGTAATTTGTGGCATTTGGGTTGTGAGAGTTAAACATTCTTTTGTAATCTCCATTTGTTTAGTGAATTTCTTTGTCGTGCTTCGCTCGTAGACTTATAATTTACATCGAACCACATTAATCTCTCGTTTTCTGATTTTGAGATTGTTTGTTTCTTCACTTTCACCTACGATGTTGATATTTGGTACTTTATTAGAATTGGATTCTAATTGTCCATAAAAGTACAACAATTGGTACCAAAGCTCAAGTTTCGGCTTGGGCTTTGTTTACCCGTCGCTATGAAGCCTTCTGTGTCATCAAAGAAAGTCGATATTGAATAGCTCGATGAGAGTGATTTTGGTATTTGACAATTGAAGATGTGTGCTTTGTTGATTCAACAAGGGCTTTTGGAGGCGCTAAATGGTATGAAGGCTTTGCCAAATTCGTGGTCCGATGAGGAGAAGGAAGACGTTATGGAGCGGGCACTTGGAGCAGTCCTAGTAACTTTATCTCATGAAGTCTTACGTGAAGTTGGTATCGTTAAATTTGCACCATAGTTGTGGCTCAAATTGGAGAGCTTGTATATGACAAAATCCCTTGCCAAACATTTGTATTTGAAGACGAGTTAGCAACCGTATGGTTGAAAGTACGTATAAGAATGTTGATGAGTTCAATCGAATATGACGGATTTGGAAAGTGTGGACGACCAAATTAGTGATGAGGACCATGCGATAACTTTGTTGTGTTCTTTATCTCCATCGTATGATCACTTTGTTGATACATGCTATTTGGTAGTTTGGAGAATGTTAAAGCTGCTTTAAATTCTAAAGAGCTTAAACAAGGTGCATGACACACAAGATGTAGCTTTGGTGGCTCGAGAAAAGAATAAGGATAAGGGTGAACTTAGAAAAAAAAAAACACTTGTAGTTATTGCTATAAGAAGGTACATTCGAAAATTGATTGCCCTAGACTCAAGCGGAAAAGGAAGCCATCTGATAAGTCTTCTTCTGGTAATGAGACGAACTTTGCAGAAGAAGTTTGTGAACTCGTCTAGAGATTAAGCGAGAAGATGAAGCTTGACGCTCAAGCTCCTTTGGTGGAGTGCGGTTAGCATGCACTCATTGGTTCGTTTGTTCGAGCTTTGCATAGACTTTTTAGCTCATATTTGTTAGTTTTCATAATAGAATTCGTTGGAGAAGGAGTAGAAGGAAATTTCAAGTTTTGAAGACTTTAAGATATTTAGAGTTGTCAAGGAGATCAGTTTCGGAAAAATTTGGCGGTTTTGTATTTTGGTATCACAATTTGAAGTTTGTTTTTGGAAGTTTGTTAATTTCTCGCCGAGGTAGAGATTGTTGTGATTTAAGGCTCAAAATTAAAGTGTTGGATACAAATCTAGAAGTGATGATCGATCGGACAAAAATAGAGAAGAAATGTTTGAAGAGTTCTGGGCAATCAATCAAAGAAGGCTAGAGAAATCATCTCACAATTCTTGTTATTTGTGTGTCCTATATAGGTTGAGTTTCACACTTCTTAGTTGGATTCTTTTCTCGATGGAGAAGTTTCGTTAATTTACCATAAGGATTTGATTTCCTTGCCTATTAGAATTTGAATTTTACTTCCTATTAGGATTCTCATTGTATTAGTCCTATGTTCTATCAAATGGGCTTAGGGCTAGTTTATTTTGTGTGGCTTATTTGGGTGGCTAATTTTTTAGAGTCAATTTGTAGTTTGAGAGTTGGAGAACAATTTTGGAGAATCTCCTCCATTTGTTTTCGATTATCTAGTCGGTTTGGTTTATTGTTTGAAATTTTTGGGATTTGGGTTGTGAGATTTAAACACTCTTTTTTAATCTCCATTTGTTTAGTGAAATTTATCGCCATGCTTCGCCTATTGACGTAGGCTTTACGCCAAACCACATTAATCTCTTGTATTCTTGTTTTGAGATTATTTGTTTCTTTGCTTTTGTCTACAAAGATGATATTTAGTACTTTGTTAGAATTCAATTTCGATTGCACATAAAAGTACAACACTATAGGCATGTAAATTGTTCGAATACAAATTGAATTAGCTTGTATCCAAATTTGAATCTTTATTATTTCAAAATAGTATTAAGGCTCGATTAATATCCTAATGTTTGGGCCAAGAATGGGCTAATCCAAGTTGAAAATTCATAATCCTCGGCCCACCAATAATCCCCTAGAGTAGTGGGCTTTCAGCTCGTGAAAGGACTCATTCGAGCCCTTAGTGAACTGAAATCGCTAAGGATCAAAATTCATTCTTGATCAGATAAGAATGAATTAATCGCTAAAGGGACTAAGTTCATAATCTTGGTTTAAATCAAGAAGATGAGACTGGATAAAGGGGACTTTCGGCTAAGGAAAAGATTAGAAGGGATAAAGAAAGACTATTCACGTAAATGCTGAGTTACATAGTCCCATAAGGACTTTATCTTGGGAGACTTGTTTATCACAACGTCATTATAAATCTAAGAGGTTCTGCAACATGGAAAGCCCATTCAACTAGAGGTGGGTTCGAAAAATCGAAAACCGAAAAAAAAGGACCGAAAACCGAACATAGATCGGAAAAAAATCGAACCAAAACTGTTAAACCTAACAGAACAAATCTGGTTCAGTTCGGTTCGATTTCTGGGGTTTGAAAACCGAACCGAATCGAAGTATAGGCAAAACGACGTCGTTTTATAATTAATTATAATTTTTTTTTCTTGAAACAGCGTTGTTCAGTCTGAAAGACTGAAGTTTGTATTGGTCCCCCGTCCGTGTTCAGTCTGAAACCCTAAAGCCTAAAAATCGATCCCTTTCCCTTATCCCTCTCCTCTGTACTCTCGACCCTTTCCTTCCCAGCTTCGTCGCTCTTCTGCTTCGTCTTCTTCCTTCCCAACGACCCGCGACCCGTCTCACATCTCGCCGTCGCTGATTTGCAAGTGTCACAGTCCCACTCTCAGTTTCTCACCCCCGTGACTCGAGACCCGTGACCCACGACTTCCTCTCACCGTTTCAAGTCTCTACCCACGACTTCCTTCCTCTCATAGTAATTTCTCTCATGTTCTATAGATTTTGTTTTCAATTTGATGCGTTTTGCAGATTTTATTTTCAATTTCATGGGTTCTATAGCTTTTCAATTTCATAGGTTTTGCAATTTGTTTTGGGTATGCTGGATTTGGTTGGGTAACTTCATTTCTAAACACTATTAGTTGAGGTTTGATTAATTTGTGAGAAAGTTTGGTTCTGCAATTTGTTTTGGGTATGCTGGATTTGGTTCTGCAGCTTTTAGTTTGGTTCTGTGTTAAATGTTGGGTATGCTAAAATTCTAAATGATGGTCTTAACTCTTATGGCTGCTTTTTCCATTTTGGTTATGTGTTAAAGTTCAGGATTACCATCAATTTCTTGCTTTTGCATTACAAAATTTGATTGACTATTTGGGGACAACTCTCACAGTTGGTAGAAGGGTTTAGTTTGATCATCTTACTATTTCAGTTTGATTAATTTTGTGTATTTGTAAGTAGAAAGTGTCCAATTTTGAACTAAGAGTCGTGATTCTTATTTCTTAGATGGGTTTGTTAGATTTCAGGTTTTTTTTTAATATTTGTTTTAATTTTTGGTGTGTGCTTTTTTATTCCTGTTTTGGGATTTCCCATAGTATTTGGTTAGTGAACACTTTCACTAATTTTCAGTTTTTACTGGTTATGTTTGTGAAACTTCGGTTGTTAGTGCCACAGGCAGCCACATGAGTTCTTTTTGTTTGTGTGATTGCTAGTTCCTTGAGTTAATGATGATAGACAATTGCCACCAACCAAATAGTTTAGCTTACTTCCTAGTTTACTTGGTTGTGAGTGCTTTATGCTCAAACAATGCTATGTTACTACTTCCTGAATATAAGAGCTTTGAACCCTTGTTATCAGGGTTTCTTGGGGTGATCACTGAAAGCTTCAACTTTCTACCTAGTTTACCATAATGATTAATGAGAGCTTTGTATTAGTTAAAAGCACAAAATATAGTTCTTTTCCATTTTGCATAAGATTGTCTTTGTATGTGAATACTGTTGAACATACCTCTCTCTTTGTATAGAAAGATTATAGTCATAGACACTGTTTGTTATCTTAAATGATATTTCACCTTCCCTAATTGAATCTTATTATATGTTTTGTATCTTAATTAGATGAAGTCAAATGCATCAAAGGCCTCGAGCTCAAGCTCAAACTCAATGAGATCAAAATCATCAAATAGATCCCGTGAAAAAATAAACTCATCTACTTCTACTCCATCACAAGTAAGTTGTCATCTCTATACTTTCTCTATGGTTCTTATGTCTCAATTTATTTAATAATTAATTGTAATGATTCTCTCTCTTATTTTTGAAGGACATTGTTGGATAATCAGCTCCACCTCAACTCCCCTTGGTGGCACCTCAACAAACTTCTCTTACTTATGGAGGATCCAAAAACTCCTCTGATGCAAATCCAAAAGAAGGTGGCTCAAGTGATCAAGTAAAGACGACACTCTCTTGGATTCACTAAAAAATCATGAAAGGTCTACAATTTGGGAGCACTTTGATAGGACACTTGAGGGAGGTAGAGTAAAAGGGGTGTGCAAGTATTGTGGCAAATCATATATGGCCAACACAGATAAAAATGGTACCACTAGTATAAGAAATCACTTAGTAAGATGTAGAAGCTACGATCCTAATAAGGAAATATTTGCCGCAAATAGGCAAAAATCTTAACCTTTGCCAGCACAAAAGATAAGTTGGAAGCTATAGGTTTTTCTCAAGTGGAAGTTACGAAGACTTGTGTTGAGATGATAATTATAGACGAGTTACCTTTTTCTTTCGTCGAGGGAAATGGTTTTTTGTCATTTTTGCATGCATGCATGTCCTTTGTGGAGAGTACCTAGTCGTAAGATAATAGCTAAAGATGTACATGGCTTGTTTTACTCCGAAAAGGAGAAATTGAAAAGTCAATTGAAGACATTTAGGGTGTGTCTAACAACGGATACATGGACTTCTATTCAACAAACAAATTACATGGTTCTCACCACTCATTTTATTGATGATGATTGGATGTTACATAAAAAGATTTTGAACTTTTGTGTCATTCCAAATCATAATGGAGAATCCATTGCTCAACTTTTGGAGGAGTGTTTGGTGGAGTGGGGCATAGAGAAGGTGTTAACTATTACGGTTGACAATGCTTCTGCAAATGATTCCGGCTTAAAGGATTTGGTGCACCGAATAAGTGGGTGGGGGATTCCTAATGCACTTTTGTATGATGGAAAATATTTGCACATGAGGTGTGTTGCTCATATCCTTAATTTGGTGGTGAGTGATGAGATAAAGATGTTGAATACCGCCATACAAAGCATTCGTAATGCGGTTAGGTATGTAAGATATTCACCTCAAAGGTTGGAGAGCTTTAAAAGGTGTGTTGAGAAAGTGAGAATAGATAGCAAATGGCTTGTGATTTTGGATGTCCCTACTAGGTGGAATTCCACATTTTAATGTTGGAATTAGCTTTGAAGTTCAAGATGGCTTTTGATAGGTTGAAAGTAGATGATGGTCATTACCTTCCTTACTTTGGTAAAGACAATCATGATAATATAAGGGAGGGGCCACCTTCAACGGATGATTGGAGTGAGGCAGGAATATTTGCATCCTTTTTTAGACCTTTTTATGAAGTCGCTTTAAAAATATGTTGTTCTAATACTCCAACAATTCATACTACTTTTGATTATTTGTTTAAGATCAAAAGTCTCCTCCATGAAAACAAAGATAATGAATTTTTGTCTATTCTAAGCCAATCCAACTTAGTCCCTGAAGCTAGTCTAGTCCAACAATTCATACTGCATCAAACGCTTCACTAAGTCAGTCCAGCTTAGTCTATTATAAGCCAATCCAACTTAGTCCCTGAAGCTAGTCCAGTCCGAGATAATCCGGTGCAACAAACGCACCCTTAGTATATATATCGTTGCATAAATTTGTTATGAGAAGAGAAACTAAAAGGAGAATGTGGCTTTTGCTATTTCTGTTTGACCAACGTAATTTGGTAATTCAATTACATCAAGCACTTAACGAATTTGAACCTAGTCGTAAATGGGTCAACTGAAATCCAAAAAAATCTGCAGGCCGCTTCATAAGTGGGTCAAACTAATACAGTCTATTTTTTATGGAGCCCTTCAGTCAAAAAATGCTTTAATATTTATAGAGTTTAATGCAGGCCATGTTAATCATATGGCTTTAGAACATATAGAAAAGATGCATGATATATCTTGTATAACAATTCAACATCGATTTATCCAATAAAAGGGTTGAAATTCTAGACAAATAGCAGAGAGAGCATGATCAAAAACCTCATAAAATCCCATGCAGTCCCTCTAATTATGCATGTTTGGCACACACCACAACTTGGTACTCGGCTTCAATTTCACAACCATATCAACATGCATTTATTCACAACAAATAATAGTTTAATTATCCATGCAAACAAGAAGATAATGCAATTTAACAACACCAAGTGAGTTTGTGCCATTACTAGCTGTTACAAAGTTGACGGGAAACTCTCTGACAATTTCTGATCATACACATGTATATGGCTAGCTAGCTAGCTATATGCATGTGAATTGGAAGAGGATTGAGCGTGCGGAAGATTATGGTAGATTGCTAATCCCGCAAAGCTTATGCTACACAATGCCATGCGCCTTAAGCGTGACTTAACAATAATAATATACATTAATCTTTTCCTTTTCCTTTTTTCTTTCGTTTGGCCTAAGTAATATACACTAATCTAAACATTCTGCATACCTTATTAATTGATATCTTTTGTTATATAATTAATCTGACAAATGTAAGGGTACCATACATTTAAAAAATAGATTAGGGTCAGGTTGCCGTTAGATCCAATGGCATTTTTGCGCTGTACATCTTTGTTATTCAGTATTTTACACATTGAGCTGAGTTTTTACTTGTAATTTGTGAATGCTCTGCAGAACTAAAGACTTTGCGAGCATCCCTATTTTAATATGTTACATAGAATAATATTGCTAAGTTTCATTAGTATGTTATGTGAGTCACCAACAACATTCAATTTAATGGGACCCCACCTGGATTCATAAGTCAATTTTGATCATATGTTGATAAGCTAAGAAAAAAACTGTGGAAATAATGTCGCCATACAATTCCAAGCTCATTGGTAGCTAAAAATTGCAAGAACTACAAAAATGTGCCCTTTGAGAATTGTCGATGTTCAATCTTAAAGCTATTCTACCAATCATCCGGTGGAGATGGAAAATTGCATCTATTGTCATCTAAGATATACTTAATTTCTTAGGAGAGATTCTGCAAATGGGGAATGTGAGAGGCAGGTCGACAACAGAAAAAGAAATACCAAACTTGGAAATTTAAAACGAAAAGAAAAGGGGAAAATTATCATCGAGAGATTTTTGCCATTGTTAGCATCTAATGGAAGAACCTTCATATTTCACCACAAAATCAATTTTTTATATGCTTTTGCCGTAATACTTTTGAAAAAACTTAAAGTTTTACCATATAATTAATTGGCAATATATGAGATAATTCAATTACACACATTCAAAATCCATTCTTGTGGGATTTATACTTTTAACTTCACGTATGAGAAATTTTCAAGCCTAACACATGAATAATATAAGTTGGGCGAAATAGAGCACGTGTGATTGTTAGGTTTTACACACATTGGACAAATACCTGGAAAAAAAAAAGTTGAGATTTTAAGTATGAAAATGAGACTGAAAAAGGTAAGAGTAGTAAAGTGTGATGTTGGCGAAATTTAAAGGTTGTTAAGTGGAAATTATCCAAAAAATAATAATTAAGGTTTTGGAAGGAAGTGGTTTGAAAGGATTGGTAGCCTTTAACCCTAACCCTAATCCTTTAGCAGAAGACAACAAGACCAAAGACACATCCCTCATTTTGAGGCCAGTCCACGTGAGGCTGGGAATCCAAATATTTCTTCCCCTGATTTCTTTTGTTTATCTGACCATATCAATTTTTTTTTTCGTACAACGATATATTTTACACTAAAAAGAGTGGAGAGTTTGGCTAAATCACAAAATAGGCAACCTAATTTAATATCAAATTCATCATTCACGAAACTCGAACTTAAGACATCTTACTTACAAATGAAGAAGAATATTAGTACTGACAAAATATTTTTATTTAATAATAAAATTAGTTCAGTCACATTTTTGTAGTAATGTTTTATATATTATACACACTATGATAGTATTAGTGATTTATTTACATGACCATAAAGTGAGAGGAAATAAAATAAAGGTAAACGGCGCTGCTGAAAGCTCCCTATTTTAGGGGTCGTGATCTTGGGAAGCTCTCCCTAATGGGAATCTATACACGTTGGGATTTCAGTCACCACCTCACAAGTCACAAGCCCATCCAAAAAAACCCCTTCCTTGCTCACATCCACCCACCTCTCAAGTCTCAACCTTTACGAAGCAATTTGATAAAATATGTCAAATTGTAGAGAAGACTAGGTGGAGGAGAAGAGACGTTGAAAGGGCACCTCACCATGCATGACGTGTTGCTTGGAGCCTTCACGTACTTTGCTTGATGAAATGGTAAATTGTTGATACGATACAAGAACGCCACTTGAAACTTTGAAGCTTAAATGGAAATATTGGTCTTGGTTTTCAATCATGAACACAAACTCTTTTTAGTGTTTTGCAAGTGGTAGATCGGTTAGAGTATTCTTTCAATTTCCTGCCTTCTGAGTTTTAACGCTCTTTTTTCCTTAATGTAAATTAAAGTACTAAAATCTTTTCTATTTTTATCAATTTATTTTGTTCGTCAAATTTTCAACTATAATTAGATGACTATTTCATCTCTAATCGAATAGTTTTTGTATGCATGATGTTTAAAGTTATGATAGGGGACTGTTAAAGGGCATAGAATCAACTAGACGAACACTAGCACAACTAGAGAAGGAGACTAAGATAAAGAGCCAAGCTCTGTTCATAAATTCATTCAAATACATCTCCCTCAACCTCCAGAATTCTAGCATTTTAAAAGGCCTAGCCAACTGCTTAATTAAACGCTAACACAACTTCCTAGTTCACTAAAACTTCATAAATGATAATCAAGTCTCAACCCAAATACATAATTAAAACACAACTTACAAAAATACAAATTACTAAAATATAAATTAGCCACTTAATTATAAGAGCTCAATGAATTTCTCTTTCATGCACTGCATCAGACTCTCCAGGTGAGAAAGAACTCGCCCACAAGTTCACTGATTCAAAATCGATCCATAACCCAAAGTGTTGTAACCAACTTTTCTTCGCATGCTTAGTTTTCTTTTTCAAGCTAACAAACAACTTCTTTGCATAATAGAACAAAATGGCGGTTATTTCCAGAAGCCGTAATAGTTCATAAAGATTTCTTGAGGATGTGTCAACTTCCAAATATTGCAATAACTTTTTTCGCTCTCCCATTTTTTTGGTTACGTCAGTGTGCATGAAGTCATACCAAACCGGATCATGAAACTCAAACGTAGAAGTAACTTCCACAACTTTAGGTTGCTCATGTGTGGCAATGTTGTGTGGCCTGCATCCATTTTTGAATTCTAACACCACATCTCTATTACCAGAAACCATCAATATGGTGCTGCTTGTTTGATCAACACAAGACTCCACATCTAAATCACAAGTAGAGGCCAAAATATCCCTTCTAGAATCTGATTTGCAAACCCCTTCTTGACATAGACTTGTTGAGTTCTTCAGTGATACAAATTCAATTGTTTTGTCCTGAAAAGTGTCGAGGTTGACATTCCTCAAGTTCACTTCTTCATTGTCAACATATTCATCAAAAATAGGTGGTACAGTTCAATTAAAAGCACTAACCATTTGATCAAACTTGGGTTCTTTATCGCAATCAAATTTCATTTCACCGTATTCAATTTCTTCTTCAAGAGAAATGCCAAGTTTATCTTCCTTACACCTAATTTCAAAATAAGAAGGCAAAGAAAATTGACTTACGTCCAGGTTTGAAACCTTGTTGACTTCAATTGGTGCTTCAACCTCAAATGCTAATCCTTCAGCGTCATCTGGTTTGTAATCTTCTGCACAATCCCTCGCAACCTTAAGGCATCTATGAAATATTGGCATCCCAAGCTTCCATAATTGATTTTTATTCCCTTGAGACGAACTGTGTCATGGATTGTAAAACCACCTCAATTCTGCCTCATGATCAGAATTACTGTGTCATGACCCACCAAGCTTCATACGAGCTTCTTGGCGTTCAATTATCCTACTAAGTTGCTCAACTTGTCTTCGAAGTGCTTGAAGTTCTTTGTCTCTTTCATCCCTAGATTCCATGATGCTTATATGGTGCTCATGCTTTCCTCTACCTCTTTGTCCCACCATTTTACATAAACGGTGCAGAAACGATCCAAAGAACGTAGCAAAGTCCTGGTACCAAATGATAGGGGATTGTTAAAGGGCAGAGAATCAACTAGACGAACACTAGCACAACTAGAGAAGGAGACTAAGATAAAGAGCCAAGCTCTGTTCATAAATTCATTCAAATACATCTCCCTCAACCTCTATAATTCTAGCATTTTAAAAGGCTTAGCCAACTGCTTAATTAAATGCTAACACAACTTCCTAGTTCACTAAAACTTCATAAATGATAATCAAGTCCCAACCCAAATACATAATTAAAACACAACTTACAAAAATACAAATTACTAAAATATAAATTAGCCACTTAATTATGAGAGCTTAATGAATTTCTATTTCATGCACTGCATCAAATTAGATGTATTAAAATATAAACAATTCAGACCATGAAACTACATTTTAAAATATAAACGATTCAGATCATGAAACTACATTTTGCAAGGAAGAAAATGAGGTTTGTTCTTAATTAAGTTCAAGTGATGTGCAATTGAAAATTTCTCATATGTAGTTTTCATTCCAATATAAGTTCTATAGAATAACCTCTAAACCTAATAAAACCCCTCAAATCCATAAATAGACAATTAGATTTACGGTAGTGCTAGTCATACACCTGTTTTTTTTTTTTTTTTTTACTTCTTACGCACCTTTGTTAAATTTTGTCTATTAATCTTCTTCAATTCATTCGATCCGACGACCGGAAATTGAAGAGGGTTTTGTGAGAGGTAAAAATACGTGTGTGGATCGCATCACCCTAGATTTAAACTTAATATCTTAAGCAAGTTTTAGGTAAAAAAATAAAATAAAATAATTTTAGTTTAAACTCTTTGACTACTATGGGCTCGTTTTGGATTACTTTTAAAATAACTAAAAGTACTTTTGATGAAGGTGATTTTAGAACCAATTTTTAATAGAAATGCAAGTGAATCCTAGAAAGCACTTCAAGTGTTTTTAGAACCCAAAACCAATTTCAAGAAAAGCGGTACCAGTCATTTTAAAAACACTTTCAAACGAGCCGTATAACACCTAGGATAACCTTTTTTTTTTGTGATTCAAATAAATGTATGTAGTTTTCATACACGGCTTGCCCTTAAGTTTAAACTGGATGTAAACATGATTTTAGGCCAACAAACGGCAAAGTTTTTCATCTTCATCAAAAAGAATTTATCCATTAACCTTCACTAGGGACTGTTAGTTTTTTTCTTGTGTATTATAGTGTAACCTTAAAATTATTGATGCATGTACATGTAAACATTTCGGTGAGGGTGAGCGATGATTCCGGTGAGGTGCGGTGAATGTGGGTGTGTGCCCTGTGCTTTGTTTTGAATCTTTTAGTGAGATTGTGTATCTCCAAGTGTGCTCTTCTTGAGTCGATGCTCTCTATGAGTTCCTTTGGTAACCTATTAAGTTGTTTGTGGTGTGGAACATCATGGCGCATCATGATCCTCCCATTGATGAAGAGTATATGGATTATCTCTCCATCAACTTAGAAGATAGCCTGGATCTAGATGAAAGGAATGTTGAACCTGTCCATTTCGTGGGTCTCCTTATTGCTGAGCAAGAACCCTCCCAAATCATTATCAAAGAGGTGCTTTGAAATCTCTGGAGGAAAATGGGAAACATCAAAATCTTTCGAGCTAAAGAGAATGTCTATGCCATAAAAGTTGGGGATAAGAAAGTGACAAAGAATCTTTGAAGGTAACCCCTGGTTCATCAAGGAGGCCTCCATCACTGTAAAACTTTGGCCCCTATACCTATCCTTTTATGAAATTGAAGTGAATCGTGCCATTTTCTGGATCCAAGTTCTGGCAAGAAGAGTATGGTGAAAACACATATAACCCAAAGCTCCGACGATCATCTCCAAAAAGTCTACAAGTATATTTCTTGATTGTGATGTCTCATCGGCGATGGCCGGAATGGATGCTCTGTGGTGGCGAAGATAAGGGATGAGGTTGCTGGATGAGGTTGTAGCATGGTCCTATAACGTGCAGGCGAGTGAAGAACAGAATGACTTGACATTCTCTAGGCTATCAGATGTACGTGGCACCTCCTACCCTGTCAAGACGGGAATTGATGTGACAATCTCTACGGGTATGGCGACTCAGGTTGGTACTAGGTCTGCTGATATGTCTGTGGGTACACATAGAAAGGCATCTTTCATAGACTGGGGCAATATGGGTAATCCAGAGAGCTTCGACACTCACTACCAGAATGTGACTATTACCTGGTTGTTAATGGGCTCTCATTGGAAAAAAATTGGTTTATCCACGGAAGGTCCCTCATTGGGCTTTTAACAATGCTTGTAGATTGCTGGATAACCCAAGTACCTTACAGGATAAAGCTGGGCTTAGTAGGCTGTTAATAATTCTTCAATTACAATGTAGGGAGTCTCTTCCTAGCCCACATTCTTTGACTGCCTCAGCTAATCCTATTGTGGCTGAAGAATCAACATCTCATTACGAAATGGTCTCTTACATGCCATGGTGGGAAACCATAAAAGAAAAGATCGGGATGAATCTCATCCCCCAACCGATGAGAAGAAATTGAAGACTCATTCTTTTGTGGGAAAATTATCCCAGACTGCAATAATTGGCAGGAGAGGAAAATGAGATCACAGAGTCAAAGGTCCAAAACAACTAGGAAATAGGAAGCTTACCCAGAAGACTGAGGATTTTAATCTTCAGGATGTAGTGGTTAGTCCCTCAAATGAAATGGAAAAGCCTGAGGCGCAAAGGATTTTAGGAAGGAAGATTGCAACTGTTCTCAAACAGAAGAAATCGGTGAAGGTTGGCGAGTACCAGCCCCCCCAAACCCAATGTTAGTATTAAGCTAGAACGTTTGTGGACTTGGCAACTAACAGATGTTCCGAGACCTGAAGAATTTTGTTTAGGATAAGAGGCCAGACTTGATCTTCATATGTGAAACGAGAATAACTGCGGTGCAAATGGGAAGATTAAAAAGACATTTGGTGTGGAATGAGTTTTCTGTATTCCAAAAAATGAAGATCTGGTGGTTTATGCCTTTTATGGAGATGTGGGTTATCTGTCTCTCTGTTGTCGTCTTCAATTAGCCATATTGATGCCCATGTTCAGTATAAGAACCAGACCATTTGTCGCTTTACCAGGTTCTATAGTCATTATATTCAGACACTGAGGTGTCATTCGTGGGAACTGCTACGTGGTCTTATCGAAGTTGAAGAGGGCCTTGGATTTGCTATGACAATTTCAATGAGATCTTTAATACTAGTGAGAAATCAAGGGACTGTCTCAGACCTGCTACACAGATTAAAAAGTTTAGAAGTGTTATTAAAGATGCAAGATTACTGGAATTTGAGTTCTTGGGTTATGAATTCACTTGGAGTTGTAAGAGAATGGGCCCAAACAATGTTAAGGCAAGACTCGATAGGGGGTTCGGTAATGAAGCTTTTAGCAACCTATTTGGCCCGCATACCTTGCAGTACCTTACTATTTACTCATTTGATCATCATCCGATCTTAATCTCGGCGTATAATCTCTACTCTACTGGTGGCTCGCATCGGCACCGGGGAAGGGGGTGTCGTCGCTTTTAATTTGAAGAATTATGGAATACTTCTGATAAGTGTAATGAGGTAATCCAGAATGCACGGTCTACTGAGCATACTATGAGTGGTAAACTAAGTCATTGTGCTGAAAACCTAGTATTGTGGAAACGAGGAAAGTTCGGTGATATTCATCATCGGGTATGAGAGCTGAGGTTGAAACTTGATTGCCTACAACGATTGGATGCGAGTTAGTTGGCTTAATTATGAAGATAAGAACACTTCATTTTTCCACAAGTACGCTAACTATCGTGCAAAACGTAATTTGATATCGAGATGATAGTAATGTGTGGCAATATGATGAGGAGGCTATTTTTAACACCTTTGTTGATTTTTACAAGGGACTATTAACCTCTAACCGGAATAATCTACATGATGAGATTTTCAATGCTGTAAAACTCTGGGTCCCCCACAATCTGCGAAATGGTCTCGTTGGGCCCTTTACTATGGATGAAATTGAGACTGCTGTGAAGAGTTTTAGGCCTGCAAAGTGCCCAAGGCCGGACGGTAAACTAGCTCTCTTCTATAAAAAAAAATAATATTGGAGTATTGTTAGAGATGATGTTTGTAGTGCTTGCTTGGATGTTTTGAATGGTAGTGGTGATGTTAGAGCTATGAATCAAACTCTGATTGCTCTAATTCTAAAGCTCGATCTTCCTATGTGAGCTTCGGAATTTCGACTGATTAGTCTCTGCAATGTTATCTATAAGATCATCTCCAAGGTTCTTGCACTGCATATGAAAAAATCTCGCCCTTTGTCATCTCAAAATAACAAAGTGCCTTTATTCCTAATAGAATGATCTTGGATAATGTCCTTGCTGCCTTTGAAACGATCCATTGTTTGAAGCGAAGGGGTAAACACGGTAGGAAAAAATTGGCCTTGAAACTTGACATGACTAAGGTTTATGTCCGTGTCGAGCAGGCATACTTGGAAAGAATGCTGCTAACGATAGATTTCCCAGTTCGAATTGTGACTTTGGTTATGAATTGTGTTACCTCGGCATCATACTTTTTCCTTTTAAATGGCAGGCCACGTGGTGAGATTAACCCATCCCAAGGCATTAGGTAAGGGATCCCATATCCCCATAATTGTTCTTAATTGTTTTGGAAGGATTCTCATCTATTTTACAAATGGCAGAAAAGAGTTTTTTGGTTCATGGTATATCCATTGCTGCAAAGGCTCCATCTATTAATCATCTCTTCTTTGCGGATGATAGTCTCCTTTTCTGTGATGCTACGCCGACGGAGGTAGGTGAATTAAAGAGAATTTTCCAGGTTTATGAAGACTCTTCAAGACAACTGATCAAATGTGCTAAGTCGGTGGTTTGCTTTAGTCTTTCCACTGGTTATGATACTAAACAAGTGATTCATCATATGCTTGATGTTCCTATTGTTCCTTGTCATGAACAATATCTGGGACTTCCAACGGTTGCTAGAAAGGATAAAAAAAGAATGTTTCGCAATCTGAAAGATAGGATCTAGAAGAAGATTAACGGATGGGAGGGGAAATTTCTAAGACAGGGAAGAAGGTTCTCATTGAGGCAGTTTGTTAGGCTATCTCATCTTATACCATGAGTGTCTTCAAGCTACCCCTAGCGAGTTGTGGAGAGATTGACAGTACTATTGCGAAATTCTGGTGGTCTAATAATAATGGACGAGGGAGCTTTTGGAAGAATTGGAAGCATTTGTGCAAGATTAAAAGCCACGGTGATCTTGGGTTCAGAGAGATATCATGTTTTAATCAGGCTTTACTAGGGAAGCAAGGGTGGAAGCTTCTGGAATTTCCTAACTCCCTCATTGGGAGACTACTGAAAGCCCGATATTTTAGGATTCCAACTGTATGGATGCTCAATTAGGTTCTTACCCATCTTATACTTGGAGATCTTTACTTTAGGGTCGAGAGCTACTCCATCATGGGTCTAGGTGGAGAGTTTGTAATGGCGTGGCAATTCGCATTTATAGAGATGCATGGGTCCCACACGAGAGGTTCTTTAGAGTGCATTCCCATCCATACCTACCACTCAACTCAACGGTGAACTCTCTCATCTTGGACGGCAACAGCATGGGTGTAGCGAAGGTTTATGATAATTCTGATCGGGATGAGTCAAAAACGATCTTGTCCATTCCTTTACTTGGTGATAGGAATGACTACTGGATCTGGCACCTTAAAACAAATAGACATTATATTGTCAAGAGTGGTTATTGAGTATCGCTAAAGTACAGAGACCTAATGGCGATATAGTCTTGTAACCAGACACCTCTTATTCAGGTTTGGAAATGAATCTTGAAGGTTAAGATTACGCCTAAGGTATCTTATCTATTATGGTGTGTTGCAAATGATTGTATTCTAATCCGCCAAAACCTTCTGCGGCATCGAATTATTGATGACGGAACCTGCCCTGGTTGCCTAAATGCTTTGGAATCTACTCTTCATGCATTCCGTGACTACTACTTCTACACGAGGTTCTAGAAGAAGTTGAGGTTTCCCAGGTCAGTTTAGTGCTCCAGTATGGTGGTGATCACTAATTGGCTGAGAAATGGTTGGGACTCAATTCCACCTCTGCTCTTTCCCCTATTTGCAGCTGGGATTTGGTGGTTTTGGTTTGATAGAAACCAACTTTTGTTCGAGGCCCAAGGTATGGAATTCAATGTGTTAGTTCGACAAGTGAAGGACTATATTGTTGAGTTCAAAGATGTTAATCTATCTCGCCATAGGAGCGTTCATTTACAGGTGCAGAGTTCTATTTGGCTCTCTCCGACGGAGGGATGGTTCAAATTAAATGTGGATGGTGCTTTTGAACTTGACTGATGGTAGGAGGAGTGTAGGTGCGATTGTTCGTGATTGCCATGGAGGTCTAATGGGGGTTGTTGCTATGCCTAGCTTCATTAATGAGGGCTGGTTTCCCCTTATTGTTGAATCAAACTCGCACAACGCAATCCATCTCGTCTTCCTGGATGAGTTATGCCTAGGCATGAAGGCAACTACGTGGAAATGGTTTAACTTCTCACTTAGGCCCGTCACTTGATCCTGCGGGCAATTTCCAAACACTCGAATGGGGCTACGCACTGGATTGCGAGACATGGCATTCATGATCAAGGCTTCAATTTTTGGACTGATGTTGGCCCTCCGTGGCTTGCTAATATTTTATTATCGGACTCTGTAACTACTTAAATGTCCTGTTATAGTCGTTGTTGGTTTACTCGGTCTCTTTTCCTTCACTGGAATTTTTCCCAAGTGGTTTTTTCCAAGCAAGGTTTTTCAGAGGCCCTCTCTTGGAGCTTGCCCGTTGAACTATTGTATGCTCTGGCGTTTTGCCTTTGGCTATAAAATGTCACTCTTTAAAAAAAAAAAAAAAAAAAAAAACGTACACTTGATGCAAAGCTCTTAATTCATTCAAGTAAACCTTCAACGTGTATATATAGGTGAAGAGGAAGCATTCATTAATGATATATTCTCAATGTCACGTGTAGAAATAAGACAAGCTGTGTCTTTTGGTTCTTCATTCACCTGATGAGGTCATGTTAATTAACAAGCTAAAGCCCATTTGCTTGGAGGGGAGGGACGTTGGAAAAAGATCAACAATAGCATATGGACTTGCATACAAGGGTTGAGCATAAGCCACAAAAGCTTTTCTGCTCCCTTCTATATTGGGGTTGAGGAAAAAAAGGGGATAGGCAAGAATGGGCCATGCTCGCACATGTGGGTCGGGCCGGTTAGTTGGCTGGAGTATTATGTTTGTCCTCTTATATTTAAGTTTGAACCTCCATCCATGTAGATTAGAGTATATATATATATATATATATATATATATATATATATATATATATATATATTAACAAATAATATTATCTACACTCAAGGGAAGTGGTGGGCTTAGCCCTCACAATGAGCCAGCAATAATGTGGGTCAAATTCGCCTTTGGCAAAAACTGAACCTCAAACATCTCACTTACAAGTGAAAAGAATATTACTACATCGTAATATTAAGTGGCTGATTAGAGTAAATTATAATACCATTTTGTTACAAAAAGAAAAAAGAAAGAAAATGGACATACTTTGCTTGGCAAGGCTTCTGTATTTTACATGGGAGCCCATTAAAAATCGAATATGAAATCTCTCACTTACTAACGAAGATAAATTCTAATGCATTACCATGTTCTAAAACTAGAAAAATAAAATTTTATTACAAATGGGCCTTTATGTTTTACCAACTGACCAGTTTGGTTGTTTATGTTCCAAACTCCAATTTGGACCTTTATTTATTGACTTGGTTAATAAGCCTGAATGAAAACTTTAAAGCAATGGCTATTAAAACAGCCTAGCAGCAATAGGTCCAAATAGTCTCTTGTAATCCCAATACAACCGAAAAAAAGCAAAATTGCTTGTAGTGTTCCACCCAATAAATTGATCCATCCACCCGATATCATTTCATCTTCAAGTGAATAATATATTTTGATCATATAAATTTAATATAACGAAATTTTTACATTTTTTAGTATTCACAAAAAAAAAATATTTATAAAATTGGAAAAATTGAAAATAATAAATAGAAATTACTCCTTTTTAATTAATTGCATTGATTGTTTATAATAATTTTTTTAAAACAAGCATTTCCTTCAGAACTCAAACTGGTGGTGTCACATCCCAACCCGAGCCCCCACCACATCCCAGGCTCGACTCCGTCGTAGCACGATATTGTCCGCTTTGGACCACGCCCTCACGGTATTGTCCGCTTCGAAGTTCCGATGGAACCCGAATCCAGTGAGCTCCCAAATAGCCTCGTGCTAGGTAGAGATGGGAATATATAAGGCTTACAAGATCCACTCCCCTGGGCGATGTGGGATGTTACAATCCACCCCCCTTAGGGGGCCTGACGTCCTCGTCGGCACACATCCGGCCAGGGATTGGCTCTGATACCAAATTGTCACATCCCGGCCCGGGCCCCCACCACATCACGGGCTCGACTCCGCCGTAGCACGATATTGTCCACTTTGGGCCCCGACCACGCCCTCACAGTTTTGTTTCTGGGAACTCACACGAGAATTTCCCAATGGGTCACCCATCATGAGATTGCTCTCGCGCGAACTCGCTTAACTTCGAAGTTCCTATGAAACCCAAAGTCAGTGAACTCCCAACAGGCCTCGTGCTAGGTAGAGATGAGAATATACATATAAGGCTTACATGATCCACTCCCCTAGGCGATGTGGGATGTTACAGGCGGGGCGCTTTGTTTGCTTGCAATACCTATAGTTCGCCTTTAGTTAGAAGTATAAGTAGAGGGCACCATTTTCCCCGCACTTTAGAAAAGGCAAAAATTATGGATTAAGTAAGTAAAAGTACATAGCATAAGGAGTGAGAAAGATAAACTTGCTTACGGGGCCGTAGGTTAGGCCGATTACTTACTTTAGTATAGCTACACCTAACAAATTTATTCCGACCCCCTTTTCTTCCCCTTTCTTTCAATGTTTTCTTTAAGGCTTACCAGTCGGAGATAGGAAAAAATTCCCTTTCCGGCTAGGCGAGATTGGAGCACTTTTAATGGTAGAACTCGTCGGGACGAGGCAACTTTGCTCTAAGGGAAAGAGACATAAACTTTTCTTATATGTATAAGATTCATTCAATAGCCAAGTCGGGAGTCAGTACCACTCCGAAGTATTAATAACTAGGTTGAAGAGAGAGTGGGGCAGACTATAGACGAAAGTGAAGTACAGACTACTTACCGGAGACCATAAGCCATTGTGATTTTATATTGGTTCTATTCTGCTACATATATTTCTGTTCGTGTTGTCCCCTTGCAAAATCTGAATATTTTTTAACGAACATTCGAAAGGAAAGCCTGTAACCCTGGTACAACTATATGATCTAGCTTTGACATCAGAAAAGTCCTTCGAGAGATGGATGGTTTATGAGAATGCCCGCATTCCAATGTTTACTAATGTTGTGAAGTTTAGATGCAGCAGCCTCAGCACAATGCCAACCGAGTATTGGTGGTTGATGTTATATGAAGATAAAGCCCATTTAAAAGTAGTAGAGTGACCTCAATGACAAAAGCCTCGTTTGGTATAGAGAATTAGATTGAAATGAATTATCTATTCTAAAGTTGGAAGACAATTGGCCTGTTCATGGCTACAGTGAAACAAATGCGCCTCGATTTCATCTTATTTGCAAGAAACCTATTTGATATGGGCTGGGTTGGACGGTAATTAATAAAGGTTGGGAGGGTAATTTTGTCTCTGACCAGATTTTCATATATTTACGGTTTTTCCAGTCTATTCTAAAATGGGTCCTCCATTTTACATTATTTACATTTATGCCATTGTTTGCGGTTGTGCTTCATCTTTGTTATAATTTGGGTCTTCAATTTTAACTAATTAACCAGAGGCCAAGAGGCCTGAGTCCAAATCACAATTCGCCACTCCGGCGAGCCTCAACTCCATCAAACAACCACTAGCTCCCTGGGTGGGGATCGTGAACAGCCGTCGTTCCTCAGTCCAGGATTCACTCACAATCGTCTATGCTCTGTTGCACCTTCAGATGAGTCAGTTTGTCCTTTTGATTTTGTACTCAAATCTTAATATTTTATTATTTCTTGCATTTTTATCTGCTTGCATAGTCCCTTTGTCCTTTTGAATTACTGCTCAGATCTTAATATTTTATTATTTCTTGCATTTATATATGCTTGCATGTTGTGATTGAGAGGCCAGAATTAGTTTACAAATCTTCATGCACTGTTTGGTTAGGTTAGGTAGCATGCTTTTCTCTTTTTTTAATCGATTTGGGGATTTTCTGCCCCTCTGTTTATTCGTTTGCTCTCAGTTTTGTTTCTCAGGTTCCTCTGTATTTCTGTTAACCGTTCAAAGGTCCTCTTTTTTCCTCTTTGTAGTTTAAATTTTGTCTATTATTCTGTCTGGCCTTCCATTTCAATTCCAATGTTCTTAAATTGCATGCATCTGTGTCTCTGCTGCCTAATTTTAATGCAAATTTGTTTTATTTCAATTGTTTCAAGACGAGAAGACTGATTATTCTCTTATTTTTATGGATTGCAGGAAACGTCTTGCTAACTCGGGATTTTGCGTTGGAGGTTTCATTTGCTAACCCTAACTTTTTAATGTTGTGCACCAATTACTGTTTGTACGTTCATTTGTTGTGTTGTTTTACCGATTGGTTTTAAATATGTATATGTGTGACTCTGTTGAGAAGGGTATCATGTTGCTGTGTATGTTTTGCATCTTCCACTTTGGTTTGACAATTAAAAAAAAAAAAAAAGGTGACATGTCTTATTAGGCAGTTTAGATGTCAAAAATTGTTTCCATACCAAACTTGAGCTGTACATATGTGTTGCACGTTGCTTAGTATTTATATATGGGGTTGCTTAGTATTTCCATACCAAACTCGTGCCTATTCGATAATGACGCAGAGTTTCTTGCAATGAGGTGCAGCAGACCCCATTCCCTCCACATAGGTAGAGAAACCAGCACCAACAAAAAACTCAAATTCAACAACGTCAAATACATGTTCCATAATGACTGCCACTCCTCAGTTTCTTCAATTTTCTTTTAGGCTTGGGTGTAGACTCCATAAAATTGCTTTTGCAAAATTTTAACACGTTTACATTACAAGCTAAAGTGATTTTTTTTCAATAAAAAAAAACAAAACAAAAGTTATTGACGTTGTGTTTAATTTGTGATTCAGAACAAATAAAATGATGAAAGAGATTGGTCGAAGAGAACAACAGATTCTAGTAGGAGTTTTGGTAAAAAAAAATTAATGACTTTGGTTAAAGCCCGAAAAGATGAACAACTTCGAGGGACAAAATTAATATATTCAGAAACTGCTCTAGGGCCCAACACATCAAGGGCAATGAAAATAGAAAAAACAAAAATGAGTTTACGTGTTTTTGGTAAAGGCTTAAATCGAAACAAATTGGTAGTCCACACTATATATTTGGTAAAGGCGTAAATAGAAAAAACAAAAAGTTGTGTCAAACTTTCTTGGGATGTTCGATTGGATCTGCAAGTTTAACCGTTCGAAGAAGGTTGGGATGTTTTTGCTTTGACTCATCGCCACCGTAGTGGTCTTCTGGTTTTTAAATATGTAGGGACGGGTGGGATTTTAATTTTCAAAATGGGCCATGTAGGCCATTTTTGTTGGCTCATAAGCTCAATGATGTAAATAATGAACTTCTTATCCTTTTAAGAATTAAGTGTTGTTACTACTTATTTGGCCACCTTTTTATCTCTCATTAATTAATTTTTACATTAATGCAAAATTTTTCTAATCAAATTCATTATATATATATACACATCTGCTGCCTGCTGCAGCTCATGCATGCAAGACATGACATGGATCATGGATCCACCACCCGTTTAGCATTTTTATATTTTGCTAATAAATATTCAAAATATTCAAAATGTTAAAAACCCAAAGACTTCCGTGGGACGTAGAGTTCGCTTAGAGTTACAGTAGGTTAACTCATTGAGTTTAGGGGTGAGTTCAGAAAAAAAAAAAAAAAAAACCGAATCAATACCGAGATAAATTGAACCGAATTGTATTGATTTGGTTTCGGTTTTAGGAATTCGCAAATCAAACTAAATCAAACCAAACCGAATTATAAACCAACTTAGACGAATTTTATGATACTTAAAGTAAAACTGATATTCGACTGTGCACATGCACAGTTAACTTTGGGATTTGTTATTGATTATTACCAACAGGTCAAGATGAAATTAATTTGACATAACCTTGCTTGACTAATGCACGGTATGAAATGGATTCTATATTAATTTCCCATTGCATGCGATCATTAGAATTATTTGATGTTAATGCCGTATATTACCTTGCATTATAATTATTTGACGTCAGTGCCTTACATTTGAATAAGGCTTTTGCCCAGTGGCGGAGGCAGAATTCTGAATGAGGAAGGGCCTTTCACAAATATGTATATATATGAGTGTGTGTAAAAAGTTGAATTCATAACATGTTGACATATGCAATTTGTGTAATCCTCACAAAACTGAAAAAATTCTCTTAAATTCAATACTAAGAAGAAAAAAATGTAAAAACCCAGACAACCAAGTAAGAGGTATGTTGTGGAAGGCTAAAGAAAATACAAAGAACTAGAAAAAGAAGGAAAAAAGGGAGAGGTCTGCAAATAAAGAAGGTGGGTTGCTTTAGAAAATTATAGGGTGTATATTACTGTTAGGTGAGAGAATCGAACCAGAAGTGGGGTTGCTTTTCCATTTAAAATTGCACATCTCTTTTAAAACTCCCATGCCAAACTTATCATTTCATTAGACAACCGAAAAAATTTAAAATCAAAACAGCTTAACGACGTCTTTTTCTTATGTCTTTAACATTTGTATGCGTACTTACAATTTTTTTTCCATCTATGTGTAGGTTCTCTTTGTGGTTTTCCCGCGCTTAATCATTGTTCCTTGCTTTTGTGGGTGATTGCTTTCTCAAATTTACCCTGGTAGGATTTCTCATCTTCTAAATATTCATTTGCGTCTTTAATGAAGTTTTGCTTTAAGTTTTGTTTCTCGAGTGATATATATATTTTTGAAATGGTTTAGTTGATTTGTGTGCTGGTTTGATTAATTAGCAAATCATTGTGAATAACGTATTGTTTGTTCGTCTATGTTGTTTCTTGCATAGAAAGTTAGCTATATTAGTAAGTAAAGCGTTGTCATTGGCGTTTGGTTTGTTCTTTCATGTGGTGTCATGCCTAGAAAAGTGATGATATCTAAGAGGGTTACTAACAATTAGCAGGGCAATTTACCAATATTTATTGATGGTGTTAGTCTGGATGATTTTGTTTTGCAAGATGTACCAACCTCTCATGATGATGAGTTTAACAGTGTTTCAGCCTCTTTACCATTAGATAAAGAGGCGAGCAATCATGTCCAAACCTCTGCACCGGTTTTAAAACAAAATGCCTTTGTTGATGGTGCCTTAAACTCATCTTTACCTGGTCCCAATACTTATCATGAATTTCCTGTACCTATTATTTTGGCCGATGCTGCCACTTTGCGTGGCATCTTGGGAAAAGATGTAGAAAGTAGTGACCCTCTTAGAAGCACAACTATGATTGGCCAAGCCGTTTATCAGAAGAAAAGAAAGTTTACGTGTCCAAACTATGTTGATTTTGGATCTAGAAATTGCCAATGTCAATATTCCGGTGCTTTGTTCTGGTCTACAGAGCGGTCAAAGAGCAATACTTATTATGTTGCTTGGCCACATTTTACTATGCGTTGTATGACTGGAAAAGTTAAGTTTTTACCTGTTCAACCCACCCCTGCATTTTTAGATCATTTGCTAGATCCAACAAATTCTCGAGAGAGTTTGCATTTTAAAACCAATGTGAGGTTGTACAATTCCGTGATGGCGTTAACCTCATTGGGAGCTAAAGTTGATGCATCGATCAACAAGAGCCGGGGTCCTTATGTTTTTAAGATCAATGGTCAAGTGCATCATTTGATGGGTTCTTTGTTGCCTCCTGCTAGGCGCGATCGGAGCACTTTTAATGGTAGAACTCGTCAGGATGAGGCAACTTTGCTCTAAAGGAAAGAGACATAAACTTTCCTTATATGTATAAGATTCATTCAATAGCCAAGTCGAGAGTCAGTACCACTCCAAAGTATTAATAACTAGGTTGAAGAGAGAGTGGGGCATACCATAGACGAAAGTGAAGTACAGACTACTTACCGGAGACCATAGGCCATTGTGATTTTATATTAGTTCTATTCTGCTACATATATTTTAGACTACACGAGAAACCGTTAAAATGACTTGCCCTAGCTGTATATATCGATTGAAAGCATTGATGATCGGTCATCGGGATTTCTGTTCATGTTGTCCCCTTGCAAAATTTGAATATTTTTGAACGAACAATCGAAAGGAAAGCCTGTAACCCTGGTACAACTATATGATCTAGCTTTGATTGCAGAAAAGTCCTTCGAGAGATGGATGGTTGATGAGTATGCCCGCAGTCCATTGTTTACTAATGTTGTGAAGTTTAGATGTAGCAGCTTCAGCACAATGCCAACTGAGTATTGGTTGATGTTATATGAAGATAAAGCCCATTTAAAAGTAGTAGAGTGACCTCAATGACAAAAGCCTCGTTTGGTATAGAGAATTAGATTGAGATGAATAAGCACTATTTTCAAAGTGTATGGAAAGAAGAAATGAAAATTTTGTGACCAATTTGGAGGTAGGACACAAATTACTCGAAAAGAAAACTTGTATCTTCTAAACTAATCAGCTTCTAATCTCGTCAAAAGGAAAAATCATTCTACTCTACCTTCAAAATAAATTAAATTTAGAAAGTTATCAATTCCAATCCAATCACGTGTATCAAACGAGGCCAAAGTTCCCAACTTTTACTCTTAAAAAACGAAGGACAAGTTTTCCAAAGTTGTTTAAGATAGATTTGCCACATAGTACGTCTAATGGTATTCCTCTTCACTTGTAAGTGAGAGGTTTTAGGTTCGATTCTCGTCAATGGCGAATTTGAACCACATTAATGCTAGTCCATTGTGAAGCTTAACCCACTCTCACATCCCTTTAGTGTAGATCATATCGTTTGTTAAAAAGAAAAAAGAAAAGAAAAAAGTAAGATCGATTTGGGACTAGATGATGTATTTGATATCAACTAGGGAGCAGCCAGTAAATGATCCAAATCTAGGTTAGGGTTTGGTCTTTGGACAACCATTAAACTGCAAAAATCAACTTTCAAACTACTTTAACAAACATTTGAGTTAATGTGGAAGAGAAATTTTTTTACATATGTTCACACAATTTGGAGACTTTTCTGCCAACCAAATACTCAAAATCCAAATTCTTACCTAAACTGCTAGCAAATAGGGCTGCCTCATCCATCTTCAAAAAAGTAAAAATACTTAAGAAATGTAGCTACCTATATCTATAATTCTATATAGTTTTGCATACATTACATTGTTAAGACTGTAAACTGAACCATTCATTCAAGCACGAATCAACATGACCAAGTGTTTTGGATTTGTGATATGGCAACATAAGAAACTTACGTTATTAAACAGTCTGACGAGAGAACATTTACGAAGATAAACACTAGTAGTCACTTCAACTATTTAGGTTACTATACCCACCCACCCTTACACATCTTGTCTCTTGGAGCATGTTTAAACAAAAACTTTTACTTGTCCCTTTTGTTTTTTCCCTTGTCAAAGCAAAACGCGTGATGATCAATTAAACGACTTGACACGATTTCACTATTACCCTAGTGAGTTTCGGTGCAACAATCCTTAGTTCTTGGTTGGGCTGGCATTTCTTTTTGTGGATTTTGTTTTGTTTTGTTGAAATTGGGCTGTCAATTAAGTTTAAACAAAAAATCCAAAACAGAGACAAATTTGGGGGTTACCAATAAAATGTGAAAACCTAAATAATACTTAACTTTTATATTTTCAATGTTACGTTACAACCTCTAACCTATTGTAATCTTAACCCACTTCTCAAAAGTTGTTCTTTATACAACAATATTAGGAGATGAAGTTTTAGGCTAAATCACTCGATGAACTAGTCATAATTAGAAAATTGAACTTGTCATTCATGAGAGTCGAACCTGAGACATTTCATTTATAAATAAAGTATAATACCACTAATGGCTACTAAAACACATTTGGCAACATGATTTTAGCTCTATCACACAACCAATCACTTTAATACCATGTTTAGTTACAAACTTTACGCTACTAGACTCGAATTCTCTTCTCAAGTCTTAAGTACTTATAAACTTTCACTCCTCAATGTTTTCTTGTCCACTAACTACTCTATATATGTACTATTGTACTCATCGAGAAGTAAAGTCAATGAATCAATGTCAATTATAACTATAGTTTAGTGATATTCCTCTTTATTTGTAAGAAGGTCTTAAGTTCGATTATGTGTAAGTATATCATTGTAAGTGCATACACAAGTTTGGAAAGAGAAATTTGGATGGTCCCAATTGTCACATGCCAAATGGTCCCCGTCTCACATGCAATTGCAAAATGGTCATCCCAATCCCCCTCCCCTCCCCTTCCCCAATATGTTGATGGGGTTGCATCATCCAGCATATGAAATAGGACGCATCACTGCCATTGTTTCCACTTATCTGCTATTTTACATGTTTGGTACACATTTCTGCGCCTCCTCCATGTTGGGGGGGGGGGGGAAGGGCATAACCAAACATTTATTTCTTGCCCCACAAGAAAAATGTTGGTGGGGCATTTGGGACACCACATGGAATTGACAGGGTTCACTCGGAAAAAATAAATCCGTTGGGAATTTTAGGTTGCACTTAAATACGTGGCTTTCAGTTTCTATCTCTAGGTCTCGATCTTGATCGATCAGTCCTGGTTTGTACTTATACTATGTAAGGATTGTATTGCTTGGTATATCTGTGTATATACCAATTTCTGTTCCACAAATAATCCTAGCCTTCAACTCGGAATCTTTTTAGCTGAGTAAACATCTCTTGCGATATAATATTACTTACACGACCGCACGTTTGGTTTTTGTTCTGAAGTTTGATTTTTATCAACTGACAAAAAGGGAATTGTTATTATTAGCACTTCAAAATAGTCACCATGCACTTTTTGCTCTCTTTTGTCTTTCGTCAAGGAAGAGTACAACAGAACATTTGGAGTGCCGATAATAGCTCCGAAAGAAAACCCGTGTTAGTTTTTACTAAACCTATTCAATTTTCACTTGGAGATGGTGTGGGGCGTAGCCATCTTATCTTTTCATTCATGGATTACGGTGGATTGCATTTTGATGGGACAAAATTCCAGCATTAATATATCAAATCCGAGTCATGATTGATGATGATACGGTTATCGCTAAACAAATCCCAAATTAATTAAGCAAATTGGGTCTAGTAATTCATGATTTGGTAAGATGATGATGAGGAAGAAAGTTGAAGGAAAAGGTGATTGTGTTGGTTAATCACTTGAGGTGATCATGTGGTGTGTTGGGGAGAGCACATGGAAACAGTAACGAGTGCCGGCAGAGAAACAAAAGCAAAAGTAAAAGATAGCTTCCATTGCCATTGCACTTGCCAAAAGTAAAAGAAGAAAAACAAAGGTGAAATTAAGTAACAAAAGTAAGAAAACACGACTGCACTTGCTATTTCCTTTCGTAACTCAAAGTTTGACACTCATATCACACTATTGCTTGCTTGCTTGTAAGACTCTGGACAAAAGAAAACCCACAAAATCATTCATATCCCTGTAAACCCAAATGTATGCAGAGAGATAAAAAAAAAAAAAGACTCACACTGATGGGAGGAGGAAGATTGACACACAAATGGTAGTTAGAATACCAAGGGATCAAACAGACCGAGACCACAAGGACAACGAAGAAAAATAAATGAACAACGCTTCTGTACCTGCTCCTAAAAATGGCATTGTATTTTCACTTGAAGCAGACCGAGGTTGACCAATAACAGAAGGACAATCTGGGGAGGGAGGGAGGGAGGGAGGGAGAGTGGATTGGACGATATGATGACATGTGTAAATAATGTACACTTGCCAAATTTTTGAAAAATGCAAAAGATTGGGTAGAAAACAATGGAATATGTGGATGGAAATTGGGTAGTACTATATAATTTTGGTAAACTGGAAATATGAGATACTAGCAGGGGTGGCCTCTGCGGCAGGGAAGTGCACCGGAACCTGAAGTTATGGATCCAACCATTGCAGATGACTTGGCTCCCAAGCTTGAGGCTCTGGCATAGCTTGCTGAAGCTCCAGCTCCAGATGGAGTGAAGTAGGCACCATTGAGCAGCAGGTCTCCTTCTGATCTCCAGTTCCAGTTCTTCCATTCAGTGGTAGCCGTCTCAACCCTCTTGGTAACCTTTACAATGTAATTCATCATCCCAATGATCAGTTATTACGGTGGTAAACATGAACTAAGCGAAACGTAAATATTATTAGTACTGCAATATATACCTCCTTTGCAAAAGGGTTGGTTGGAGCAGCATATCTGTTGCCTTGGCTGTTGATGGTGGGATTTCCACTTCCACCAATGGCATACATTTCCCAGTGAGTGTAGTCGTTGTTCACGACATGGAAATACCCGTGCCTGCACCTGCATTATCACAGTTCATTTCTTATGAGCATCGATACTAAAAGCATCGTACAACAACAACTTGGTATTTTCATATCTGCTGTCAACAAACCAAACCAACATTGAAGAATTAACTAACTACCTTGGCATTCTTTGGATAAGTCCCTCTCCAAAGTGGTTGTAAGCAATTGTGACTTGCATTTGCTTGTCTCTGGTGTAGCTATCACTGTGGCCCAGCAGCATCACCTGATTGTGATCAATGTCAATATTACAACAAAAGGAATTCACATGGAAGTCAATAGTCGATTCAGAAGCATTTAAACTTCACCTCATTGTGGTGGGTCATGTGGTTGTTGGAAATGGTAATTGCAGTTGAGCCCATGACAGCATCAACTAGACCGTCAGCGCAGTTGGAAAGGGAATTGTGATCAACCCAAATATGGCTTGACCCGAAGATGGAGACAGCATCGCCATCAGCCATTGTCCGCCACCCAAAGTGAGTAGGCGAGCTCCTCACCAAAGCATTTCCTGTGGGCTTGCAGTCGTGGATGTGGAGACCGTGAATGATAATATTTGTAACATATTGGATTGTGATGCATCCTCCGTTAGCAATGTGAACATTGACTCCGCGTCCATCAATGGTCTTGAAGCTGTTCATGATGAGCTCCTGCTTCAACTGTATCACCATGTCTCGCTTGAACACAATCCAGAGAGGCTCGTTCTGGATGACAGCATGGCGAAGAGTGCCAGCCCTGGGGTTAACGGGGTCATCATCATTAGGGTCGGTGACAACATAGAAGCGTCCATCGCGACCACCAATGGCATTCCTGCCAAAACCAATGCCACAGTCTGCGAGGCGCTTGCGGTTTTTGTGCCAGTTGGGATCACAGCGCCAGCAGTCATCGACTGGATTGCCAGTTCCACAGGAGAAGTAGCCCAGCTTCCTCCTCTCAGTGCTGTTTCGGATACTCCTGCAATATCAACAGTATAATCAAACATAGTTTAAGAAATAATTAAAGTGAAATAGTAATTAGCACTGAGATTAATCTATTGGAGGCAATTTCTGCCTACTTTCTTTCTTGTTTCGTCCTCTACTGTATTTGGCCAAATCCTGAGCACTAGGAAGAGGGGAAAAGCCAGTATTTTGTCCATTTCCGAGGACAATTTGGTCTTTATCTCATCAGTGTAACGGATATAAAAACTCCCCTATGATTTTTGTCCAGAAACAGAGTTCCTTTGGCAGCACATGGGTAAAAAGTAAAACCTATCACATTGGTAAAAAGTTTTACTATATAAATAAAACCATCAAATTCATGAGGAAGAGAGAGAGAGAGAGAGAGAGAGAGAGAGAGAGGGGCATAAAAGCTTGGGTGGCCTAATTTGAACAAGTACGGACGGATCTCACCAGATTTGATTGGCATGAAAGCAAGGGAAAGTATATTCCAAGTGTAACATGGAAATTAATGCAAATTAACACAAAGGAATTGAAGGTGACACAAAACAGAATTAGCAGAATTAGCAACTGGGTTAAATGTAAATTGGCAATTGGGTCAGTCAGTTTGGTTAGGTCCAAATTTCATAAGAGCACTATTAAGAGCTACCATGCCTCACCCACCACCCCTCAATGCACTCAAATTTCTACCATTCATACCCAAAAGTAAATAAAAATTATGTTTTTCTTATCCCAGATTACACCATGTGCATTTCCACAGTCAAACATGATCATACGTTAGAGAGAGAGAGAGAGAGAGAGAGAGAGATTGAGAGGGGTAAGTAGGTAAAGTTACCCACATGTCAACCATGGAAGCAATCTCTTCTGGGTCTTCAACTGCATGCTTGTTGAATCCTTGGTCATCCTCAGCCACTCTGCAAAAAGAAAAGGGAAAACCCAAAACATTCACTTTCACCCATAAAACCGTTGGATTAGCGTCAATCCGAATTATAGATACTGGCCGAGGGTAATTCGGGAATTTGAAAAAGGTATGGGAGTCCCAGCCCCAGGGCCATAACATGACGGAATAAACGGCTGAGATCTTTGGATCCAGATCTTGACGGTTGAAATTTTTTATTTTACGGGTTTAGTGTAAGAACAAAACATCATCCACCGGCCCAAAATAACTGAACCGACAGGGCGACGGTTGAGATCCATCCACGTGGACAAGGACGAAGAAGAAAAAGGAATTAAGGTTTTGGTTGGTTACGGACCTGGCTGCCATTGATGAGTCGCTCGAGCTCTGCAACTTGTCTCTTCCTCCATTCCTGCACATTAACAAATTTACCAAAATAAACAAATTTGTAGGAAACTCAAGTACGAAATTTAACCAAAAACCCCCGGACAACTCCAAGACCTCTCTCGCTCACTAAGTCTGAGCTCTTCCTATGCGTCAATGGAGTCGTCTACAACTCACCCCACCCCCCTCCCCTCAAAGCTATAGAATCTTAGGATTCTTGGTCCGTACTACAGTTTCTACTCAAAAAACAAAGAATGTAGGTCCAATTTTCCAGTCAGATACCCCCATTGCCACTTTCTCTCACTAAAGTTCACAGGAAATGTAGAGAGGAAGAGGAAGAAGAAGTGAACCTGTTGCGAGAGATCTCAGACACTGCAGCAGCAGCGAAGCAGAACATGAGAAGCACCGTCATGAACGCACCGACCCATTTCTTCTTACTATCAAACACCGCCATTGCAATTGCTATCCCGCTCTCTCCCTCTAAAACTCTCTCTAACTCTCTCTAACTCTGTGTTTCTGTAAGGAGGAGGGAATGTGGGAGCAGAGACACACAAAAGAATGTAGAGTCAGAGAATGGGGAGCTTCCACAAACAATCACTCTCTTTATATAGACACCCCACTTTGTACAATGTACACCCACCCCCTCCTTCCTCCCTTCTAACGCCGTTTACAGTTAACTAACAAACAAACACCAAACACCAAACACCAATTTTCACTGTTTGTTTCTTTTCACTCCCCTGGATTAGGTTCTCTCTAACCCAACAACCAAACAACCCCCACCTCCTGCATTAACTGCCCCCCCCCCCTCCATACTCCCTAGTACTGTCCGTCTTTGTTTTACTGCCAGGGATTCACCGCTTTAACTAACTTTTAACAGCACTTCTCCAGCTCAACGCTTTTTCTTGCCACGTCGAACGAGGCCGTTACGGGAGAGAGAGAGATAGAGATATAGAGTACGGACGGGGGGGTCACGGGGACAGACGTCACGGTAATCCGCTGGTTTTGCGCTACGGATTAAGCTAATTCTTTTTATTACTTTTTTTCTGTAACTTTTTAATTATTTTTTAATAATGGCGTGGTTGGGTCGAAATGTAATTTGAGGCGCCAATCACGGCCTTAAGGGCTTTTCCTTGACTACCCCTCTGGGTTTAAACTTTCAAGTGGTTTTTGCTTACAGCTTGTGTACACAACACTTTGCTGTGGAATTTAAGGGATTGTTTGGTGGCAGTTTTATTTTTTATTTCTAAATTTTTATTAGATTTCAGTCTTTTTATTTTTTATTTTTAGTACATCGATATTTTTAAACTAAGGGGAGGGGGGGAGTTCGGCAAAGCCACACAATGTGCAGCCTAATTTGATATCAAATTCGCCATCCACAAGATTCGAACCTAAGACTTCTCACTTCCAAATAAGAAGAATACCACCAAACCGTAGTACTGAGTGGTCAATCTGTTGTTAATATTGAACAGGACTGATATAGCTTATTGTGACATCAGGCAACGTGTTTGTATTTTTTACAAGCGATTTTACAGAAGAAGATATTATTCTAGGCTTCTAGCCAAGTTGGTTAATCTCATATTTGCAACATTAGGTGATAAATAACAAAGAAATTGTGTGCATGTTTATACACCATGTTAATATGAAAGTAATGAATTACAAGTTTACAAATTCACAATTGGCATCTTATATATATTCTCATGCTTTTTTTTGGGATTTAACTAAAACAATCTAATTCCAGGTCTTGGATATTGAAATGATAATATCAACGACATAACGGTCAAATATCGACGATATAACGATAAAATATTGACGACATGCTAAATACTGATCATTTCAGCAGTTAGACTTTGATTTTAGATCATTTCGTGCCAATTTTTTATTTTTTTTTGGTGGTAAAGGCAGTGGGGTTGAGATATGATTAAAGCGTTCACATGTAATGCAAAAACTCTGAGTTGGTTTCATATTTGTTTTGGTAGGAGGACAAGAATTGAAGCCATCCATTTCACCTACAAATAATGCAAGAAAAAAGCATTGAAATTTAATGCACGAGAGATTGTCACCAAAACTATGAAATTTTTTGGTACCACAATTAATTATCTATCCCGATCCGATCCATATTTTTCACCTTAAATTCTGAGGCAACTGTTTTGATCCTCTCTTTGAAGCAAGCAAATATTTTTTTTTTTTTTTTTATCAAACGATGTTATCCACAGTAAAGAGGAAGGGGTGGGCTTAGCCTCACAATGGGCTAGCAATAATATAGTTCAAATTCACATTTGACGAGAATCGAACCTAAAACCTCTTGCTTATAAGTGAAGAAGAATACTACTAGATCGTAGTAATATTGGGTAGGAAATCCAAGACTTAACCTAAACCTAATCTTAACCTTACTCATAACCCATTACCCGGGCCGACCCTGAGAGTTTGGGGGCCCTAGGAAAGCCTTCAAATTGGGACCCTAGAGTGTATTGACGCCTGACGCTTTATACATTAATATGTAGAAAAAATTTTGCTAAATACGTGAAAAGAAAAATATATTTCTATATCAAATACTATTAAAATTTAATATAAAAAAAATACACAAACACTATTTAAATATTACCTTTGAAAGGCCAAATATAAAAATAAAATTTTCTTTTTAGATTAGGTTTCCTAATTGTATTTGGATGTTTGTTGGGAGTCTTCTGGGCTATTGCATGGACTTTTTAGTTAAATACGAAATTAACAACAAAAAGAAAAATGAAATGAAAGAGCTGCTTTGAGGTTCAAACAAGGGACAAGAAGCAAACCACTACGGCTGTTCCACTACGCCAGCATGCTTTCCGTGTCATATATGATAGTATTTATAATACAAATAGATATATAAAAAAAAAATTTGGGGTCCCAAAAAATCGGGGGCCCTAGACGGCCGCCTTACACCCGGCTACCCTCAGGGCCGGTCTTGCCCATTGCTCCACCCTCCCTCACGACCACTTGCGCTAAGCAATATTATGTCATTTTTTTTATCTTTTGAAATGAATCCTAAGAATATCATTTTAATTAACAGGAAAAAAGTATCGAGATTCGAGTTTAAAATTTTATTGCTAAAATAAATACCACTAAATGAAGAGCTAGTTGGGCAACTTTCCACAAGCACGTGGCCAATGGGCAAACACAGAGACTTGTTGGTTTAATCTAAAGTTTTACAAAGAAATCTCCAAACCCTCTTCAACAACGTAATCTTGAATTCTTGGTACAATTTTTTTTTTTTTTGTTAATTATAATGTCAACATATGAATCATGCATTTGTAAATTTGTTCAAACTGAAAAATATTTGATCCAACAAAAGGAAAAAAGAACTTAGGGATATATGGCCTGAGTACTTATCACAAAGCAGAAGCAATATCTTATGCATGTGAGATAGGTTTTTTTAAAATTTTTTAAACTGCTGATGTTAAAGTATCGATTCGTATTTGATTAGAATCATTTTATTATTTGAAAATAATAAACTACGTTTATGACGTGTCTTTTGTATCCATAATCTATATATACATAGATATAGTTGCTTGCTGGTTCATAAGTGACGTGATGATCTAATTAGCGTATGTATTTTGCTTGGTTCACAAGAAACAATTAAGTATTTTAGGGCATGTTTGGTACTTTCCTTGAATTCAACTTTTTCAACTTAAAAACAATTTTCAAGTTTTAGGCTTTAAAAACTTGTTTGATAAGACTATTTTCAAAAATTAAACTCAAGACTAACTAAAAAATATAGTCTATTCTCTAAAAACATAAAAAGTGAGTTTTTATACTTAAACTTACTCATTTCTTTTCTCTTCCTCCTCCCCTCTCACTCCAAATCTATCTCTCTCTTTTATTCTTTCTCTCTCCTCTTTTTTTTACCTTTTTCATCTCTCCTCCAATCCGCTCTCCTCATTCTCTAGGTTCTTTCTCCTACTCCTCTTTCTCGATATCTCGTCCGATCATCTCTCTTCTTTCTCTTTTCTTCAATTATCTCTTACTTTCTTTCCTCCTCTCTCCTATTTCTCCCTCTTCTGCTACCCCATCTTTTTAGATCTCGTTGTTTAGTTTAAGTTGTAAGATTTAAAATTTTTAAATTGCAAACCAATCAAGTTTTTGAGTCTTAAAGAAAATTGTTTTCAAGAAATGTTCTTAAGAAATGTTTTGAGAAATGATAAAAAAATTTCAAATAGGATACTAAACAGGACCTTACAGTTGAAAAAAAATGTGGATTTTTTTTTAAAGGAAAACTAACTAAAAGTCTTTAAAAACTTTAGTTTTAATAAAAAATGACAATAAATGTGTAAGTGAATAGTACCAGGAAAGGTAAAAATGTCCCTTTTTAGTTAAAAGTGAACAGTACCGGGAGTGTTTCGTTAAAACTCCATTTTTAATGGGTCCCATTCATAACAAGGAGACGAGATTTTTTTAGTGTGTCCGGAACACGAGACGGGATACCACATGCCATTATACAATTGGAGGGATACTCAAATAAAAAAAATAAAAAAAACTTTCTTCTAATTGTATAATAATATGTGAAGTTCTGTCACGTGTTTACATTAAAGTAAAATAACAAAAAAAAAAAAAAAAAAAAGTGATCTAAAGTCTGTATTGGGTTTTTACTCGATTAACGACAACTACCCTTATTACTTGCATGCATATGTTCTAATCCCAACTTACCCATAAAAGATTGGAGAGAAATGTTAAAGAGACTCTTTCAAGTGTACTCTTTATGAATTTTCTGCCACCTCACAATTTAATGTAAATTCTCATGTCAATATTATAAATATTGTGTAGAAAACATGAGGTGACAGAAAGTTCATAAAAACTCTCATAGAGTTCTTAATATTTCTCAAGATTGGAATGTAGATGTCCAGTCGACCAAAACTGGCTACGTATTTTACAGTTTTACCTATTCACCACAATTGGATGTATTACTAAGTTGAAATGGTAAAAAAGATGTGAACAAGTTGGAAATGATCGAATGGAATAAAAAAGCATAAAAAGGAAAAAGAATTAAAGTTAGCGGGTAAGCGGGAATACAAACTTGAATGTTGTTGGACCCAAGAAAATGAGCGAAAGTTTATATTTTCTTTTTCACACCAAATAAAAGGTTTAATTGGAAGAATAAGTTAGAATTTTCGAGCTGTACGTAAGTAAGTGGTAGATTGTTTTCATAATTTTTAAAATTTAACTTTTCAATTAATGCAGTGTGTTTTGAGCTCAATTTCTCCTTCGTAGTGTCGATAAATGTAAACCATCGCTTATATTAATTACCTTTTGGGGGCAGGATAATGTTGCCATGCAACAAGCAATAGTGGTTCCCATCATGGCAAACTTGGCACGCCCTTCCATTTTACTGGAGAGGGTCTATGCTCTTACTCTCATCATGCAGTGCAAAAAGGTGGACATGCATAGAAACAGCATCATCAACAACTCCGATGGGCGATGGCAGGTAAAACCAGCACCATTGATTGTATATATGGACCAATCTTGCTACCTCATGGGTTCGTTGCTTATGACTAATGAGCTTTTGACTTTTTGAGTTTACAAGCTTAACTCTATCATTAGCCTGTAAAATAAAAAACTCACAAAAGTCAAGCTAAAATGCTATTTGTGCATATATATCACAAGATGTCTCAACTTAATTTTATGTTTGAATTATCAGCCGTATCACCATTTGATCATCAAGTAAGATTCATGTTTTTTATTTTTAACTTGACTAGAACGGAACATATTACATGTCACACATACATATATAATTTCATCTTTTGTTGCATCCTATAAAAGAAAAATGTGCTGCATTTTTGTTGTTCGTAGTTTCCAAACCCTTTTAATTTCTTGCATAGCGCTCAAACATTTGTAATATACTAACTACTGCATCTAATCAGATGGTCCATGTTGGTTGGGAATTATTTTGATAGTCTCTTAAGGTTCAGTTGACCCTAAAAACTATCAAGCCTACGTGGCGCGTAGGCCGAGTAATCAATAAGCTAACTACATCCTTTGGTTATGTGCGGGGCTTGCCAACTCGACGGCCGAGCTTGGCTGGTGAGTAAAGTATGTGGATGTGGCATTGAGCGCGCTACTGACTTCTTGATCTAGCGACTGCGGCCGAGGAAGGAACACGTATCGGCCTTCAAATTCTTGAGCCTGAAGACAAGGCTGCTAGTCTTGCGAAATTCACAGATCGTTGGCACCGGGTTCGGTCACCATGATTATATTCGTAAGAGTATAAGCACGCCAAACCGGCACCAAACTATACGGACATAAGTACTCGAAAGAGATGTATGTCTTGATGGTGAATGTGTTTCGGCCGTCAGAATGCCGAACTCTAAAACTAACTCATGAATATCCAATTATAAAACAACTCGACGTTCAATGTGCCGAGCCTAGTAATCTGTAACACCTCACTTCGCCGAGAAAGCTAATGAGATAACCTCTGCCAATAAGGACTCGAAAATCCTTCTTGACCGAGACTTGGATAGGTAACCAGTCGGCCTCGACGCAATGCTGTTTATCCAAACTGAAGGTGCTCCGCGGTCGACTGATTCTACGGTAACAATGTTGTTTATTCAAACTGAAGATGTCGCCGGTCGCCTTCACAGTGCTGTTTATCCAAACTGAAGATGTGTTGGCGAAAAAAGAAAATAAAAAATCTCAAGGTTGTTAAGAAGTTTAGCGTAAAGCCAAAGTTTGTGCAGGGCAGTTTGTGTACTGAATTGGAGAGGCTTTGAATGATGCACTTCTTCCTCTATTTATAGCAATGAACCTACCCCTGGCCGAATCAGAGATGTACTCAGACTAAAACTCCTTACCCCAATCTGATTATGATTCAGCCAATCCTAGTTCCAATAGGTTTCTGAACTAAGCTCTATAATGAAACAGATTCAGTCCTTGATTCTTAGCGCCTTCAGTTTTAAATCCCTTTGTGGTATCATAACTCAACCCTCGCCTTTATCCAAACCAATCCTTCTCATAAAAGGACTTGGCCAAACCCGACTGGACAACCCATAATGACCTAGCCAACCCATAAGACCCCTGGAAGACCGCTGGGCCGAGAATAGCTCCAAACTCGGCCCAAATTATCATTTTGGGCCCAAACATTGCCCCATCGCTTCTGAGGCCTTATGTCTATAACTCTTTGGCCGAGTTTTGACCTTGAAGAAGTGAGATCAAACCCTTCGCGTATATTTGAAAAGAACTTGAAACATCTCGAACATCCCTATTACTCGCATTTATGAAGCACGATTCCTCGATCTTAACCTTGTCCAACAAACTGCCATGTGGCAATTCCTCAGGTCACTCGTCAGTCTTTAATAATGACACTTGAATCGTGCAACCATCGAAACGTCTTTTCACCATTAAACCCGTCGCCACATGCAAACGTGCATCCTCAATCCACGAGTTCTTTGGTCCCTTCACCTGGATCATTTGGATATCCATCATGATTACCAAATCCTTTAAACGATTTTATTCCCCTTTTGACATACTAAACTGTTGATCTTTGAATTATGAACCAAGAACAAATATTAAAATGCCAGGTGCTTGAACGCTTATTTCATCGACAATTTTACCCGTCGAATGGTGTTATTTACATTTCTTGGCCGCCTCAGTGGCCATCAAATGTAGATAGCCTCCATCGGTTGCGTGAATTAAGCGGCTCCCTTAAACACTGGTCTCGGCCACTAAGTTCTCTAGGTTCAAGCAACGAACCAGCAGACATGGCCGATGTCTCTTCTCGGCAGGTCTATCACGACTTCCTTATCTGCTATTCTTTTGGATTCTTCTCTACTAACTCCTTCTTTATGCAGCCTTCATGGGAAGTCGAGCTCGACGTTCTCCTCTCGAGTACTTCTAGAGTAGATGGGCCTTACGCCGCGTCAGCCGAGCCTTCCGCCGCGTCAACCGAGCTTTCCGCAACTACGGTCGAATCCAATTCCTTTGTCAAGTTGCAAGAACTCATATCTCTTTCGGCCTCATAAGTCCTTCAATGTAAAGGACTCGACTCTGTAGGAAAGTGTCTAAACGATCTTGCAGCCGGTGGCTTGTTGAGCACCGAAAGTACTGTCCACTTATCCAATATCCTGAAGCGAACCCGGTAATACTTCGCCACTTTTGAAAGGGCTCTCTGGGCCGAGGACGACCTTAAGGCTGCAAAGGTCACTCATGAAGCTAGCCAATCGAAGGTTGAGGCCATAAAAGCAAAGAAAACGCGGTTGGCCAACCTCGATCGTCAAATTGCTGAACTCCAACGTCAAAGGTCGGCCGTCGCTTCAGAGCTTGAAAAAGATTTTGAGGCGAATAAATCTCTCCTGACAGACCACGCAATTGACTCAAAGCGGATACGACAATTGTAGCTTGATAAAAGAACAAGACACGAAGTTACAATAGGTGAAGTAAGATGGTTGGAACTGAAAGCTGCCATTGAAACCTTCATTCCTTCGACCCCTTAGGATTTTGGCCTTAGTAATCAGCTGTTGGATTCTTTTTGTAATTCTCGTTTGTACGCTTTTTTTGCAAAATTAATGAAATGAACTTTTATTCTCGCATCTCCTAAGTGACTCGATATTATTTCTTTAAAAATTTCCCATTGATTAGTAGTTTATGAATTGAACCAGTTTTATCTTTAAGGTGGTATGCCCCTTTGCCGAGAAATTTTGTGGACGATGAATGGTCCTTCCCAATTCGGCGACCATTTTCCGAATCTGGGGTCTTTAATTCCTATTGGCAATTGGTTTGCCAAACTAGTTCACATTCGACGAACATCTTTTGCCTGACCCGTTGATTATAAGCTCGCTCGGCGATCTTTTTATGTGCCACTAACAAATTATAGGCATTAAATCGAGCTTCCTCTAAATCCTCTAACTCTTGCCTCATGGTCTGATTATACTCAGTACTGATCAAACTACTTTGTTTGAGTACTTGCAACAAGTTTATACTCAGCTCGACTGGTAACATTGCGTCGTGCCCATACGTTAACGCATATGGGGTTGTCTCGATTACTGATCAGAGTGAAGTCCAATATGCCTATAAAGCCTCTTTTAACTTCAAATGCCACATATCAGGCTTTTCTTTTATCATTTTTTCAAGAATGCTGATCAAAACTTTATTACTTGCTTTGGCCTGTCCATTTGCTTGTGGGTAATACGACATAGATTGTTCGAGTCGGATTTTCAAGTTCACCGTATATTCTTTGAACCTTTTGGCTGTAAAGATTGTGCCGTTGTTAGTTATGATCGTTTCTGATATGTCGAATCTAGTCACGATGTTTTCTTCTACAAAAGTGCAAACTTTCTTGGATGTTAATTCGGTGTATGATTTTGCTTCGACCCACTTAGTGAAGTAGTCGGTTGCCACAAGTATCCATGCATGTTTTGCTGCTCCAGAAGATGGTGTAATTTTACTGATTACATCAATGGCCTATCCTCTGAACGACCATGGCTTGGTGACCGAGTGGAGTAATTCGGCTGGGACTCTCTGTATAGGCTTGTGAATTTGACATTGTACACATCCCCATGCGTACTCGATACAATCTTTTAATATACTCAGCCAGAAATAGCAGTGTCGGCGAAGCAGCCAACGCATCTTACGTCCAGATTGATGATCTTAAAAGATTCCCTTGTGTACTTCTGTAATTGTTTGGGCAACCTTCCGCAGGCTGAGACACAATAACAATAACCCATCCTCGCCTTTCCAGTATAACTCATTCTGGTACAACACGTAATTTTTGGCATGGACCCTAATCATCGGTCGTGTTTGTCACTGGGGTTATCGAGATATCGCATGATTGACCTTCTTTAGTCGTCGGGTAATGTCTCGACTGCACACACGTCTACAGGATCTCCTCACTCTAGTAATGAAGGTAAGGACATCGCTCGTGTTCGGATCACGTAGTCGTGTTAGAGAACTTGTTGATTAACCAAGGCCGGGTGCAAACGTCGTATTACAGGTATTGCCTGGCCTATCTCACCCCCAGGAGTTGTGCTCTGGAGGCTATTTGATCCAGTTCGTCTGTGTCGGTGTTTCGAATGTGAGAAATGTGTTTGAATGTGATACTGTTGAATGACTCGGCCAAATAGCTGGCAACTATGTGACAGGGCGCCATAGTACAACTCATGCAACGAAAAATTCCATTGAGTTGGTTAATCACAAGTTCTGAATCGACGAGGACGAGTATGCGAGCTGCCCTCAAGTCGTGAAGGACATTGAGGCAGATGATAAGGGCTTCGTATTCGGCCTAATTATTTGTACAATCAAAATCAAGCTTGGGAGAAAAATACCAGCGGTGTTGATCAGGGGATTGAATGACGATCCCAACACCAGCCGAGGCTGAAGTACTAGAGCCGTCATAATACATTGTGCAATGATTATCATGTGCTTCCACCATACCGATTTCGACATTGTTGCCCCCGAAACCAAATGGAGAATGATGTTGAGCTCAGAAATTGGCTAATGCTTGTCTTTTGACGGTTTTCTATGGCACGTATTGCAAACTGAATTCGAATAGTGCCATTGTCAATTTCCCAATTCGGCCTTTGACAATTGGCCGAATGAGTATATACCGAATAACGTCGGTCTGGGCGATGACCTGAGTGATGGAAGGAAGCATATAATGCCAGAGTTTAGACGCAACAAAAAACAAAGCTAAGCAGAGCTTTTCTACGGCTGAATAATTGATTTCAGGTGAGTTAAGATTCCGACTGAGATAAAAGATGGCATGTTCACGCCCGATATCGTTGTCTTGTGCAAGGAGGCAACCGATGGACTTTTTGACCGCTGAAATGTATAGATTAAGAGGTTTACCACACCGAGGCGGTACAAGGATGGGTGAGGTTGTAAGGGAAACCTTGATTTGAGTGAAGGCCTTTTGATGTTCTTCAAGCCACTCGAACCTGTTCGAATCCTTGAGTTTAAAAGTGTAGAGAACATTTTCATTTTTCCTGCCGAATTAGTTATGAAACGACGGAGAAAATTTATCTTGCTGAGTAAAGGCTGGAGTTGCTTTTTAGTCGTTGGGGGTGGAGCGTCGATGATTGAGCGAGCCTTATTTTTGTCCACCTCGATATGACGATGGTGTACAAGGAAACCCAAGAAGTTGCCGGCCGATACACCGAAGGCGCACTTGGCCGGGTTCATTTTGAGATTATGTTGGCGCATACGAAGGAAAGGTTGCCGAAGGTCATCGAGATGTGTTCGGCGGCCATTCGATTTAACTACCACATCATCGACATACACTTCTATGACCGTACCAATCAAGTCATAAAATATGGTATTCATAGCACGTTGGTATGTGGCACTAGCATTTTTAAGGCCGTATGGCATGACTACCCATTTGTATGTCCCGAGTTCCCCTAGGCAACGAAATGCAGTTTTATGAACATCGGCTTCAGGGATAAAGATCGGGTTGTAGCCAGCATTGCCATCCATGAAGGACAACATTTCATGATGGTAACTCCAAGCAAAACAATTGTTAAATTTGTTGAGTAATTTACAAAGTTCTGTTTTCATGGGTTGGGGTAACAAAGCACTAATGAATAACGGCCGAGGGTCATTGACCGTTCCAACATTTATTTCCTATAAAGGGTCTTTACTTAGGGCCGACTGTTTTCTAGCTTAACTGGGGCAGCTATCAAGGGAAATGACGGGACCATTATCTCCTTCGGCGAGAAACTCCACGAGGTTTACGCCTAAAGTCGGTTGTTTGGAAATAGTAAACCAGTGAGCCAACAGTCGTTCCATGGTAGATGAAATTGTGTCTCGGCGTTCGGCCTATTTGGTGTCAAACATTGGGATCAATAATGAGGTTAGCCAACCCGAGTCTAGCCGAATCCTGGTGAACAGTCTCGGCGCCAACCTCGATGGCTTTCTGAACTGAAATCCGAGTAGGCCGTCTTTCATCGTTGAGACCTTGTAAGGTCATGTAGCCGACATGGTCATCGTAGTAATGTGCTTGGATCATGTTAGCTTTGAACGACTGATTGTTGGCCGGATGAACCATGACTGATTTGTTGTCCTAGAACATGAGGACTTGATATAAAGACAAAGGGATACAGGCCGTTTGATGGATCCAGTCCCGACCGAGCAATGTGTTATATTTAGTCTTTGAGTTGACTATGAAGAACGCAGTCATGTGATTACGACCTGCGATATTTACTTCTAACGGAAGTACCCCTTTGGTCTGGGATTTGTCGCCGACGAAGCTACTCATGGTGGCCCCTGATGGAATAAGTTTGTCGTTAGAGCGACGTAGTGTTTTCATGATGAAGATGGGCATGATATTGACCGTTGCTCAGCAGTCGACGAAGATTTTGGAAATTTGATATCCTTTGATGTGAGCCATAACATACAACGACTTCAAATGATGGAGATTGGCCGAGAAAGAATGGGGAAACAGCTCGACAAGAGCTGCTTTGAGTTTGTCTTCCTTGCTTACTTGCTCATCCTCTTCCATGACGATAAAGTCGACTTATGTTACTTCTTCAGCAACCACGTCACCATCCAAGAAATTTGGTTAGGACGTGGTTGGCTGAAATTCAGCCGGTAGAACATGGACCATGCTAATTTCTATATTTTTGAGAACCGATGGGCCTATTGGGTCATGGTCATCGTCTTCCAGACTATCGAGCAAAGTACCCTGTTTTTTAGTGTCGTCGACCTGATCATTTTCAAGTAATTGTTCATGTGGTACATCCACCGTATCTATTTCATTCTGATAGCTATCCCTGAGCTCATTCGATGTTGGAGATCAGTCTTGTTCCTGCGACGCCTTACGAGTACACTCCTGATAGGTGATTTGGGCATCCCTTGTGTCTAGGTAAGAATCTAACCGTGCCACGCGTTCTTTCTCATCGGTCGTCAGGCCGAAAAGAGATATGGCTGGGAAGACTTCAAAATGGTATCGTAAATATTGAAGGTCATCGAGGGAGAAAAGAAGCTCGATGGTATCTATATCAATATATGGATCGACCTCGAAGCTGAAAACTCGAGTTTCTCGTATATGCTGGAACCTGGCCTTCATCCCTAGATCAGTGGTATTTTGAATAATCTGCTTAGTTTTAGGGCACGTTAGTGCCAGGTCAAAAACCTCTTGACACGCCTTTGGTAGGCCATACAGGTCATTAGCAGAATATTTCTTGTGAAACTCCCGCATGTACTCCAAGGCTTCGCCGATAAATGGGGGTGTAGATTTCGTCGGGCTCTTATTAATGGCTCTTGTGAAGGCAACGGGGGAAGTTTGCTTTCCGTTTCCTTCTTGAAGTGTTCGAGACGAGCTTTCATCTCCTCAGGCCGAAGAAGGAGTTTGATGCGCTTCTCAGATTCTTCTATTGTGGTCTCAAAGTCGTGATTGATCACCTTCTTTCCTTGAAGTAATTTGGCCATGATTGCTGGGGGTTGTCGGTCAACTTCATTACATGTTATTTCTTTCGGCTGATATTTTGTAGCCGAGGTAGCCCGAGTCACTTGTTGGCGGGCCATGCAGTTTATTCGCTGACGCCGACGTTTTTGCGATTTAGAAAGAGCAGTATACACGCCGGTAAAAGAATTATAACTATACCACCGTTGGTCACGTGGCTCAAGCGGTTTGAAGGTTTTCTAGCTCGCGGATGAACTTGAGCTACTAGAGTTACGCGTATAATAGTCCTCGTTATAAAACGGCGTGTCAAAATCAAGGCGACATCTGGCTGACGGTGGCCCGTCAATCCGTGTTTGAGGGCTGAGCCTATTGAAAACTCCCTAGTGTTGGTCTGCGCTGAGCACTTTTTGAGGTGTCGTTACTGCCATAAGAGGCGGTCGTTGTATTGTAGCCTGGGGTGGTGTCTCCTTTGGCTCGGTGAAGATGACGTTTGCCTTACATTGATTGCATAAAACCACTGGTCCATCTGCTTCCTCTGCGCTAGAGTCTAACATGGGCTCGACGATAGCTAGTCCCAAAAAATCTTTAGGCGGCTCGTTTGAAAATAAATCAATCTTGAGCCGAGGTCGAGAGTTCTGCTTTGGGACATGTTGCGTTGGAACGAACTTGGCTTTTCCTTTTCTTTTATCCACAGGCAGACGAGCATCTACCATGTTTATTGTCGCCGTAGAAAATGGGTCGGTGTCGACGCCCATTTTCTTTTCAAGGAACTTGAGTTTGCCGTTGTCAATCAAGCTTTGGATGGCGTCTCAAAACACAACACATTTGTTCGTTGCATGCTTGTCCGAGTTGTGGTATTTGCAATAATTTTTCCTTTTTAAGTCATCGGCCTTGGGAATATTATGTCCCGGCCGAAGCTTGACAATTTTCGCTATCAGTAACTGGTCGAAGATGGCGTCGGCCTTAGTTATGTCGAAGATGTAGACCTTCAATGTTTTAACGGCCACTTCTACACTAGCCAAGCGGGTTTTAACATCTTTGGAATTGGCGTGTGCCAATGCCTTGCATACATAAGGTTTATTAATCACTATCTCGGCCATGTCTATGTTGACACATTGGGGTTCTTCAACTTCGACCGATGCATAACTAACTGCATGGTTCTTATAGATCGTCCCTCGAGATGAAGACTTCGAAATCTTTTCTTCTAGGAGCAAATAATCATATTGTTTGATGTGCTGAGCCAGCTCATACATATCTCGAAAATTTGCCCGCAGGAATTTCTTTTTGTATTCCACGTCTAGCCCATTCAAAGCAAGCCTGACAAATTCGACTTCAGGGAAAGGTACTCGACACCAGTTTCTGGCCGATTTAAATCTTGTAAGATAATCCATTGGTGACTCGTCAGATGCTTGAGTCATCCTGGCCAATGAAGAAACTAACATTTCCATTCCCGACCGATAAAATAGCTCATGGCATTTTTCGACTAGTTCCTCCCAACTTTGGATGGAGTTAGGTGGGAGGTTGATGTACCACGCGAATGCTGAGCTCGTCAACAAAAAGTTGAATAGTCGCAGTTTATGGAAGTCACTATTAACATCCCCACATTGCGCAATGAATTGAGCCACATGTTCTAACGAGGATAGGGACGATTCTTCAACAAAAAGGCTGAAGTCTGGGATTTTAAAACCTTTAGGATATTCAAACTTTTCTACATAAGCTGGGTATGGATGAATGAATTTTGGGAACTTCAGCCCCTTTTTCAAAGCCGAATCGATCATCCTTTGGACCTCAACCATATCGACGAATGTTTCTGCTCTCTGGTCAGATATGTCTGATCTACTGCTTGATCCTCCTATTTTTTCCAAGTCGATCATTTTGGGGCCGAGCAGATCCTGTTTCGTCCTATATCCTTGGTAGCAGATTATTCTTAGGCGAAAGTTGTCGGGAACGATCGTCTGATCCACCTTTGTAGGCCTTATTAACCAGTAGTTCAAGGTACCTATTTTGTGTAGTACTGCTCTTAGGTATTTCCTCAAGTACTCAGTTAAACATATGTTTAACGTGCCGAGATTGTTCTTCAATTTGTCTTCGAAGAAACGATCTAGTTGGTGGATCGGTACCTTCATCATCCTCATCCTAATCCTCTAATATAAATGCCCTTGGTTTTGTTAGGGATTTCAGCATTGTGAGGCTGACCGCCGAGACAAACCTTATTTTCTCGGTGTGTCGTGCTTGTGGCCTCAGGTGTCTTGGCGATCAGAGGATTCTATGCCTGTGACGAGTCATCTGGGTTCTGGATTGGAAGGTTGGTCGTGGACTTTCCCATGAATGTTTTCTTTTTAACCAATCGTGTCTCAATGGTCATGAACTTTGTAGTTTTAGCATTAGGTCCCACTGGGCGTGCCAAAATGTTGACCCTAAAAACTACCAAGTCTACGTGGCGCGCAAACCAAGTAATCAATAACTTAACTACGTCATTTGGTTATGTACGGGGCGTGCCAACTCGACGGCCAAGCTCGACCGATGAGTAAAATATGTGGATGTGGCGTTGAGCATGCTGCTGACTTCTTGATCTTACGACTGCGGTCGAGGAAGGAACGCGCCTCGGCCTTCGAGTTCTAAAGCCTGAAGACAAAGCTGTTAGTCTTGAGAAGTTCAAAGATCGTTGGCCCTGGGTTTGGTCACGATGATTATATTCGTAAGAGTATAAGCACGCCAAACCGACACCAAACTATACAGACACAAGTACTCGGAAGAGATGTATGTCTTGATGGTGAATGTGATTCGGCCGTCAGAATGTCGAACTCTAAAACTAACTCGTGAATATCCAATCATAAAACAACTCGGCGTTCAATGTGCCGATCCCAATAATCTGTAACACCTCACTTCCTTAGAAAGCTAATGAGATGACCTCAGCCAATAAGGACTCCGAAATATTTCTTGACCGAGAGTTGGATAGGTAACCAGTAGGCCTCGATGCATTACTGTTTATCCAAACTGAAGGTGCTCCGCGATCGGCTGATTCTACAGCAACAATGTTGTTTATCCAAACTGAAGATGTCACTGGTTGCCTTCACAGTGCTATTTATCCAAACTGAAAATGTGTTGGTGGAAAATGAAAATAAAAAATCTCAAGGTTGTTGAGAGGTTTCGCGTAGAGCGAGAGTTTGCGCAGGGCAGTTTGTGTGCTGAATTGGAGAGGCTTTGAATGATGCACTTCTTCCTCTATTTATAGCAGTGAACCTACACCTGGCCAAATCAGATGTACCCAAACTAAAACTCCTTACCCCAATCTGATTATGATTCGGCCAATCCTAGTTCCAATAAGTTTCTGAACTAGGCTCTATAATGAACCAGATTTAGTCCCTGATTCTCAGCGCCTTTAGCTTTAAATCCCCTTGTGGTATCAGGATTCAACCCTCGCCTTTATCCAAACCAATCATTCTCACAAAAGGACTTGGCTGAACCCGATTGGACAACCCATAGTGACCTAGCCGACCCATAAGACCCTTGGAAGACTGCTGGGTCGAGAGTAGCTCCAAACTCATCCCAAATTATCATTTTGGGCCCAAACAGGTTCGTTTGGAAGTGCTTTTAAAATGACTGAAAGTGGTTTTAGAAGAATGTTTTTTGGTTACAAAAGTACTTGAAGTGCTTTTTTCAGGATTTTTGCTAGGATTGGTTCTAAAAATATTTTTATGAAAAGTTCTTTTAGTAATTTTTAAAACAATTTCAAACGAGCCATTAATGTTTAGTTAATCATAATGGTTTTTTTTTTAACAAACGATATTATCTACATTAAGAGGGAGGGAGTGGACTTAGCCTTATAATGAGCTAGCAATAATGTGGTTCAAACTTGTTTTTAGCGAGAATCAAACCTAAAACCTCTTACTTACAAATGAAGAGGAATACCACTAGACCGTAATACTAAGTGACTAATCATAATGTGTTTATTAATTTCTCTCCTTTTCTTTTAACGTTAACCACTGTTGATCAATTTGGTTCCTTGATGAGTGAGATTATTGATGGAGGCCCACAAATCCATCAAGCATAAACAATCTTTCATACTTGGTATACACGCGAGAGAGAGAGAGAGAGAGAGAGAGAGAGAGAGAGAGAGAGAGAGGGTTTAATTAGTTGGGTTGCTTTTGACAATTCTAATTTTCACTCAATTGCACCTTTTACATAATGGAAAGTAAAAGAGAGATTCCGTAGGCCAATGTTTGCTACCAAAAAAATTTGGCGAGTCTAACTTCATTAGCTTTGTGCTTTTTCCTCCTTTACCCAAAGCGAGCGAGTTGCAGCCAGGACTTGCACAGTCTCGACCAACCCTTGATTTGTGCTACATAATCTTCTCTAATGGATGGACCATTTTTAGTCGCCGAGTAATTCGGTAATTTAAACCAATCAAATTGGCAAGCTAGGTATTCTTCTTCTTTTAATATTCAAATTAGAATCTCTTTAATCTAAGTGATGGATGCATTAGGGTTTTCTTTTTTAACTCATATCGTTCTGGTTTCACATTTTTTCTCCTTTCTTTTAGCATAGATTATCACTTGTATTAGAATCTCTGTACATATTCTTATGTTAAATAAGAAAACTAAAAAGTCATCAAAGGTCTTAAGTTTTTATCTTTGTTTGAAAGGAACACTAACCTCGAGAGTTAAAACACACTAAAGATGGCCGTGCATCTTCAAGAGACAAGTAAAATATATTTGAGGAAAATATGTCCTTTGATGGCCTATTTACCACTTACCTTCTAAAACATCACTTTATTAATTATTTGCATGCATTCAGTTTGATCGCAACTCAAGTTCTTGCTAGTTAGTTTTTCTCTCGAAGCGATCTTCTTCTAGTTGTGGGACGAGATTCAACATATCTCAATTGGGTTTCTATGACTGAGCAGTTTGTTCAACTTCTTCACATGTTGACGAGTGTGCTTTCTTTCTTTTTTTCTTTTTTTTCTTTTTTTTTTTTTTGCCCGCACAAAGTTATTTCACCCCTTTTTACTTGTCATGGTAGATTAGCTAAACAAAAAAATAGAGAAGAAATTCGATATCTAGGAGTGTTATTTGCTTGAGATGCCAAATTCTAGGTGGAGATATGACTGCAAATTTGACATAAAAAATTCCTTCCAACTGAAGTGTTATTTGCTAACTGGATTTGAAGCCTTTGTGTCTAGGAGTCAAATTTGACATCAACGTCAATTTTTTTTTATTAATTTAATGGTAGGTCCCTTATTCTACTAACATTTGAACCAATAAAATTCTATTTCAACAAATTAATAAATATATCCATTTAAAGCTCTACATTAATAATATATATATATATATATATATATATTTGACAACTCGGTTGGAGAAACACAAAATTTAGCATAAGACTTCAAATTACCACATCAACCATCAATTGAAATTCGACTCTAATAATTTGACATGTCCATTGTAGATGGTCTAATGTGTTACTTTGTAGCTCATAATAGAGATTAGTGGATAAAAAATAAGTGAACAACATTAATATATCTTAATCCTTAAATAAACTACTCTCATTAGCTAGATAAACAATATTATAAAAAATAATTGTGTTGAATACTGTCGGTTAGATATATGATGATCGCAACTCCTTAATTTTTGTAGAACGATTGCTTAGAACTCATTTGGATGTGCTTTTAAAATGACTTAAAGCGCTTTTGGTGAAAATCTTTTTGGAAACAATCCTTAGTAAAAATGCTAATAAATCCTAAAAAAACACTTAAAGTGCTTCCTGGAAGAAGCACATAACTAGTGCGTCTTGTAGAAACCACTTAAAGTGCTTTTGGAACCCAATAACATTTTCTCTAAAAGCGCTTTTAATCATTTTAAAAGTAGATCCAAACGAGCCCTTAGTTTTTGTACGTAGAAAGATAAACATGCAGTGATAAGCTAAGGCGTCATAAGTGGTACCCTACCCATGCATGGTGTTCCACCATGCACATGGCAACTCACATGCAATGTGATGTATCTTGTAGCTCGATGGTCACCTCCCAACCAATGTACAAGTACCCTTCCCTTCTTCTCTTGCGATGGGGTTGGAACGATGGCTAAAGTTAAACTAATTAGGCCATGGAAATTGGAATACACACACACATTATCCGAACTAATGGAAATTTTTTGTTTGAACAAACGATATTATCTACACTAAAACGGAAGGGGAAGGGGGGGCTAAGCTTAGTCTCACAATAGGCTAGTAATAATGTGGCTCAAATGTGTTTTTGGCGAGAATTAAGCTTAAAACCTTTCACTTACAAATAACAAAGAATACTATTGGACCGTAGTACTAAATGGCAAATGGTCAAATCAATGGGATTATTTGCGAGACAATATTAAAGTTTTGCAGCTATCAACGCATGAATATGTAGCGGCATTATGAGTGGTTGTGCACGAATGATGATCAAGATCATTACATAATATAATGTTTCCCATGTGCTGATGTGCACCATTTTCTGTATTTGCTGGGGTCATCAAATATGTGGTCCACTTATCAGGTACGTTAATTAACCCTAACACTAATCTGGTTTTTATTAAAAAATAAGAATCTAATATGGTTTTAAAACCTTGTTATATTGGCAAGACGTGGAGATTTTCTTTAAGTGAAGCATGAAAAATTAAGCGAGACTAGTTCATCAGTAATAATCAAGCATTTATGCTCGTCTCTCTTCACTTTTTATTTATTTATTTGTAATATATGAATTTTTATTTTAAAGTGAAACAGACAAAGATTAGGTAAGATTAGCTCGTCAGAAACAATCAGGCATCTACGCCCATCCCTTTCTCACTAATTTTTTAATTTGCAATACATGGATAAAGAGTCTTCTCATGATTTCGGCCCTCTCAATCATTGAAGGACAATTATTTTCTCAAGGAAATATATATAATTTTTTCTCTTAATAGTTTTAATATATATTGTCAAAGATTAATATATTTATTTACTTTGAAAACAATTTTAGTGTGTATGTTGGGACGACGAAGGAAACAGTATTCATGAGTTGGAAAAAAAAAAAAGTTGATCAGGATCTATTTTTTATTTATTTTTGTTCCTATTTTCTCTGCTCTGGGAGAGGATATGTGTCTCGCACGTGACCATTGCTGAAGAGCTAATTTAATCTAATCTTTCTCTAATTGGAAAATAAATAGATAATTTAATTTCTAAAGTCAACTTGTTATGTTAAAGGTAAGCCGGAATGTATGTCATTCAACTTATTATTAAATCGTTTATTTTTTGTTTTTTGGTAAATTATTAAATCCTTTACTGGACATGCATTAGAGGGGATTGTTCCATTGTTCCAGGCTGTAAGAAAATAAGTTTGATGGAAAGTGATTGATATTCTTCTATGATTAATCCTTTGATTTAGGCGTGGGATCAGAAGGTTAGAACTATTCTGTTCAAACTTTATATATGGATGATGAGTATTCACGACGTATATCGCCAGGTTCTCGCAAGAATGTATGCGAAACTCATTTTACATGCATGATAGGTCGTCTCACAAGAAAGATAACGTGCAAGACTCATTCGACGCTTTAGCGCTACACCGTTCAGCCGTAGTTATACTTCAGTGTTAAGTGTTTGAAATCCCTAAATTTTTTAATTTTTTTTTTAACAAAATGTGAAACTTCGATTGATTAATTATGTTTCTCAAAGCTAAAATCAGTAGTACCTTAGAACGAGGTGGTACACCACGTGACTGTAACACGAAGTGATACACCACATGTCACTATATAAATGGTAGGATATGTGTTAAAAGTTAAATAACTTAAAATATAAAATTTCTCACCACTTACATAAAAACATGTGGTGTAGCACCCGTGTTCCCGTCACAATGAAAAATTTCTCATTTACGACAAACCCAAAACAAAGCAAGCATATATGTACAGGGATGTTTAGGTATTTAAATGTCTGGTGTGTTTTCGTATAATCCCCATCCTTATCTATGAAGTTAGTTTGCTTCCCTACATGCTTCAATGCAGTGTAATATTATTACGTGCCTAATCCAACAACATGTCATTCTCGTTGGACGTGAAATTGGCTTTCGTTTTCCTTGTAACCATTTTGTGGGTTCGATGGGGCACAGCCACATATGCATGCAACTAGAGCACATGTGACCTAAGGAACCCCAAATTTTCCAAATTGATCTGGCTATAGTACTTCAGAGCTGGTGAGATAATTAAAAAGGGCTCAAGAACTAAGGAATTAATATATATCTTCTGCTCTAACCGATTTACAACACCTAATTATTGCTTGTGGAGTTAGTAATATTAAATGGTAACGATTGTTGAATAATGTAGAGTCTCACGTTCGAAACGTATATCGACGTCATTTGTATAAAATCACAACTAATTGCATTTTTGAAAAAAAAGAAAAGAAAAAAAAAAGAAGCGATAGAGCTCTCTCAAACCAGCACACTCGCTCACAAACTGGTCATGTTCCTTCATTCACCCTTTACTAATAACTTTTTGTGAAATGATGATAAACTTTTAGACCGAACATGTTCCACTACCGTCACTGATATTGTCCCTAATTTAACTATTTATTACTATGTATGTGATTTTATCACAAATTGTTTCGGTGATATTGGCAATTAACTGTTTGAGAACAATTCAGAAATAAATAAAAATAACAGAACTCAAAATTATAAAATTTTATTAATCAAAATACTTGTTGTGCAGAATGAAATACATAAATAAATACAAGAATATCAATGGTACTAACTTGATTACAACAGGTAGAGGCTAGAGCAAAAGCTATGTCCTTCGAACAGTATTTCCGTCCCACTCTTGTGCTTGTGGTTCTACAACGTTTGCTCAACCAGGATACAACTACCTAATTCTACAACCCGCACTGGATTATAGAATTCTAGCAAATTGCTTTGTGTGTTTACTCTCTGAGAATTGTGTACGGAAGAAAAAGAGGAAGAAAGGATGATCTCCAATGGAACTGAGGACTCCAGTTATATAGGCTCTTTCATACCTCTTCAAATACCTTTTGGATGTATCTGAAGCTATACAACTCTTTCCAAAGAGTTGTATCTATTAATCAAAACATTTTTAATTAATTTTAATTAAAAACTTATTTCGAAAATTAAAACTAATTGATCAGATTAATTTTAATTCTTAGGCCCCAAGTGACCAAGGCCCAAGGCCCTTGTCTTGATTAATTAATATTAATATTATGGTATAATCATCAAGCCTAATCCACACAACTAGTGGCCCAAGCCTCAATCCTCATTCCAAATGGTCCAACATCTAACTAATATTGTAGAAGACAAAACATATATAAAGGTCGTTGGGAATCTTGTTTTCCTCGATGTGGGACAAGAGTCTCAAAACTCTAACAATACCCCACATTTTGAGACGATTATTTGGTCCTAGAGAAACTGAGACACGAGAGTAAACAATGGATGTGACATACATCAGGAGAGGTGTCTTTTGGACTTGAACCTACCTTAGTATATACTTATCAGATTTACTAGATGACGCAGTGAATATAAAATCTTGAATTGTGCATCTCCGTAGTAAACCAAGACAATAAGCAAAACATATGTCATACCAACACATCGCAAATTCATACGTTTGTGTTCATTTTGGTCCTGAACAAATCCTGGATTAATGAGAGCTTTAGAGAATGTAGCCATGTAATTCTCATAAATGCGACCCAACATTTACTCTCATATAGGTAATATTGATTAAGAATAGGCTGCTACTATTCCACTTGATTTACAAGTACCAATATCATTAAACTAATGTATCCTACATCATCAGCAGTCACCACACTTCTTCCATCATAGGAATGGGTATGTAAGTGTGTTTCTTCTTTGAAACTAACCAAACCAGTTTGCCTATTGAACCTAGACCATGGGATCTCCAATCAGATAGGTTAGGTTTCCGTTTGGCAGTTTCATTTTACTCTATTGGCTTTAAACCCATTCCCCTCGATGTATGCTTAACTTGCTCTCTAGATAAACCTTTAGTAAGCGGATCCGCAATATTATCCCTTGACTTAACATAGTCAATAGAAATTACACCACTAGAGAGCCATTGCTTTATTGTATTATGCCTTCATCTAATTTGTCTAGACTTCCCATTGTATACACTATTTTTAGCTCGACATTGTGCAACTAAACTATCACAATGTATACATATTGCCGTTACAGGTTTAGGCCATATGGGAACATCTTCCAAAAAATCTCTTAACCACTCAGCTTTTTCTCCAGCTTTATCGAGAGCTATAAATTCCGATTCCATTGTTGATCGGGCTATGCATGTTTGTTTGGAAGATTTCCAAGATATTGCTGCTCCTCCCAAAGTAAATACATATCCACTTGTGGATTTCGTATCAATGCTATCGGATATCCAATTCGTATCAGTAAATCCTACAAGCATAGGAGGATACCTTGTATAATGCAACCCATAATTCATTGTATGCTTTAAGTATCTCAATACTCGAATTAAAGCTTCCCAATGATCATGCCCAAGATTGCATGTATATCTACTCAGTCTACTCACTGAGTATGCTATATCAGGCCTTGTACAGTTCATAATGTACATAAGGCTTCCAATAACTTGTGAATATTCACGTTGAGATATAGCATCACCACTATTTTTTCTTTAGTTTGCTATTGGCATCAAAAGGAGTAATTGCATCTTTACTTTCCAAATGACCATACTTTCTAAGTGTTGCTTCTATATAATGGGATTGTGTAAGAATATAACCTTTTTGGTTTCTTTTGATTTTTATACCGAGAATCACATCAGCTAGACCAAGATCTTTCATATCGAAACTTGATTTCAATATCTTCTTGGTCCAATTTATTATCTCTTTGTTAGTTCCCATTATAAGCATATCATCTACATATAAACACAACATAATGCAAGCATTATTTTGAGTTTTTTGTGTAGACACACTTATCACACTCATTTATCTTAAAACCATGTGTGATTATAATATGGTCAAATTTTTCATGCCTTTGCTTTGGAGCTTGTTTAAGCCCATATAGTGATTTCACAAGTTTACACACTTTGTGTTCTTGACCTTTAACTACAAACCCCTCGGGTTGTTCCATATATATTTCCTCATCTAAGTCTCCATTTAAGAACGCAGTCTTTACATCCATTTGATGTATTTCCATGTTATGGAGTGCAGCTATAGCAATCAATAGTCTTATTGAAGTAATTCTCGTTACAGGTGAGTATATATCAAAGAAATCCAAACCATGTTTTTGATGGTATCCTTTAGCTACCAAACGAGCCTTATATTTGTCAATTGTACCATGTTTTCGTCTTAGTTTTCTGGAATTTCGGCCTTTGCTTTGATAAACTTCCTTCAACAACATTCACCTTGGCTTCCATACTCGAAACCAGGCTCTTCTCATTCTTTATGTTATCTTCCTCAATTCTCAGCCTTACAATGAGATCCTCAAGGGTCATCTCCTTACGTTTGTGCTTGAGATAACTCTTGAACTCTTTCCAAGAAGGTGGCAGTTTTTCTATAAAGAATGCCACTTGGAAAGACTCATTGATCACCATCCCTTTAACATGAATGTCATGGATGATTTTCTGGAGATCTTCAGTTTGAGAGACAACAGACTTGGAATCCACCATTTTGTAGTCCAAAAATTTGCCCACGACAAATTTCTTTGAACCAGCATCCTCGGTTTTATATTTTTTCTCAAGTGATTCCCAAAGTTCCTTGGTTGTCACTACTACAAAAGGGTCTTATAGTGTCAGTAGATGGTGTCGGTTTAATATAATACAGCGGCAGACTAGACAGTTGCGACACTTATTGAACATGATGTCGGATTTACTGTCGCTTATAAGCGTCATAAACATTTAATGTCGCTTTTAAACCGACGTAAACATTTAGCGTCGCTTTAAAACCGACATACATTTTAATAATTTTTAAATACTAGTGTCGCTTTAAGTAAAACAGTGTCGCTTTAAATATAATAGTGTCGCTTTTAAGCGACATAAAATATGAGTGTCGCTTATAACCGACACTAAATTATTTTTTTAAATATTTTGAAACCCAATGTCGCTTTAAATTAGTTTTTTTAAATATTTTGAAACCCAGTGTCGGTTTTAAGCGACAAATTGATTACTCTCCCCCGTGTTTTCTTCTTCCTTTCTTGAGTTTTTCTTATTCGTTCTTCCAATTGACAAACCCTTCCCCGTGTGTTCTCTCTTGCATCTTTCTTATTTGTTCTTCCAACTTCATTTATTCCTTCTTCAGAGCAGTAAGTTTTTCTTGCTTGTAATATTTTATTTTCTCCTCTTATGTTTAATTTTTATTTTCTCCTCTTATGTTTAATTTTTATTTACAATTTATTTTTTGTAGGGAATTTATTTGAGCTAGTTGAGTACATAAAGAATTGATCGACGACGGAATTCTTCCATAATTCAGGTTTTTATCACTAAATTCTTTAATTTTTAAATTGACGATCAAATTAGTTCATTGTATTCCTATAGGATCAAGGAGTGTAGCTGTAAAAAAATCATCAAAATCGGAGTTAAAATAACCGTTAAATCGTGATTTTTCGTTTATAATCATCAAACTGTTTTGTCTCCTTATAAACGACGCTAGTTTCATTAAAGCGACGCGAGTTTCATTAAAACAAATATAATCGTTAAAACCGACGCTAGTTTCATTAAAGCGACGCGAGTTTCATTAAAGCGACGCTATGTGAATTTCAAAAAGTGTGTCAGAAATTGGCGTCGGTTTAAACCGACGCTAGTTTCATTAAAGCGACGCGAGTTTCATTAAAGCGACGCTATGTGAATTTCAAAAATTGTGTCAGAAGTTTGCGTCGGTTTTAACCGACGCAAACTAAGTACCCATATTTAAACCCCTATCTTTCCCATTTCAACCGTGCTTTCATTTCTCCCCCAATTTCAGACTTTCTTCTTCTCCTTCCCCATTTCATCTGTGCGTCCCCTTCTTCCTCCTTTTCAGTTTTTCCTCAACTCCTTCCCCATTTGCTTTGGATCACCAGTTTAAAGATCAACATTCTGAGGAACTCCAATTCGAGGAGGAAGAGTTTGAAGGTGGTTCATTTTTAAATTATTATGATTATTAATTTTAGCTTCTATTTTGTATTCTAACTAGTTTTATGCTTAAATTGAAAATTTATTTTTGTTTCTTGGTTTTTAATTATTTTTTCTGTATTTATGCATGTTGGATCTGAAGAGCAAGGACACTGGAAATCGCAGACCCATAATTTTTGAAAGGTATAAAACCTGAGTTTAATCTATAGAGATTAGAGCCCTAATGTTGAAGTAGTAAAGTATTAGAGCACTGATCTGATGGGAAGCATGGTAGCATGGAGTTGCTAGTATTATATATGGCAGTATGGAGCTACAAAATCTGTGGTCTTCGACAAAGGCAAGCGCAGGAAAGCATTATGGCAGTTGCTAGTATTATATGCAAGCATGGAGCTCTCATTAGTATTATATGTAATTGTTAGTTTTTTTATCTTCATATTGTAACCGGTTCTCTAATGGCTCCTATATATGTGTTATTTGTACTTCCTTATTTATATGAAATCGAATACATTTAACAAGAAATTCTACACCCAAAAGGCCCCAGTTGAATTCTTGAATAAATTGAATCTGTGAAGTTTGCATCTCATTTACCATCTGTGTAGGAATGCATGATAATTATTTTATTTATCGAGATGTTGGGTAATGTCGGTTAGGACCGACAATAGATTGAGTATTTTATTTGTTAGCTGCTAGTTGACGTCGGTTATGACCGCCATCATGTCAAAACATCACGTCGCTTTAAACCGACGTAAGACTGGATATTTTATAATTTAATTGCTAATTTGCGTCGCTTTAAACCGACGTTAGTGTCGGTGTTAGTGTCGCTTTAAATCGACGTTAGTATCAGTGTTGCTTTAAACCGACGCTGCGTAGTGGCGGATTAAGCGTACAAACCGACATTAAAGCCCTTTCGCGACGCTAGCAATAGTGTCGCTATTCCAATCCGACATTGCATTGTTTTATGTCGGATTTTTGCTAAATTTCCGACATAAATTGGGTTTCTTGTCGGTTTTTGCTTCGCCGGTGATAGGGTATATTGTAGTAGTGTGTTTTGAATACCACATAGACATCATACAACGAATCATCTAATGCATTGAGAATATAGTTTCTGCAGAGGAAATCATTATGTTTCCAGGCATCTATGGCCGTTAAAGTTTCTGCATAAAAAATATTTTCTCCATTTGTAATAGGTTCAGTCTCGCGCAGAACATTAGCCAAGTTCAGTGTTGTCAAATAAAACAGCATCTTCTACTGCCATCTTTTGAAATCTCCGCCCTTAAATTTCTCAGGCTTCTTAGAATGAGGTTTAGTTCCTGATTGTTCGGTACTGTTCGAACATTGTTGGAGAACAATTCAGAAATAAATAAAAATAACATAACTCAAAATTATAAAATTTTATTAATCAAAATACTTGCTGTGCAGAATGAAATACAGAAATAAATACAAGCATATCAATGGTACTAACTTGATTACAACAGGTAGAGGCTAGCGCAAAAGCTATGTCCTTCGAACAGTATTTCCGTCTCACTCTTGCGCTTGTGGTTCTACAACGTCTGCTCGACCAGGATACAACTACCTAATTCTACAACCCGCACTGGATTATAGAATTCTAGCGAATTGCTTTGTGTGTTTACTCTCCGAGAATTGTGTACGGAAGAAAAAGAGGAAGAAAGGATGATCTCCAATGGAACTGAGGACTCCAATTATATAGGCTATTTCATACCTCTTCAAATACCTTTTGGATGTATCTGAAGCTATACAACTCTTTCCAAAGAGTTGTATCTATTAATCAAAACGTTTTTGATTAATTTTAATTTAAAACTTAATTCGAAAATTAATACTAATTGATCAGATTAATTTTAATTCTTAGGCCCCAAGTGCAAGCCCAAGGTCCTTGTTTATATTAATATTATGGTATAATCATCAAGCCTAATCCACATAACTAGTGGCCCAAGCCTCAATCCTCATTCCAAATGGTCCAACATCTAACTAATATTGTAGAAGACAAAACATATATAAAGGTCATTGGGAATCTTGTTTTCCCCGATGTGGGACAAGAGTCTCAAAACTCTAACATTAACCTCTCACATATAAACTATAAGAGGAGACTCCTCAAACCATTGCTCAACATGAAAACATGAGATCTAATAAGTGCAAACTATTTCAGACAGGTGAAAAGATTAGAAAAGGGGTTGAAGTGATGATTGAGAGTCATTTTTAACCTAAGTGAAGTCTAGGCTGACAACTTCAGACATGACACAAATATGAATAGTATGAGTTCATGTATTATTATTTTTAGGATAATGTATGAGTTCTTGTATTATTATTTTATATCGACTTGCATATTAATTAATTAATTTGTAAGTTGAGATGAACACAATACCAATTTAAATAGATAACCCGAACACAATCCATTGACATCCCTGTCTGAGTCTGCAGGTGGTGGCAACAAGATGTTGATTGTTTTCTCTTCTGTCACCTTTCATATATGTTGCACTCTGTTTTTATTGTAAAAGAGCAAGTTTCTTCATGTTGCAACTTGCAACAAAAATAGTTTTGCATTAAAATGGATACGAATGGCCCCAAATTGTTCCTAGCAACATAGTATCTAGCCTCTTTTTTTTTCCCTTTACTTCTTTAACATAGAATTGTATCTAGCCTACGAATGGTCATCTCACATATACTGGCAACTTGAAGAACACAAAAATATATGAGCATCTATGGAAATAATAAATCCTAAACGAAAGCTCAATCATTTATTAGAAGAATGTCTATAGCCTATAGGACGTCGACTGGTGCACTGCATCAAACAACACATAAAATGTTGATCGTTAATTATAAAAGATCAATTTTTACGTGTTAAAGTACAACATTATATGACATACGTACTTTAAAAATGAAAATTTTTCTTCTCACTACTCTTTAAAGATGGTGATGATTTCACTATCACATTGATTGTCGTTAGATGAGTTTAAATTTTGAGATTTCTATCATCACACTTATCGAATGACAACCAATGTGGTGATGTTTTATGGTCACCATTATTCTAGGACGGTGAAGAAAGATGAACTCTTAAAAAATAAAGGAAAACTAATGAAAATGACTTGAAAACTTTGAGTTTTAACAATAAGGACAAATTACAGGGTAAAATGAATAGTACCAAAATTGATTTTTAATGTAAAAATATGGTTTTTCGTTAAAATGAACAGTACTAGAAGTTTTTCGTTAAAATTTCCAAAAAATAAAGATGTGAGATAAATAAGGCTGAACTTTAATTATATCTCATACCAATTTATTTTTATTTTCATTTCTTCTCATGGACGTAAGTAAACATGCTCTTAATGATATCATCTCGTGCAAACATAGGTTAGCTCTTAGATAACGTACATAAAATTCAGTGAAAGTAAGTGAACACTTCACTTCATTTTCAAATAAATGAACGCGAAGTGTCAAATCCTATAAATGCTCATTTTCTTTCTAATCGCATTCTTAGCAACCAAACATGCATCCTCGACAGATCTTTTAGTGTGTTTAGAAACATAACTCAATACACTAAGTAACCTATTACAAGTATTTAGATACTTGAAATAAAAAAATTTCAACCACTTATATTAGAACACTTTGTGTGCTAGACTGTCTTTCTTGCACATTGAAAAATTTCTTTATAAACTCCGGCCTAGGGAGATTGAATGTTTGATGTGAATCCTGAATGGGACCCATCCAAGAACCACCACCTCCCTCTCCAACCCTTTTCAGTGGGTCCGTATATGTGGTCGGAGTGGGACCAACGATGGGAGCCACCCATGCACCAACGGACTACAACGGCACATGCAATGCACACTCACATGGCCACCACTGCAACACACCCCACCCGGTCAGCAACGCTCATTAAGGAACTTTCTCAATTCTCAACATTTTTCCTTTTTTTTTATTTTTTATTGTCGTTCTAATTTTTTAATTTTTTAATTGAATATTGGAAAATTGTTTTGCTTGGGGAGTGATCGGCGGGAGAGGAAAGAGATTCCAAAGCCCAAGGATCAAGTGATCCGGATTTTTGAAATTTGATCAAACGGCTAAAAACAGGGAAGTTAGTAAAAACTTTTAAAAGTTGTAATAATTTTTAATCGTTGAGTCAAATTTCAAAGGCCCGGATCACTTGATCTTTGCGCTTTGGAAGAAGAGATCCAGAGAGATCTCTTTCCGGCGGGAGAGACTTCCTTTGTGACACGTCAGCAGAGAGTCCACGTGGATTGTACATACGATCAAGAGGCAGCAGGTTGGTGGTGCAAATGCAAAAAATTATGCAATGCAACATCCTAACTGAAAGAATCTCGTCTTTCAAAAGCTTCTTATCCAGAGAGAGAGACACAATGACAAACAGAGAAAAGAGGGTTTTGAAATTCTTAATTTAATTTGGCTCGCTGCATTTGCCAAGGGCTTTTTTTTTATATGGTTGACAGAGAATAAAGATGATATGTTATGGTATCTTTTTGAAGAAAATCATTCATTAAAACAACATTTTATTTTTATATTGTTCATTCTTTGGTTTTCATGATATGAAAAGTTGGCCTTTGTTTTCTTGATAAAGAAATAATTCATGGGAATGAGAGATCATATTATAAAGTAATGGAGGTTACAGTATCATTCATGTTATAACATGATGTAATCGTGTTATAACATTAGGTAATTATCCAACATTTAACGTAAGGTTACAGTATCACTGTTCAAATTTACTCTCCAATATTACATAATTATCGTAACGTTATAACTGATAAGCCACGACTTTTCAAATATCTCAAACAACATTTCTCGCTCAAGTATGTTCAATATACTCCTAGAAGAGTTGGGATTCATCTTCAACACTTCAACTGATAATCATTTGTATTATCTCATGTATATTTTCAGTTTTGTAAATTTGTAATCAGAGATAAAACTCCTTGTAGTTGACTCATGTAAATCATCTACTTAAAACCTCACTCAGAATTAACTGAGTTGAGCATCAACAACTCTTTAGCCTTCAAACTTTATATGTGAATACTTCTCTTTTATGGTATCAGAGTAGGTTGGCCCACGTGTGAAACTCAACGGCCACACGTGCTCCACGTCACCCAATTCGTGTTATCCATGTGTTTGACTTGAAAATTCGTCACACGTGAGGATGTGAAGGTAAAAGAGTCTCACATTGGTGAAAGGAAAAACCTTGCAATGTCTTATAAGAGGTTGGGCTACTCTTCATATTGCTAATTGGTTTTATGATGGAACCTCTTCAGTTTCTGACTCTGACTTAGTGGCCATTATCCTCAATAACGTGTCATGCGTACGAAGGTACAATAGCTTCTGCTCAAGCTAAGGAGGAAGCCATTTCGTATGGCGCTCTGGAGGCACTACTCCTCAGTGCAGAACGCAACCAAAAGACCCACAATGTCTTTACTGTTGATGGAGCTCCCACTACCCCTGCAGCTGGATGTGGAGGACGTGGCTTTCAGGTTGGCGGTGCACGTGGTGGCCGTGGGCCTTTTCCTAGTGGTCGCGACACTTTCAATCAAGTAGGACCTCGTGCTCCAAATGATGGTGTTGTTGGTGCTGTTCCTTAACATGGTGGTAATGGTTTTCACCCTCCTGTAAGAGTTCAGTGCGAATTTGCACACGACATGGTCATTCTACTACCAACTGTTATAATCGTTTGAACATGGCATATGAAGGTCATATCCCAGCCCCCAAACTCCAGCCTTTGTTGCTGCTGCTCAATCTAATGAAGCTCAATCCACAGTAACACCCTAGGTTCAAAATTGGTTATTCGATTTCAGCGCCATATCATACATGACTTGGCTCAAATGGCAAATCCCAGAGAATGCAACGGCAATGACCAAGTGAATAGTGTGGTTGGAGGCACATGTTTGCACATTTCTAAAATTGGTCAATCCCATATTCAAACTTCAAATCAAACCTTTAGTCTTTCCAAAACTTAATATTTTCCCAGTGCCTCCACCAATATAATTTCAATTAACCTTTTTACCTAGGATAACAATTGCTCACTAACCTTATATCCTCATTCTTATTGTGTTCAGGACTTAACAATAGGGATGATACTTTTGCAAGGCTATAGTACAAACGGTTTCTATCATTTTTCAAGCTTTTTATCCAAAAACAATAATGACGTCTTTGCATACATTGGTGGTCACATGTCGGATGCAGTGTGGCATTCTAGATTAGGACATCCCTCTATTTCAATTTTAGAGTTTTTAGTTGCTAGGAATAACTTGCCAATTCATGGCCACGTGACTTCTTCTTTATGTCATTCATGCCCTCTGGGCAAGAGTCACAAACTTCCATTTCAGCTTTCTAGTTCAATTTAAAAGTTGCCATTAGACTTAATTCATTTGGATGTATGGACTCCTTCATCTTATTCAATTGATGGCTTTAAATATTATGTGGTTTTTATTGATGATTATTCACAATATTCTTGGATTTATCATTTAAAACTCAAATTAGAAGTGTTTAATATATATCGTTGTTTCATTCAAGAAACTTGTTGAAAACATGTTTAGCAGGATCATTAAATCATTTCAAACTGATGGAGAAGGAGAATATATGGGCCATAATTTTTGAATTTTTTTAACACTTCATAGGATTCATCATCATCCCCATCACCCCTAACAAAATGGCCTAGAAGAATGTAAGCATCGTCATTTGGTAGAAACTAGACTTACATTACTTGCTCGTGCAAAAATACCAGTCACGTTTGGGTTGAGGCCTTTCATACAGCAAACTGTTTAATCAATCGCCTACCTACCAAAGTTTTGAATAATGAATTCCCTTTTCAAAAATTGTTCTCCACTCCTCCCCAATATGAATTTATAAGTATTTGGATGTGCCTGCTTCCTGTATCATCATCCATATAATCATCATAAGCTACAATTTCGATAAAAAAAGTGTTTTTTTTCTTGGTTTTTCTCTAAACCGGCAAGGGTATCGTTGTTTGGATCCTTCCACTCGAAAAGTTTTTATGTCTCACCAAGTTATTTTTAATGAAAATGTTTTCTTATAAAGATTTCGTTGTTACTTCAGCCACGCAAACTCCATTTGATCACTTGATAACAATTGATTGCTCACATCCTTATCCTAAGCCGTTGCAACCTAGTATTGCACCACAAACCCAACAATCACCGTCTTCTCCCAACTAATAGCACCTAGTAGCCTTCCTAACCATCCCTCACCTTCACTACCAATGATCTAACCCCTGGACCAAACTCCACCTATCCTACCACCCAAATCCCACCTTCCCCAAATCATCATTCTGTTGACCCCGACCCTCCAAATCATTGTTCTCCAAACCCTAGCACAACTCGGCACCCACTAAGAACCTCGTCGAATATTGGGATCCCAAATACAGTGCCTATTTCTTCTTCGATAACATTACCTTCACACTCCATGTTCACAAGGGCTAAAGACAAAATTTGCAAACCCAATCCACGATATACTTATGTTGCTGCCACTAACAATAATCTTTTGAACACTCTTATTTTACTAAGGCAAAGAAACTCCCAAAATGGATACAAGCCATGGCCAAGGAATTCACAGCGCTCCAACGGACTGGCACTTTGGGCCATTTTTCCAATTTTAACCTCATCTCAACATCCTTTCAAATAATTGGGTTTATAGGATTAAAAAGAAGTTTGACAGTTCCATTGAAAGATTTAAAGCACGCTTGGTTGCTAATAGGTTCCATCAAGAATAAGGCATCAACTGCGAGGAGACGTTCAGTCTTATGGTAACTCATGTCGCCATTCGTCTCATTCTTTTAGTTACATTACACTACAACTAGTCATTCCGTCAATTAGATGTACAAAACGCATTCTTGCATGGTTCATTATCTACTTCAGCGATCTCTCTACGGCCTCAAACAAGCACCTCGTGCATGATTCCAGTGTTTCTCTCAACATCTTGAGGACCTAGGGTTGTTGCTTCTGAAGCAGGCTTTTCTTTCTTCACTTATTTTGATGGATCCACCATTCTTTATTGGATCATTTATCTTAATGACATTCTAGTTACGTGAAACAATGTCTCTCAAATTGAAAAATTCGTCACATAACTTGGTTTAATGTTTTCCATGAAGGATGTTGGGCCACTGTATTATTTTTTAAGAATGGAATTGCATCAGACACTATCAGGTTTTCATCTTTCCCAAACCAAATACAAAACCAACCTTCTCAAAAGGACAAAAAAAAAAAAAAAAAAGATTGTAAACCTCTTCAAACACTATCATCCACTTGATGGCGATTGTTTCTCCACTAAGGGATCCTCTTCCTGATGCCACAAAATTTCGAAGTGTCGTTGGCGCCCTTCAATATCTTCTCTTCAAGAGCCCTAATATTGTTTTCGCCATCAACCAAGTTTGTCAGTTTATGCACTCTCCAATGACTATCCATTGGTCTGCAGTGAAGAGAATCTTACGATATCTCAAAGGAACTCATGACCATGGTTTGCTATATAGCCCCAGGTCTCTCAATCATGGCTTATGTCGATGCTGACTATGCAGGTGATCCAAATGACTGTCGTTCCACAGATGGATATTGAATTTTCCTAGGTTCAAAGAAACAAAAAGGGATCTCCCATTTAAGCACGGAGGCAGAGTATCGCCAGTTAGCGTATACTTCAACTACCTTGTCTTTGTTTCGAAACCTGTTTCAAGATCTTCATCTTTATCCTCCTTAACCTAAGTTATGGTGTGACAATATCAGCGCCCTTGTTGTCACTTCTAATTCTGTTTATCAAGCTCGTATGCGTCATGTTGAGGTTGATTATCACTAAATCTATGAAAAAGTTACACGCAAGGAAATACTTGTCAATTATGTGCTTCTACAGATTAGGTGGCTGATTTTCTCACCAAAGGATTGTCTTCCACTCATTTAGCTTATTGTCCAAGCTTCCCATTCTCAGCCGCCCACTGATAGGAGCATATTTATGCGACTTAGTTAGCTTGTTCTTGTGCATTTGTGTTGTTATTTCTTAGTTAATTATGTATTTTAAGCTATTTTCATGTGTTTGTAGGTCATAATAACAAAGTTGGCAAGAAAGTGCATTTTGGAGCATTTTGGAGCATTTTTGGGCCAAGATTGGATAATGCAAGCATGGAGACATGAGGATGGACGTTTTTGAAGATTAGATGGCTAGAAATCAGCATGTGTGTGTGCAAGTGTGTTGACTTACAACTACAAACATCCATCCACTACATCCATTACATCCACTCATTACCAAACATCCACCCACTACACCCATTACATCCATTCATTACCAAACATGCACCCATTACACCCATTACATCCACTCATTACCAAACATGCACCCACTACACCCATTACATCCACTCATTACCACAACACTCACCCACTACACCCATTACATCCACTCATTACCAAACACTCATCTATTACACCCATTACATCCACTCATTACCAAACATCCACCCACTACACCCATTACATCCACTCATTACCACAACACTCACCCACTACACCCATTACATCCACTCATTACAACTCCATACACTCATCTCCCTAGCCTATAAATACATCCACCCTTCACCATAACTAGGGAGATTACACTACACCAAAAACACAATCAGCCACACCATTCATCCTCACATCCATTCCACCATACAAACAAACCTTCAACACTCACCAACACCTTGTGCCGTAGCAAAGGAAGGGAAGGAAAATGCTTGGATGTGCTTGCTGTCCCACTTGGATCGTTGGAGCGTTTAGGTGTTTTCTTTCTTTTATTTTTAATGTCTAAATTTGTTTATCTTTGCTTTGTAAGTATGAGAAACTAAACCCCCCTTAGCTAGGGGGGAATTCGAAACCATGTTTATGCTTGCTATATGATTTGATTACTTTCAATTGCGTTTCATAAGTTGTGAATTCAATTTACTTATCTACATGAATTAAAACTGATTTGTGTGTGTTGGTTGAGAGTGCACGCTTAATTTTCATGCATAAGTTTAATGCTAGGATATAAGGGAATTTCACCTAATCGTTATGAACTTATATTCAAAAGTAGTAAAGGTTGTTGATCACAATCGTGTTAAGTAAATTCTTGGCATAAGTTTCATGCAAGTCATAGTAATGAGTGCCTTGCCAATGCTTATGATTTTCATAGAACTTAATGATCTTTGCTTGTATCTTTGTTATGCAATTCATCCAATTCGATAACTTTAGGAAAATTTGAGGGTTAATTAGTGCAATTCACGGTTAATTTGGGGCGTTGGGAATTCATGGTTTATTGAGAAGCAATTGGAAATCGTTTTGTATGCAAGTGTGACATGTGTGGAGAAGAACCCCTTAGCTAGCTTTCCATCCATTCACTTTTATCAAATTCGTTTTAGAATCTGTTCAATTTACAAAGTTTGTTCTTGTTTTCAATTTTCGTCAAAACTCAATCCCCATTTATTTTGAAGTGTTAGATTAGTTAGAAATCAATTTAGTTTGTGTTTTTAAGTGTCTTGAGTCAAGTCATAACCCAATTTCGTCCAATTTAGTGTTAGGTGTTCAAAACTGCCCAGAAAGTGTTTTTAAGGCAGTTTTGAGTGTTTATTTGCTGTTTTGAGTCTTTTGGTTTGTTTTGGTGTTTTATAGTTTAGTTTTGCATTCTTTGAGTCTAGTTTAGTGTTTTAAACTTTGTTTTTACGTTTTGAGTCAGTTTCAAGTGATTTGGCAATCCCTCCTAATCCCCGGCCTAGAACGATCCCTACTTACATACTTTGCTACAATTGATAAAAAGAGGGTTTAATTTGTGTGCTTATATATTTCGCATCAAATTTTTGGCGCCGTTGCCAGGGAGTAGCAACTTTGCTAATCCCTTGTTATTTCTTTTTGTTTATTTGCGTGTGTTTTTATGTTTGTTACTGCCCTTGTTTGTTTTCTTGTTTTAGGTACTAGTTTATGACTCGGAGTTCTCATCTGGTTCGTGAGCATATCTTGGACTTTGACGACGATTTTGAGAGGACTTTGAGAAGGAATAGGAATCAACAAGATCGTAACCCACCTATTCCTGAACCTAAGTTTGAAGAACATCCACTTAAAGAAGAAGAGGAAGATCCCAACATGGCAGCAGAGAATCGAACAATCAAGGAGCTTTCCGCTTCGGGATTGGACAATGCCACTCCTCTATGCATCCAATACCCCATGGCTGCCCTAGGGAAGACGGATGAGTTCGAATTGAAATCAAGTTTGTTGCATCACATTCCTAAGTACCATGGGTTGTCCATGGAGGATCCTAACAAGCACTTGAAAGAGTTCGAGGTGGTGTGTTCAAGCATGACTCCAATGAATGTTGACGGGAGCATATTGAAGATGAAGGCCTTTCCCTTTTCTCTCTTGGAAAAGGCGAAAGATTGGTTGTATGAATTAGCTCCCGGAACGGTCACATCTTGGGAGAGCATGAAACGGGCTTTCTTGGAGAAGTTTTTCCCAACTTCTCGAGTCATTCTTCTACGAAAAAGGATAAGTGGAGTTCAACAAAATGAAGGTGAATCTTTTCCTACTTATTATGAACGTTTTAAATCTCTTGTTTCCTCTTGTCCACAACATCAAATGAAGGAGGAGCTTCTTCTACAATACTTCTACGAGGGGCTTCAGCGGGATGAGCTTTGGTGGACAAGACCCCCACGGCTGCAAAAACATTGATTGCTAATCGAGCGTTGAATGCTTAACAATACGAAGGTGTTGGACAAAGAAGCATCCCACGGCAGCAACAAGTGCATGAGGTAAGTGCGATTTCCGAAATACAATCTCAATTGGCCAATCTTACTCTTCTTGTGTCACAGGTTGTTGAAGGAAACAAGATGCAAGGACCAAAGGTTTGTGGCTTGTGCTCTATGCAAGGACACCCCTCGGAGCAATGCCCTCAACTAATTGAGAATGGAGGTTGGGAAAGTGCACACGCCATTGGTTTTCAAGATCAAAATCAACCTAGAAATGATCCCTTTTCTAATACATACAATCCGAGATGGAGGGATCATCCAAATTTCAAATGGCGAGAACCCCAACAAAGCCAACAACAAAGTACATTTAGGCAACAACCCCGGGGTTTCTATCAAAGGCCGTTTGCACCAACTCAATCCCAATCACAACCTGCCCAAAACAAATCAGGTTCTTCTATTGATAATGATCAGATTTTTCAATTACTAACTTCTATGGCGCAGAGTATGCAAATTAAGGACAAGAAGGTGGACGAGTTGGAGAAGCAAGTAGGGCAGATTGCGGAGTTTGTGGGCCAATTCCGAGAACAAGGAAAACTTCCTAGTTCAACCGTTGTAAATCCGAAATGAGGCTTTGAATCTGCCAAGGCAATCATGCTAAGGAGTGGAAAAGAAGTTGGAACTAAGCCACAACCATCGAAATCTGCCCCCAAAGAGGACGAGAAGTTGCAAATTGAGGAGGAGGACCAAGCAAAGGCCATGGCAAGGGTAGAAACACCCTTGCCGTAACCACCTAAGCATTCCAATTCGGCCACCATAGGTAAGGAAGGTCCAATTCAAGTTAATTCTAATGTCATTCATCCGAATGTACCGTTTCCTAGCAGATTTTTAAAGCCAAGAACGAAGAAGAGGAGAAAGATGTTCTTGAGATGTTTAGGAAGGTGCATGTCAATATCCCACTCCTTGATGCTATAAAGCAAATCCCGAAGTATGCCAAGTTTTTGAAGAAGCTTTGTACAACAAGGAAACGGATTCGGGAGAAAGAGGTGGTACACGTAAGTGAGAATGTATCTGCATTGTTGCAAAGAAAGTTACCACCTAAATGCAAAGATCCAGGTAGTTTCACTATCCCTTGTGTTATTGGCAATACGAGGTTTGATCATGCTATGTTAGATTTAGGTGCATCTATAAATGTCATGCCATATTCTGTTTATGCATCTATGAATCTAGGAAAGCTTAAAAATGATGGTGTTATTATTCAATTAGCCGATCGATCTAATGCATATCCCAAAGGAGTGTTGGAAGATGTTTTGGTGCAGGTAGACCACTTGATTTTTCCTGCAGATTTCTATGTGCTTGATATGGAGGACTCAACCCACTCTCCACCATCACCACTCTTACTTGGACGACCATTCATGAAAACGGCTCAAACGAAGATTGACGTGGCCAAGGGAGCAGTAACTATGGCCTTTGGTGGTGATATGATTAACTTTAAGATTTCTGAATCGGTTGAGAATACTAATGATGTTCGTTCTTGTTGTGCCATTAATATAATTGAAAATATAGGGCAGGAATGTTCAACACTAATCAAGAAGAATGTACCCCGAACCACCATCGATGAGGGAATTTGAGTGAACAACAAGAAGTGCACGGCCCCAACCTTGAAATCACCAAATCTGGTCGAAAGCACCCCTTGTGCATCTGTTCATTGTGCTGCCACTTCTTTGCCGTACATAGGTAAGCCACATATTCCAATTTCGATTCCCATTTCAACTAATAGGTTGTTACCTTGTATGGTGCAGATACCTAATCGAATTCGACGTGGTGGAAGAGTTCATGCTGATTTAGGGAAGCAAAACATCAAAATCAGGAAGGATCATTATCCTCTTCCATTCAAAGATCTAAAGCATGAAGTGGTTCGTAGGACAGGTTGTAAAGGAAGCACCCCTCCATGCTGTGGGGTCCAATGAAGCCTCAAAGGAGTATCGTCCGGCTGTACGACGTTAAAGAAAGCGCTTCTTGGGAGGCAACCCATGTATTCAAATGAGGAAGATTTTTGAATCGCTCCACAAGCAGTTTTGCGTTTCTAAAAACCTTCCCTTTTCTGCATTTTCATTTTGCATGATTGTCAATTTTTATTTGTTGCTTGTTTGATTGTTTTTGGTGTGGGTTTATGTTTGAAACTTTGACAGGTAAGCAAAGTATTTTTACATTAATTTTCGTGGAAGATGAACATTAGGTAGAAAGGTAGAAAAATACAAGAAAGTGCAAACAAGCAGGAATGAGCCTTCATTGGTTAGGTGGTGCCTCAGCATTTGACAGACCTCCAGAAAGACGAAGCGCCAGAGTCTGATTTTCCGAAGCCTCAACACTTGGTGAAGCGCCAGAAGACGAAGGCAGAAGTTGCCTCTGGAGTAACGCCACAAACCTCTTATGATCACTCTGAATCCGCACTTCGGACTCTTGCAGCTGATCAAGCTTCCTCTTCATACTTGTTGAATAATTAGTTGCGAGCATGTGCAACTCTTTATTCTCATGCCTAAGCACTCTGACCTCTTGCCGAAGACTTGCCACTTCAGCTATCAACGACTTAACCTGACGAGATCGAGCAAGAAGGCGCTGGCCCATGTTTGATACTGAGCCTGCACATAGGACGCTGTAGGCCAGAGAGTCTTGAACAGCCAGTTCGTCGGACCGCTTGGAAAGTATCCTAGTGTCTCTAGGAGTGAGAAGATTTATGGCCACCACCGAAGCTGTTGTATCATTCATCATCATGGAATCCCCAACTGTAAGAGGACCATTTGGGGATACGAATGACGGCTGCCAAATGTTGTTTGGAGAAGACATATCAATATCTTCCCCAACATTCAAGTTAAGGCGACGGTCAGAAGGGCAAGACATTTTCGAAGGTGTGAAGAAAAAGAAGAGGTCTGACAAATCAAGTTCTTAGAAGTACAAGTAGGGAGCTTCTACAGGTGGAAAATTCAAGTGTGCTTCGGAATGTGATGCGTGCCTCTCTTTAAAAATCAGCACTCGGCGGAGCTTCAGAAATCGAAGAGGCAAGCTCAGAGATCGAAGAGAAGTCTGTTTTCTCAAAAGCTGGGCTGCTTAGAAACCACGGGTCGATCTCAGATATCGAAGAGGCGCCAGTCTTTTTCAGCCTCGTCAGCACCTGTCACACGTAAACTCAGCTTTGCGGAAATCACAGGCAGTTTGTCGAAGCGCCGATTCCAGATATCGAAGAGGCGCCAGTCTTTTTCAGCCTCGTCAGCACCTGTCACACGCAAACTCAGCTTTGCGGAAATCACGGGCAGTTTGTCGAAGCGCCGATTCCAACCATCTGCTTTTCCAGACTTGTCAACATCTGTCACATGCAGAGTCAGCTTTGCGGAAATCACGGGTAGTTTGTCGAATCGCCGATTCCAGATATCGAAGAGGCACCAGTCTTTTTCAGCCTCGTCAGCACCTGTCACATGCAAACTCAGCTTTGCAGAAATCACGGGCAGTTTGTCGAAGCGCCGATTCCAGATATCGAAGAGGCATCAGCTTTATCCAGACGTGTCAGCATCTGTCACATGCACACTCAACCTTGCAGAAATTACGAGCAATCTGTCGAAGATTTCTGGTGAAGTAGAAAGCACGTGAAGTTTACTGTTCAATCATCCAACGGGTGCCGACAAGAGTGAAAGACTAGTACCGGTTATTAATTCCTATAAATGTCGTCCTTCACCCTCCATAGCAAGGCAGACATACATAATCCTTCTTCATCTCCGAAAATGCATTCCCAACGAAGCCTCTCGAGTTACTCTGTGTTTCTCATCCCTTAGGGTACCTCTGCAAACAAGTCATCAAGAGCAAAAGTATTTCATATCATGAAGGTTGAAAGCAAGAGTATCTCATATCATGCTTTCTCCCTGTCCTTTTCCTTGTCTTTGTGACAAGGAGAAAGCGAGCAATCAGCCAGCACTTGGTGTCAATCTTCCGATCTAAGAACCGACTGCCTGGAACTCCTTCCTGATTGCTTACCTAGCATTGCTCTCGAGTGCTCATCTTCAACTGCTGATGTACTTCCGAAGAAGATGCCACATCTGCCTGGAGAACAGATAAGGCAGGTGAAAATGATACCTTGAAGCATGTGGAGACAAGGTGCTAATTCATCTTCAAGATCAAGTCTCATTTTCCTTGCTAAGAAGTTCCCCAGCCCAGTTCAAGAATAAACCTGTGGAAAGATACTTCTTCAAAAGCAAAAGTATCTCATATCATCAGAGTCAAAGGCAAAGATATCTCATGGCATGTTTTTCCTTTACCCTTGCTCTTGCCTGCGAGACAAGGAGAAAGAAAGCAATCGGTCGGCACTTGGACAGATTGAACAAAGAAACAGACCATCACCTCTACCTCGTGCCTATTTGCCATACAGAAGAAACAAGGAGAGAAGAATGCTGCATGCAGACTCAATCAACCCAGCAGAAGGAGTTTGAGTTGAAACCAAGAGCTCGAGAAGCTTCAACAACATATGGACGCATCAGTCGCCAAAGAGCAAAGCCTCGTCGTACAAGGCCATCAAATCACCACCACCCATCAAGTCTCATTTTCCTTGCTAAGAAGTTCCCTAGCCCAGTTCGAGATCAAAGCTGTGGAAAGTCAACAAGATTATCTCTCCATAACCAGATTTGCGTTCTTAAACTCTACTATGTCTGGTTTTTACTTTGCCATACTTGTCATGTTTATTCGTTGTTTGTTTGTTTGCTTGTTTTTGTGTGAGTTTATGCCTGAAACATTGAGGGCAATGTTTGATTTAAGTGTGGGGGGGGGTAACCAAGTTGTTTTGCATGAAATTTGTGGGAGTTTATCACCGATTACTTCTAGTGTTGTTCCTTGCTGTTTTTAAGTGTTTTTATGCTGTTTTGGAGTGTTTTAGTGTGTTTTGACATAAAAATCCGAAAATCTCATAAAAATTTGAAAAATTGTTTTGAAAAAGCAAAAAAGAGTTGTTTTTGTGTGTTTGTTTGTGTCTTAGGGTACCTTCCAACACAATGATGATGATTTGGATTTTAATTACCTGACTGTTAAAGAGAGTTATAAACATGGATGAAAATTTGATTTACTCTTTGGTGTATGCTTGGTTCCATTTTTAACCTCATCTCAACATCCTTTCAAATAATTGGGTTTATAGGATTAAAAAGAAGTTTGACAGTTCCATTGAAAGATTTAAAGCACGCTTGGTTGCTAATAGGTTCCATCAAGAATAAGGCATCAACTATGAGGAGACGTTCAGTCTTATGGTAACTCATATCGCCATTCGTCTCATTCTTTTAGTTACATTACACTACAACTAGTCATTCCGTCAATTAGATGTACAAAACGCATTCTTGCATGGTTCATTATCTACTTCAGCGATCTCTCTACGGCCTCAAACAAGCACCTCGTGCATGGTTCCAGTGTTTCTCTCAACATCTTGAGGACCTAGGGTTGTTGCTTCTGAAGCAGGCTTTTCTTTCTTCACTTATTTTGATGGATCCACCATTCTTTATTTGATCATTTATCTTAATGACATTCTAGTTACATGAAACAATGTCTCTCAAATTGAAAAATTTGTCACAGAACTTGGTTTAATGTTTTCCATGAAGGATGTTGGGCCACTGTATTATTTTTTAAGAATGGAATTGCATCAGACACTATCAGGTTTTCATCTTTCCCAAACCAAATACAAAACCAACCTTCTCAAAAGGACAAAAAAAAAAAAAGATTGTAAACCTCTTCAAACACTATCATCCACTTGATGGCGATTGTTTCTCCACTAAGGGATCCTCTTCCTGATGCCACAAAATTTCGAAGTGTCGTTGGCGCCCTTCAATATCTTCTCTTCAAGAGCCCTAATATTGTTTTCGCCATCAACCAAGTTTGTCAGTTTATGCACTCTCCAATGACTATCCATTGGGCTGCAGTGAAGAGAATCTTACGATATCTCAAAGGAACTCATGACCATGGTTTGCTATATAGCCCCAGGTCTCTCAATCATGGCTTATGTCGATGCTGACTATGCAGGTGATCCAAATGACTGTCGTTCCACAGATGGATATTGAATTTTCCTAGGTTCAAAGAAACAAAAAGGGATCTCCCATTTAAGCACGGAGGCAGAGTATCGCCAGTTAGCGTATACTTCAACTACCTTGTCTTGGTTTCGAAACCTGTTTCAAGATCTTCATCTTTATCCTCCTTAACCTAAGTTATGGTGTGACAATATCAGCGCCCTTGTTGTCACTTCTAATTCTGTTTATCAAGCTCGTATGCGTCATGTTGAGGTTGATTATCACTAAATCTATGAAAAAGTTACACGCAAGGAAATACTTGTCAATTATGTGGCTTCTACAGATTAGGTGGCTGATTTTCTCACCAAAGGATTGTCTTCCACTCATTTAGCTTATTGTCCAAGCTTCCCATTCTCAGCCGCCCACTGATAGGAGCATATTTATGCGACTTAGTTAGCTTGTTCTTGTGCATTTGTGTTGTTATTTCTTAGTTAATTATGTATTTTAAGCTATTTTCGTGTGTTTGTAGGTCATAATAACAAAGTTGGCAAGAAAGTGCATTTTGGAGCATTTTGGAGCATTTTTGGGCCAAGATTGGATAGTGCAAGCATGGAGACATGAGGATGGACGTTTTTGAAGATTAGATGGCTAGAAATCAGCATGTGTGTGTGCAAGTGTGTTGACTTACAACTACAAACATCCATCCACTACACCCATTACATCCACTCATTACCAAACATCCACCCACTACACCCACTACACCCATTACATCCACTCATTACCACAACACTCACCCACTACACCCATTACATCCACTCATTACCAAACATCCACCCACTACACCCATTACATCCACTCATTACCACAACACTCACCCACTACACCCATTACATCCACTCATTACCACAACACTCACCCACTACACCCATTACATCCACTCATTACCAAACATCCACCCACTACACCCATTACATCCACTCATTACCACAACACTCACCCACTACACCCATTACATCCACTCATTACAACTCCATACACTCATCTCCCTAGCCTATAAATACATCCACCCTTCACCATAACTAGGGAGATTACACTACACCAAAAACACAATCGGCCACACCATTCATCCTCACATCCATTTCTCCATACAAACAAACCTTCAACACTCACCAACACCTTGTGCCGTAGCAAAGGAAGGGAAGGAAAGTGCTTGGATGTGCTTGTTGTCCAACTTGGATCGTTGGAGCGTTTAGGTGTTTTCTTTCTTTTATTTTTAATGTCTAAATTTGTTTATCTTTGCTTTGTAAGTATGAGAAACTAAACCCCCCTTAGCTAGGGGGGAATTCGAAACCATGTTTATGCTTGCTATATGATTTGATTACTTTCAATTGCGTTTCATAAGTTGTGAATTCAATTTACTTATCTACATGAATTAAAACTGATTTGTGTGTGTTGGTTGAGAGTGCACGCTTAATTTTCATGCATAAGTTTAATGCTAGGATATAAGGGAATTTGACCTAATCGTTATTAACTTATATTCAAAAGTAGTAAAGGTTGTTGATCACAATCGTGTTAAGTAAATTCTTGGCATAAGTTTCATGCAATTCATAGTAATGAGTGCCTCGCCAATGCTTATGATTTTCATAGAACTTAATGATCTTTGCTTGTATCTTTGTTATGCAATTCATCCAATTCGATAACTTTAGGAAAATCTGAGGGTTAATTAGTGCAATTCACGGTTAATTTGGGGCGTTGGGAATTCATGGTTTATTGAGAAGCAATTGGAAATCGTTTTGTATGCAAGTGTGACATGTGTGGAGAAGAACCCCTTAGCTAGCTTTCCATCCATTCACTTTTATCAAATTCGTTTTAGAATCTGTTCAATTTACAAAGTTTGTTCTTGTTTTCAATTTTCGTCAAAACTCAATCCCCATTTATTTTGAAGTGTTAGATTAGTTAGAAATCAATTTAGTTTGTGTTTTTAAGTGTCTTGAGTCAAGTCATAACCCAATTTCGTCCAATTTAGTGTTAGGTGTTCAAAATTGCCCAGAAAGTGTTTTTAAGGCAGTTTTGAGTGTTTATTTGTTGTTTTGAGTCTTTTTGTTTGTTTTGGTGTTTTATAGTTTAGTTTTGCATTCTTTGAGTCTAGTTTAGTGTTTTAAACTTTGTTTTTACGTTTTGAGTCAGTTTCAAGTGATTTGGCAATCCCTCCTAATCCCCGGCCTAGAATGATCCCTACTTACATACTTTGCTACAATTGATAAAAAGAGGGTTTAATTTGTGTGCTTATATATTTCGCATCACCCACTCAGCTTGCGGAGGCGTGATAAGCCTTGAGTTTTCAAATATCTCAAGCAGTTTTTCCCGCTCAAGTCTGTTGCAATAACTATGTCGAACATACTCCTGGAAGAGTTCGAGTTTATCTTCAACTCTTCGACCAATAATTATTTTCATTATCTCATGTATATTTCAATTTTTTATTTTTGTAATAAGAGATAAGACTCCTTGTAACTGACTAATGTAAATCATTATCTATAAATAAATGGTTAAACCTCACTCAGAATTAATCGAGTTAAGCATCAGCAAACTTTTAGCCTTCAAACTTTATACGTGAATCTTATCTTTTAGTAACTAATTACAAAAAAAACCCTCAAACCCTAGCCACTTGAGCATGAAGTATTTAGGAATGGGATGTTAAGAGGTCAATACAAGATCAGTACTGTCAACTCTGTTGGGTATGTGATGTTTAAAGACAAAGAGATTTAAGTGGTCCCCTCCAACAAAAATAAATAAATAAATGAGCTTCATCCATTGAGAATGTATGTTATATATTTGTTTGGTTACATAATATATCAAGAATAATTTCACAACACAATATGGTAAACCTTTTTAGAATCTAACCCCTTCTTTAGGTTGCTCTTCTTCCTTATATAGGCCTCTCTCTCTACCCACAAAATATGGGCCTTGATTCTCAGGCTGCTTTAATTGGCAAGTGGGCTACAATTGGGGTCCAACCGTAAGCTATCCTCCCTATTGGTGATCTACACGTGGCACAGAGTTGATGTTTAAGAATACCTATGCCTTGGGGCAATGCATCGGAAAGTTGTTAGATCCATCGCTCGGCTCAAGCTGTCGAAAAGTGATCATGCCGAGCACTTTGATCGACACGTAGCACGAAGTTGGCATCTAAACAAACATGCATGTCCCTTACGATTTTGTGTTCGGAAGTGTTTAAATTGAGCACTCATCTTCTTATTTGCTGCCTAACTAGATTAAAATGTAACCAAACCGGTTTATACAAGACGATGCATTATATTATATGTTAATCAACTCCACATCCACAGGCTGGGTTAAATCTAAGGGTGGGCAAACGGGCCCTGGGCCCGCGGGTAGGGGCGGGTATTAGCGGTTCGAGGCGGGTATGGGGTGGGTCCATATTATTTTATATACAAAACAGGGCAGGGCGGGTAGGGTCCAAGTAAACAAAGAGTCGGGCCGGATCCAATTTTCTAAAGTCACGAGCCCCTGACCCGAACCGTATCCAAAAACCTCACACACACACGCGCACACTCAAATCTCACACACATCACATATTTCTCGAAGACTCTTCCAGAGTCTTCCCTCTCCATCTTTCTCTCCCAAAGTCTCCCCTCTCGATCTCTCTCGATCTCTCTCGATCTCTCTCTCCGAGAGTCCTCCCTCTTGATCTCTCTCTCCCAGAGTCCAGACTGACTCTTGTCCCTCTCGATTCTCAATCCCCTCTCCCACTCGAGTCGAGTCCTCCTGCGAACACCACCATCGCCAACGTCTCTTCCCAAACGTGACCACCCATCACCGCCATAAAAAACACCACCATCATCCTGCGATTCGAAATATCATATCATCTTCTCTCAAATTAAGGTAATTTCTAAATTAGGGTTTTTGAATTATCTGGTTTTTGAGTTCAGAGATTTAGGACTTATGAATTAGGATTTTTGAAATTTCTGGGTTACTGAATTTAGGGATATAATTTCTAAACTTTCTGGATTTAATTGGTTTTGGTTTTGATTTTAGTTTAGCTTTGGAAAATCATGTTGTAAAGGATCTGGCTGGACTTGTTAAAGTCTTCTTTTTATCGACTTTGGGGGCTCGATTTGGCTTGATTTCAGGCCACTGGTTCGAGTTTGGTGGTCCATCTGATGGCAGCAGTGGGGGAGGATGCAGCGGCAGAGGATGCAGCGGCGAAGGATGCAGTGCAGGCTGTTAGGGTTTTTTCTGTTAGGCTTGGTTTCGTTGGTTTGTATTGTCTGTAGGCCTCTCTTGTAAATGTAAATGTGTTATTGGTAATAAAAAAGCAGCCCACTGTCAAACCCAACAAAAAAAACCGAAAAAAAAAAGTAATTGGACCCGTGAACCCGTCCCGAACCGTCTCGTTTCAAACGGGCCGGGTTAGATCCGGTTCCCAAACTCAAAATCTCTATACCCGACCCGGCCCGTTACATTTTAAAACAAGTAGGATCCGGTTCCTTTAAATTTGGACCCGGCCCAACCCGTGTCCAGCCCTAGTTAAATATTGCTTTGTACAATAATCAAGATTCAAATAATAGGTGGTTGTTCATCTTTGCTCCACCAACCAACCAGAAGATAAAATAAAGTTGTTGATTTCCAGCTGTAATGAGACTTGCATGACAAAAGGGTTGAATAAAAAAATAGTCAAAACTTTATAAAGTCACATTTTAATTAAAGATGCTTTCTCACTAGCCACAAGTGACAAGTCAATGTATCATCACTTTGTTCAAGGTAGATCGATATATGATTCCAGCTATTTAATTACGCGGCTAGATCTTCATATGTTTGGAAATCGTTGCTTAGATTTTCTTTCTTTGTTTTTAAGGAAAACTAATAAAAAGAACTTGAAAATTTTGAATTTTAACGATAAGAACAAAATAAAGGATAAAATGAATAGTATCAGGATTCACTTTTTAGTGTAAAAATGTGGTTTTTCGTTAAAATGAACAGTACCAGGGAGTTTTTTGTTAAAATTTCCTTGTTTTTATGCTTTGGTCGACTGTTGAAGTTTACTAGCAATTATTGCATGCTCTTCCCTAAAGGAACGACGTGTCTAAGCTATGCCCTTTTAGTTATATGTCTCAGCATAAGAGATGTTTGAAGTTTGAATTTTTCTCTCTCAAAATTTCATAAAAAAATAAAACGACATTTCAATCCTTGAATCTCTCATTGATCTAAAGTTTATGGATCCAATATCATAACTTAGATTGAATGTGTGGTGTCCTTAGGGGGCCGGGTGATCAAACTTGCAATTTTTGTTCTCCCTTCCTAAAAAAGATTAAGAACAATCTCTCTTTTGCGGTGTAAGGTACAATACTTCATGGACCCAAATTTATTTAGCTAGAAACTTATTTCATGAAGTTGGTTGTGCATGCTCTGATATAGTATCAGAGCGTCCTATCGTCCACGCATGCTCTGATATAGTATAAGTGGATTATTTTTTTCTATGATGCTTAATCTGCAGTGGTTTCAATTAAGTTAGTGAATCGATCTAATCGAAATCCCTTGGCCTTCTTCCCATGCATGGTATACTCTGCAAGTTTCTCAAGACTCTCAAGCCAAGGAATTGAGTGCAAGTTTTGCATGTAAGGCGGCGTGCCCGCATGTAGGCAATGAGGGGCTCACAAAGACCAAGGGTCCAAGCCACATGGTTTCACGTCCACTCTCTCTACTCCACTAAATAAAACACACCCCCAATTCCATTTTCCTTTAATTGTTTCGGTTGACACTTGGCACATGCAATGCCATAAAATTGGGATTTGGATCCCATCCGGATCTTCTTGTGAGAATTCTAGGGAATCTCACATCTTATCCGTTTATCGTACATCATACGGTCATAAATCATTATGAATTTTTTATTTACAATTAAACACAAACAGTACCTAACAAAAACTGGTCGCACGATGTACGATGAACGAATATGATATGAGTATCCCTAGGATCCTTACAAGGAGAATTGAGAAAGAATCCTCACAAAGAGGATCCAAAAAGAATCATCCTCCATAAAAGTGCCCTCCCTCCCTCCCTCTGCAAACTTCCACTTTACTACCTTAAATTTTCCAAAACATGTGACTGTACTTGTTCTCATGGAGTATGGGCATGCACTACAACTTCCAGTTCAAGCTCTAAACATACATAATCATTTAGATTCCTGCCTAGCTCACTCATTCTCGCACCTCATATTTGTGACCAAACATTTCCTGATCTTCAACATATTCCTTTCCCCCATGTTTTGTTCAGATTCATAAAGAAAGAGAAACTTGTTCATTAATTAGGAGAAACATTTTTAAACTGTAATTCAAAAGTTAAATCCTTCCAAATTCCAATATATTTACATTTTCTACTACTATGAATACATATTAGAATTCGTAATATTTAAAAGATTTCAATACAATTGACGCTTCTATTCGTGATACATGCTGAATCTAGTTTCTAATTTCGGGGCTATATATAATTTTTTAAGCACAACAATATATTTAAATTAAGTGAAAAAAGATTTGGATTAAGCCACACATTGGGCATGCCAATAATAATTTGGTATCGAATTCCTCATCCATGAGATTTGATGTCACACCCCGAGCCTAGGGTTGGTGGAAAACCCAAATCCAAAATGCAAGTAATTAAAATAAAAATAAACTAAAGACTTATTTTTAGCCACACTCCTGGAACTTGATTTCGACCTCACATTGCCCCCTAAAACTCAAAAAGTCACCACTTTGGCTTGTTTCTATGTATTCCGTTAAATAAACATTAAGTTTACTTATGTGGCATAATTAGAGCCTACTTATGGTTGACGTGAGTGAAGTGTGAAAATAGGAAATTAAAAAATTTAAGGGATTAGATTAGATTCGATTTGTACTGGATTTGAAATGAATCCTATCTATTTTTATCCTCAAACCCCTCAACGATGTATGACATTCATTTCTTCTCCATTCATCTCCAGCAACCTTATCATTAATTCCATTGGTTTTTGTCATTCCTTATGTTGTAAATTTAATTAGAGTGAACTTAAACAGTTCAGTAGGGACCTTATACCTTCACATGTATAATTGACAACTATCAATTATCAGAGATGTAATTAAATATAGTCACTTAGTACTATAGTCTGATGGTATTCCTCTTCACTTGGAAGTGAAAGGTCTTAGGTTCGAATCTCGTGGATGGTGAATTCGATACCAAATTAGGCTGTCCATTGTGTGGCTTTGCTGAACTCTCCCTCCTCTTAGTGTAAAAATATCGATGTACTAAAAAACAAGACACATATGAAACGATATGCATGAATGCAATGCAACATACGTTCTCTATTTTTGTTAATCAGTTTAATTAAACAACTAAGCCTAAATGCCCATACCATGCATTTTCCCACTATTTGGTGATTTGGAATGCGCAGTCTAACCCACTTTGAAAACCCCTCTCTTGTTAGTCGTTTTGTCCAACTCTTTGGAGGGTGCGGGTTGGGGGAGATTGGTTTTGGTGGTGAAAGAAGGTTGGGGGAGAAGGGATGTGCTGTGGGTGCAGAGGGAGAAGGGATGTACGGTGGGTGCAGAGGGAGAAGGGAGGGAGAAGGGAGAATGGAGGGAAGGATGGATGTGCGGTGAGTGCAGAGGAGAAGAAGAAGACAGCTTTTTATTTTTTTGTAATTTTTATTTTATTTTATTTTTAATGTTTAATTTTTAATATCCATGTGGGATCCTTCTTAACATGAGGGGTCCAGTCATTGTCCACATGAGCGCCACATCATCAGTTAACGGAATACTTAACAGGCAGACTAACGTATGTATGAAACTGTCCCAAAATTAACACTTTAGGTATGACTCTGGGACGAAAAAAACTTCATGTACCAAATGTTGAAAACCACGAAACTTCAGGGTAGTAAACAAAGATTAACCTTTTTTTTTAATTTGCCGTTTCTGTGGTGTATTCTACTAAATATTTCAAAGGTGACTAACAGCAAACGGTAGAGAAACTAAATTTGTAAATAAAATTTGCAAACTAAATTATGTGTCACTGATAAAAATGAGTACGTTATCAATGTGTAAGTAATAATCCAATCTTCAACTTCCATATCATTTAATTTACAAAACTTAGTCTCCTAAGATTGCCCATAAAAATAAAAATAAAGCACAAGCAGAAGCTCCTCGTACGTTTGTTTGCATGATAATACCAAAACAAACGAAAGAAACAGCTATTCCCATCAGAATATGCTAAATCACTCCTCAACTCCCTCAACAAACAAATTAAAACCAATACGATATTGATCAAAACTCACTTCTTCTCTTCGTCCCCAGCTAGAATTTTGAACCTCTAGCAACCACCATTATTTTATTGCCATGCACAACTGCATGCCATGGAAATGGATCGCTCTCGTCATTTTCTTCACCGTAACAGAAATGATGGTGGCTCTGACACAGTCTCGCATTCCCACCACTCTAGAAGGCCCATTTGTGCCTGCAACTCTGCGGTTCGATCCATCGCTTCGCACAGGTAGCGAGGACTTGCCAATGGACCATCCCAGGCTCAAGCAGAACGTGACATCAAGTTTCCCACTAACAGATTGCCCTCGCTATTTCTTCACCTACTGCAATGTGGGTTTCTTGGGTTACTGGTACAAAATTCAAATTCTCAATCTTTGTGTTGTTTTGGTGATTTTTTTTTTTTTTTTTAATGTTGGGTTTAAAATTAAATGGAACTGATAAAACTGGGCTGGTTTTGGTTTGGTCAGAGGATGCCCAGATTGATAAAAATGTGAGACCACTTGATCCTTCAACAGTTGGGAGTGAGGTGTGGTATGGGGAAGAAAGTGACAAGTATGAGACTCTGAAGAAAGGGGTTTCAGTTGTTTATAGTCAATTGTACCCCTTTGCTGGTCTCTTGAATTACACCTCTGCCATCATTCATCACGTCAGGATTGATGGTATGGAAACCTTTTTTGTTCCTATAGTCACTTGTATTGCTTTTGTTGTTCTGCTTTCTCCTGCACCTGTTAGATTAAGATCGAACAATAGGTGACCACAATTTTCTTGGACCCTAGAGTCTAGGAGAACGGGGCTGTATTGTTTGTTATTATTTTCACGTCAGAAAATGGAAATCAGTCAGCGGAATTGCTAATGTTATTCTGAATTTAATCAAATTGTTTGTTTGGAGGACAAGTTCTGAACTTAGCTTAATTGTTGTACAATTTCCATCCTTCTGTGCTAAAATAGTATTACGAATAGTATACCCCTTCAGTTCGAGCTTGTACCTGAAAGAAAAATAGAACCCTTGATTGAGTAACTTTGATATCAAATGTTGAGCATAGAAAAATTCTGATATTGGGGTGAATCAAAATTTACTGTCAATTGATAATGGTGTTGACGGTTGCTCGATGTACTGCGTAATTAACTAATACAGATATGGCCATTCTTGAATCGAAAAATCCTATTTTCCATTTTCCAATTTGAGGAAGCTCTCATCCCTTGGGGGGTGGCATATGTAGTATAAGAACAATAACAAGACAAACTGCTATATTTCAAGAGGCTGGCTAGTAAACCTTTTGTCAATTTTCATCCCGAAAGAATTCAGATAAATTTGATTAAACTTTTGGACTTGTAGTAAATTAGAAAAAAACTATCACATTAAAGGCTAAGTTTAAATGGTGAACTTTGATGTCATTGTCAGAGGATGGTCATTTAGTAACATATTCGAACACCTAGAAAACGATAAGTAAAGAAACTAGGGATATCTGTTCGGCTAAGATCAACAGCTCTTCTTTGTTGTAGGTCTTAAACCGGGTACGAAATATTATTACAAGTGTGGCGATAGTTCTTTCCCTGCTAGCATGCTTTCGAAACTTTACCAGTGCCTAGCCAAAGCACATATCCTCGTCGAATAGCTGTTGTTGGAGATTTGGGTCTCACAAGCAATACCAGTACAACAATTGATCATTTAATCCAGAATGATCCTTCAATGAGTCTAATGGTTGGGGACTTACTTACCCAAATCAGTACCTTACAACTGGCGGGAAGGGAGCTTCATGCTATTCATGTGCATTCCCAGATGCACCAATCAGAGAAACATATCAACCCCGCTGGGACGGGTGGGGAAGGTAACCTTTATTTATCTGAATGCCTCTCCTATCTCACTGTATTCGTTTGCATTTATTTCAGTTTGTATTGGAGATTTGTCACAGACATTACAATGTGTCATTATCAATCTATACTGTTAGTTAGTTAAGCTATTGGAGTTAAGTAGAAGCAGTATGCAAGAAACTTGATATTTGAATTCTGACCAATTTGTGATGCTGCATGTTCTTGAATTAGTTGGTTTCGTGTTAACACGGTTGAAGTGGAAACTTAGGTTCATGGAGCCTTTAACCTCGAGAGTTCCTATGATGGTTATTGAGGGCAACCATGAGATTGAGCCTCAAGTTTCTGGAATCACTTTCCAGTCCTATTAGTAAAGTATCTTCGACGTACAAAAACAAACGATATTATCTATAGTAAGGGATGAGGGAGTGAGTTAAGCCTCACACTGGGCTAGCAATAATAATGTGGTTCAAATTCGCCTTTGGCAAGAATTGAACCAAAAACCTCTCACTTACAAGTGAAAAGGAATACTACTAGACTATAATACTAAGTGACTTAATTAATTATTTGATACAAGATTTAGAAAGTTGAAATTTTGAATTTAAAGTAACAAGTGCAAATAAGTAAAATATTAGAATCAACAAAGGCAATAAGATTATAGTTAGCAATTGGTGTAAAAAGCGCTTGAGTTTAATAGTTACCATTAACAATCATATGTAGTATTGCCAATTACTTTATGTTTTTCTTATGCATATTCTACTTATAATATTCAAGCTAAAACGTATATCTAACATACAATCTGTCTGTGCCATTCAGATCAAATATAAGCATGCAAGACTCATTAAGTTTTGTGCAAACCTTTTGAAAAACCATGCCACCTTAAGAGCATGATATTCACCTTAAGTGAACTTACAATTATCAATCACAAAAACATTAACCAATTTCATGGTGACATTCCAACAGAAATTACATCCAAACTTGTCTAAACATCCTAATGCTTGTCAGGCATCAAGATATATAGATAGTTTAAAATGAGTGATTGAAAATTCAAAGCAAGCATGCATAACATCATATGTAAATTGAAAAGAAACTATATATTCATGTTAATACTCGTAACCTTGCCCTAGCAAATAGAGAATTAGTTACGCGTGATCATGATTGAATCTCAAAATATTATTAAAAAGAAAAGATAAGAAAACACCCTTGTAATATAAAGTTGTGAACTGCCAAAGCTCCTAAGCCGAATTTTTTTGAAGAAAAAATCATTTTGGCCCTTTAGACCAACTCTAATCATTGGAGTAAGTTCTAAAATTTCCCTTCTATTCCCCCCCCCCCCACCATTTCATCCAACCCTTTTTCTAAAATTGGGTTAAGTGCTAGAATATCCTGACCCGTTGTGCGCGTAGACGCGTTGTGAAAAAAGAGAAAGCGCGCTAGTTAACGCGCTAAAAGCAAGGAAACGGGACACTTTGAGGGGAAGTGGGGCCCAAATTGATGCGGTTGTCGGGCACCCATATGCAATCCTATCTCCTTTATTTCTATCAGACGACATAAATTTTAATTTCCTTTAAATATAAAGGGTGAGATTCATTCTTTAATAATCTGGGACTAAAATTTTAGGTCAGAGGTTGGAGTAGAAAAGCTGTTTCTGGGTTAAAACCTAAATTTTTTGGGTTAAAATTTTTAGATTTTACTCCAAATGTTGGAGATGGTTAGGGCTCCAAACTCATCATATAAATAGAGCTAATAATCTAAATCCTACCTAAAATAGGTCTCTCAAAAAAACTGGTCAGCCAGAAAGTCAACCCGTTAGCTTACCAAAACAACACCGAATCAGGCATTTTTTTTTAGAGAACCCGAATCAGGCATTTAAGGTAGCGTAGGAAAGATAAAAATCAAGGTTCTAAAAAATGCTAGGCACTAGTCGGGCGGCGGCTAGCGCCTAGCGCCTAGGCGGCTAGCCGGGGTCTAGGCGGATTTAGGTAAATTTCTTGTATATCTTGTAAATAAGTGCATATTGACACTTACAAAAAATTATACTTGTATGAAATCTATGAATAAGATAATAAAATAATGATAAAATGTAAAAAGAGTATCCAACAAGTTCAAATATAATAATACATAAAAATTTCATATAAAATTATAATATTTCATATAAATTTACTATGTAATATATACATAAACATTAAATAATACATTATTTTTAAAAGTATATATGTAATGTAGGAGTTTTAAGTATAATAATATGATGGACTTAGAAATACCGAATATAATAAAATACTATTCCTAATATATTAAATAACATATTTATTTAATAGTGAAGAGTGAGTAATTATTTTTTATTTTCTTTTATTATAAATTATAAGTGAGTAGTAGTGGGTGATTATAATTTTTAAAAGTGGAGAGTGGATAATTAATAGGGGAAAGTGGTGGAAACCGGTCAAATAGAGGGGATGGGCATTGTCATTGATGCCTTGGAAACCGTGAAGACCTTTACTTTGGATTCTCTCCGTTTCTTTTCCTCCCCTACTTCGATTGCTCCGCCTAATTCCTTATCTTCTTCTTCCTCTGTATAATTTCTCAAAACCTGGTTGTGGCAGGTCGAATTCCTCAAGCGCATAGAAGAAATCCCAACTTCCCAAGTGTCCATTCCATGTCAATTTCTCATTTCTTTTCCTGCAATTGCAGATCTGTTTTTCTAATTGCTTCTAAAAGTCTCTCTCGCTCTATCTTCCCTCACGCTCTCTCGCTCCATCGCTCTATCTTTCTCCAGATTTTCTGTCTTCGCATTCTTTTTTACGCGATGAGTAAAGCTGCGAGACGTATATAGTTTTTTTACAGACCTGCCTAGTCTACCGTTGAGGCCGCCTAGCCCGCCTAGCCCGCCTAGCCCACTGAGTCGGCCGCCTAGACACCGCCTAATTCTCTTGCCGATTTAGCGAACGTTTCTGGTAAAATCGCGGCGGCAGCCCGACGCCGAGCGCCTAGGCGGCCGCCTAGACCGCTTTTTAGAACATTGATAAAAATGCCCCCTTCAATTTTGCAGAAGGAAAGTTCCTAAAAAAGGTCATCTTCAATTACTAATAGCCTAAATAAGCCCAAAATATGAGTTTTCTATTACTTTGCATCTGCCTTCATTTAAAACGTATGAATGATATTTAAAACGTATTAATAATTAAATGATATTCAAATTGAATGGTTTTTTACAGATATGATCTTTAGATTTAGATGATGATAATATATATATCAACTATTCCAATTATCCTTGGAGGATGGTCTCGTCTTTGTCGGTTTTGTTTCTTATTTTGATTAGTAACGGGGTTTTGAAGGGGAATGGGGTTCTTTCATTTTTTATTTATTTATTGTTTCTGGATTTGTTTACAGATGGAGGGCTTTGCCAACAACCTAGTTTTTTATTTAGACAGTTGGGTGAAAATTTAGTATTGGAATTTGTCGGCTTGTATAAATAATTGTGGTGGAAGGTTGGGAACTTAATTTGTATGTGGGGTTTTATGAATGATTATGGTTTATGGAGAGTTGGGGTTATTCGGGAGATCTGGGCAAAGCTCTTTTTTTCTTCCCTTCCATTGACTTGGTTTGGTTGTTTCTCTTGGACGTGAAAATATTCGTGATGAGCACAGAAGCAACTCATACATACATATATATATATATATATATATATATATATATATATATATATATATATATAATGGAATGAATTTATGGAAACACACAGATTTGAAGTATTTTTCTTCGATTATGTTGAAAAGTATTATGAGTCTGACAAAAAATTAGAAGTAATTACCAAAGAAAACTGGCTTAAAGAAGATAAGACTATTGTCTCTTCTAGTCATCCCCCACAAGAAACTATTTTTATCATAACTGCTAATAAACAAATTCTAGCAACTCCTTTCAAGATCCCGAAAGAAGATGCAGGAACCAAACCCATTATTGAACAAAATAATTTTACCAATCAGAGTCTTCATACAATTGGTAAACAATTAGATAAAATAGAGACAAAGATTGATAATCTTTCTATCTCAAAAATCAAAGAAAAACCTTTGGTACATTTCTCAGAACCATCTTCAAAGGCAGTAGCCTTGAAATCATCCTCTACTTCCACAAGTCAAAAAATTGATCAGTTGTTACTTGAATTAAAGAAAGAAAAAACAGTTCAAACCATACATCATCCTGATGAATCTCAGTCAGAATCATCTCTTCCCTCATCTGAACCATATATATATATATATATATATATATATATATATATTATAAAAATGAGAATTAGTTGTGGGTTCCATATTACATCGAACTTTAACGATCCAAATCATCTATTTTTCAAGTTGCACCTCATATATCATCCTTGCTAGGTAATGTTTAAGACATATAATTGGGTTCGAAGAAATTAACGAATACTTTGTTATATAAGAATGAATTTTTATCTTGATAATTAAATAGGCAAATGGTTTCGGATTAAATTGAATTTTTGCAAGGATAATCTATGAATCGAGACTTACAAAATAGATGGTTCGGATCGTTGAAGTTCGATATGGAGTGGGCCCCACACCTAATCCCCATTTTTTGAACTTCAACGAACCATCTATTTTGTAAGTCTCGATTCATAGATCATCCTTGCAAAAATTCAATTCAATCCAAAACCATTTGCCTATTTAATTATCAAGATAAAATTTCATTGTTTCTTATATAACAAAGTATTCGTTAATTTCTTTGAAATCAATTAGACGTCTTAAACATTTCCGATTTGGCTAATACTTTGCAAGTATGATCTATGGGTGCAACTTGAAAAGTAGACGGTTCAGATCGTTAAAGTTTGATGTGGTGTGGACTCCACAACTAATCCCCATTTTTATAATAAAATGGGGATCTCTTCCCTTAAAGGTTTCCTATATATAGGGTTTTTATCACAAATGGTCATTGAAATTGACCTACCCCATCAAGATGGTTCCTGAAATTGAAAATTGATCAATGTAGTCCCTGAAAATGGGTGTCGAAGATCAATGTGATCATTCTGTCACAATTCTGTCAAAAATTATGTTATGTGATGATGTGGCACATAATTGGGTCCCACATTCTAATTAAATATTGTCCAAGTGGATTTAAATATTTAAAAAAATTGTAAAATAAAAAACTTAGGGAAAAAAAAGAAGATGATTAGAACTCATTGATCTGGCTACTGATGTGGGCGACGGCGATGGGGCTGTTGTTGTTGGTGCAGCTGCTCTCGGCTCGGCTTGGGGTGGCTAATGGGTGGCACTTAGCGAAGCTATGTAGGTAGGAGTACCCGACGTGGGCGAGGATGGTGATGTGGGTGATGGCAGAGCTGGTGTTGATTGGGGCTGCTTTACATGAGGTGATTGGGAGTGCGATTGCTATCAAGTTTTTGAGTAATGGGGCTTTGCCGCTATATTTTGGAGTCATCATAACACCTTTGGATTTTGGAATTTACCCTTTGTGTTTTTGGATCGTTTTGATCTTTGAATTGAAATTTTTGGTTGTACACTAGCGTTGAAATCACGACGACAATGTCGATGAAGGTGGTGGTAGGAAACCCGCCGTTGAGAAAAATGAAGATGGACGGATTGCAAAGCGGCTGGTGTGTTTGGCTGCCGGTGGGAGGGGAAGAACTCCAAAGAAGTTGAACATATGAAGTACATAGTTTTTTTTTTCACCAAAAAAAATGAAGTACATAGTGTTTAATTACTTTTTCTTTTTTAAGTTTTTAATTGTATAGAAATAAAAAAAAAATTAATTCCATGAAAAAAAAATTAATTTAATATTTGAAATCCACATGGACAATATTTAATTAGATTGGGGGATCTAGTTATGTGTCACATCATCACATAACAGAATTTTTGACGGAAGGACTACATTGATTTGCGATATCCATTTTTAGGGACTACATTAATCGATTTTCAAATTCAGGAACCATCTTGATGGTGTAGATCAATTTCAAAGACTATTTGTGATAAAAACCCTATATTTATATAAGGACCACACTATAATGGTGAAGTTTTTAAGGCCACAAGCAGACATGAAAAGCGGAGCCAATTGCTAAGACGAAGTAAGTGTTTTCACAACTTATTTTAAATGTTTAATTATATTACATTTAATTTCCTTTAATTTTTGTAATTATATTTTCTAGGTACGCCAAGCGGAGGAATTGTATATGAAGGACAACTCCAAACCCTTTAGTCATCACAGTTGTTGGGAAATTTGTAAAGGGTGAGTGTTATTTGAAGATCCACCTCAACAAAGAGTTGGTCCTACGCCGGTGTTCAGAAATGCATCTTCAAATGTAGATGGGGATGAAGATGGATCTCTTACCATTCAAGAAATAAGGGTAGAAAATCTGTCTCCGAGTGAAGGTTCCATACCTAGGGCTACGGGACGAAACAAGGCCCGAAAATTGAAGGAAAAGGGCAAGGCAAAGGATGATTGCGCCTTTCAACAGGAAATGGCGTCCTCATTGCGATTAATGGCGGAGCAAAATGCCTTTGCTGCGGAAGAAAGGAACCGTAGGCACGAAGAACGGGCAAAACAAATTTAAGAAGAGATGGATGATAGGAACATGCAAAGGAACACTTCGGATTACACTCTAAGTAAGGCATATTTTGACATGAAAAAGAGGAAAATTATGGCTCGACGGGAGTTGTTTACATCTGACTATAATCCTACAATGGCGGATGATGATGATGATGATTATAGACTTTAAATTTAAGTTGTTGTAGTTTTTAAATTTAAATTGTAGTTTTTAAATTTAAGTTGTAGTAGTTTTTAAATTTAAGTTGTAGTTTTTAAATTTAAGTTGTAGTAGTCTTTAAATTGAAATAATAAATTATGTTTGGCCTATGACCCTTTGGCCCCCTCAGTTGGAGATGATTTTTTGTCACATGGTTATGTTTGGCCTATGGTCTTTTGGCCCCTCGGTTGGAGATGGTAAGAAATATGACCGGAGCATTGTTCATTAAAATATTAATTTTTTGGAGAACTATAGGTCTAAAGGGAGCCATCTGACTCTCATTCGATGGAGATAGCCTAGTATCTCTAAAATTGCCCTCTGCCGAAAGAACAAAGACAAATAATCGGTTATAAAGGGTAAAATTGTGAAAGCGAAAACATGCAAAAGAGAATGAAGGCAATTACACTTTTCCTAATTTTCTGCTATTTGTATTTTTTTCCCACTTGCAAGTTTGCAGTAACCTACATATGCTAATTGGTTTTTATCACAAGTAGTTTTTTAAATTGACTCGTACTATCAAGATAGTTCTTGAAAATAAAAATCAATCAATGTAGTCTCTAAATATAGGTGTCACAGGTCAATGTAGTTATTTTGTTAGAATTCCGTTAAAATTTCGGTTAGTATGCTTATGTGGCACATATGTGGACCCACAAATCTATTGAATATTTGCCACATAGATAAATCATTAAAACCTATACAAAAAAATTAAAGTTGTTCAACAAAAAGAAGACACATTTTCGGCATCTTCTTCTTCGAACCGAGCCGCCAAACAACAATTCTCGTCTTCTTCTTCAAACACCGCGACTACCCTTCTCCGCTCGCACCACCATCCCAGAGCAACTCCGTTGCCGACCGCACAGGGTATGCGATACCAACAACCAAAACTCCACTCATTAGCCAATAAAAGCATCGAAGCCAAAATAAGAAGAAGCAAAGTTAGGGGCTCCGCGGCTCGAGAAGCCGAAGCTGGATGATAGTTGCGGCAACGGATGCGTCTGGTGCACGTGAAATGTGTATTAAGACAATGATAATAATCAGGACCTGAGTGTCTTAATTTGCCAATTCTCTTGCCATCTCTCCCACCCCAGCCACCATCTTCCCACCTGCACCTCACCCCTGACATCATTGTTCTCAGGACCTGGGCTTATTTTGTTGAACAACTTTTGATTTTTCTATTTAATCATTTTGAATTTAGTTTTAAATGTTTTTAGATTAGACTTTTATAAAGTTTTCAATAATTTATTCATGTGGCTATATTCAATAGACTCGCGGATTCACCTATGTGCCAAATAAGCATCCTAAAAGAAATTTTAACGAAATTCTAATGGAAGGGTTACATTGATTTGCAACACCCAAAGACTACATTGATTGATTTCCATTTTCAAGAACCATCTTGATGGTATAGGTCAATTTCAAGGACTACTTATGATAAAAACCCTTCTGCATATCATCACTGTTAGTCTTTCTTTTCATAGGTGTTGTGTTATTTCTTTGTCCCCATTTTTTTTTAAGAAAGCTTAATATACTGTAACATTATGCCCTATATTGGCTTTTGTTTTCTTATAATCAATCTTTTCCGTCTCAATATCCTCTGTATGGGATTTCCTGCGTTACAAATATATAGTGGTTCTAGATGTTTATCCCTGGAGTTTAATGCTTCTCATTTGGAGTCTGTTGCGATTATAATTAAATTTTTTATCGTGATAGTTTATTTACCATTTCTCATATTGTTTAAAATTGATGCTTGCTTTTGATCATGAAGAATTGAGACTTACTATGCTTTTGCATGTGAAGTCATCATGGTAATTGGAATTTCAAGCAATGCCATAAACCTTTTTCCTTTTTCCTTTTTCTTTGGTATATAACTCATTATAATTTCTGTTTCACAGAGTTGCCAAGAAAAAAGTAGTTTGCGATCATTTTCTTTTCTTCTTTTGTATAATGTATTGTAGTGATATGTGCTTAAGAAAATTTTGATTTTTCTTCTGTTTAATTTCTCATCCGAAATGCGATACGAAATTATTGAGTCCAATAAACATTCACATTAAAAATCAACAAATGCAATGACATGCTTCTAATTCCATCCCCCTTAATTATTGTCTTGGTTACAATCAAAGTATTTGAATGACATGCTTTTGATTGTGTCGTTTCTATTACTGATCTACAAATGACAATGAAAGATGCAACTCCTTGCAACTTTTGTCAAGCGCGCATGAATTAAAAAAGAGCCCTTATGCACTTACAAATCTAAGAGCAACTCCAGCTGGGAGCTCGTGCTCGAGGGATGGGCTGCGGAATAGGGCTTGATTGCCTGAGGGAGGAAGTCCAGCATTGGCTGGCGAGCGAGCCTGAGCAGGCCTGAGGGAGAGGCCCGCCGATTCGTGCCGGCCCGAGCGCCCGAAGGCAATGTGACGTGGGCTGACGTCAGGACGACGTCAGCCATAATATAAAATTAATAAAAAATTAAAATATTAATAAAATTTAAAAAATTAATAAAAAATTAACAAAAATGAAAACCCAGGCTTCGAACTCAACGGCTCTCGCCGGAGTTCGTTGCCAAGGTTGATGATACACCCACAAACAAATGGCAGAGAATAAACCCAAGGGTTTCAACTCGAAACACATAAAAAAACCAGAGAATAACTCAAACAATTGAAGTAGGGCAATAACCTCATCTGGGTTTGAGCAATGGAAGCTTGAAGCTCTCGGCTTCAATGGTGGATCGCCCAAATGGTGCTCTGATGATGCATGCAAGGATATATTCGAGTTCTTCTCATCCAAGGGATTGAGATTTCAGAGTTTGTTAGTTTGATTTGCTTCGGTTTCGAAGAAGTGGAAGGATGAAAAGGAAAAGGAAGGATATATGGATTGGAATCTGAGCTTGTGCCTTGGCGTCGGTCCATTTTGTGATTCATATGTGTGAGAGAGAGAGAGAGAGAAAAAAAAAAGGAATAGGAAAAGGAAGAGTGTTCTAGAAAAAAAAAATGAAAAGGAAGAGTGTTCTGGAAAAAGATGAAAAGGAAAAGTAGGGAAAAGGAAAAAAATTAAAAATTATTTTGTATTATTTTATAAATAAAAAATAATAATATTTTATTACCAATTGTCTGGGCTATTCAGTGTAGGGTAGAGATGTAAAATGCAATTACTGTTCATTAAGGACAATCACTGTTCACTGGGTGGATAGCATAATGGATAGCCCTAGGGGGCCTCCACGCTAGAACTGCTTTGTCAATTAAAATAGAACCTTCAACGTCGTGTGTGGCGCAAATGCATGCAAAAATGCTAGTATAATAAAAGCGAGAAGCCCCTTTTGTAACTGACACTAATTTAATTTTATAAAACTCCCAAAACGCCCCTACTTAATAGAAACTTAAAGAAAAGGCAATCAAGTAGATCAAGGCTAAATAGTTAGTCAAATAAAATAATGAAATCTAGGTTATTAAGATTAAGCCAAATGTTAAAATAAAAGGGAAATTTTATTTAAACCCTTGTAATCTCTTTCTACACTTAACCTCTCTCACCCATATTATTTTTAATTAAAGAATTAATCTCTCTTTGAATCCAAAATTATTACCTAAACTACCCTCCATACCCAATTCAAAAGGTTACCTTCTCTTTACACCTATTTATAAAAAAAACAAAATTTCAAACTAAAAGTAGTTTTGTTTTCAAAGAAATTCGATAGTCAAAAATTTTCTAGGTCCTTTGTACCCTCTCGCAGATGCAATTGCAGTAGCTGAGGTGAGAAAGAGGAGGAAAAAATTCACAAAGCCATAGAGCGTTAATGGCAAGTAATGTCGGAACAGAGTGCTGAACTTTAATTCGTGTTGGCTATAAATTCTCTCCTAGTTTTCATGCAGGACCTTTTATATTAAAGGGACTCCTTGGAGATTTGAGTCCTGAGCACATCACCTGACCATGATTATAGAAGGTGGTTGAGCCAATAAAAGATGTGGCCTGTAACTTAGGTACATCTTCAAGGCTTTTTCTTGTACTTTATATGTTGTTTCAAATGGTTTGAGAGTGAGATGTGGTTCATCCAACTCCTCCATCCTTGCTGGAATTAGGGTTTTAGAAATTGATAGAAAAAAAAAACTTGTTTTTATTTATAAGAGTTATTAGGGTTTTAGTCGGAATGAACGTAAAAAAAGAGTGATGGTAACATTTAATTACAATCACTGTTCTAAAAAAGGGTCTAGGCGGCCACCTAGGCGTTAGGATGTGGTGCTCCGCCGCGATTAACACGAAATCGCTTATAAAATCGGCAAAGATATTAGGCGGGGTAAGGCGGCAGCCTAAGTGGGCTAGGAGGCTTCGACGAACTCTGGGCGATTTGGGAAAAAATGTACTATCACGACTCACAACCTTTTCGTATCCCCGACTCTTGCCATCGCCTTCTCGGTTTGCTTGAAATGAGCCTCGATAGGGTCTGAGAAAGAGAGAGAGAGAGAGCTTTGTAGATGAGAAGCTTCCAGTTGCAGTCTTGTAGAGAAGGTGATGGCGGCAAGTTGTAGATGATAAGTCTGCAATTGTAGATATGGGTGCGGTGGCTTTTGTTAGGGTTTTAACTTTAAAGCAGTTAGTTACTTTATGCTTTAGCAATTTAGCTATTAGGTTTTTCTTTTAAGCAAGTGAGTCAGTGGAAGTTATCTCTACTAATTAATAAAACCCTCTTTGTCAACCAAAAGAGGGTGAAAAGACAAATTAGTCTTCTATCACACAAAAAAATGATGGGCAATAATGTAATTTCACAGGTCCAAATTTTACTTTTTTTTATTGAAGCCTCACCTACAAGTGATGATAAAATACCTCAATATTTAAAAAAATAAAAAAAAATAAAAAAGAAACCAAAAACGAAAACCTCCCACTCCCCCACGTTCTCTCCCTCTCCCTCTCATTTTCTAAAAAAATGTGCTCATACACACAAAATGTGTAGGCAAATGCTAGTAATATATTAAAACAACAATGAAAAGACCGACCTTTTATTAATGAGAATAAAGGCCCATCAATATGAGCTTTTCTAAAATGATACAAAACTAATTTAGAAAGTCTAAAATTTTATATACATACATGCATATGTATTCCTTATTTCAAAAAAATAATGTATTATTTAATGTTTTTTTCATATGTTATGTAGTAAATTTAGTTAATTTATATGATTTATTACTTAAATCCGCCTAGCCGCCTAGGCGTTAGGCCCCAACCAACGGCCAGACTAGCGCATAGCGTCTTTTAGAACCTTGATTATAATGTGTGAATTTATTGATAAATTGTAGTTTTATTATTAATTTCATCTTGTACTTGATGATAATTATGCAAGAAAATAAAAAAACACAATTAATATTTAAAATTTAAATTGGATGTAGAAAGAAGTTACATTGACACACCCCGATTCTAGAATCAAGGCATGCTGGCCGTCACGTGAGCGTGACGTAACCATAAGTGCGGTGCGGAAGCAAAGATACAAGATTTACTAGGGAATAAAAACCAACTAGCCTTCTAGAGTGAATTAAAGTGTGAACACACACATAAATAGAGCTTAAGCAACTAGGTGCAGTCAAGTAGGACTATAATTAAGTTACAACACCCGCATGTGAGTCCTACATTAGGGGAGTCTGTCAGAATGCCGTAGAAGTCCTCGTCAACCACCAACTGCTAACTAGAACCTGGAGGGGCGCAAAACAAAATTGAGTGGGTCAGTAAAACAAAACTTTTCGAAAACCTTTCATTAAAACATTTCTAACCCCTCGCTGTAAAACCTGTATACTTTCCCAGAAAATAGTATAATATCATATAATTCTTCACAAATCTCAAATCATCATTCTTTATCAAAATCAAAGAAAATGCCATGATATAAATGTCAATAATAGAATATGGATGCATCAATATAAATCAGGTGAAATAATAAACCAACCGGAGACCCTGCAATGGTCCTGTACGGTTAATTCTATAGCTCAATATCCAACCAAGCCGGAGTCACCTCGGTGACCTGTACGACACTATTCTACACATAGATCGGAACTACCTCAGTAGTCTATAAGATCAGGATGGTGTAAGAATACGCTCTAGTGCTTTTCTCATCAATCATTTGCGCGCATAATCTAAAGTCACCTACTAGTCGGAACCACCTCGGTGGTCTGTATGACTAGCATGTCGGAACCATATCATGGTCTGTACGACATGTCGGAACCCTCTCATGGTCTGTACGACATGCACCTACTTGGATCCAAGGTGAGCTTGTGGTGCGTGGTGAATAATATAAGCACTAACACCATGATTGCAGTTTACGAGTTATCAACATCATACACATCATCAATGATTTACATAAATAACATAAAACTCACCTGTGCGTCCACAACACCAATTCACATATATATGCATCAATTATCAATTCATATAACTCATATCATTCATATCGTTCATGCATGGCATTTTATAAACATAATTTCATTAAAACTCAATTTCTGGGGAATTCAATAGCATGTAGGTATAAATAGAAAATACTGCCCACTCACTGATAAGTCGAAGGGTCGTAACCCCAGTGACGTCCCTGGATGCGCTCGTCCTCGGGATAGGTGTCACCTATATGCGAAATAACTATAAAAACATTATTTTAAAGCATATAACCAACAATACGCAATAACTTCTCATACGGTACTCAAATTGGGTATATGAATATACCACAGTGACCTACTCGACGTCACGGACGTCGAGGAATTTTTAGAATTTTTTTTTTATTTGGCACGCGCCCCTCGCGCCAGGGAGGGCACGGGTCCACGCGCACCCACGCGCGTCTTCTTCCTCGCGAGCTCGCCGGACTGAGTTTTCCGGTGACCAGAAAACTGGGCAATTTTCAATTGCCTTGTTCTCCCTCGTTTCTCAACCATTTTCTTCGAATTTTATATCAATTTGAAGCCCTCAACAAGTAGAATCACAATAGACTAGTTTCAAGGTCTAAAATCTACTAGATTTTACTTGAGGAAGCTCGATAATCCGGCCAAATTTGAACAGCTCCGTTCTCCATACTCCGACGTCCAAACTCTACCAACGAAGTACCCCGAAGCTCGTAAGGATCTCCTTAAGCTCACTGTGAGCTTGAAATTCCCTGAAATGCAAGATTTTACGTGTGCATGAACAATGCACATTTTCGGGGTTAGGGTTTTACGATGATTCAGAGGGTTTCACTTCTTAAAACTAGTACCATTCAACTCAGAACGTCAAAAGGATGAAGAACCATACCTTATAAGCTTCGATCCGTGATGTTTAAAGGGTTTCCTAGCTTGTCCGTACGTTCGAGAGTGAGAAAGAGAGAGACAGAGAGAGTCGTGAGGGAGGAGAGAGAGAGACAGCATGGGGGAAGGAGAGAGAGAGGTTTGACTGTGTGTTTGTGTGTGTGGTCCATCCACAAACCATCACCAACCATTTCTTAACTCCCTAACCACAAAATACAAATAACCTTATTTTAAATCAACTTATATAATTTTCCAAAAGCTTATGGAAAAATGTATATTTAGTCCGAAAATATATGTCACACACACGTACCTTAAAACCGTCGAGGGTACTTCCGTCATTTCACATTCCCGTCAAAAGTACCTCAGGGACGGGCTGTGACAATCTTCCCTCCTTATAGAATTTCGTCCTCGAAATTCATACAACCAATCAATCCACTTAATACTCATAAAACAACCTCGGATACATCTCTCTCATTCGGTCTTCCGTCTCCCAAGTAGCTTCTTCCACTTAGTGGTTCTTCCACAACACTTTCACCAAACTCACCGTCTTATTCCTTAGAACTTTGTCCTTCCAATCCAAGATAGTGATTGGTTCCTCATCATACGTCAAATCCGGATTAATCTTTAAAGGTTGAGGAGGAATCACATGTGAAGGATCTGAAACATAATGTCGAAGCATCGAGACATGAAACACATTATGTACCTTTGATAACTCCGGAGGCAATTCCAATCTGTAAGCAACTTCTCCAATCCTCTCAGTGATCTCATAAGGTCCTATGTATCTAGGACTTAGCTTGCCTCTCTTTCCAACCCGTACTACACCTCTCCAAGGTGACAATTTTAAGAACACCAAATTACCCACATCATAAACTCGATCAGTAACATGTCTATCTGCTAAACTCTTTTGTCGATCTTGGGCCGCTTTCAGGTTAGCCTTAATCACCTGAACATTTTGAGTAGTCTCATCCACAATCTCTGGGCCCTCTAGCACTCTTTCACCAACCTCTGACCAACACAATGGCATACGACAAGTTCTACCATAGAGTGCCTCAAATGGTGACATACCAATGCTCGAATGAAAACTATTGTTGTAGGCAAATTCCATCAAATCTAGGCGATCATGCCAAGAATCACCAAACTGCAACACTGAAGATCTCAACATATCCTCCAACGTCTGAATCGTCCTCTCTGATTGTCCATCTGTTTGAGGATCATAAGCAGTGCTGTAAAGCAATTTCGTACCGAGAACTTCCTGAAAAGCTATCCAAAACTTAGAAGTAAATCTTGGATCTCGATCAGAAATAATGTTCACTGGGACTCTATGGTACTTCACAATCTTCGTGATAAACAATTTAGCCAATTTATTCAGAGGATACTTTTCCCTCACTGGAATGAAGTGTGCTGATTTAGTAAGCCGATCTACAACCACCCAAACACCATCAATTCCATTTTGTGTACGTGGGAGTTTATACACAAAATCCATAGTTATATTTTCCCATTTCCACTGAGGAACGGGAAGTGGTTGCATCCGACCAAAAGGCTTCTTTCTTTCAGCTTTGACTTGCTGACAAACAATACACCTACTTACGTACTCAGTAATTTCCCTTTTCATACCCGGCCAATAATAAAATGGGCGAATGGTATGATACATCTTGGTTCCTCCTGGATGCATCGCATAAGCCGAACAATGTGCTTCATCCAAAATTTCCTTCTTTAATTCCTCATTATTAGGCACATACATCCTGCTCTCTTGCATAAGCATGCCATCCGATTCCCGAATCCTGAGGTCTTTCTTTTTCCCTTCTCTTATCAATTGAATCAATTCCTGAATCTCCTCATCAACCAACTGAGCTTCGAGTACACGATCTACCAAAATTGGCCTGACTTGGAAACTAGCAATAAAAGCTTCTCTTCGCTCTTCCATTTCCAACTTTACTCCAGTAGCTCTCAAATCTGCAAGCATACAAAGCATTAAGTCGACTTTGAGGTTTTCTACTCAGTGCATCAGCTACCGCATTTGCACGACCCGGATGATACTCAATAGTGCAGTCATAATCACTTAGCAACTTCATCCATCTCCGCTGACGAAGATTAAGATCATGCTGAGTAAAAAGATAGTGAAGACTCTTATGATCTGTGAAGATCTTACATTTTTCACCATATAGATAATGCCTCCAAATCTTCAGAGCAAAAACAATGGCTGCCAACTCGAGATCGTGAGTAGGATAATTCCTTTTATGAATCTTCAATTGTCGAGAAGCATATGCGATTACTCTCTGATGCTGCATCAAAACACATCCCAAACCATTCAAAGAAGCATCACTGTAAATCTCATAGTTACCACTATCGTCAGGAAGTACCAATACTGGGGCATGGGTGAGGCAATGTTTCAGCTGCTGGAAACTTTGCTCACAATTCTCATCCCAAACAAACTTAACATCCTTCCTGGTTAACTTCGTTAGTGGTAAAGCAATCATAGAGAAATCTTGAACAAACCGTTGATAATAACCTGCTAGACCGAAGAAACTCCGTACTTCAGTGACGGTTCATGGTTGTTCCCAATTCTCCACTGCTGCTATCTTTTGAGGATCAACTTGAATTCCTTGTGCCGATACTACATGCCCCAAGAATGCCACTTGGTTCAACCAAAACTGGCATTTACTGAATTTGGCATACAACTGATGTTCCCTCAATTTCCTTAGTACCAAGTTAAGATGTCGAATATGATCTGCTTTCGACTTAGAGTATACCAGAATATCATCAATAAAGACAATGACAAACCTATCAAGATATTGCTGGAATACTTCATTCATTAACCTCATGAAGGTTGCAGGTGCATTCGTCAATCCAAATGGCATCACTAAGAATTCATAATGTCCATAACGAGTCCTGAAAGCCGTTTTAGGTACATCCTCATCTTTAATCTTCAACTGATAATATCCAGATCTCAAGTCGATCTTAGAGAACACACATGCACCTTTAAGCTGATCAAACAAATCATCAATATGAGGCAATGGATAACGGTTTTTAATCGTTACCCGATTCAATTGCCTATAATCAATACATAGCCTTAAAGTACTATCTTTCTTTCTTACAAACAATACTGGAGCTCCCCAAGGTGAAGTACTAGGTTGAATGAAACCTTTATCAGTTAATTCCTGTAACTGAATTTTCAACTCTCTCAATTCAGCTGGAGCCATTCTATATGGAGTTAAAGATATAGAATCCGTACCTGGAAGCAAATCAATAGAAAACTCAACATCTCTGTCTGGCGGCAATCCAGGCAAATCGTCTGGGAATACATCAGGATAGTGCCTGACTACTCCAACTTCCTCAATACTGCTAGGAGCAACATCATTTAACACCACATGTGCTAAGTATCCTTGACACCCTTTCGATACTAGTTTCTTTGCTCTCATGGCAGAAATAACACCATGTCTCACCCCACTTCTTTCACCCACAAAAGTAACCTCTGGTAGTCCAGGACGAAGGAAAGTAACTGATTTCCCGTAACAATCAATATGTGCACGATTATAATGCAACCAATCTGCCCCCACAATCACATCAAAATCCACAATATCTAACGGGATAAGGTCAGCTGGCATAACTACGCCATCTACCCTCACTGGACACCCTGGATAAACACTATCAACATAACATTTGTCCCATCTAGGCATGGCAAACTCTAAATCAAATCCTATAGGTGTAGGGTGAGGTTGAGTCATTTGAGCAAACGTATGAGAAATCACAGAATGGGTAGCACCACAATCAATTAAAACTCTAGCAAAGTAACCAAGGATGTTTAACGTACCCATAATCAAGTCTGGATGGTTTTGAGCATCCTGCAGTAAGATGTGATTAACATGTCCCTGAGCTTGCTGTCTTCCACCACGACCTCTGTTACTCTGACTACCTCGCCCCTGAGAAGTGCGTCCCTGCCCTGACTGGCTAGCCTGTCTAGACAGTCTTGCACCGTTAGCAGCAACCTCTCTGTGACGGGGTTGATTTCCCTGATGCCACTGAGATCCACTAGCTAGCATGGAAGAATACGAAGAATAACCTCCAAGATCTTGAGAATACTCACTCTGAAAATATGGATCCTGAGGATACTGATTATGTCCGGAAGCATAGTGAGCAGCATCCCCCTAATAGTGGTAAGCACCACCACGGCCCGTCTGACCATAGCTGCCTGATCCATAATTTTGCTGAACCGGTGCTGGGGGTGGCATAGCAGACTGCTGAGGCCTCTGCTGACTCTGGGGACAATGTGCAGCTCTATGTCCCATTTGTCCACAAGTAAAACAACCACCACCACCACTTCTCATGCACTCTCCATGATGCCTGAAGTTACAACGGCGACACAATGGTGCACCCGAACCACCAGCTCCACCAAAATCCCTTGGTCTCTGAAATCTAGGCCCACCAGTGAATCTTTCACCTCTCCTTGGGCCTGTCACACTAAAACCTCCACTGGAAGAACTCGAACTCGCTCCACTCTTCTTGAAAGTCTGAGTCTTACGGGGTCCCTGAGTGGAGATACCTTTACCCCTATCATCTCTCCTATGAGCATCATTTTTCTCTTCATCATCATCACTGTTATTGGGAAGGTTATCGGAATCCTCCATCCGAACCAAAATCTCGAAAAACTCATGGTAATCGGTGCAAGGAAGTGCACTAGCAAAAGTCCGCCATTTCCTCTTAGTTCCCAACTTAAAGCGGCGAAGCATCTCTCCCTGATTACCAGCTGTATCAGGATCATAACGAGATAAGTCTGTAAACTTTCGGTAATACTCGTGGGCCGACTCATTCTTCTGCTTCAGATGGGTGAACTCCTGCTTCTTTCGGTCAATATACTCTGGGGAACAAATTTCTTCTTAAAAATTTCCTTAAATACTGCCCAACCAGCTGCCATCTCAGGTGACATAAACTTAGTCTGGTTTACCCACCAAGCTGCAGGCTCACGCCCCAAAAACCAAGTAATGGTCTTAACCCATCTATTATCTGGAAGATTTCCTTGACTTTGCATCACCTGAAAAGTTTTCTCAATATGGTCTAGCCATTTCTCTGCTCCTTCATGCCCCTCATTACCCATGAAGCGGTCTAACTTCAGATTATACATGATTTCCAGGGGTGTTCTCTGAGGAGGAGGATGACGGATTCCATTCTGAAAGGCATGAGCCATCGCTTCCCCTAATTGAGCTACATCGGGGAAGTTAGACTCAGCAGCACGACGTGGTTCTCTACGAGGCGGCATAATTCTGACAGAAAACACCAAAAGATCATTAGGGCGTTAATAATTATACAGGACTACAACCTAGGCTCTGATACCAAACTGACACACCCCGATTCTAGAATCAAGGCATGCTGGCCGTCACGTGAGCATGACGTAACCATAAGTGCGGTGAGGAAGCAAAGATACAAGATTTACTAAGGAATAAAAACCAACTAGCCTTCTAGAGTGAATTAAAGTGTGAACACACACATAAACAGAGCTTAAGCAACTAGGTGCAGTCAAGTAGGACTATAATTAAGTTACAACACCCGCATGTGAGTCCTACATTAGGGGAGTCTGTCAGAATGCTGTAGAAGTCCTCGTCAACCACCAACTACTAACTAGAACCTGGAGGGGCGCAAAACAAAATTGAGTGGGTCAGTAAAACAAAACTTTTCAAAAACCTTTCATTAAAACATTTCTAACCTCTCGCTGTAAAACCTGTATACTTTCCCAGAAAATAGTATAATATCATATAATTCTTCACAAATCTCAAATCATCATTCTTTATCAAAATCAAAGAAAATGCCATGATATAAATGTCAATAATAGAATATGGATGCATCAATATAAATCAGGTGAAATAATAAACCAACCGGAGACCCTCCAATGGTCATGTACGGTTAATTCTATAACTCAATATCCAACCAAGCCGGAGTCACCTCGGTGACCTGTACGACACTATTCTGCACATAGATCGGAACTCCCTCAGTAGTCTGTACGATCAGGATGGTGTAAGAATACGCTCTAGTGCTTCTCTCATCAATCATTTGCGCGCATAATCTAAAGTCACCTACTACCCTGAAGTTTCTTAGTTTTCAACATTTGATACATGAAGTTTTTTTTCATCCCAAAGCGGTACCTGAAGTCAAAATTTTTGGTACACTTTCATACATCTGTTAAAGTTGCTGTTAAATCAGCTGTTAACTGGTGACATGGCATCCATGTGGACACTGATTGGTCACCGCGTGTCAATACGGACCCACGTGAATATTAATTTTTTTTTTAAATTATAAAATAATAATATTTTAAAAAAAAACCTTGGGTCATCTCCTACCTCCCCCGACCCTCCCTCACTCCCTTGATCCCATCCTCCACCTCCCCGAACCACCTCCTCCCTATCCTCCACCATCTTCACCTCTCTTCCCTTCTCTCTCCTCAGATCAATCCAATTTAAAATTTAAAATTTAAAAACCTAAAAACCCCAACCTGACGCCCAAATTATCACTTTGAAGGCTTGGAAGGCGAAAGGGTTGTTGGGCTTGACCGCCAGAGAAATTGATGAGTTGCTGGGCAACCACGAGGATGTCGTGTGCTACCAGAAAAGCAGATCTGCAGCCATGGCAGCTCTTCTAGTTTCTGCTGTTTTAAACCTTCTACATTAGTGTCGTCCCGTGGATTCTAACAACCTTTCTCCTCGATGACCCTGAAATTCCGATGGGGAGGTGGAGGGAGGGATCAGAGGAGTGAGGGTGCAGATGAGAGAAAGGAGGGAGGGTCGGGGGAGGTAGAAGATAACCCAAGTTTTTCTTTTTTGTTTTTAATAATTTTTAATTTTTTAATATTCACATGGGCACATATTGACACGTGGCGTCTATTCATTGTCTACATGAATGCCACGTCACCAGTTAATGGCTGATTTAACAGCAACTTTAACAGATGTATGAAAATGTCCCAAAATTACAACTTCAGGTACCACTCTGGGATGAAAAAAACTTTATGTATCAAATATTGAAAACCAATAAACTTCAAGGTAGTAAACTGAAATTAACCCTAAATAAAATTTCCCAAATAAAAAGTAGATAGTTATCCGCATTAGAGTTATGCGGTCGTATGCTTTCTCTTCACGTCTCTCAAGTGATTCTATTCTCACTAATGGTGCAAAAAGGAAAATGAGATTGTCCATATGCTTACGCGTTAGAAGATGCAGGGACTATGTGTTGCTAGCACTAAAACATACCATACACACGCATTGCAGAAATTAAGAGAGGGGAAAATATGCATATGTTTTATTTTAGTTTGTATAAAACTTACTTCTTATGTATTATCTAAAGGATAATGTCAGGATGATCAAATTTCGAAGCCAAATGTGCAAAATGTATCACTAATAAGAAACAAAAGTTAGTAATTAGAATAAGTCTTTTGTATTGGCGTATGCGAAAAAGTTAGTAACTAGACAATTTAAAACAGAAGATAGTTGAATTGTAACGTAAGCATTGAGTAACATACTTATTTTTTATCTATGACTGTTTAGGCCCAAAAATATTGGTTTGGGCTGAGTTTAGAATTGTTCTCGGCACATAGGCTGTGCTTAGGAGTCGTCGGGGGGTTATCCGGCTCATGGGCCACGTAGTCAAGGCTGGCCGTATCTCATTAGGAATTCGGGGGATGTGGGTGAGTCCTATTACGAGAAGGAGTTTCGACAGGATAAGGATGTTGGAGTTTGAGATTGAATGTGGCTTGATAACGAGTGGAGTTCAAAGTCCTAGTAAGAGTAGGACTGACCGAGATAAGGTTGGATCGGGGAAAATAGTTTTAATCCGAGAATGATTATGATTCAATGCAAGTTGGCTACTATAAATAAAGGAGGAAGAACATCGATAAACCCATCCAATTCAACACACAAACTGCCCTGCGCAACCTTGAGATTTTTACTTTCTTTTTCCGTTGACATACCTTCAGTTTAGATAAACAGCACTGTGAAGGCAACCGGCTAACATCTTCAGTTTGGATAAACAACACTTTTACCGTAGAATCAGCCGACCGTGAAGCACCTTCAGTTTGGATAAACAGCACTGCAACAGGGTTGACTGGTTATCTATCCAAGTCTCGGTCGAGAAGGATTTTCTGATCCTTATTGTCATAGGTCATCTCATCAGCCTTCTCGGCGAAGTGAAGTGTTACTAGGGCTCGGCACATTGAACGCCGAGCTGTCTTATGATTGGATACTCACAAGTAGGTTTTAGAGTTCGGCATTCTGACGGCCGAACCACATTTACCATCAAGACATATATCTGTTTTGAGTATCTGTGCCCCTATACTTTGGTGTCGATTCGGCGTGCTTATACTCTTACGAATATAATCACTGTGAACGAATCCGGCGCCGACGATTTGTGAACTTCGCAGAACTAGTAGCCTTGTCTTCAGGCTCTAGAACCCGAAGGCCGAGACGAGTTATTTTCTCTGCCGCAATCTTAAGATCAAGAAGTCAGCAGCACGCTCAACGTAGCATCAACTCATTTTACTCACCGGCCGAGCTCGGCCTTCGAGTTGGCACGCCCCGCACACAATCGAAGAACGTAGTTAACTTATTAATTACTCAGCCTGCGTGGCACGTAGGCATGGTAGTTTTTAGGATCAACATTTTGGCACGCTCAGTAGGACCAAATGCTAAAACTACAAAGTTCATGACCATCGAGACACGATCAGTAAAAAAGAAAACAACCATGGGAAAATCAGCAACCGATCTGCCGGTTCAGAGTCCTGGACAAGAGGTGTCACATGCGCGAAATCCTATCGTCGCCGTGACTCCTGAGGCTGCAAGTGTGACACACCGAGAAAAGGAAGTGTGCCTCAGTACCCAGCCTCGAAACACAGAAATACCCAACCAAACCGCAGGCGTTTTCATTGAAGGAATAGTGAAGGACTTCGACGAAGACGGTAGTGAAGGCTCTGACCCTCCGACTAGGTCGTTTCTTTGAAGACGACTTGATGAGCAGTTTCGACAAGTTGAACCGACAGTTGGTCAAAAAATGAACAATTTGCTCGAAGTAATACGAAGCAATGGTGAGACCCACACCAGGTTGCTCGAACTATTAGTTAGCAAAGTCTTCGAATGAGGACCTGTTGATCAGGCTCGGCAGCTCCCACTTAAAGGTAATCCCCTACAGGCCGAAGTAGTGTCTACTCGGCCCAAAACGATCAACTTAGAAAAAATGGGAGAATCAAGTAGTAGGACAGATGGATCCCACCAGAAAATGGTAGCAACATTCGTCAATATGACCGAGGTCCAACGGATGATCGATTCGGCCATGAAAAAAAAGCCGAAGTTCCCGAAATTCATCCACCCATATCCAGCTTATGTGGAAAAGTTCAAATATCCTAAAGGTTTCAAGATTCCAGATTTCAGCCTTTTTGCTGGAGAATCGTCCTTATCCTCGTTAGAACATGTGGCTCGTTTCACTGTGCAGTGCGGAGATGTCAATAGTGATTTTCATAAACTACGGTTGTTCAACTTTTCGTTGACAAGCTCAGCATTCGCATGGTATATCAACTTCCCACCTAATTCTATCCAAAGATGGGAGAAGTTGGTCGAGAAATTTCACGAACAGTTTTATCGGCCGGGGATGGAAATGTCAGTTTCTTCATTGGCTAGGATGGCTCAAGCATCTGATGAGTCACCAATGGATTATCTTACAAGATTTAAATCTGCCAGGAATTGGTGCTGAGTACCCTTCCCGAAGTCGAAGTTGTTAGGCTTGCTCTGAACAGGCTCGACGTGGAGTAAAAAAAGAAGTTCTTGAGGGCAAACTTTCGGGATATGTATGAATTAGCCGAGCATGTCGAGCAATATGATTATTTGCTCCGAGAAGAAAAGATCTTGAAATCCCCATCCCGATGAACGATTTACAAAAATCCTACGGTTAACTACGCATCGATCGAAGGCGAAGATTCCTAATACTTCTGTGTGGACGCGGCCGAGATAGTAATAGATAAACCATATGTTTGCAAGGCATTGACTCAACTTAATTCTAAGGATGCCAAAATCCGCTCAGCCACTGAAGAGACGACGAAAACATCGAAAGTTTACACTTTGATATCACAAAGGCCGAGGCAATTTTTGGCCAATTGTTATTAGCAAAGATCATCAAACTTCGGCCAGGACATAACATTCCCAAGGCCGAAGAGCTTAAAGGAAAGACGTATTGCAAGTATCATAACTCGACCAAGCATGCCACAAATAACTGTGTCGTATTCCGTGATGATATCCAGAGCTGGATTGACAAAGGCAAGCTAAAGTTTCCCGAAAAACGAATGGCGGTCGACGCTGATCCATTCCCTTCGGCAACAGTTGGCATGGTAAACACCCGTTTGCCTAAGAGCAAAGGAAAAGGGAAGGCCGAGTTTGTCCTAGTACAACACGTCCCAAAGAAACACTTCCAGCCACGACTCAAGATCGACCTATTTTCCAATGAACCACCCACCGAGTTTTCGGGACCAGCTGTAGTTAAATCCATGTCAGATTCCAGTGTAAAAGAAAGTGACGGGCCGATAGTTTTGTCTAGCAATTGTAGGGCACGCGTCGTATTAACTGAACCGAAGGAGAAACTACCTCAGACTCAGACTCCGACATCACGACCACAATCTACGGCTATTGCGGTACCTCCAAGGGAACCTAGTGAAGACCAGCGCCAGAAAGTGTTCGATAGGCTCGGCCCCTAGAAATAGACTGACGGCCCTACCTCGATCAGACGGCGTCTTGATTTCGACGCACCGTTTTATAACGAGGATTATTATTCGCGTAATTCCAGTAGCTCAAGCTCATCAGCGAATCCAAAATCCTTCAGGCCGCCAAAACCACGCGACCAACATTGGTACAGTTACAATTCTCCCACCGGCATGTATACGGCGCTGTCCAAATCTCAGAAATGTTGACGTCAGCGTATAGACTGCATGGCTCGACGGCAGGCGGCCCAGACTGTTTTGGCCACTAGATGGTAGCCGAAAGAGGCGGTAGGAAGCAAAGACGACCGGCCAACCCCAACAATCATGGCTGAATTACAGGGGCAGAAGGAAACCAATCGTGACTACGAAACTACCATTGAAGAATCCGAGAAGCGCATCAAACTCCTCCTTCGGCCTTGGGAGATGAAAGCTCGCTTCGAGCAGTTTAAGAAAGAGGCCGAAAGCCAACTTTCCCTGTTAAAACCCTCTGTTCCTCGGCGAATCCTTGGAATACATGAAAGAGTTTCACAAGAAGTATTCTGCCAACGATTTGTATGGACTACCCAAGGCATGTCACGAAGCTCTCGACCTAGCACTAACTTGCCCCGATGCTGAACAGATCATCCAAAAAACCACCGACCCAGCAATGAAAGCTAGATTCCAGCACATATGAGAGGCTAGGGTTCTTGGTTTCGAGGTCGATCCATACACAGACATTGATACAGCCGAACTCCCTTTTTCTCTCGAAGACCTTCAACACCTACGATATCACTTCGAAGTCTTCTTGGCCGCGTCTTTATTCGGTCTAACGGCCTATGAGAAAGATCGGGTGGCACATTTGGACGCTTACCTGGACACAAGGGATGCCCGAATCGCCTATGAAGAACGTGCTCGAAAAACACTGCAGGAGCAAAGTCAGACACCAGAAACAAACGGGCTCGACAATTACAGTCCCAAGGGAACAAGGTCGGGACCCTCGGCACAAGAGCAAGTACCTGTTGAGTCACCTGACCATCAGGGCGAGGATGCTCTAACGCACGATGCTATAGTCCTCAATAACCCGAAAGACGACGACCAGGATCTAATGGGCCCTTCAGTCCTTGAGAATATGGAAATTAGCATGGTCCATATTCTACCTGCTGAATTCCAGCTAACTTCACACCAACCAAATTCCTTGGATGGTTATGTGGTCGCCGAGGAAGCAACACAAGTTGATTTCGTTACCACCACTGAAGATGAGCCAGCAAACAACGACGATAAACTTAAACCAGCCCTGGCCATCTTGTTTCCTCATTCCTCCTCGGCTAATCTTTAGCATTTAAAGTCTTTGTATGTCACGGCCCACATTGAAGGTTACCCAATCTCTAAAATTTTCGTCGATTGCGGGGCGACGGTCAATATCATGCCCGTATCTGTCATGAAAGCATTACGACGATCCAACGATGAACTCATTCCTTCGGGAATAACCATGAGCAGCTTTGTTGGTGACAAGTCTCAAACCAAATGAGTACTCCATTTGGAGGTGAACATTGCAGGTCGCAATCACATGACTGCATTTTTTATCGTCTACTCCAAGACTGAATATAATGATTTGCTCGGTAGGGATTAGATTCATCAAACGAATTGCATCCATTCTTCTTTATACCAAGTTCTCATTTTTTGGGACGACAAATCGATCGTGGTCCACCCAGCCGATAATTAGCCATTCGAAACCAACATGATTCAGGCTCGCTATTATGATGATCACATCGGCTACATTACCCTGCATGGTATTAATGAAGATGGACGGCTGACTCGGATCTCAGTCCAGAAAGCCATCGAGGTAGCCGCCGAGACTGTCCACCAGGATTCGGCAAGACTCGACTTGGCTGATTTAATTACCAACATTGATGACTGACGTCACAAGAAAAAGGCGTCAGGCCGCGGTTTCAACCACGATGGAATGTCTGCTGGCTTATTGGTATGCTATTTCCAAACATCCACGATCGGGCATAAATTTAATCGAATTTTTGGCCGATGACGATAACGGCTCAGTATTATCGTTGGAAAGAGTTCAGGCCGCACCAGCCGAACTCGAAAATAATCGACCCCAGGTTAAGGACCCCTTAGAAGAAATAAATGTTGGAACGGCCGATGACCCTCGGCCATTATTTATTAGTGCATTGCTACCCCATTCCATGAAAGTCGAACTTTGTCAATTACTCAACGAGTTTAAAGATTGTTTTGCTTGGAGTTATCATGAGATGCCAGACCTTGATCAGACCCTTGTTGAACACGAATTACGCATCAAAGCTGGTTGTAAGCCTTTCCGCCAGCCTCCTTGTCGATTCTCGACCGGAGTACAACTCGGCATAGAAGACGAATTAGTTCGACTTTTAAAAGTTGGGTTTATTCAGACCGCTCGATACGTCGAGTGGTTGGCCAATATTGTCCTGGTGCTAAAGAAAAATGACGCCCTACTCATCTATATCGATTTTCGCAATTTGAACCTGGCAACGCCCAAAGATGAGTACCCGATGCCGATCTCCGACTTGTTAATTGACGCTGCAGCACATCACGAGATCTTATCCTGGGGGCATGCCGGTTATAACCAGATTTTCATCGCCGAATCTGATGTCCATAAGATCGTTTTTCGGTGCCTTGGGGCTCTCGGCACATACGAATGGGTCGTCATGCCTTTCGGCCTCAAGAACGCTGGTGCCACATACCAACGAGCTATGAACACGATTTTCTATGATTTAATTGGTACCGTCGTCGAAGTCTACATCGACGATGTGGTCATCAAGTCAGCAAGTCGGCAGACGCATTTTGATGACCTCCTTCGGGCGTTCCTACGCATGCGCCGACACAATCTGAAGATGAATCCCACCAAATGTGCTTTCGGCGTATCCTCTGGAATTTTTTAGGCTTCTTCGTGCATCACCGTGGTATTGAGGTGGACGATAACAAGGCTCGCGCAATCATGAATGCACCACCCCCGACGACTAAGAAATAATTACAATCGTTGCTCGGCAAGATCAACTTTCTCCAACGATTTATTGCTAATTCGGCCAGGAAAATGAAAGCCTTTTCCACGCTTTTGAAACTTAAGGACTCCAACACCTTCGAATGGCGTGCCGAGCACCAAAAGGCATTCACGCAGATCAAGGTCTGTTTAACAACTCAACCCGTCCTCGTCCTACCACGACGGGGCCAACCTCTTAAGCTATACATCTCGGCGGCCGAAGAATCCATTGGTTGCCTTCTTGCACAAGACAATGACGTCGGGCACGAACATGCCATTTTTTACCTTAGCCGAAACCTCAACCCACCAGAAATTAATTACTCCGCTGTCGAGAAGCTCTGTCTTGCCCTATTTTTTGCCACGTCAAAACTTAGACATTACATGCTCCCGTCAGTCACTCAGGTTATTGCCCAAACCGATGTCATCCGTTACATACTCACTCGGCCAATCGTAGAGGGCCGAATCGGAAAGTGGACAATGGCCATTTTTGAATTCAGCTTACAATATGTACCCAAGAAAGCTGTCAAAGGTCAAGCTCTAGCCGATTTCTTGGCCCAACACCCTTCCCCGTATGAGTTCGGGGGCAATAACGTTGACATCGGCCTAATACAAACACACGATGATTACTGCACGATGTACTTTGATGGTTCCAGTACTTCAGTTTCGGCTGGCGTTGAGATCGTTATTCAATCCCCCACTCATAATCGTTGGTATTTTTCTCTCAAGCTCAATTTCGATTGTACGAATAATCAGGCCGAATACGAAGCCCTTGTTATCGGCCTCGGCGTGCTACACGATTTGCGGGCAATTCAGGTCTTTGTTCTTGGTGACTTCGAACTTGTCATTAATCAACTCAACGAGACTTTTCATTGCATGAGTTGTACTATGGCGCTTTACCACATGGTTGCCAGCTATTTGGCCGAATCTTTCAACGGCGTAACTTTCAAACACATTTCACGAGTTCATAATACTGACCCCAACGAATTGGCTCAAATTGCCTCCGGAGCCCAACTCATGGGGGGCAAATTAGGTTGAGAAATACCTGTGTCACGATAAGCACATTCGGCCTTGATTAATCAACAAGTTCTCCAACGTGATTGCGTGATCCGTACACGAGTCATGTATTTGGCTTCGTTGTTAGAACGGAAGGACACAATTGAGGTTTGTGCCGTCGAGGCATTTTCAGACGATTGGAGAATGACGATTATGCGATATATTGATAACCCAAACGAAAAACACGACCGACGGACAAAGGTTCATGCCACAAACTACGTATTATACCAGAATGAGCTGTATTGAAAAGGTGAGGATGGGTTATTGTTGCTATGCCTCGGCTCGCAGGAAGCTGCTCAAGCAATGACACGAGGAAATTTGTGGGGCCCACCAATCTGGACGAAAAATACGTTTGCTACTTCGGCGGCACGGTTATTTCTGGCCGAGTATTCTGAAGGATTGTATTGAGTACGCAAAGGGTTGTGTATAGTGTCAAATCCATGGGCCTATACAGAGAGTACCAGCCGAATCATTACATTCGGTCACCAAACCATGATCGTTTCGAGGATGGGCCATGGATGTTATCGGTAAAATTACACCATCTTCTGGCGTAGCCAAACATGCGTGGATACTCATCGCAACAGATTACTTCACCAAATGGGTCGAAGCCAAGTCATATGCCGAGCTAACATCTAAAGAAGTTTGTTGTTTCGTTGAAGAAAATATTGTGACTAGATTCGACGTGCCAGAAACAATCATAACAGATAACGGTACGATCTTTACATCCGACAAATTTAAGGAATATACGGCAAATATAATGATTCGACTCGAGCAATTTACACCATATTACCCGCAGGCGAATGGACATGCCGAAGCAAGTAATAAGATTCTGATTGATATTCTTGAAAAGATGATAAAAGAAAGGCCAGACATGTGGCATTTAAGGATAAATGAGGCGTTATGGGCTTATCGAACTTCTCTATAGACAGCCACTGGAACGACTCCGTACGCGTTAACTTACGGACACGACGCAATGTTGCCCATCGAGCTAAGTATAAACTCGTTGCGAATAATTGAACAAAGTAGTTTGTTCAGCGCCGAGTACAGTCAAGCCATGAGACAAGAGTTAGAAGATTTAGAAGAAGCTCGGCTTGATGCTTATAACTTATTAATGGCACAAAAGAAAATCACCGAGCGTGCGTATAACCAACGAGTTAGACAAAAAACGTTCGGCGAAAGGGAATTGGTTTGGCAAATCGTACTACCCGTGGGAATTAAAGATCCCAGGTTTGGCAAGTGGTCGCCGAATTGGGAAGGGCCATTCGTTATTCATAAAATCCTTGGCAATGGGGCATCTCATCTAAGAGATCGAACTGGTATCGTTCACAAGTTGCCAATCAATGGAAGGTTTTTAAAGAAATACTATCCAGTCATTTGGGAAATGTGAGAATAAAAGCTTCATTTCATTTCATTATGTTCATTTCATTGGTCGATCAGTTTACAATCAAATAATTCTAGGGTGATGAAGGAATAAGAGATTCAAGAACAGCCTTCCACTCCAACCACCTCACCTCGCCCATCGTGACCTCAGCTTGCCGATTCCTTTTGTCCATCTTCAGCTGCTTGACCCGCTTCACGCTAGTAGCGTATTCGGTTAAGCAGGATTTACCGCTGGACTCAAAATCATTCGCAAGCTCAGAAGCGATGGCCAACCTTCGATTTGGAGTTCGGCGATTTGACGGTCAAGGTCGGCCAGGGTCTCTTTTTTCACCTTTAAAACTTCAACCTTTGGACGAAGAGCGTCTCGAACGGTTGTTGCAGCTTTCAAATCGTCGTCAGCCCGAAGAGCTTTCTCGAAAATACTGAAATATTCTTGGGTCCGTTCCAAGGTGGAAGACGCTTGAGTGATAGCCTTGGCGCTCAATTGACCATCAGCTTCAAGATCGTTCAGACATGCACCTATCGAATTAAGGCCTTGGCGCTCGAGGACTTGCAAAGCTGGGAGAGACAAGAGCTCCTGCAACTGAACAAGAGCAGTTGATTTGGCTGGATCAGTCGTAGCTGCCGAAGAGCCAGCCGCTCCCGAAGTACTCGATAGGAGAGCATTAAACTCAATTTCCCATGAAGGCTGCACACGAAAAAGACTTTAGGCGTAAGGAAAATTGTAAAAGAAGGTGGCAGAGAGGATTTGTTTTAGACCTGCCGAAAGGAGACTTCGTCCATGTCTCCAGGTTCAGTGCTGGAACCTAGTGTTTCAGACTGCTTCTTAATGGCCGAGCCCAGTGTTTCAGACTGCTTCTTAATTCACACGACCGATGAAGGGTATCTACGTTCGATGGCCACTGAGGTGGCCATGAAATATAAATAACACCCTTCGGCGCATAGAATTTTCAGTGAAATGAATAACTGGGCACCTGACATTTAATATTTTTCTCGGTTCAGACTGGTTATAACAAAATTGACAAGAGAAAGTAGTTGAGCCTTACAAAAGCCGAGGTCACTTCTTAAGAGGGGATGTCAAGGTCCTGGTCCTGCGGGTGAATCAGAGTTTCTGACATCACCTCAGGTTCAATAATGGGTTGTTTCCTACGATCTGCTGCAAGAGGATCAACAGGGTCGTCCGCCTCAACCACAGGAAGAGGATCAACAGAAGGAGTTTCGGTTGGTCGAGAGCGACTCGCGGGCAGAATATCGTCACTCTCGTCATCCTGAAACAAAAGAGTTGTTAATACTTTTGAATTTAATGAGTAAAGGGAGTGGCCAGCATAGTCATACCTCTTCTAAGATGATCGTCGATTGTTTTGGATTCTTAGGGAGATTCTTCCAGATCAAAGGGGTTGCCTCCCCCAGTACAGGTTCTACGATCGGCCCTGGAGCTGCAGGCGTGTCGACCAGCGGTACAGCAACTGGTTCAACCACGACCTCAGGGACGTCAGGTGCTGATTGAGCTTGGGTTGCCGGGCTAGTTGAGGATGGTTGATTCTTCGTTGAGGCCTGAACAAGAGGAGCAAGAGGAGAGGCACTCGGAACAGTTGTCCCGGTGGTGTAGGTAGAGAAAACATGAATCTCCCATGCTCCCTTCTTCACCAATTTCTTAACGCGTTTTGAGGGACAGAAGACTTTACCTGCCGTCTCGGCGTCCGGGTAAGGCCGTTTGCTCGGTGTGTTTTGAACGACGGCTTTGGATTTCTTAGAGAAAGGGGCCGAGTTTTTCTTGACCACAGCCGAGGCGACCACGTCTGCTTGTTTCAATACCCGACCACCTGAGAAAGTGAAATCTCGTTAGTAAAATCGTTCAAGTATTTGAAGAAAAAAGTAGAGACAATCGTATACCTTAGGGCGCCTCTTTAGATTGAGGGGCAGAAATTTTCTTGGGTCGGTCACCAAAAATCTTGTTGACTGCGTCCTCGACCAAAGCGCCAAAAAAGCCGTGGGTATATGTTTCCCGTTCCTGAAACTCTTTATCGATGTCTCTGCACTCCCTTTCTGAGGAGCCAGATAGCCGTCCTCGACTTAGAAGGGAGTGGGAAGTAAGTAAAGGCACCGGGAAACCTTGGAGGTAGCCAAGTTGTCGGGCAGCAAAGTGAGGGTAGTAGACTTCCCAGCTTGCTCGGTGAGCATCGCAACCAATAGGAAGGTCACGTGTTAACACGAACGACCCACAGTTTTGACGAAAACAAGCATCTTCGTTTTCATTCCAGGTTGATGTGGGAAGTCTGGTAGAGTGGGGGTATTCCTAATGACGACATACCAAGAATTCGTCGTCGGAAAGGACATCTAGGCCAAAGAAGTGTTTGAAAATTTCTTTAGCTCAGTGATGAGGCACTGGTCGAGGAGCCAATTGAAGGCCGAGTGTTGTAGTAGATTGGAGGTTGGAGATTTCTGGCCGAAGGGTGGAAAAATAAACTTGTAGCCAGAGTTGGAACACCCAGAGAGGTCAATTCTGATGTGGGTCGATCTTATTGACAGTCGTCTCAGCGAGGCAACGCAAAAGACTGCCAAAGATAGTTGGACTGAGCGCTAGAGAATGACCACTGGCCAGGGCCTCTGCCATCAGCATATTTCGACCGGACACTTATTCGACTTGGTACAATAAATGAACTCGTTATACCAGTAAAATAGGAAGGCTTCATGTTTCGCCTTTCCGCAGATTCGTATCCACTCGACCGGAAAATTGAAGGATGAGGGTGTTATAGTTCAAGAAATTCTTGTGCAACTTCTGAACTTCCTCTTTTGAAGGCTCTTGACCTTCTTGGCTCAATGCCTCGACAGCCCGTTCGTTGAACAAGGGTGACATCTATTGGCATGCCAGAATGAGGAGTTCTGAGGATAACCGAGATGTCGTGGATGGTGGGGGTCATAGGGCCGAACGGAAGGACCATGGTGTTGGTGGCCGAGCACTAGAAGCTTAGGGCTGTCATGAGAAATTCTTTATCCATGGTAATCTCCATGGTCGAGAGCTTGATGGCGTCGTGGATGCCAAAAGCTTCCCACTCCTTGCCGAAGAATGTTTCCATTCGTATGACCCAGGCCGCCCAGTTCGCATTGGTCGAAGGCTAGGCTCCTTGGGGTTTTGTCTGGCACCACTTTGACTAGTCAAATCTTTGCAGCAAATATGCCAGGCAACATTTTTTGAATAGTTTGGTGATGAATGATGGTATTGTGTCTTTAAAGAGTGGGCCCAAAATTTGGTGAGTAGTGTTTAGGTCACCCTCGAAACGCAGAGTCTTGATGGTGTTTCGATCTATGAAGTCCCTGCACTTGTTACACTCGATGGAGAGATCTGAAATGAAAGAGGCCATTGATGAATGCTTAAAGATTTCTGAGATAAAAGCTTAGGATTTTTTGATTTTTGGAGGTTTTGAAGACAAAGTGATGAGGAAATTTCAAGGGTTTTGGAAAACGTAAGGTACAAATGAAAGGAATCTGGGTATTTATAGGCATTTGGGACGGAAGGCTAAACATTCGATTTTCAAAATCAAGGGTTGAATCAAGCGGGAGAGTTGGTAATCATTGTACATGCTCAGAGAATCAAGGCGAAAAGATCGAGGTTTTCGGGGTTTGAGGACGCACGATGGCGTGTGGCGACAGGTTTAGTGCAAGAGAGATGTTTCGGCGGTAACATGTTTTCGAGGATCATGATTAAGGGCTGCTAGGTTAACCAGGGGACTGACATGTGGCAGGACAGTTGGGAAATCGAGATCGTGGGGTTATGTCTCGTAAATACGCATGGTGGTATTGCTCGAAAGGATTCAATGATTATCTTTAGGTCATTTTCACTTCTTCAAGGTCGAGGCTCGAACCAAGGAGTACAGGTTGTCGACCTCAGAAGCGAGGGGGCAATGTTTAGGCTCAAAAATATTGGTTTGGGTCGAGTTTAGAATTGTTCTCGGCCCAAAGGCCGTGCTTAGGAGTTGTCGGGGGGTTATCCGGCTCATGGGCCGCGTAGTCAAGGTTGGCCGTATCCCATTAGGAATACGGGGGATGTGAGTGAGTCCTATTACGAGAAGGAGTTTCGACAGGATAAGGATGTTGGAGTTTGAGATTGAATGCGGCCTGATAACGAGTGGAGTTCAAAGTCCTAGTAGGAGTAGGACTGACCGAGATAAGGTTGGATCGGGGAAATGAGTTCTAATCCGAGAATGATTGTGATTCAATGCAAGTTGGCTACTATAAATAGAGGAGGAAGAACATCGATAAACCCTTCCAATTCAACATACAAACTGCTCCGCGCGCGAAACCTCTCAACAATCTTGAGATTTTTACTTTCTTTTTCCGTCGACATACCTTCAGTTTGGATAAACAGCACTGTGGAGGCAACCGGCGAACATCTTCAGTTTGGATAAACAACATTGTTGCCGTAAAATCAACCGACCGTGAAGCACCTTCAGTTTGGATAAATAACACTGCAACAGGGTCGACTGGTTATCTATCCAAGTCTCGGTCGAGAAGGATTTTTGGATCCTTATTGGCAGAGGTCATCTCATCAGCCTTCTCAGCGAAGTGAGGTGTTACTAGGGCTCGACACATTGAATGCCGAGTTGTCTTATGATTGGATACTCACAAGTAGGTTTTAGAGTTCGGCATTCTGACGGCCGAACCACGTTTACCATCAAGACATATATCTGTTTTGAGTATCTGTGCCCCTATACTTTGGTGTCGATTCGGCGTGCTTATACTCTTACGAATATAATCACTGTGACTGAATCCGGCGCCAACGATTTGTGAACTTCGCAGAACTAGTAGCCTTGTCTTCAGGCTCTAGAACCCGAAGGCCGAGACGTGTTCCTTTCTCGGCCGCAGTCGCAAGATCAAGAAGTCAGCAGCGCGCTCAACGCAGCATCAACTCATTTTACTTACCGGGCCGAGCTCGGCCGTCGAGTTGGCACGCCCCGCACACAACCGAAGGACGTAGTTAGCTTATTAATTACTCGATCTGCGCGCTACGTAGACTTGGTAATTTTTAAGATCAACAATGACATATCATTTAATGTGCACTATGTAATAAGAATTAAGATACCTCTGCAACAAAAAAAGCATCACCCAGGGTCGAAAAAGATACTCAAATGGTCCAAGAAAGCGTTACAAAAATTGGACCGCCCAGCGGGCCACCCCCACATGCCTGGATCCCCACGCTAACTCATTATCCGACACCTCTCCAATAGAAAAAAAATAGATAAATAGAAAAAAAAAGGTTCATCGACGTGTCCTGTGTCGTCACCTTCCTTGCTAGTTTTTCCCGATAAACTCCCATCATTTGACTCCTCGCACACTCACAGTGTCTCTGCAATGGTGTCGAATAATATGCAGTACAACAACCTGGGCCGGTCCGGCCTCAAAGTGAGCCAGCTCTCCTACGGCGCCTGGGTCAGCTTCGGCAACCAGCTCGACGTCAAGGAGGCCAAGTCCCTCCTCCAGACCTGCCGCGACCACGGTGTCAACTTCTTCGACAACGCCGAGGTCTACGCCTCCGGCCGCGCCGAGGAGATCATGGGTCAGGCTATCCGCGAGCTCGGCTGGAAGCGCTCCGACGTCGTCCTCTCCACCAAGATCTTCTGGGGCGGCCCCGGACCCAACGACAAGGGCCTCTCCCGGAAGCACATCGTGGAGGGCACCAAGGCGTCGCTCAAGCGGATGGACACGGACTACGTGGATCTCATCTACTGCCACCGTCCCGACTCCACGACGCCGATCGAGGAGACGGTGAGAGCGATGAACTATGTGATCGATAAGGGTTGGGCGTTTTATTGGGGGACCAGTGAGTGGTCGGCGCAGCAGATCACGGAGGCTTGGGGGATCGCCGAGAGGTTGGATTTGGTGGGGCCCATTGTTGAGCAGCCTGAGTATAATTTGCTCTCCAGGCACAAGGTCGGTCGGCATTCATGGCCTTTTGATTTTTTGTTTGTTAATTCGTTTTTGTGCCCAGATGGAGATTGTTTGATTTTAATTAATTTTTATGAAGGTTTGGAAGTGTTTTTTTAGTTTGGGTTTGCAGTAAATTTGTAGCTTGGTGGATGACAATTGTAATATCGGTTTAATTAGGGTTTTGCTAAGTGGTGGATTTAGTGTTTGCATATGTGATGCTAAGCCCTAAGTGGTTTACTTTCATATTAAGGCTGAGATGCAGGTTGTTGATGATTGATTACTTGATCTCGGTTTTCGTAACCAAAATCAAAAGAAAGTGCTGAGTGGTGTTTTTGATAGGATGACCTGATATTTCATAACTGTTTTGAAATTTAGTAGCTGATGTTCACAAATGGTACGAGTATCCTACTATCGGCGCTGAAAATAAGCAGTTGACTATGTATTACGTAGTGATGAAGTACCCAGTCATAGATACTAGTCATGGGAGAAGATTGGTAATGAGCTTGGTCATGTAGTATTCAGTTAAAACGCCGCAGATATTACACGACTACGCACAAGTTTGTCTATGCACTACTTGTAGCCTTGTTTTTCCAGTTTTCATTTAGAGATATTAGATATCAAGATTTTTCAGTTTTTTATTTAATTTGAATAACCAAAAGTTTGTCTTTGTAGTATTTGTAGCCACAGTTTTTCCGGTTTTTTACTCATTGCGACTTTGCTTCCACCTTTCTCCTTGTAATTGTTCATTACCCATTTTCAAGCTGAAACCCTTCTACCACAAGGACTCAACCAACTGTTCCCGAACCATATATTCTTTCATTCATGTCAATGGGATGGCAGCATCCTTTAAATTTCATTTTCTGACAATTATAATCAATACAAAATTAGAAATAGATGAGCATTCCTGGTAAATGATTTCTTGTGATTCATTGTAATAAGTCTGTTGCATCTCTGTATTGTGTGACCATTGGTTCTGAAAACCTGGAAAGCTCATGTCTTTCACTTCTAACTGTTTATTTTTGGACGAATCTCATTTCTAACTTACAAGCAAAAATCTAACTTCTATCATTTTGCATCTCTAGCTGAATGATTACCTTAAATTGCCTGAACTTATACTCATCCACTTCTGTATTAATAGTATATGGATTACTGAATTACACTCTTTATGGGAAAGGGTCCAGTTCTGGGCTTCGATATGGGACATCAGTGTCTGCCAAGTTTAATGCCTTCCTTGTGCAACATTTTCAGATTTGAGAGCTGCTGCATCTTACAGCTTTGTTTGATGTCTTGTAATTTCTCTTTCTGTTTTCTGTAAGTAATTTTTGTAATGGCTGTTATGTCTTCTACTTGTTGTTTTGTAGTATGGAAAACTTGTAAATTGGTGGACACCTTGTCCTCTCTTATAATTTTTGTAATCGCTGTTATGTCTTCTATGCCTATTATTTGGCTTTATAGTGTATAGAATTGTCTTGTATGTGTGGTTATACTCCATCAACTGCATTGCCCTATATTTCCTTATATATGTCCCCGACAAGGGAACATGAATATTGCTGTTATAGCACAAAGAAAGGAATTCTCTCTCTCCCCCGTCTCATTCATGATTTCCTTCAACTTTTATGTATGCAGGTTGAGTCTGAGTTCCTCCCACTGTATACCAACTATGGCCTGGGACTTACCACTTGGAGTCCACTTGCTTCTGGTGTTCTCACTGGAAAATATAACAAGGGAAATATACCTCCTGATAGCCGATTTGCGTTGGACAATTACAAAGTAAGGGGATTTAAAGAATATGTTAACTCTATGCTTTTATGTACATGCACAGTTGAATTGTTTAGATTAATGACTCTAAACTGCTGCTGTCTATTTTTCAAGACCAATTATTTATTATCATGTGTATTAAAATTATTTGTCCTCCCCCTCATCTACTTGCCAAAATATTCTAATCAGAACCCAGCATATAATTTGCTATTGCTGGGATGTAATGTAATGACATGCATTGATTGGTTTCTGGATTAGAATCATTGGTGTTTCCCCTTAACAGACATTGCAGATGTTATCATATATTAGTTTTCTGTTTTCAAGGTTGCATAGACTGTTATAAACCTTTTCCTCTTTTATGGGTGGGATGGCTAACGTTTGCTTTATGCTTTGCAGAATCTTGCTAGTCGATCACTGGTTGATGACGTGCTGAGAAAAGTTAATGGTCTTAAGCCAATTGCAGATGAATTAGGTGTACCATTAGCTCAACTAGCAATTGCATGGTGTGCTGCTAATCCAAATGTCTCATCAGTTATTACTGGTGCTACAAAGGAGTCACAGGTGAGTTTTAACATACATCATCTTTGTGACATAATTGTAATGTAGTCATTCTTAGCTTCTATGCATTGCTTGATCTACTAGACCACTACTGTGAGGTTAATTCAAATTTAAGGAAAATAATTCATCCCTGTCTATGTTATATTTCCAGCAGGTCTGAACCTTACGTGTCAGTTTGGTGTTCAATGATCACCATTCGTGAGACATGATGGGCAGTATTGTTCTTTTAGCTTGTCTGTGCTTAATCTTTCCTTGAGTGCATTAGAATTGATTTCATTTTTTATTTTTGTATCTTGGAGAGTTTTTCTGATTATGATTCAACTTTTAAGTACATTAATCGTATAAGTTTGTTGGTGCGTGCTGGCACTTCTGTACACATTATGTTAGTATATTACTAGTTACGAACACATGTCCACATTATTCCTGATTTTGAATGCTTTTTTTATTTTCTTTTATTTTCTTTTTTCTTTTTTTCACATCATATCCTGTTATCTGAATAGCTGCTGGCCAAGAGAATAGTATTATGTTATGGTAAACCATAATCTTGGTCATTACCATATGGAGGGTAATATTGTTATTATCTTCCAGTTTCAGTCATTTGTAGAGTAGCCCATCCTATGCTTTGTGAATAGCTCCAAACTTGTCCTAATTTCTTAAAATAGTGGTCATTTACTTAGAGTTTGGTCTTCAATGTCGGTTTCCCAGATTCTTTAAACCTGGGTGAGGGGAGAAGAAAACAATATATAAAATGGCTTAACAACCCAGATAAGGAGAATGGAGGTTGTAAAGCTTTAAGTCAGCAGGGTGATTGTTAGCTTATCCTAGATTGCATGCCTTTCAGTTTAAACTTGGGCCACATTTCGGCTTAAACTCACTAGATCCAAGGTATGTTGAAGGAAGAAATGGATGCTAACTTCCAAATTTGTCCAAGTTAAAGAATCCTCACAAAATGGTAGGATATCAACACCTTATAGCTGATCCATCTAATTCCTTTAAGTTGGACAAAACTTGGAAGTTGGCCTTCGTTTCAACTTCAACATACCTTGAATGTAATGAGTTATCCAATCCAATCTCATCTTGGGCACCAAACGTGACCTTAAGAAACAAAAATGACTTTTCAATGATATGTTAGCTTTTACATGCCTAACCTTCATGTCAATTGTTTGCCAGTCTCCATTCAATGGAGAGGGGTTTACATGGAAACAATATGGCCAAAATATGGCCAATTCTACCAATTGGGAGAAGGGGCAAATGGAGAGGGAAGGGCTTTTAAACCTTTAAAAAATGTACAGTGACGTGATTGTTAAATAAGCGTGTAGGTAATTGCATTGTGAAGGAGAACTCTGGTTTTTTTAAATGGTGATAGTTGGATCTGGAAAAGCAAAGAGAGCGTTTATGTCCTCTGATTTCCACTAAAAAAAAGTAATTGTTATGTCATCTTTCTACAGTTACGAAAAAGCTGTTTTCATCTGTATGCAGGTCCAAGAGAACATGAAAGCTATTGATGTAATCCCTCTATTAACTCCTGCTGTTATGGAAAAGATTGAGGCTGTTGTTCAAAGCAAGCCAAAGCGTCCAGAATCCTTTAGGTAGACACAGTATATTTACGAGCTCCACATATTTCCGCACATTGCACAGCAGATTAGGTTGTTCCAACTTAATGGAATAGAAACTCATGCCTTTTGGTGCTGTTGGTTAGCTTGTTGGATATTTTTTCATTTTCACGTTCGGAAGTTGTCATTTGTTTAGATGTTTCCTTCCTCCTCCCTCCCATAGAAAGAGGGGGGAGTCATGGATGTTCTCAGAACTATTTGATGAATTGTGGATTTACCGGCGAAAATAAAAGTAACCGGTTGTGGATTTGGTTTTAAAGAGAGTTTTATATTTGCTATAACCAGGTTTTTATTGTTGTTGCTTTTCTTTCTTCTTGACCCAATTGGCATTTGGTTTGGTTTCCAACTGCATGGTTCAAGCAAAAGAGATTGGGTGTGATGTGAATGTTTCTAGTAGGAAAGTGGTGCTTTCCTAGTTGATAGGTACTCTCTGATTATATTATAGATTTCTGTAGAGTTGTATGGACTTCTTTCATGGATTTTGTAGTATTTTGAAAAAAATTGGAAATCACACACAGAGCTGTTAGATAATTTTTAATAAAATCTTATGGCTGAGATTAAACTGTCTTCATGACCTACTACACACCAAACGACGCACGCAGCAGAAGTACTCGCCTACGAGAGCATGAGATTGGTGGGGAGTCCTCTGGAAAGATTAGAACCTATCAATATAAGGGATTATGGTTTAGGGTGCGTCACTTCACCTTGGAACAAATGGTCGTAAAAATGGTGGCTGCTGTTGTAGTGTCCCTAATTCTCTTTTTCCACCAACACACCAAGATTAGAATTGGCAAAGGGGATTAGAACTTGCCAGAACCCAATAGTTAATTAGGATTAGAATGGACTTTTTTTATTAATTTAGAATTTTGATTTGTGAGTTCTTGAATCCTGGAGAAAAAGATTTTATTTAGAATTAGAACTTGCTAGAACCCAATAGTTGTTTACGAGTAGAATTTGAAAAACTAATCCATGATAGATGAGAATGAAGACGATGAAGTCGAAGAGGGTGATGGGATGTGTTCCGAAGAGGAAGGTGTAGATGAAGATGAAGGGGTTGGGAGGTTCTTTTCTTTTTAAGGGCGTGAAAAGAAATCAGATGGGGGATGGTAGGATTCTTGATAGCATTTGGTATATATACCATCCATCTTCAAATCCATCAAAATCCCTCCTACCAAATCTTTTGCATTCTCTCACTAACTCTAGATTTAGATGCATTCTTTAAAATGGGTGTAGTCAAGTTGGATTTCAGAGGATTTTAAAATATATTTTTTTAATTAGCAGATTTCAAAGGATTTTAATAGATTTTACAATTCTATATGGATTTTGACATATTTGTGCGGATTTTCATTATAGATTTGTATGGACTTCTTTCATGGATTTTTTTTAGGATTTGAAAAGATTAACCTACAATGTTTGTACCTGAAACTCTTGCCAACTGTTGTTGTAGTTACCTTGTCTGTCTCTCCACATATCCATAGTAATAATCCTGGCTTTTAGATGATAGTTGGAGACTAGTTTTCTAAAACACGTCCTATTGTACAGGTCTCTATACATTTTGTTACATGAACTTGGAGCAATTTGCACACATTTGCATAGCCTTTTTCTTTATTTGGGGTTCAAGTAATCCATTGTTTGGGGTTAATTTGTCTTATTTCACTATAATTCGCTGCTCTATACAAATCAAAATTACCAAATCACAGTACCAAATCAAAATTATACTACAAAATGGTCTTATAGTGTCAGTGGGTGGTGTCGGTTTAATTTAATATAGTGGCGGATAAGACAGTTGCGACACTAACTTAACATGACGTCGGATTTAATGTCGCTTATAAGCGTCGTAAACATACATTTTAATATTTTTAAATACTGGTGTCGCTTTTAAACCAACGTAAACATACATTATAATATTTTTAAACACTGGTGTCGCTTTTAAGCGACATAAAGTATCGGTGTAGGGGCATAACGTCGGTTTGAACCGATGAAAAATTGTCCTATTTCAAGGTCACTCAGACTACTGTCGAGACTGTCAGGGACATCGGTTTTAACCGATGCAAAATTGTCCTTATTTCGACGCCACACAAACTTGTCCTTATTGTCTTTAAATTTTTTAAAGTCTGCGTCGGTTATGAGCGACATAGATTTTAGTTTTTAAAATATTTTGAAACCTGGTGTCGGTTGTAAGCGACAGCTTGATGGTATTTATATACCCCCCCCCCCCCCGCCGTCGGTGTTTTCTTCTTCCTCTCTTGCATTTTACTTATTCGTTCTTCCAATTTACAAACCCTCCCGTGTTCTCTCTCTTGCGCTTTTCTTATTTGTTCTTCCAACTTCATTTGTTCCTTCTTCACAACAGTAAGTTTTTCTTATTTTTATTTTCTCCTCTTATGTTTGATTTTTATTTACAATTTAATTTTGTAGGGAATTTATTTGAGCTGGTTGAGTACATAAAGAGTTGATCGACGTCGGAATTCTTCCATAATTCAGGTTTCTATCACTAAATTCTTTAATTTTTAAATTGTATAATACACAAGTTTATTTATTTAAAAATTCTAATTTAAGTACTTAGATAATTTTCTACTATTTTTGTTAAATTAATAAATATTTAGTTGAATTAATTAATTTTGTCACTTGAATTGTTATGAGAAAATGGAAATGAATACTATTTATAAGCATTTATGTTAAACTAACATAAGAATATATTATGTTAAATTAATTTGTTTTGCACTTTAATTGTTATTTTAATTTGTTGTTATTTTAATTTGTTTTTGTTCTCATTTTGATAACTTTTGGTTGTTATTTATTAGAATGGATTAGATGAGCATAATTTTGATAACTTTTTGTTGTTATTTTAATTTGTTTTTACTATAATATGTGTTGAAAATTAAAATATTGCAATCATGATAGAGTTCGAGGGTTGAAGGATAGAAATTGAAAATTCTAATAGTTATGCCTACATGATAGGGATTGAAAGATTGTAGGCATCTTAGTGTTCACATAATATTTTGCGCTCGTAAAGTGGTAAAGCATGGACAAGAGTTGGTTGACGATACCTCGAAATTTTGAAGCGTATACAGCTGGAATTAATTTGTTTTTGGATCAAGCAGTTGCAAATGGTGTTGGTCCTGATAAGTTTAGATGTCCTTGCAAAAGATGTTGTAATCGATATACTTTTGTTAGGAACACTATTGTTGAACATCTCATATTGTATGATATGGATAAAGATTATAAAAACGCTTTGTGGCGACATCATGGCGAGCAAAACATTGGAGAACAAAATGTGGCAATTGGAGAAGAAGAAATAGGAGATGAGGTGATTGGCATGCATGATTTTCTTAATGATGTATTTGTCCAACCATTAACAGAAGAAGGTGTTGGGTCATCTACTGAACCCCTATTGGGGAAGGGCGTCCAGAAGAGGTGGAGACTTTTTTTAGGTTGCTTGAAGAGGTAGATCAAGATTTGTGGCCAGGTTGTAAGGAGTTTAAGAAATTGGAAGCAGTTGTAAGACTCTATCAGATCAAGTGTTTAGCGGGAATGCAAGACAAGATCTTCACCACTTTACTGGAGTTAATTAAAAGAATGTTGCCTGAAGGGAATTGTTTGCCTGAATCCTATTACAAGGCAAAAAAAACTTATAAATGACTTGGGTCTAACATATGTGAAAATTGATGCATGTCCCAATGATTGCATGATCTATTGGAAAGATACTTCGAATTTGACCGTGTGCTCGGTTTGTGGTGAATCAAGATATAAAATTACCAACGCAGAGGATAGGTCGAGAAAAAAGATCGCAACTAAGGTTATGTGGTATTTTCCTTTAAAACCACGATTGCAACGATTTTTTATGTCGAAGCATACAACTGAACATATGAGGTGGCACGCAACTGAATGTTCTAAGGATGAGTTTATGAGGCATCCTTCAGATTCTCCAGCATGGAAGCATTTGGATAATTTATATCCGGATTTTGCATCAGAAATTCGAATTGTCCGATTAGGGTTAGCCAGTGATGGATTTAATCCTTTTGGGAAAATGAGGAATGACCATAGCACATGGCCTGTGGTGTTTTCTGTTTGCAATTTGCCGCCTTGGATGTGTATGAAGCAACCAAATTTGTTGTTGTCTCTATTAATACCAGGATCGTGCAGTCCTGGTAAAGAGATTGATGTATACATGCATCCACTGATTGACGAGTTGAATGAGTTGTGGGAGGTGGGCACTCCCACTTATGATGCGTATTCCAACCAAAGTTTTACGATGAAGGCTGCCGTCTTATGGACTATAAGTGATTTTCCGGCTTATGGAATGTTGTCAGGATGGAGTACACATGGCTATAAAGCATGTCCACATTGCATGCATGATAAATAATCTATTTACTTGCTTGCGAGTCGTAAGATTTGTTATATGGGGCATCGACGCTTTATTGAAGATAATCATAGGTTTCGAAGGCAAACCACAACTTTTAATGGTCGTCGAGAGCATCGTAGTGCACCAAGGCAGTGGACTGGTTTACAATGCCTCGAAGAACTTTGTACATTGAGATTTACTTTTGGAAAACCAAAGAAAGATGTTTCAGTTGGGCAACGCAGAAAAAGAACTTCGAGCAGTACAAGTAGTAACAATCAGTGGAAGAAGAAATCTACTTTTTATGAACTACCTTATTGGAGGCATCTGTTGATTAAACACAATCTTGATGTTATGCATATTGAGAAGAATATGTGTGACAATGTGGTGGGGACATTGCTAGATATAGAAAAGTCTAAAGATGGATTGGCTGCACGTGCGGATCTTGAAGTCTTGAACATAAGACGTAGTCAACACCTACGTAGGGAAGGAAATAGAACATTTCTACCTCCATCTTTGTTCACGTTGAAAAGAGAAGAAAAAACTGCGTTTTGCAAAGTGTTGTCTACTATTCGGGTCCCCGATGGATATTCATCAAATTTATCGCGATGTGTGCACGTGAATGAACGAAAAATACATGGGTTGAAAAGTCATGATTGCCATGTTTTAATGCAGCAGTTACTCTCGCTTGCAATACGCCCGGTTTTGCCTAAAGCTGTTACTATGGTATTATTAGAGTTGAGTGCAATTTTCAGACAGTTGTGTAGTAAGAAGGAGTCTGAGGAAAGATTCAAGCAACTGAATTCAAGAATTGCCTTGACATTATGTCAACTTGAAAAAAATATTCCCTCATGCATTTTTTTGATATAATGGTGCACCTTCCAGTTCACTTGGCAGATGAAGCAGCTATTGCAGGGCCTGTTCAATATAGATGGATGTATCCAATTGAACGGTAATTAATAAATTTTTTACAATTGTAGTCATAACTTTAATTTATAATTATAATAATTTGTGTTTTGTTTATAATTATAGGTATTTGCAAACGTTGAAGCGCTATGTTCGTAATAAGGGTCGTCCTGAAGGTTCTATTGCTGAAGCATATTTGGTGGATGAGTGTTTGTCCTTCTGTTCCATGTATCTTAGAGATGTCGAGTCTTCTCGTACTCGTAGAGGCCGAAATGAAGATGGTATTGGACGTGGAGTGTCTGGTGGATTATCAATTTTTGACTCCAAATGATGTTATATGGGTTCAGGAGAAAAGGTGGAGCTTGATCTAAATGTTATTGATCAGTGCCATAGATACATTCTAAATAATTGTGATGAAGTTAACCCATTTAGAAGGTAAGAACGTTTAATCATATGTCTTAATGTTTTATTGGTTTGCTTAACTTTGAAAAATTAATTATCTAAATTTGCACATAAATGCCCAGGCAGCATGAGGAATTCTTGAAAACTAAACATCATCGAGAAAGGTTAACTATGCGACAAATCAAGGAGCTAAGCAAGAAAGAATTTCCAGAATGGTTCAAGCAATATGTGAGTTGATACAACAGTCACATTATTTATTTATATTTTTATAATTTAATTATTACATGTTTATATTTATCATGTCAACTTTTATCTTCATTTTTATTACAGATGAATTCAAGATGTCATCCTAATGACACGTTGATATCTCAAGACTTGCATTGGCTAGCTAATTATCCTAGCAGGGTTGTGAGTAGATATAAAAGTCACATTGTTCATGGGTTCATATTTCGTATAAAATCTGTGGATGATAAGCATAAGAATCAAAATTGTGGTGTCTTTGTACCTACAAATGTTCCTGGTGCAATTGGGCAAGTGAATTGTTATGGCAGAGTTGTAGATATGTTTGAGAATAAATATTGTGGTCATGCTGAGGTGGGAGATAGGGGTCGAGCTGTGATGTTATTTAAGTGCGAATGGGTTAATAGTGGAAGTCCCCGAGGAATGAAGACTGATTAATATGGATTTACAATGGTGAACTTCAATCGATTAGGATTTAAAGAGGATCCTTTCATATTAGCATCACAAGCATTACAAGCATTTTACGTCGAGGACACAATTGAAAAAGATTGGCACGTAGTTGTTCGAACGCAGCCAAGGGATTTGTTTGACGTATTAGAGGATAATGATGCAATTGATGATTATGCCATACCAAATTTGGATGATCAGATACTCGACCATGAAAATTTCCATACAAGGGTTGGCCTAGAAGAGACTCCTTTTCATGAATTATTACCATTGTCTACACAGTTCGCTAGTTATGCCAATGCCGATGACGACACAGCAGATGAAGATATGGAATAAATATATTAATTGTTTTATGTGTGTTTAAGTATTAATTAGACTATTCTTTTGCTTTTTATTACGAATTTTAACAAAAAAAAAAGAAAAATCGTTATTTTAATTTTTTTGTATGGGTTAAACATTTTTTTTTTGTATGGGTTAAAAAACAAATTTTTTTTGTATGGGTACAATTTTTTTTTTGTATGGGTTAAACAATTTTTTTTAAAACTATTTTCCTGTCGGTTTTAGGCGACGACATTGGGCGAATAATTTGAAATGCACCAGGCGGGAACTTTCCGACTTGTTTTGCATGAGTCAGTGTCGGTTTTAACCGACACCAAGTACATGTAATTCGACGCACCGTGCATCTCAGGTAAGCTAAGCAGAACTTAGTGTCGGTTCTAATCGACACCAAGGCAACTAAACCGACGCCACGTGAGTTTGTGAAACTGTGTCTGGTGGTTGATTTAATGCGACATGTGGTTTGATTTAATGCGGCGTGAGTCAGTATAGAATGTCAGAAGCTAGTGTCGGTTTCAACCGACACCACGTGCACTTAAAGTGACGCCAAGTGCAATTAAAGCGACATGTGCTTTGATTTAATAAATTTTGTCAGAAGTAGTTGGTTGATGGCGTATGTCAGTAATGATGGCAGAAGTCGTGTCGGTTTAAACCGACACTAAGTGCAATTAAAGCGACGCCTCTTTCAGTTTAGTAAATTTTGTCAGAAGTTGGTGTTGGTTTAAACCGACACCAAGTGCAATTAAAGCCACGCCTCTTTTAGCTTATTTAAGTTTGTCAGAAGTGGTTGGATTAGATATGTGTCAGTAGTTGGTGTCGGTGAAAACCGACACCAAGTCCAAGTTATTTCGACGCCCCGTGTTTTTTAATTCGACGTCAGTGAGTGAATGTCGGTTTGAACCGACGCCAACTCAGTATCCATATTTAAACCCCTTGTTTCCGCATTTCATCCGTGCTCACGTTTCTTCCCTAGTTTCTTTCTCCCCTTCTCTTTCGCAATTTCGTTTTTACTTCCATTTCTTCTCCCTTTTCAGTTTTTTTTTTCCAGTTTTTGTACTTTCCCTTCCAGGAGCTGTTGCTATGGATTATCATTTTGAAGATGAACATGCTGACGTGGTAGAAGTTGAAGGTGGTCCATTTTTAATTTATTATGGTTAATAATTTTTGTTGTTGGTTTTGTATTCTAGCTAGTTTGATACCTTCTTTGATAAATGATTTTTGTTTGTTTGGTATTTATAAGGAATAGCTCAAGGAGGTCGGGGACCTTCAATACCCAATTGGAAGGAACAACGTTGTTCTTTTGATGCTTCTGGGAAATGCATTAGTGAAAATTCTAGTGCTTTTTCTAAGCATGTAGCGGCAGAGGTTAGAGATTGTATAAATATGCCATTGGTGAGTGATTGGCGTAAGATCAAAGAAGATGGCATGGAAGCTTTTTGGAATAGAATAAAGGTATAAATTTTTTTTGTTACTTGAAGAGAGTAGAATAAGTCAATATTTATAGTAATTGTTAATTTGTTTGTATTTTATGATGAGTGTAGGAAACTCTTATTTTTGAAGAAGAAGATATTCCGAAAATGCCATTGATCCGTCAAATGACAATTCATATTGCGAAGCATGCACATAAAGAATATAGAAATAAGTTTAAAAAAAAAATTTATACTGATAAACCAATTGAGGAGCAGCGGAAGACTCCTTCTAATGTGGATCCACAACAGTGGGCTGAATTGGTGACACATTGGAATAAGGAAAAAACAAAGGTAAATGTTTAATAATTTTTTTTTAGGAGATTGCTTCGAAGAATTTGGTGGCATAAAAATTTGTTTAATAAATTTGTTTTTTTTTCTTCAGGAGATTGCCTCAAAAAATAAGGATAATCGATGATTGAAAACAATGAATCACAACGGGTGCAAAATCTTATGCAAGAATACGGGCAGATCTCGTAAGGGTTGTACATTTTGAAGAATTGTAGATAATTTTAAATTTTGTATATAATTGGTAGAAATTTATTTTTAATTTGATGGTTGATGAAAATTGGTTTTTTTTTATTGACTTATAATTATAGCGGAAAAAGCATGGGAAGGAGGCGGATCCTGTTTCGTTTTTTCGTTACTGTCATACTCGGAATGATAACTCTTGGATTGATGAAACATCTGAGCTAACTGGGGTAATTGTTTTTTTTTTGTGGCAGTATATTATTGTTATTATCTGTAGTTGAATTTTTATTTTTAAATTTTTTATTGCAAGGCAACTATGGAGGGGCATATTCAAACTACGATTAAGTCTGGGCAAGAGGATAATGATGACCTTAGGACCCGGGTGTATGTAGAGACTATGGGTCCTGAGCGTCATAATAGAGTACGTGGGTATGGACATGGTGTGACTCCGGATATGGTGTCGTATGCATCTTCTTCAGCTTCTAGTTCTAATTCTTCCAAAAGATCATCCAGGAGTTCAGTGGCAATGTTGTTGACTGAGAATAATGAATTGAGAAGGAAGGGATAAGTTCATGCTAAAAAGGTGGTAGACCTAGAGGTTATGCTTGAAGAAAAACGCAGCCAGCAACAAGTAAACAATCAGTTGTTTGCGGCGTTTTTGCAAAAATTTCAGCCGCCACCACCCTATAGCTCGGGAACCCAGCAGTCAGGCCAAAGTCAGCCTCCTGCATATTCATGCCCATAAGGAACCCAAATGTCAGGCCAAAGTCAACCTCCTGCTGTACCTGTATATCCGTATACAGGCTATTATCAGCAACCTCCTTCACATCCGATGTATTCGACACAACCCATGCCATACATGCAGCAGCCACCCATGCCATACATGCAGTAGCCGCCATATGAAATGCCCGCATATCGACCCGAGATGCCTTCTTCTGATGATGTTCCAATTGGAGAGTTTTCTAGAATGCTCGCAGGTGCTCCTGTAGATGTTGGCATGAGGAGGGTTTTTGGAACACAAGGAGGATTTGAAGAAGGATCTAGGCAAGGAACAGGGTCACATTCGGGCTCCGCTTCTCCTGAGTAGTTTATGTGGTTCGCTTTCTTGTCGGATATGTATGACACTTATGGTAGCATTTATAGTCTATTTCTTTTTTTTGTATGTTGAATTTGTAATGTCGGATTTAATGTTTGTTACGATGGATAAGTTTTTGTACGTTATGTGTAATATAAAATATTTATTATGAGATTTTGTTAATCGTAGCCTTGGTTTATAAATGAAATATAGTTGAAATTATTTTCCTATAATTTGGTGTATTTGTTAATAGATGAACATTGAGGGAGAACATTATTTTTTATTATTTTAATGTATGTGGTGTTGCTTTATGGGCAACAGTACCTAAAGAATTTTATTTATTTAACTTACATGATGTCGGTTTTGACCGACAATAAGTGTGATTTTTAATTATTTATTTATTAGGTAATGTCGGTCTTAACCGACATAATGTGCCATGGTAATGTCGCTTAAAAGCGACGTTAGACGCTATGTCGCTTTTAAGCGACGCTTCTGTTTAATTTTATTTTATATTACCTGTTTTCTTGGTGGTGGATTAAGGGGGTCTAAGTGATGTCATTGCCCTTTTGTGATGGTAGTATTGGTGTCGGTTACTAAATCCGACATTGCACGATTTAATGTCGGATTTGTGCCAAATATCCGACATTAACTGGTGTTTTTTGTCGGTTTTAAAGCGCCAATGATGTCCCCTTTTGTAGTAGAATTAGCTGTACAAATCGAAACGAAAGAAATAAGAATCCAATTCTATAAAAGGAAAATGGTTAGCTTCCAAAAGAGCCAAATTCACCTTAGCAGCCAAGCGAAACTCCAAATTCCACCAGTTAGTTATTGGAAAAGCCACCAAATTAACAAACGGGTTTTTGCAGAAAAGCTTCCATCTTTCTTACATTTCCTTAAATAAGCAAAGATCTGTGTTCCTAAACCCGAACTTTTGTCGATAAATCCAGCTTGTGGCAACTGGAACGCTGACTCAACGAACCAAAATTTTATATATAAATTGTTCAGAAATGAATTGTGAAATATTAGAAATTTATATATAATTTCTTTTGCTCTTTTGTGAAAAATGAATATGGGTGGGGTGGGGGGAATTATAATAATCGAGAAATTGGGGCACACAATGGGTGAAGGCACTCCGTTAATTCCTTGGCTTGCTGTCGGCACTGCCAAACAACGGATATGGTTTTCCTCAAAGCTTGGGTTTATCAGTCTCGGAGGTTTTAACACTAGGTTTGCAGACTGAGTACAACTACACAGAAGAGAAAAGCAATACCTTGAGGGATTGAGGAAGATTGTTCTTCTTCTAACTGAGAGAGGAAGTCTGATGAATGTGAAAAGAAATCTGAGGGGGAGAGTTGGATTCTTGATGGCATTGGTATTCATACAACCCACTCTCAAATCCATCAAAATCCTTCCTTCTTTAAAATCCTAGCAAATCTTTGATATTCTCACTACACCTAGATTTGGTGGGCTTTTTTAAAATTGTAATTGACTATCCATGAATTTGATTGTATTCTTTAAAATCCTCTTAAATCCTAATTTAACTACACCATGATTTCAAACTCATTTAAAATCCTCTTTCAAAATCTTAATTGACTATACCCTGATTTTAAAATCTATTAAAATCCCATCAAATCCTAATTTGACTACACCCTTCTTAATTGACTATCCTTAGATTTAGATATATTCTTTAAAATCCTCTTAAATGCTACTTTGACTACACCATGATTTCTAAATCTTTTAAAATTGTAATTGACTACACCTTGATTTTAAAGTCTATTAAAATCCTATCAAATCCCATTCTGACTACACCCCCCGCACAACTTGTCGTATTGCGATTTAAGCTCTTTAGATCATGAGAAATTGACGTCCTTATTTAATTAAGGCGTAATTTGCTAAGTCATTTTCCCACTTTGCGACGTGGTAGTAGAGGTGGTTGTGGTGATGTGGTGGTGACGGTAATAGGGCCAATGATGACGGTGCTGGTGGTGGCAATGATGATGACGGTGATGGTGATGGGTGTATAAATTTGGAATTTTAATTTTCTTTGGTATGAATCTAAACAAGAAAATTGAACTAATGAGATAGGCCACATAGAATTTTAGGTGCAGAACAATACTTTTATATATTTAATACAATCATACGGTCATATAGGATTCATATGATTGTATTAAGTACGTAAGTATGCTAACAAATTTCTAATAGCTTCCAAAAAAGCAAAAGGAGGAGAAATTCGTTCAAAAATAAGTTGAGAGCAGTTAGGCCTTGTCCTTTCCCTCTATTTCCTGTAGTAATGACGCGTAATCCTTAGCAATTGTTGTGGCTTCAACTCCGATCCTCTATTCTCTCTCTCTCTCTCTCTCTAAACCAACAAAACCCCAACTCCTAAATCCATTTTCCTCTTTTCGTTTTCCTCCGGTTTAATCCGAAATGCTGAAATCCCAGTACACCAGTCTTTGAGCTTCGATTTCAAACGTTGATCAGCGCATTTTAAGCATCACAAAGGTACCCATTTTGCTACCTTTTTTCTTTCTTTCTTTTGCATGTTCATGTTCGTTCTTTCGTTTTCATATCCCTCTGTGAGCTTTGGCTCTCATATTTTTATTTTCTTCACTTCTGTACGCTAGATGTTTGTCGAAAGTACACAGAATAACCATATTAATATGTGAAATTATTTGTTTAGGTGGCGAGGATACAGATATTGCATTGGTTTCTCCATTGATAATCAGCTCTATGAAAATTATTGCACCATTTTCTTAGGCTATCTTTTGTTATAGAAACCCGGTGATGGCTAATATTGCGAGTGATACGTGATCTTGTTGGTTTCGGATGTTCTTGAATGGTGACTTTTATGTAGACAGAAATTATGGATATCACCCATCAAGGAATTTGTACACAGTTTAGCGATTTGGAGTTTAATGTCAAGCTCACTCTGGCAATTTTTCCGAAAGAAGGATTAGAATTTATGTTAAGGAGGGGCAGAGAGTGTTCATAGGTGCATCATGGAATGAGTTTTAAAGATGGATTTATGTATTTGTTTTGAGCATTATCCATTTTGGAATTATGATTTTCATTGAGGATTTAACACTGAAAGGTGATAGGGGGTGTTCATAGATAAGCCTTAGATGAAGTGGAACTTCTTTCGAGACCATGACTGGTGAGGTTCCTGGTACGTCTGGTCGACAGTTGTACAGAGATACAACAGATGATGTTCGAAGTGGCAGAAATGCTGCAGAGGAAAATGAGACTAATGTTTGTCTACAGACTGGTGAGGAATTTTCAACGGAGTTTCTGCAGGATCGTATTGCACAAAGAAGATTAGCCCCAGTAGTGACTGGAATTGATCAACCCCAGTCGAGAAAGTTGGGTTCTAATATAAACCAACACCCTAAACCGGTTTACGAGGATCTTGGTGGTGTTATGGGGGTGAAGAGAATAGATTCCGATTATATTTCAGAATTCTCAGATTTTAGTACAGTTGCTCCTAAAGGTTTTCTGGCGGACATAGAGAAAAATGTTTATCCTAGTAACATGAGCAGATACTACTGGGAATATGGTTCAATGGCGCAAGCATCGGGTAAGTTTGCGGGTGAAGTTGATCGTGATCGGGTTATACCAAGACCAACTACGCCTCCTTTTTATGTTGTGGACTCCCCTCAATCATACACTCCTCATGGCCAAGTATTTGCTGATGGTTTATCTTTCAAAATGAAATTTCTCTGCAGCTTTGGGGGAAGAATATTGCCTCGGCCAAATGATGGGAAGCTCCGATATGTAGGCGGAGATACACGGATTTTATCTATTCGCAATGGCACCAATTTGGAGGAACTAATCAAGAAGACATTTGCAATTTGCAACCAACATCACACTATCAAGTACCAGCTTCCAGGTGAGGATCTTGATGCACTTGTATCTGTTTGTTCCGACGAGGACCTTCTTCATATGATAGAGGAATATCATGAGCTAGAAAGAACCGAAGGTTCTCAAAGACTGAGGCTCTTCCTTGTACCTTTATCTGAAACGGAGATCCCAAGTTCTGTCGAGGCAAGGGTAACACATCCAATCAGTGCTGACTGTGAATTTGTTTTTGCTGTTAATGGTATGTTAGACCGAAGTCCTCGGAAAAGCTCTAGCGGGCAAAGTTTGGCCAGCCAGACTAGCCAGTACGGAAATATGTCAGATTATAGTCCAACCTTTAATAGAGACTCTCCTACAGCTGCATATGTTGAGACCAAAGATTATAGCCCCAGTTCCTCAAACGCGTTGGGTGCATTACCTAAACCAGCTCCTCAGTTCTTAGCTACTCTTCAGATCCCAAAGAAGTCCTTTAATCAATCCCCTCCAATATCTCCCGTTCCACTCCAACATAGAGATCCCAAGAGTTCTAATGTGCAGCTTTATTTGGATCGATCATATTGTGATGGTAGTGGAGGCATTGCTCCCTCTGCTATGGAAAAACTTCCCTGCGACAATAGATATTATCTTGATGCAGGGGACAGTAACGATAACCTTCATCATGAGCCTCCATTGTTAAATCACCATCATCATAACAAATATTTGGCTGAAAATTACCGGACTAAAAAGTCCCACATTGTGCACTCCCACAATCGTAGCTTTAGCGAAAATTTTGTGCCTTCTGCACAGTATGGCAAAAGTGGTATGAAATCTGAGAGACTTGTGATTCTGGAAAAGGCCCTCCATTCGGAAAAGTCTATCTCTCGTCCCGAAGATACAGTGGGGCTATCTTCAGGGTCTTGTGAAAGAGATGCTTCTCACCACAGAATAATGCATGCAGTACTTTCTGACTCTCAGTTGCAGGAACATGTTCAGACGACCTCCAAAGGAGAAGTTATCCCAGTGCTCTCACTGAAATATAGACTAGAAAAATCACCTTCGTTGAAGATACAAAGGTCCTCACAAGAACAGCATGTGCAACAGAAAGTGATTCTTGATGGGAAACATCAAATTGCTAAATACGGTAATCAATTCACGGCCAGGAGACCTGACCATTGTAAAGTGGAACGAGCTCTGGAGATGTTGAACCAGACAGACATGGATGACACTTGTGCTGATAAAAAATGGACACACTTTGAAGGAAATGTTGAAGTTACATCAAATGATATTGTCATGGAATTTAAGAAGGAACAAGATGCAAACTGCTTTCGCAGTGGTTGTTTCGCTTCAGAACATTCACAATGCCCTGGAAGTGGGATTTCTGGTTCATCAAACCCCAAAACTGAAGGTTCTGAAGATAATATGGGCCCCCAAGGCTATGGACTTGACACAATTTCTCAGTTTTCTCTTAGGAGCGAAAACTGTACTTGGGATCAGCGGTGTGCTGTAGCTGAGACAATTAGCAGTCAACCAGTTTCTCATCGGTCCCGTGAACTTCTACCTGTTGCATCTCAGGAGTTCTTAGTCTCCACATATGTAAGTACTTGTGCCTTTTCCAATTTTATTTATTTATTTTTTGCTTTGAATATTTGCCCTAACTTTGCTGATAATTTCATTTCAAACTATCGGAACCTATTCAGAAATTGGCTACAACTGCTGCACCAGACGGAGAATTTTCTCTCCATGATAAGGAACCAATGAATTATCCTAACGTAGGTCTCAGCAGACAGTCTTCTGAAGTAACCAAAAATGAAGATCCTATCCCCGCCCAGTTACAGCCACTGGATAATTGGCATGACAACAAACTGACGGACTCGGTGGTTATTGTAGAAGACTTGACTAATATGACACCATCTGGTATCCCTGCCTCTAAAGTGGTCTATCATGTCTCGCATACAGAAGATGAGGCCAGTGATGATTGTTCATCACCTGGAGAAACAGTGACCAGAAGTTTAGCTCCAGCATCTGATAACAAGGTAAGCATAATCCCTATCAGAATTTGAGCAATGATTTTTATGGTACTTTTCCGGTGGTAAACTAGAGCTCCTATCTTGTATTTTATAGGCTATGACAGCTGATGGCAGTCATAGGCATGAAACTATCAGCGACGTCGCAATAGCCGAAATGGAAGCAGGCATCTATGGTTTGCAGGTTGAGAGCTACTATCTTGATGGATTTATTCATGATATGATATTACTTATCTCGTCTCTACATCTGATGGATGCTTGATTTGTTTCTCGACCAAGCAATGTTTTTTTTCGCATCACTCTTTTAAACCATCTTTAATGTAAATCAGCTACTATATATACAGATCATAAAGAATGATGATCTCGAAGAACTGCAAGAGTTAGGATCCGGTACATATGGAACTGTCTATCATGGCAAATGGAGAGGAACAGATGTTGCAATTAAGAGGATAAAAAAGAGTTGTTTCTCTGGAAGATCATCAGAGCAAGATCGACTGGTTGGTCCCCAAAGTCATTAGTTTTCAAAATTCGGAATTTCATATCTAAAAATTCACACTACATTTTGTGATCATTTGTACGGTAAATTATATCATAACATGCAAGCTATTATTGGCTAAATTTAAGAAAAAAATTGATATTGTTGGCTAAATTTATGTTAAAGCTTCCCAGTGCCTGGAGGTGTATATACGAAATGTCTTGGGGGTTAAATGTAGATCCAACAGTTGAAAATATTTTCGCAATGACAGTGCAAATTTCACTTGTTTGACAGACTAAGGACTTCTGGAGAGAGGCAAAGATTCTTTCCACCCTTCACCATCCAAATGTGGTAGCATTTTACGGGGTAGTGCCTGATGGGCGTGGAGGAACGTTGGCAACTGTAGCTGAATACATGGTGAATGGATCGTTGAGGCATGCCCTAATAAGGAAAGATAGGTTAGTTGATCCATCTTTGTTTTGTTCAATATATCCTCTAACACTAAAAGATTTATGCAGTCTTCAGATTCTTCATGCAGAGTGCTTGATCGTCGAAAGAGGCTCATAGTCTTAATGGACACAGCTTTTGGCATGGAGTATTTACATTTCAAAAATATTGTTCACTTTGATTTGAAGTGTGACAACTTACTTGTTAATTTGAGGGATCCCGAACGGCCCATATGCAAGGTAATTGGTTCAATACAAAATGTAGCATACCCTTCTTGTCTTCCGTATTTTTTTTTTGACAGTGGATTCAAATATAATGACTGGTTTTGCTATATTTTTCAATTAAAAGAAATTAATAAGTAGTTCTTTAAAAAAAAAAAAAGTCATTTTCTTGACCAGCCAAGAATGCCTTCTGCAGGTTGGAGATTTTGGTTTGTCAAGAATTAAGCGCAACACACTAGTATCTGGTGGCGTGCGAGGAACCCTTCCGTGGATGGCACCAGAACTATTAAATGGGAGCAGCAACCGGGTTTCTGAGAAGGTTAGGAACTTTATTATTTTTATGAGGGAGGCTGAGCAAATCATGCCTAAAATGTTTTAACTTGATGATTTGGGTGTTCATTCTTTGACAGGTTGATGTTTTCTCATTTGGTATCGTAATGTGGGAGATCCTGACTGGGGAGGAACCGTACGCTAACATGCACTGTGGTGCCATTATTGGTAAGTTTTCTAGCCTGTATAGGTTAAAAGGATTGTTTCATCTAAATTCATTCTTAAGCGCCTCAACAGACTTCATTCTGCATAAAGAACTTATCGTTTTATCTGAATACTGAGTTTCTATTTTCATCAACTTTCTTTATAGGGGGAATTGTAAATAACACACTGAGGCCGCCTATTCCAAAGCGTTGTGATTCTGAATGGAAAAATCTTATGGAACAATGCTGGTCACCGGATCCTGCTGATCGCCCATCGTTCACGGAGATAACACATAGTCTGCGTGACATGTCAACGGCACTCCAGAAAAAGCGGCCTAGTCTTGCAAGTAGATGAAACTTAAAATCGTCATGTAAGTCAGACTCACTAACATAGATATACTTTCAGCACATAATACAATTAATATTCCTGTATAATTTTGACCTTTGTAGACCTTTGTAGACTGATCAATACATGAATGAAATCTATAATTTTCCTTTTTCGTATTTTCATTTGATCTTACAATATTTGAAACATTTATTTCTATGCACACATTTGTTATCTAGATGCTGGAGGTTTTTTAGATGTATACACGCGCACGTAAGGTTACCAAACCCGTACAACAACAACAAGGCTTTATTCCACTAAGTGGGGTCAACTGTATGAATCCTAGAACGCCACTATGCTCGGTTTTGTGCAAAGTCTTCTGTTAGCTCCCAATACTCCATGTCTTTTCTTAATGTCTCTTTCAAAGTCTTCCTCTACCCCTTTTGCACTGTGTCTTATAATCACATTTTCTAACTGAAGCATCTGTAGGTCTTCAGTTCACATGTCCTAACCACCTTAACTAGTTTTCTCTCATCCTACCTTCGATTGTGGTCACTCCTACTTTACCTTGGATATTCTCGTTCTTATAATCATATCATTTCTTGTGTGCTCACACATCCAAAAAAGCATTCTTATCTCCGCTACACTCATTTTTTGCACGTGTTGATTTTTGATGACTGCCCAACATTCCGTGCCATAAAACATTGCTTGCCTTTTTGTCGTTTTATAAGATTTTCCCTTAAGTTTTAGTGGCATTACAATGGTCGTATAGCACACCTGATGCACTCTTCCACGTCATCCACCCAACTTATATTCTATGATTGAAATCTCCATCCAATTCTTCGTTCTTTTGCAATATACATCCAACATAACAAAAGCGTTCACTCTTTGGTACCTTCAGTTGAAGTGTTAACGAAAACATTTACCAAACCCATAAATACACAAAATGATACGTATGAAGTGTTAAAAGTAAAATATACACGTGTAAAACATGTGTGTGCAATTTGTTATAGGTTGTGCTTTCTAAGCTATTGTTACAAACTGAAGAAAGATAATGATGAAAAGAAAAAGCTTTTAGAATTAGACAAATCATTTTTTTAGATATATACTGTTCTTGTTCATATACCTTCAAAGATAAACACCAGCAAACATGCGCTGAAACTTAGCACGTGGGAAATATGTTGTGCTTCATCATCGCCGTTTCCCATCAATATCCGCCGGACCAATTATCTTCTCTATATATGGCTATCATCTTCTTGAAAAACTTGTACACAGATAGAAAACAAATACTAATAATTAACATCAAAGTTTAGTGGCTAATCCTATCCTTAATGAAAGTCGACGCATTACAAAAAGCACAGGCATATATTACTCGATCATTGATCGACACGAAGATCGACAGCAGGGCTTTAGTTATCATATCAGCAAGTATCTTGTCCCCCTCAAATGTTAAACGTTGTTAATATGGGATATAATTACTACCATGTAGTGCATCAATGCATAATGGTGTGCTTGGTTACTCATGGAATGGAAGCCAAGTCCCACAAAAAACTCAGAGATTGGACATGCTTGTTCATTCAAATATTAGACTACGTCGCTAATTGCTTGCTATATACGTATTTGTTTAAACATTTACCATTGTATCCGATGTCTTGTGTTTGATTCGTCTCTTTTTCAGTATCGCTTGTTTCGAACAAGCAATCAACCGATGTGATCCAAATAGGAAAAAGAAAACAAAGAAACAACTGGTTAAAAGGTTGACTTTTGGCGCACTCACGTTTTCAATTTCAATCCTTTAAGTTACTTGCCAAACAAGGACTACCAACCTTGCTTCTGAGTTCTGACCTTGGACCTTTGAAGCAAACAAAATAGCCCCCGAGTGTGTGTTTTGTGGACATGCCATGATTACATCTCGTTGGTATGGGATTCTTAATTGCGTTACCCAAAAGAAGCTTCTTCTCTTTTGCGGTTGTAGAAGCTCTGACTTAATTTTCCATGATTAGCACCTTGATGTTAGTGTCAGTTTTTCTTGGTCGGGTCTCGTTTGTTGAGAATATTTCCCACTCAGAGAAGAAAGACTTCCAATAGCACGGTGGACCATCATTCTGACATCTGTGCTAACAATATAATGTTATGTACGATTTTTTCTTCACATGATATTTATTATTAACATGGGAAGGCATGGTAGTAGTAGAACCATGCCATGTAAAGTTTTGTATTGTATGGAACCCTCTTCTACATTTGTCAATTAATTTTAATCAAGCAGGATAGAATAACACTAATTTCATCACAACTAACCAAAGATGTAAGATTTGGCTCCAAAAATACATGTTAATTAGAAGGATCTTGTAGAAGTTTAAATTGAAAGAAAATAACACATCTACATGACGTTAACTAGTTCAAGTCACCTATATATAACATATATACACACAAACCCTTTAAGGGAACGGATCTCCATTTTTTTTTGTTTAAATGGGGATTAGTTGTGAGACTCACTCTACATCGAACTTCAACAATCCGAACTGTCCATTTTGTAAGTTTCGATTCATAAATCATCATTGCAAAAATTCAATTTAATCCAAAACCATTTTGCAAATTTAATTATTATCACGATGAAATTTTAATGTTTATGGGAAAACAAAGTTTTCATCAATTAGATGCCTCAAATATTTCTGATTTAGCTAATATTTTGCAAGGATGATCTATGAGATGAAACTTGAAATATAGACGGTTCGGATCGTTAAAGTTTGATGTGGTGTGAGCCCCACAACTATCCCCATTTTTATAAAAAAAATGATTCAAACTTCGGGCAATTGCCAAGTATTTTGTGGGAGCATGCATGTCAGCTTGTTCGATTAAATTGCCAGAAACGTATGAATTTGGCCAAAAGGCTTCGACCAATTGTGTGCCGGCCGGTCTATCTTGTTTTATATTTCAATTCATGACTCCTTTAAAGTTTGATATTTTAAGAAGCCACTAGGCTTATTGATATTTGGAAGTGCCACCCCAGCTAGGTCATCAACCCATTAAACATGCAAAAAGAAAATGGCAAACATACGGTTAAAGTAGTCAAATCTTGCCATCCCTTTTGTTCCCTCTATGATGTGTATAAGTTGGGTTCTTTAAATATAGACCCTTACAACTCTTATTTCTTAAACAAAAATTTACCTAATTCTAAACATCTAAATAAAATCAAAGGGAAATTTTATTTAAATCCATGTAACCTATTTTTACACCCAACTTACTCTTTGCACCCATTTGATTTTTAACTAAACTATTAATATCTCTTTAAACCCAAATTTATTACCTATTATACCCCCCATAAACCCAATTCAATATGTAGATTTTTCTTTACATCCATTTGATTTTTAACTCTATCTTTACGCCGTCTGGAAATGGACACTGAAAATTGGGGTGTGAATTCAGCCGTGGCTGACAACAAGACTAACACTTCTATACATGTTGACAAAAGCCATGTATCACCATCTCTCCCCTTTCATTATCGATCAACGGGTGCATTGTTCTGGTTTTGTTTTTGGGAGTTTTAACGAAAAGCCCGAGGTACTGTTCACTTTAACGAAAAACCACATTTTTACACTAAAAAGTCAAACCTGGTACTATTCACTTTACCCTTTATTTTATCCTTATCGTTAAAACTCAAAGTTTTCAAGCCCCTTCATTAGTTTTCCTTTTGTTTTTCTCTTCAAAAGTCTGAAAAGGGGAACTAGAAAAAGGGATTGTGGGACAAGAAGTTAGATTTGAACTGAAATTTCCAACCCCTTTTTAACGTTTCGTGTTTGTTTTCCATCTTGTTTCTGGTTGCAACTTCCCTCACCAGAAACAATTACATTTCTTGTCTGTTCAACCGTGCCCCTCCAAACTCCAAAGCATAATCCAGATCACTAATCCCCGGTCACTGCCATTAACATATATCAAATGGAACTATATATATATATACACACACACACGCATGTGTGATCAGTTGGTTGCATGTAATCGAAGAAACATTAATCATGTTTATTGATATATTTCCCCAATCTTGTAAATTATTAGTTGTTTTTGTTAAGAGAAAGTGTTGCCATCTACATTGTTTTTTTGTTAATATTTCATCTACACTAGGGGTGGGTTCGGTTTAAATCGGTTCGGTTTTTTGCCAAAACCGAAACCAAACTGAAATTTCGGTTCGGTTCGGTTCAATGTTTTTTCGGTTCGGTTTTTTCCGGTTCGGTTTCGGTCCGGTTTTGGTTTTTTGTTTTTTTTTTTCAAAAAATAAAAAACATTGAAATTTTAAATTTTAACATCTCCAACACAATCATAACATAAGCATTCTAACTAGAATCAAAGACAATGAAAATATAACATTTAAAGTTGAACTAAAATCATCAATCAAGTCTTCCAAAGTCCAAACTAACAAACTCACAACACAAAAATCGTACAAATAACTTAGAAAAGTTAAATTGTATGATGTTGTTCAAAGATCAGGGTTGTTTGCTTGTAACTGCACGTTGACAACTTGATTAGTAAAAGTAATGCGTGGGTGGATTTATTTAGTGTGTGTTGGATTCTTTTCCATCACAAATTACACAAGTAATCTACCCGAAATAAATGTTTATGGATTCTGTTACATGTTATATGAGAGTAGATTTGGAAAAGAAAGCTGGGGCAGAAGTAGACAGTGCTATGGACATGGAAGTAGGTACTTCAAGAGGAGGTTTGGTTCCGGAACCTTATATGGGGGAAAAATAATAGGTTAGGGTTTAGAGTTTTTATAGGCCTTTTTTTAATATTTTGAGCTTAAAGTTTGGCAACACATTAGGTTTAGCACATTTTAACTTACAAATTGGGTTTAGAAAATAATACCCAAAACAAATAATTAAATAAAAAATTTAATTTAATTAATTCGGTTCGGTTCGGTTTGGTTCGGTTTCTAGATCACTAAAACCGAACCGAACCAAAAGAATTCGGTTCGGTTCGGTTTTTTCAATTCGGTTCGGTTTTTTCGTTCGGTTCGGTTCGGTTTTTTTCGGTTTTCGGTTTTTTGAACCCACCCCTAATCTACACAATAAATGTTTGGTTTATTGATAAATATGAGTTTACTATTAATTTCATTTTGTACTTAATAGTAATTATGCAATAGGGTAAAATAGACAATTAATATTTAAAATTTAAGTTGGGTGTAGAAAGAGGTTAAATGAGTTTAAATAAAATTTCCCAAACTGAAATTTGAAAAAGACTGCCAAGTAAAAAAGACATTGACCTATTATTACCAAATATTTACAGCTTGTGCCACAATAGTCAAATCAAGTCAATAAATGTTATTACTCACCTTAATTATGATGAACAAATAATTATTGCACATACTATTACCCCTAACATATATATACATATATATATACACACACATATACACACTTTCAAAAATATATAGTATTACTATAAGTTCAATATATATAAAATTTAACTACATGTATATAGTATTACTATACGTTCAAATATATATATGCATAGTACTAACATATATGTTAAAGTAATTAATTTACCTATATGTAATTTTGTAGGTAAATTAATAATGAATCAAATAACATTCTTTTATTTTGTAGATAACTTATTTTTCATATATTATTACATATATTTGACACATTTTATTATTATAAGATTTATGTACAAATAATAGGTAAATTAGCTTCGAATCAAATAACATTGCTTTAATTTGTAAGTAAATTAATTTTGAATCAAATGGCATTCTTTTGTCATGTAGATATTTTATTTTGTATGTATCAATATTGTATATATATTTGGCACATTTTATTATTATATATACAAATAATAGGTAAATTAGTATGAAACAAAATAATATTGTTTTATTATGTAGGTAAATTAGTTTGCATGTATTTTGCATATATGGGTTTGTTATTATGTAGGTTAATTATTTTTCATGTATTAAACATATATTGGGTATATATATTTTTTTATTTTAAGCAATCTAACATTTTAAAATTTTAATAGTAGGTGCACTATTTGAATCAATTTTTTTTTTGTAGGTAAATTATTTTGCATGAATTTTACATATATCAGGCATATATATATATATGAAATAATTTACCTACATTAATATGTAACATATAATTTTATTGACTTAATTAAGCATGTATAATAACATATATTAGACATGTTTTATGTTATTATATATTAGGCAATGAATTTATAACATTAATGTTTTTTTTTCTTGTAAAATCATTAATTCTCCCTTACCATCCATCAGTAGGGCATTAATTATGTACATCAAACATTCAAATAGGGTTTATCAAGAAAAAAAAAATCAAATAGCGTTATTTTAGGCATCCGGAATTTTTTAAATGTGTGAAGTCGAACATAATTAATGAATTTGCTGATGTGGAATCTAGTCAATGGGTTTTATTCAAGTAAAAAACTTATGTCGGGTTTTATGTGGAGAAAATTAAGTTTTAAGGGCTAAAGTCATATTTTCAGTAAGTGGGGTTCTTTAGATATAGACGAATATACAATTTCATTGCGCAACTTCATCGGAAATAATTTAATGGGACAAACTGCTTGGGCGACGCAATATTTCGTCGCGTAAAATGACTTTGCGCGACAAAAAAATACCCTTCGTCGCTCAAAGGTTCGCAAAAAAATGCGTGAATGCCTGTATTTTGGCGCAAAAAACCAATACGGCGTGTGTCACTTTACGCGACAAATATTTCGTCGCGCAAAGGTTCACATATTTACTAGATTGCCAGTTGTTTAGTCAAAGTGTTGAATGCGGTATTTACTCCATGGTTTGGCGTGACGAAGGTTTCGTCGCGCAAAGAAGCTAGAATTCTTTTAAATTGATAGTTTTGCTCAGTCTTAACACAATTCAATCCAAAAACTCTTTACGTTCACCGAATTATTATTCCAATTTTTGTTTGTTTTTTCGTACACGATGGCACTTTGGTGGTCCTTCGTCAAAGAGAGTTCAAGGAGAAGTTTCTGAGAAGGTAATACGTACTAAATTTTGTTGGTTGTGTAAATTAATTAAATATTTAAGTAGACTAATATTAGTTTTTATTTTGTTGGTAGACAAGAAAAAGAAGAGAGTTGTGACATGCGTTCGATACACTTCTTTTGCTAAGAGCCGCTACCTAATCACTTACGCAGAATTAGTAGGATATGAGAAGTTAGATATGGTGAACAAGTTTAGGGATGACGTCAGGGTATTGGTGCGTGACAGATGCAAAGTGAATTAGGAGTCTTGGAGAGATGTCCCCGAGGAGATAAAGACGGTCATGATCGATACATTAGTTGTACGTGTAAATTATTAATTAGTTAAATAATAATTTAGTTCTTTAGATAAAATATAATAGTGATATGTATAATTGATTTATTTTTGCATATCAGCCTGATTGGGACATTAACAAAAGTGATGCAGATTTGATGAAGTGCATCGACGTTGAGTTCAAGTATTGTTTTTGGGAGTTGAAGTTTGATGTTGACCGTGACGCAAAGCGACACGGAGTGGCTGGACCAGCGGATGATTAGAATAGTTTTTTTTATTAGTCTATTTAAGGTTTATTAAATAATGACACTGAATTATTATTAATTAGGAAGAATAAATAGACTATATTTATTTTATTTCGTCTCGAGAACATATTTCTAAAATACTATAATATTGACATTAGTATTTTGAGAAACTGTTTGTCGCTAAAACCTTTGCGGGACGAGATTTCGTTGTGTAAAAACACTGTAAAATGGTCGGTTAGCGTTGAAGTCGTCGTATTTACTGTGTATTTACCACTTAATAACGCGACGAAAGTTTGGTCACATAGAACTTTGGGGGACAAAACTTCGTCGTGCAAATCCATGATCGGTGGCGTTGAAGTCGTGTCATTTATTAAGTATTTACTACGTATTTATTTCGTGCCAGTTCGTCGCATAAAGTGTTATGTGTTCTTTATAACCAAAGATTGTGTTGCAGTTTTTTTCACATTATTTTGTAACCTGATGGCAGATAATAAGGACATTAGGAGCCTGGCGGTTCTGGCTCGAATGGAGGAAAGAAACCGACAGCAGAGCATGACCCTCGAACTCATGATATGAAGCAATATGTGGAATTTGCGCATGCTATTGGTGTAGCAATGTCGAACAATTTTCCTACTACTAAGTGGCGTTCTTGGAAATATGTGCCCGACGATGTGAAGAAGGCGATGATGGATCAATTATTAGTAAGTGTGACAAATGTTGAAAATAATTAATTTTTTGAAATTGTTTGTTATATGTTGTAATGAATTATTTGCATATATGCGTAACAGTGTAACTATACTCTTGATGATACGAACAAAGAGATGATGAAGTTGATGGAGGAGGCATTGAAGAGGGGTTACAAGCAGTGGCGTTATGACGTGGAGCGGAATGGAGGACCAGCGGAGCAGTAGTTTTAAATTTATGTTTTTTAGGACAAATATTTAGCTTTAAGGTTTTCTTCTAGATTATGTATTTGGACTTAATTAGGCTTTAATTCATGTTTTTTTGTTTAAATAATTGAATAGGTTAATTTAATTACAATTACTTTTAGAATAAATATTATAATTGAAATAATCGTTGCACAAAGCCTATTTGCGCGACGAATTTTCATGTTCGGTCACACAATTTCTAATATTTGGCGTGCCGTTAAATTTGTCTTGAAAAATTTAATTTCCACGAAAATTCAAAAAATGCTCGATGACTTTAGGGTTTGTGCGACGAATGGCTTTGTCGTGCAAATAACTGTGGGACCTCTGTGCGACAAACCGTGCATCGCGCAAAGGTGTTCGTTTTAATTATTTCAGACAATTCTCCTCCTCTCCCCTCATTTTCTTCTTTCTCTCGCCCGTGCACTCCCTCTCTCCGCCGCTCTTTCCCTCTTTCAGCCGCACTCTCCCTCCCTCCCAGCCACCGTCCTCCTCTCTCCAATTGGGGATTAGGGTTTGCCGATTAGGATTTCGATTTGGGGATCAAGGTTCGACATTAGGGTTTCTTGATTTGGAGAATTTATAATTTGACCTTAATCTGTAATTAAGGGTAGTTTTTAAATAGGGGGAATTTAATTAGAGAATGTAATTTGGGGGATTAGGGCTAAGGGTAGGCACGGATTAGATTAGGGATAGGGGAATTTTCTAATTTAGGGGAATGATATATAATTAGGGCTCAATTGAAATTAGGGCTAGTTTTTAATTAGGGGGAATTTAATTAGAAAAAGTAATTTGGGGGATTAGGGTTAGGGGTAGGCACGGATTAGATTAGGGATAGGGGAATTTTCTAATTTAGGGGAATGGTATATAATTAGGGTTAATTTTATAATTAGGGCTCAATTGAAATTAGGGCTAATTTGTAATTAGGGTTAGTTTTTAATTAGGGGGAATTTAATTAGAAAATGTAATTTGGGGGATTAGGGTTAGGGGTAGGCACGGATTAGATTAGGGATAGGGAATTTTCTAATTGAGGGGAATGGTTTATAATTAGGGTTAATTTTATAATTAGGGCTTAATTGAAATTAGGGCTAATTTGTAATTAGGGGAAATTTAATTAGAGAATATAATTTGGGGGATTAGGGTTAGGGGTAGGCACAAATTAGATTAGGGATAGGGGAATTTACTAATTTTGGGTAATGTTGTATAATTAACTTATAGTTACATAATTAAAATTACATTTAGTTTAATTTTCTAAATTATAGTTATATAATCAAATTAAGGTTAGGGATGGTTTTTAGCGGCCGGATTAGGTTAGGGTTCTAGGAGAATAGGTTACGGTTGTAGTGGATTAATTTAAATTTGTACATTCATGTTATGTAATGTTATTTTGTAATTACACATTTAGTTTAAAATTTGTTTACCTATAATAGTTAAATTTAAATTTTTTTAATTTTAATTTTAATTTTTTTTCTCTTTTAATTTTGTAGATGTCTCGCCTTATATCTATTCGGAAGGCTACGAATAGTGGGTCCCCCACATGTCCTCCACCAACTCCTACTGTGAGGAGCGCTTCAGCAACAGTGGACCCTTCCATGGTTGCGTCAGGATGACCCGACGTGGCACAGGCGCTTGCATCATCGACGTCTTCGGTGGCGCTTCCACCTAGTGCACGTCGTACTCACCAGCATGCCCGGACTCCTAACACGGCATCCGCATCTGGCGCCACCCGCCTAGGTGAAATAATAAAATCCATTTAATTTAGCTAATTCAAATGCAGTTATTTGCTATTTTAACAAAAAAAATGGAGAAGAAAAATCTAAACCTAGCTAAATGACTAGTTAAATATATTTACAAAACTTGATTTTTATCTTAAAAAAGATGCGTTTTAGATATTTCGTCCCTTAAAAAATAGTTCACAATGTTGCTTGCAGTGTGCTTTATTGTTTATTATGGTTTGCAGGTTTTGGGAATTGGTATAAATGTAGGGGAGGTTCTGTTGAAATTTCGATAAATTTTTAACTTAATGTTTGACGTTTGTTTTATTGTTTTGCAGCTAAGAAAAACACCCAGGGACCTTGCCGATAGCTGAAGACGGGGCAGGTCACCCGGGTGACAATGATCGTATCACGATAGGATATGACAAGAGGCATTGGGCTGCACCTACAATGGAGCAGCATAGTGCATTGGCTCACGACGTGGGACATGTCGTTAGGACCGAGTGCTCTATGCTGTGAAAATCGTGGCGCGAGATCCCAGTGAAGACAAAGAACCTAGTCTGCAACTGTTTATCGGTAAGTTCCTAAATTTGTTTTATTCAATTATATATCAAGTTCATATTTTTATATTAATTTTTTTTTCCTTTTTCAACTTTGACTTCAATTTTAATTTTGATTTTTTTTATTTTAATTTAATACTCGATAAGTTGTAGACAAACTACAATTTTGACGACATAAACAAGTCGATGGACAACTACCTGGATAGGTTGTTTTATGAGCGGTACAAGCAGTGGAAGAGAGACCTCCACAAACATTATGAGTTGTTTGATGCTCCAGAGGTCGCTCTAAAGGAGGGTTGCCCGCTGGAGTTGGAGGATAGGCCGGACGAGTGGGCGTGGCTCTGCGGCCATTTTGAGGACCCTGCCTATGTATTACATTTTTATATATGTATTACTTATTTAATTTTAATTGTTTTTAAAAAATATTCCTACTTTGGGTTATGCGTTTGTTTCATTATCTTTAAATATTACACTAATACGTTTATTTTATGTTAACAGAAACAGGCGAAAGCGAACAAGATCAACCGGGATAAGAAAACTCTTATCCACCATTCTGGTTCGAGACCCTTCTCCAATAGGATGGAGTTGAATATCAGAGTGCGCAATGAACGAGATTAACAAAATAATAGGAATATTATTAAACTAACTGAGAATGCCGGGACGGCTACAAAACCCTAAGAGACTACATTGTAAATAGCTTGTTCTCTAATGAATAACAAAGCACTCTATTTATAATAAACTAACTTTAACCCTAATGCTAACAGGCTAGGCCCAAACTAAACTTATAAGAAAACCTAAACAATATAATACCTAAAATACTAATATATTCCAACACCCCCCGTCAAACTCATGTCGGTATACGACATGGGTTTGCAAACAAGCAGATGCGGACTGTAATGCATGCAAACTTGACTTGACTGGACTTGACTTGCGAACTTGACTTGACTTGACTTGATTCTTGACTTCACTTGACTTGATTCTTGATTCTTAATTCTTGTTGACAAACTAATTCTAGTCCAAACTGGCTAGTGTTGAGAGTATAGAAAGAACTCGTCACTAAACGGACGAGATTTTCATATCTCAATTGTAGCGACGAAAGAACAAACACAAATTTAACCATGTTTTTCCCTTTGGCCATGTGGGCCTAAAACAAACAGCCAAATTTTTTTTTTCCCTTTTTTTTCTTTGTTTTTTTCTCTTTCTTATTTTTTTTCCTTTTTCCTTTTTTTTTCTTTTCTTTTCTTTTCTCCTGCCTTTCAACTTCTCTTTTTCTTCTTTCTTTCTGGGCAGAGGTTCCAACAGATTTAACATATGGCAAGGTGCAACAACTATCAGTGGAGGATGATGGTGTTGCGTAGCAGGTCTGATGTGGGCGAGAACAGCGGGCAGTGGGGCAGATTCTGGTGGGGAAGCAGCAGGCCGTCAACACAACTGAAAAAATTAACACACTTTTTTCCTTGCAAACTGTAAAAAACAACTAGACAATATGAACATGAACAACAACGGACACAAGTAAACGGATACCAATCCAAAACAGATTAAATCCCAAAGGATGACACCTGCTCTGATACCAATTTGAATATCGGAGTGCGCAACGAACGAGATGAACAAAATAATAGGAATATTATTAAACTAACTGAGAATGCCGGAACGGCTACAAAACCCTAAGAGAGTAAATTGTGAATAGCTTGTTCTCTAATGAATAACAAAGCACTCTATTTATAATAAACTACCTCTAACCCTAATGCTAACATGCTAGGCCAAAACTAAACTTATAAGAAAACCCAAACAATATAATACCTAAAATACTAATATATTCCAACAGGCGCGACGACAAGTAATGAGAGTTTAATATTCGCACTTCCAATTTCTTACAAATATTCAATTTATTTTCCGTTGTCTTTATGTTCTTTTGCTGCTCTTATTTCAGGGGGTTCTAAATTCCCAGAGATAGACGTCTTTAAGGATGTTTATGTTCGGCCCGGGGATGAGCTTGTCAAACAATTGCACGTAAGTACTTCTTTTCAATTTCCTATTTTACACTTCCACAAATTACAAAATTTAATTTAATACCAATCCTCTTCTGTCTTATTGTCATAGTCGACGATGGTAGAGAGGACCCAGACCGTCCTTCAGGAGTCTACCTCTTAACTTCCCCCAAACACTCTTATCGAGTTTGTGGCTCCGCCCGAGGATGTGGGGTTTCAGATCTTGATAGAGACCTTGGATCCGACCTTCGGGCGGAGGCCGGGGAAGTATTGTCGAGGGATGGGGCATGCTCGTTAGCGCTATTGGGCCTCATCATCATCGTAACCACAGGGCCCCGACATCAATGGACTGACCTATGAAGTGGCCGACCTGACGAGTAAGCTTGCGTTGATCGTTGAGGCCCTCAGCTCGAATGGCATCCATCTCCTACCCGGCGTTACGGTCCCTTCCACCTTCGAGCCACATAACTCGTTGACCTCCAGCCCGTCCAGCAGCCCGACCATCATCCTCCCCAGCGCACTGACTCGCAGCCCGACTTGTACCCTAACTCGTATCCTGACCCGCAGACGACCCCATTTAATGACCAAATAGATTATAGGTTTCTTTTTTCTTAGTTTTAAACTTTTTACTTGTACGTACATTTTTATTTGATGTACAAATGTTATTTTTTTTCCTCCATTCATTAGAGTTGCAATTTTAATATAAAAAAAAGTTATTATTATTAAAATAAATTATGTAACCACAACAAAAAAAAAAAAAAAAGAAAAAAAAAAGAGGGAAAACAATTAAATTAACAAAACAAAAAAAAAATTAATTAATTAAAATAAATTTAAAAATTTGACACCGCTCAACGAGCACTTGGTCGCGTAAAGTTTTTGTGAACTAGTATCCTATATCAAGTGTTCGTCACGCAAACTTACTGGCCACCAGAACCACCGTCCCATGTATTGTATCTTGTCCAGCTCGCTTTGTTGCATCAGATTACGCGCGACAAACTAATTTCGTTCCCTTAAATTCTGCGCAACAGTGTCTCTGTCGTCGCGCATTTTCATTCTTGTGCAACAAAAATTTCGCGCTCATGACCCTTGAGCGACGATTTCTGCCTGACGAGCTTCTTTGTCGCATAAATTCCAATGCGACACTATGTCGCTTTATGTGACGAATTGCCCTTCGTTGCGAAAAATGTTAAATGTAGTAGTGCATGATGGTTGTGGCTAGCTTTCTACATCGCTACAAATATTAATATACTCGCATTTATGTGATGAAGTTAAAAATCTCTTTCAAATAACAGAGTTGCTCTCTTAAGGTTCTCATCTTGATTCCTTAAATATGTGAAAAACATTAGATTTGAAAAACATTGGTTTAAAAGTACTTGGATTAACTAGAAAACATTAGATTAAAAGTATTTGCTCTCCTAAAGTTCTCATACTAAATAACTAAGTGACATCAAAATGTTTGCTCCATTCAAATAGAGTAATTAGAAGAAATAATCTGGATTTGAAAAACATTAGATTAAAAGAATTTGGATTAACTAAAAATTTGAAATAGATTTGAAATAACGATATGTAAGAAATTGTTTGAAACACATTTTCTTCTTTCTTTATTATTCAATATATATAGGCATGCATATATAAAATTATAAAATTTAACCTTTTAGTGTTTATGTAAATCCCTAAATTTGAAATTGGCCATGTGAATTTAAATATCTCATTGCACAAGTCTAATTGCTATGCTCAAAGCTTGACTCTTAGCTACCTCCCATATTAAGATTTTCTTATGTTCTATATTTTGAATGGCTTCACAACAAAGCTTTTGAGGTCCTCTCAGGGCAAAATTGTCATAAACACGAGCTAAATGATCTTTATTTTCTTATTTCCCATGCTACCTTTTTTCTCATATTCTAATGATGATTCTTACTTGGAAATTCTTTTTGGTGTCATCATTCTCCTATTGCAAAGCATGATATATTCTTCTCAATTTTTATTTTCTCTCTAAAATGTAATATTACCAAGAGCTTATATGTGAAATACACATTTTATATGTGAGCTCCACACCTCGCTACTATATAGATAATAGGCTTGTATTTACCAATTGGATGAGTATATCTCTTCCTTTTTTTTGGTTCTTTTTTTTTTGTGTCAAACGATAGATTTGTTAGATTAGATGTTAGATTAGGGAGCCGAAGAGGTTCGACAGTGGTGCAAGGGCAACACTCATCTCCACCACTGTGATAGAGGGCCACTTGCAGATGAGCATATCTATAACGTGTATACTTTTACATGCACACATGTATATGATCTTAATTTTGGACAAAGAAGAGAGCAACAATACTACTAGAGAGTGTGTAAACAACACACGATTAATTTTTGTGTATCTAGCATTACTCAAAAGAAAAGATACATGATCATCTGCGTACTTTTCTATTGTGACATTATTTGTTGACCCAAAAAATATGGTTTGTCCTTTTGGGACCGACGTAACGTAACATACTTAGGTATCTAGCATTACTAAAATGAAACTTGTATAAAAATTAATTTTAATAATTAAATATTTAGATTTGTCAATTTTTTGGTTAACCTGTGGAGGCCTAACTCATCAAGGGGAAATTCGTAATTAGCTGGAAGGGTCTAATTCAAGCCAATTGTTACTTCGATCACTATGGAAGAAAATGGTTTATGCTAGAGTTCACTAATGAAGATGATGTACAGGTGGCGCTCAATGGGAGACCTTGGTATGTGAAAAGCTATATTTTCTACATTGAGAAGAAGATCCCATATTGGTAAGCCTTTCGGTCAACCTGTGGAGGCCAAACTCATCAAGTGGAAATTAGCAATTAGCTGGAAGCAAGGTTCATAAAAATGCTAGAAGCTAGTGGGCGGTGACACACCCCGATCCGGAATGTCTACTAGGACTCCGGATCGAGCTGTGTTGGCTGACACTTGGAAGGTGACGAAGCCATAAAGTATAGTGATGTGGAAATTGTGAGTAAATTTAAACCTAAAAGTACCTAAATACCAGAGTGCGCTGTGAGTGGGAATGAACCCATTTCACTTGCGACGTCAGAGCTTAAGTAAGGTACAGTAGTGTGGGTAAGGATCATACAATCGGAGGTAGCCACCTATATTGAGATTTGCAAAGAATCCTTGTTGATACAGAAACTTTGCTACTAGAACCTGGAAGGGCGCAAAACAGAAAATGTGAGTGGGCAAAAACAAAGCTTTTCAAAAACCATTTTTTTTCCAAAAATAATAACCCCTCACCGTAAAACCCCTATAGTTTCCTAGAAAATAATAATACATACGTATATAGAGATCATGCTCGAGAGTAATGAAAATCAATTGTATGCCATGTCAAGTATCTCAGAAATGCAATAGGCAAGCCAAGTAGAATAAATCAATGTAAAATGATGTGTCAGCCGGAGACACCTAACGTGACCTGTACGGCTGAGCCTATATCTCACAAATCAATTCCTACACACGAGTTGAAACCACCTAAGGTGGTCTGTACGACAGGCTGGGTGTAAATAAATACGCTCAAGTGCTACGATCACGTGAAGGCTGTGCGAAGTATCGCAAGTCACCTACTAGTCGGAACCATCTAATGTGGTCTGTACGACAGGCTGGCACCTGCCTTGGATCTAAGGTGAGCGTGTGTTGCGGGAGGTGAATGATCACGTGAAGGTTAGGCCCTAGCCTCGGGCAGAGCACTAACACCGGGGTGCAGGATAATGAGTTCTAAATGCATATACGCATAACCATACACAATGGAACCACTATCACCATAATGTACTCACCTGAAGCTTACCTGGACCTCCGCAACGTCATTCAATATTATGCATCACTATACTAATGCAAATACAAAAATGTAATGCATCCATGACATGGCATTTCAAACGTAAATTCATTTAAAAACAGTTTCTGGGAACCATAAAGCATATATACATATATATAGAAAACAAAAGCTCACTCACCTGGAATCCGCGCTACAACTCCCTAGCACAAACATTAAGGCATCACGAATGATCGGCGCCTAGAACAATTATCAAAACATGTCTTAGAATTCTTGTCAATAGAACATGTAACTTACATATCCCATTCGGGAAGATCCGTACATCGGATTCCCGATCCGTAAGTTTCTAATATGCTCAAATATTATGTATTATAATGTATCAAAGTTTGGTGACGATCTAACGGTCAGATCGTCGATTGCTATCATAATCAAGCGGCGGACCTTAATGGAACTACGTTCAAATGATGAAAATTCATCAATCGAACTTCATCAATGGAATCAGAGTATTCAAATTTAGCCTAGGAAGGTCAGAGGACGCCTCAGCCCAAGCGCCGCCGCAGGTGGCGGTTGGCCGCCCCTACACGCTGGAAAAATCAACTCTTTCTAAAAATTCTCAAACTTCATAGAAATGAAGATCTCAGTGAGTAGAGAAACTTTCATACCTGTGACTAAGGCCAATTTGGCCGGCAAAAGCCCCAATTTCATAAAAACCCGCCAGAACCCTAGATATGGGTGGTTCTTGATTCGTCCTCAAATCAACTCCGATGCTCCAACCACTAATTGGGCTTTGTTCCTGACCTCTTGAGGGGTGTTTTGGTGGTGGTAATTGAATGGAAACATTTTAGATTTGATGGATCTCGGCCACGGGTCTCACAGCACACATGGGTGCAAAACCCCTCAATTCCAAACCCAATCCTCTCAAATTTGAAGTGGAAATGGTAGAGCAGGAGTAGAATTGATGATTGGGAGTGATGAATTGGCCCAATTCGACGGAAAAATGGTGAAATTCACCGGAGAACCCATCGGTTACAACCCGGGTTCGCTGGTCGAAAGGGAACCCGACCGGTTCTTCCGTTTTTCCCCTTCTCTCCTTTCTCTCCTTTCTCTCCTCACCCATTGGTCACCCTCTTCTCTCTCCTCTCCCCACTGGCCGGTTCCTCCCTTCTTTCCCTCCTTTATACACCATCTCCACCGCCCATTTCATCTTTCTTTAAATCTGGGCCACACACATGGCTTTCTAGATTTTTCTCCAAAAATTTGGAGCTCTATTGGAACTAATTAATTTACTAGAATGCCCCCGACTTTAAACATTAATATCTCATTCGTTATAACTCCAAATCATGATCCGTTTGCGCCCACCCGTCCGTGCGGTCGAACTCTATCCAAAAATGTCAAGAAACATGACAAAATATATGAGAATCACATACGTCCTTGAAAAATCACGCTTTGCCTCCTAGGGCATTTTAGTAATTTCACATGTTAAAATTATAAAAACCATAACTTTTAGGGACGGGCTGTTACAATCTACCCCCTCTTTTATGCCTCCAAGCTCGTACCTTGTTCCTTCCTCAATAACATAGTAGTATAATACTTATATAACCCATAAGGTTGAAACCACAAATTATTATGTAATAACATAAGGAAATACTTGTATTGTGTTTAAAACCAAGAGTGGAAATAACTCACCCAAAATTTGCAATGGCAAAATAAAGTAGTAAGAAAATATTTGTACGAAAAATCAAAACCCAAAATGAAAATGGACCTCGCCAAACATTTTTCATGTCATGAACTTCGAGAATGAGTCTGAACCATAGCTAACTAGTAAGTGTTGTCGTAGATGAGCCGTCTTGCCCATTTGCTTAGTGAACCCAACAATTAAACCATCGATATTTCAGTCTGCAACTTATAATGCTGATAACTCATTGTTGTCTCGATAAGCTAGTGAGAAGTTTCCGAAGATGCCAAAATATTGCTTTGCTCTTCATGTGCGCATATGCCTAGATCGTTCCATTCATGCCTCGATCACGATATCGTACTATCCTAGAGTGCACCAAACTAGTTGCTAGAAGTGTTTCGACGTTCACGTTCCCACAACATTAAGTAGTGGAAACATACGTAGAGACGAACACATATTGTGAAAAGCTTCTTTCGTGACTAATCACTAGAGTTGCTCTCCAAATCGAAGGATATAAGATCTGAAAGCTTAAATTAGAGAAACCATATCTCTGACAACATTCTTCGAATGACAGTTGCAGTTTCGAGCCATACTTGAAAATTAATGCCACAATCACCAAACTCATAACTTATGTTCATACCTTCACCAATATCATGCTGAATTACTACTCAATCCTTAAAGCCGCTTGGAATTCTTTTGGTAAATCTAGTAAACTCGCAAGAAGATTATACTCCAATGGTTCATGTTAGCATCGATATGAAACTGGCGCACACATTTGCCGAGTCGACCTATCGTGCATTCCTCACTGATTGAGCGAGAAACCATGCTGAGAAGGCTAAAAGAATACTCAAGAATTTAATAGTCAAACAAGTTCATGAAATCTAGATACAGGATATATGGATTAAATATACAATTTCGATGTCTGAACATGTGTAAATATTTAATTTAATCATGCGCTATCAACGAAAGGGTTGGAAGATAACTCAACTTGAACAATAGTTTAAGGAGGGTTGACAGACGGAAACTTAGATATTTTTTTTACTCAAAATTCACAACAGTTTGTTACAAAGATAGCTCCGGGAATAATAAATCACCAATGATGACAATTTGCTTGATAGAATGTTGATTGGGTGATTCAAGGACTAATGGTCTAAACTGAAAGCTTCAACGTCTAAGTGGTCCTTTTGGACAGCCAGTCAACATCAGAAATGATATGGGGAATAGACGAGTGACTCAAAATCAACTAGAATACCTTTAATACCAAGAGGTCAAACTGAGGGTACGAATAGAGCTGATGCAGACTAAAACTCAAAGAGTCAAACAATTTCAAAAATGAAGAATTATGCCGAAAGACTAAACAATTATGTGGTTGTCTCAAACCAAAAGTAGAAAGGTCAAATTTAAGAATGAACTAACAAGGTTTCTTGATGATCGAAAAGTAACATCACAAAAGTATTAGAGTTATCAGGGACCAAAAGTGATTTTTCCAATATGTTCTTTCGTCGAGTGCCACCACTCTAGCATCATCGTCACGCAAGACAGTTATAGAGTCTTGGCCAAAGTAGACTTCCCATGAATTCTAATAAGTGTTATTCTAACAGTTACTACCAAGGAATCAAAACTAGTTTGGATTTCTAATCTCAAAAGGATCAATACTGATGGCTATAGAATAGTGATGGAATTGGTTGGTAAAGTCTCCGGTGATACACGGTTATCGATACATTAACCTAGGCCATCAACTTGCCTCAAATCTATATCTTTCCTTGACAAAGAATTTCTTCGCTTTAATTCTAAGGACATTCGCCAAAATGATCTTCTAAAATGTCGACAAGTCGACAAAATTGCCCAAAAGTTAGGAAAAGCTAACATATTTTTCCGTATTCGACGAGGTGGCAAGATTCGGACATTAGGCTCAAAAACCAAGAATGCTTTCAACACGCGTGTGATGAACACAATACTGCCCAACTTATGCTCTAATACCAAACTGACACACCTTGACTCGGAATGTCCACTAGGACTTCGGATCGAGCTGTGCTGGCTGACACCTGGAAGGTGACGAAGCCATAAAGTATAGTGATATGGAAAATGTGAATAAATTTAAACTTAAAAGTACCTAAATACCAGAGTGCGCTGTGAGCGGGAATGAACCCATTTCACATACGACGTCAGAGCATAAGTAAAGTACAGTAGTGTGGGTAAGGATCATACCATCGGAGGTAGCCACCTATACTGAGATTTTCCAAGAATCCTCGTCAATACAGAAACTTTGCTACTAGAACTTGGAGGGGCGCAAAACAGAAAATGTGAGTGGGCAAAAATAAAGCTTTTCAAAAACCATTTCTCTTTCCAAAAATAATAACCCCTCGCTGTAAAACCCGTACAGTTTCCCAGAAAATAATAATACATACGTATATATAGATCATGCTCGAGAGTAATGAAAATCAAGTGTATGCCATGTCAAGTATCTCAATAGGTAAGCCAAGTAGAATAAATCAATGTAAAATGATGTGTCAGCCGGAGTCACCTAACGTGACCTGTACGGCTGAGCCTATATCTCACAAATCAATTCCTGCACATGAGTCGAAACCACCTAAGGTGGTCTTTACGACATGCTGGGTGTAAATAAATACACTCAAGTGCTGCGAAGTATCGCAAGTCACCCACGAGTCAGAACCACCTAATGTGGTTTGTACAACAGGCTGGCACCTGCCTTAGATCTAAGGTGAGCGTGTGGTGTGGGAGGTGAACAATCACGTGAAGGCTAGGCCCTGGCCTCGGGCGGAGCACTAACACAGGGGTGCAGGATAATGAGTTCTAAATGCATCTACGCATAACCATACACAATGGAACCACTATCACCATAATGTACTCACCTGAAGCTTACCTGGGCCTCCGCAACGTCATTCAATATTATGCATCACTATACTAATGCAAATACGAAAATGTAATGCATCTATGACATGGCATTTCAAACGTAAATTCATTTAAAAACAGTTTCTGGGAACCGTAAAGCATATATACATATATATAGAAAACAAAAGCCCATTCACCTGGAGTTCGCGCTACAACTCCCTAGCACAGACATCAAGGCGTCACGAACAATCGGCACCTAGAACAATTATCAAAACATGTCTTAGAATTCTTGTCAATAGAGCATGTAACTTACATATCCCATTAGGGAAGATCTGTATATTGGATTAGTGATCCATAAGTTTCTAATATCCTCAAATATTACGTATTATAACGTATCAAAGTTTGGTGACGGTCCAACGGTCGGATCGTCGATTGCTATCATAATCAAGCAGCGGGCCTTAATGGAACTACGTTCAAATGATGAAAATTCGTCCATCGGACTTCACCAATGGAATCAGAGTATTCAAATTTAGCCTAGGAAGGTCAAGGGACACCTCAGCCCGCACGCCGCCGCAGGTGGCGGTTGGCCGCCCCGACTCACCTGAAAAATCAACTATTTCTAAAAATTCTCAAACTTCACAAAAATGAAGATCTTAGTGAGTAGAGAAATTTTCATACCTGTGACGAAGGCCAATTTGGCCGGCAAAAGCCCCAATTTCATAAAAACCCGCTGGAACCCTAGATATGGGTGGCTCTTGATTCATCCTCAAATCAACTCCGACGCTCCAACCACTAATTGAGCTTTGTTCTTGACCTCTTGAGGGGTGTTTTGGTGGTGGTAATTGAATGGAAACGTTTCAGATTTGATGGATCTCGGCCACGGGTCTCACAGCACCCACGGGTGCAAAACCCCTTAATTCCAATTCGACGGAAAAATGGTGAAATTCAACGGAGAACCCACCAGTTACAACCCGGGACGCAGGTCGAAAGGGAACCCGACCGGTTCCTCCGTTTTTCCCGTTCTCTCATTTCTCTCCTTTCCCTCCTCACCCATTGGTCACCCTCTTCTCTCTGCTCTCCCCACTGGCCGATTCCTCCCTCATTTTCCCTCCTTTATACACCATCTTCACCGCCCATTTCATCTTTCTTTAAATCTGGGCCACACACGTGGCTTTCCAGATTTTTCTCCAAAAATTTGGAGCTCTCTTGAAACTAATTAATTTACTAGAATGCCCCCGACTTTAAACGTTAATATCTCCTTCGTTATAACTCCAAATCTAGATCTGTTTGCGCCTATGCTTCCGTGAGGTCGAACTCTATCCAAAAATGTCAAGAAACATGACAAAATATACGAGAATTACATACGTCCTTGAAAAATCACGCTTTGCCCCTAGGGCATTTCCGTAATTTCACGTATTAAAATTATAAAAACCATAACTTTTAGGGACGGGCTGTTACAGGCGGCGGGTTGGAGCCTATCCTAGGTGGCTAGGCGAGGCCTAGGCAAACTAGGCAGATTTATTTAAATTTATTATATAACATATAAATAAGTGCCTATTTATACTCTAAAAATAAAAATTATACTTGCATTGAGAATTTGGGAAAGTTCAAACTTAAAGCTTAAGTCATCATGGTACTTCCATCAGCACAGACTAATGCAGTAAAAATAAGAAAAATAAAAAACCAAAATTGAAAATTGAATAATTCATAATATAGGTTATTTTTTAGTAGGTTATCCAGAAAACCCTTTAAGTTAATTGAAAAAAACTTTAAAAACAATAGAACCGCCTAGACACCACCTAGCCGCCTAACCCTTACCTGATTTTTCTGCATGTTTTGGCCTAAATCGCATCGGTCCTCCACCGCCTAATGCCTAGGCACTGCCTAGGCTGATTTTTAGAACAATAGATGGAATGGTCTGATTCAAGGCAACTTTTACTTGGATCACTAGGGAAGAACTTGGTTTATGCTAGAGTTCACTAATGAAAATCAGATAGAGGTGGGGCTCGATGAGAGACAGTATATGAAGAGCCAAAATTTTCACATTGAGAAATGGACTCTGGAGTTCTATGATCTTAAAGAGATTATACCTTAAGGGTTTAGGTCAATGTTGACACACCCTAACCCTGATATCCCTAAATATCAGTATCGGCATGTGTTGGCCGGCACCCGAGGATGACGAAGCCATATTAACATGCATGCAAGTTATAAAGGAAAATGAATGTAAATAAAATAGGTAAATTTAAATATAATGAAATATACGAATGCATGAACGTATTTAGAGCATACAACTAATCAAGAATACTGCTAGAGAATTATTATAAAAAGGTACGAAGAAAGGAAAGGGGTTCTACATTGAGAAGACTCGAAGATACCAATGTGGGAGTACCCTGACGCCGGGATCGTATGCCTCGATTCTAAATCCTGAAGGGGCGCAAAAACAAAAGGTGAGTGGACCATAGTTTAATATAAGTAATAATAATAAGAAAACCAATTTCTTTCTGAACATACTAACCCCTGTTTTGAAAACATATATAATACTACATAATAGGTTTTTCTAAAAATTCTAACATGCCAAAAATGTTTGTAAACAATAAAATCATCTATAAAAGTGATATCGAAACGCCTAAAGGCAAATCCAAAGAATCTTGTAAATCAAAACAATGATGTACTCAACTAGGGGTATCATAATCGGCAGAAGGCATAAACATCACCCCGAAGGTGAATTTGTATGACATTGGGTTATGCCAGTGAAGAAATATGGTAGGTCTCATCACCCGAAGGCGAAGTTGTACGACTCTGGGTTATGCCAGAGAAAAAAATATAACATAACACACTGACACTAGCCGTGGCTAGTGAAGCTGTCCAACACTGGTTTCGCCTGTGAAGCTAGAAGTATGTAATAATATCTCACTGTTCATTGTGTGTATGTGCTGTATGATTACCCACTAGATAAGCATCGAAAAACCTAACCAAAATCTCATACCAAGTGTAGAATACCAAAATCTCATCATCCGAAATCATAAGAAATTCCATAAACGTGATTTCTATAAACATGCCATTTTATAAACCTTATATAGATAAATAAAAAATATTTCATAAAAGTGAATTAAATAAATCATGAATTCTCTGAAATCATAAATATAGAAATCCATAAAACATAATATAAAATGTAATCAATTCATGAAATATGAAATGCATGCAAGCCTAATATTTTATAAAAACATGCAATTTGAGAATAGGCCTACTCACAAATATTCCACTACCGAGGAGCCGATCGAACTAGGGAGGACGAGATCACTTCCAACCAACGCACCTTTTTTAGGCTCAAAGGAGATTGAAGCTGGCCAGAAAAATGGCTGGAAGGTGGCCAAACGACCACGGCTTTGAATTTCCAGAAATTGTACAGTGACTTCCCTTGTGTTTTCCGAGTGCCTACATCACCAAAATCACCCAAAAACTTACTAATCGTGAACCTAGACATGATCTACAATGATATGGACCAAGTTCGAGGATTACCTTCGTCGGAAACAGCGAGAATTCGCCGGAGAAGTTCTTGCACAGTAACCGCACTGTGTAGCGTGGAAGGGGATTTTCAAGGGGTTTTTCCCCTATTTCCTGGTTCAAGGACTAATAGGGATTACAAGGGATAGTGGTGGTGGTGTCTTATTGTTGTGATAAGTGTAGACAAGTGTCATTAGCAAATTGAGTGTGTGCCATGTCAGCTAAATATAGTTAAGAATTGTTGGTAGTTAGCTGAGTTGTTAAAAAGTTAGTTAGATGGTTAGAGGTGAGCTGCCATTATGATATATATAGCATACCTTGTAAGCCTTTACTCTTACGAAAAAGTAATCTGAAAAGTTACAGCCATTTCTCTCATTCTTCTGTTATTCTTTGCGATTCTCCATACATAGTTCTTCATTTTTCTTCATCTTTTTCATCTAATTCATAATAGTTAATATGGTATCGAGCCAGTGATTCTGTTGTGGGGTTACAGTGTCGTGTTTCTAAAGAAGTTCTGAGTTCAAATTTGGGTTCTTGGGCGGTGCTGATCGGAAGTGCTTTTTGGCTTTTTGGCGGTGATATATTCTGAAGGTGTTGTAGTGTGTTTTGGAGATCTCGATCTTAGGTGAAAAGTTCTGAATTTCTCCCTTTTTGTACATTTGCTGTGATCAATTCTTGAACACTTAAGAAAAAAAAATGGAATTTTTGTTTCTGGGTTCTTTCTTGAAATTTTTCTCTTTGGTTGTCTATTGTTTGATTTCACGAAGATAAATTGTTGTTGGGCATGAAGCCATTAGTAGCTAAAGATTGTGGGCATGAAGCCATTAGTAGTTAAAGATTGAGGGCATGAAGCCATTTCAGTGATTTTATGTGAAGATTAGTTAATTGAAATTTTGATGGCACAAAGTCATTTATGTGAAATTTGAAGTATTTCTTGATAATATGTGTTTCTTGAAGTATTGAGAAGATATTAGTTCTTGATCAAACTATAAATCTTGCAAATAGTAATGGCATCTTCTTCTGTCAAAATTGAAGCGCTTTTGGGAATGTTGACAATTAAGTTGAATGACAAGAATTTTTTGAAATGGGTTTTCCAGTTCAAATATGTTCTAAATGGGTATAAGTTGTTTGATCACTTTGATGGGTCAGCTAAGTGTCCAGCAAAATTCCTGATTAGCATTGATCATGGTGTTACAAATGAAATCTCTGATGCATACAAAGAATGGGAAGCTGTTGATCTTGCTCTCTTGAGTTTGTTGATTGCTACATTGTCTGATGAGTCGATTGAGCATGTTTTGGGATCTAGGACTGCTCATGAGGCTTGGACTAATCTTCAAAATAGGTATGCTTCCATCTCTAAAGCAAGGGTGAATACGCTAAAGACTGAGTTTTAGACTATGCAAAAGGGTGGTGATTATATAGATCAATATTTGTCCGAGCTCATAAATATTAGAGAACAGTTAATTGATGTGGGTGAATTTGTGACTGATAATGATTTCATTGTTGCTACTTTGCCTGGTTTACCAAGGGAATACTCTGTGATTAGAATAATGATCTTTACAAGAGATACTACTATGTCTCTAAGGGAATTTATAGAGCAGTTACTATGTGTCAAAAGGGAGGCTGAGTCTGTGGTGGCTGGCTTATCTAAAACAACTTATGGAATGTATGTGCAAGGGAATGTTGCCTCTACTTCACAATCTATAATGACTCAAGGGTTTTCAAGTAATTCTGATGAGGTTGCATATACTGGAGGGATTCTTACATGGATTCCAAATGGAGTACCATCTTTTAGAGTGCCACATCAGGAGGCATCATCGTCTAATCCTACTATACATCCACCACCACCAATGTTATTTTCTCCAAATCCTCCAGTAGTGTATCCATCACCATTTCCTGGTAGTCAGTTCCTTATGGTGCAGTCTCAGCCTCAATTGTATCCTGATTTCTTTAATATGTATGGCTTTGTTGGGAATACTAATGTACCAAGGTAGTTTTCAAATTCCAGTAATGGTACAAGACCTTTCTATGGTTCAAAATCAAATGGTAATGGTAACTTCAAATCAAACTATGGTGGCAATCATGGAAATTCATCTGGTGGAAGACAAAATGGTGGAAATTGGCAGTCATGGTCTGGAAACACTGATACTAGGCTGAATATTGTTCCTAAATGTCAGATTTGTTCCAAGATGAGGCACACTACTCCAAATTGCTGGAAGAGGTCTACCAATCTGAGTTCAAGTGGATCAATTCTAGAATGTCAGATATGTGGCAAGCGAGGACATAGTGCATTAGATTGTCACCATATAAACAATTTTGCTTATCAAGGCTCTGCACCTGCACCTACATTAACTGCTATGCAAGCTCAAGCTGCAGCCAACTTTCGTCCTAATGATTCTTGGATCATTGACACTGGAGCATCACATCACATGACAGCAGACCTGAATTCCTTGTAGCAAGTTTCTACATATGAAGGCAATGACAAAATAACAATAGGCAATGATGAGGGTTTGCCTGTAAAACACATTTGTTCTGCATGTTTGAAGACATTACCTCATTCATTAATTCCTGATAAATGTGGTACTTGTTCCAACCATTGTTGTTAGCCTCTTATCTGTCAAACAAATGTGTCAAGACAATTATTGTTGGTTCATATGTGATGACACTAACTTCTATGTGCAGGACAAGGTAACTAAGGCTGTAATATACCACGAAATGAGTAGTTATGGTGAGTTGTTTCAGATTCCGATCAAGATGTTTTTGAAGAATCTATCTTCTCTAGTTCAAAAGTCAACTGCTTTGCTTGGTCAGAAGGTTAAATCGACAGTGTGGCATCAAAGACTAGGCCATCCTAGTAATGAAGTTCTATTTGTTATGTTGCAGCAATCAAGTATAGTTAGTCATTCTGATGATAAACAACATGTACGTTCCTATTGTATATCTAGAAAAATGTCTAGATAACCATTCTTAGATAGGAAGGAACAATGTAGTTTTCCATTTCAGAAGGTACATTCAGATCTCTGGGGTCTTTCACCAACTAAGTCTTTAGAAGGTTTTAGATATTATGTTAGTTTTCTTGATGAGTTTACAAGACATGTATGGATTTTTCCCTTGATCAATAAATTAGAAGTGTTTGGTATCTTTCAGAATTTCTATAATTTTGTTTATACTCAGTTTGATGCTAGAATTAAATGCTTGCAAACAGATGGGGATGAAGAGTTTGGTAGTAAACAGTTTGATGCTTTTCTGCAAAATAAGGGAATTCTTCATATGATCTCATATCCATACACACCTCAGCAAAATGGAATTGCTGAGAGGAAGCATAAACATATCATAGAAACAACTATAACCTTGATGATAACTACTCAATTTCCTCAAACCTTATGGTTTCATGCTTGTGCTCACTCTGTGTTTTTAATAAATAGGATGCCATGTAAGACCTTGGGAATGAAGTCCCCTTATCAGTTGTTATTTAAGGTCAATTCACAACCATAAGGACTGGAAATATTTGGCACCGTTGTGTATCCTTACATCAGGCCTTATAATGTTAATAAGCTGCAAACAAGAGCATCACTGTGTGTTTTTGTTGGCTATGCACTAGGATATAAGGGTGTTATATGCTATCATGTACAAACTAAGAAGCTGATATACGCATGTAGTACATGATGAGAGTGTGTTTCCCTATAAGACTAGTAGTACTTCACATTGTCAAATTCAAGATACTTCTCAGCCAGTAACTTCATCAAGCAATCCAGTAGTAGTGACTATTCCATTTCAGCCAAGACAGGGTGTATTTGAATCAAGATCTCTGGAACATGAATCAGTGGACATTGGTAATTCAAGTTCAGACAGAGACTCTGCACAAGAATCAACTACTTTATATATTATTGCAGTATCACAACCATCTGAAACAACTCACTCCCTTCCAGTTACAGCCTCAATGTTACCTATCTTGGATCCTGCACAATTAGCGGTACATCTACCCTTTGATACTTTTTTATCTTCTAATTTGCATACTGATAATACAGTGCACAGAATAAGTACAAGGTTAGAAACTGGAACCGTACAAGGGAAGAATTATTCAAGTTATATTGCTACTCTTCCTCAATTAACAACTCTCAAGATTGATGATCAAGATCAGTATGCAGTTGGAGGTTTCTCTTTTGTGTCTCAATGTAGTGATATAGCAGAACTTACATCTTTCAAGAGTGCTGCAACAAATGTACATTGGCAGAAGGCAATGCAGGATGACTTTGATGCTTTAAAGAGACAAGGAACTTGGATTTTGGTGCCTCCACCAAAACATAGATCAATCATTGGTAGTAAATGGGTCTACAAGTTGAAGAAGAATCCAGATGATTCTATTTCAAGGTACAAGGCACGTTTAGTGGCACAAGGGTTCAGTCAAGAACATGGTTTAGATTATTTTGAAACCTTCAGCCCTATTGTTAGACATACAACAGTTAGGTTGATCATATCTCTTGCAGCACATTATAAATGGGAGTTAAGGCAACTCGATGTCAAGAATGCATTTTTGCATGGTGATTTAGAAGAGGAAGTATACATGAAGCAACCTCAAGGTTTTGTGGATTCATCTAAGCCAAGTCATGTCTGCAAACTTGTAAAGTTTCTATATGGTTTGAAATAGGCATCGAGCGCCTGGAATGCTAAGTTCACAGGCTATCTTATTGCAATGGGGTTTCAAATGTCCCAAGCTGATACAAGTCTCTTTGTTAAGCATGATGACTATATGTTGATGACACAATATAGATAGGGTCCAATGCTTCAAAGGTGCAATCTGTCATTCAAGAACTTGGTGATGTGTTCGACTTAAAAAACATGGGCAAGTTATCTTACTTTATGGGATTACAGGTTGAATACAAGGCCAATGGGGATATTTTTATCAACCAATCAAAGTATGCAAAATATTTAGTTCATAAGGCTGATATGGACAATTGCAAGCCTAATGTAACTCCATGTAAACCTCAAACACAGTTTCCTGCCTCTAAAGGTACTCTTTTGGATGATCCAGTACATATAGGAGTTTGGTTGGTGCTTTACAGTACATAACCTTTACCAAACCTGATTTATCATATGCTGTTAATTTAGCATGCCAATATATGACGAGTCCAACATATGAACATTTTGGGTTTGTCAAGAGAATTTTGAGATATGTGCAGGGCACCATTCATTGTGGTATTACGTATTCATCATCTTCAGACAATTCTATAACAACTTTCTCAGACTCTGATTTGGCTGCAAACCCTAATACTAGAAGACCGGTCACTGATTTTGTAGTCTTAAAGGGGCAAAATCCGATGTCATGGCAATCGAAGAAACAATCCTCAGTGTCTAGAAGCTTGACAGAGGCTGAATACAAAGCACTTGCACACTGTGCTGCAGATGTAGCTTGGATCAGACTTTTGTTGAAAGATTTGCATCAGTTTATTTCTTAACCACCTCTACTTCATTACAACAATTTATCTACTCTAGATCTGTGTTCAAATCTAGTTTTTCACACAAGGATCAAGCACTTTGACACAAATTTTCATTTTGTTAGAGAGAAGGTTCAAAGAAAAAACTTACAAGTTCAATATGTCTCAACAGAACACCATATTGCAGATATTCTAACAAAGGGATTGCATGGTCCAGCCTTATTCAAACATTGTTGCAATCTCAAGCTTGGTAAACCCAGCTGAGATTGAGGGGGGATGATAAGTGTAGACATGTGTCATTAGCAAATTGAGTGTTTGCCATGTCAGCTAAATATAGTTGAGAATTGTTGGTAGTTAGCTGAGTTATTAAAAAGTTAGTTAGATGGTTAGAGGTGAGCTATCATTATGCTATATATAGCATACCTTGTAAGCCTTTACTCTTACGAAAAATTAATCTGAAAAGTTACAGCCATTTCTCTCATTCTTTTTTCCTTCTTTGCGATTCTCCATACACAGTTCTTCATTTTTCTTCATCTTTTTCATCTAATTCATAATAGTTAATAGTTTTAGGTGTGTGGGTGTGTGTGTGCAGCTCGACAAAATAGGGAAAGAAGAGTGAGAGAGATGAGTGAGGGAGAGAAGAAAATGAAATTAAAAGAAGAATGAGAGAGAAAGAACTCTCGGGGAAGAAAGGGACACCCCAGAAAAATGGGGTAGGGGGACATGTGTCAACTAAGGGAGGTCCAAAATGGGGAAATATCTCCAATTGTGAAATTACCTAAATGCCCTTGACGTTCAAAAATTTGTAAAAACTTCCTTTTAGTTCTGAATTCAATTCCGATCGCGCCTACACGTTCGTATCGACGAGTAAAATGTGAATAAATTAGAAGTCAACATTTTTTCCCCGAAGGGCATTTGATAAAATCACACCTTTAAAATTATAAAAACAGTAAAATTAGGGACGGGTTGTTATAAATGTCCCTAGATTATCTATTCAGTTTAGGGAGGTGAGATTGTGGGAAATTTAATAAAATCACACCATGTTTTGTCCTGAAGATGTCAAGGAAGCCTAGGCCTTATTTTCTAATCGACAGGCTCTTTGAAAATGACCTTAATGTATTTCCTGCCAATGCTCAAGTGGATGAGGATGTTAAGGGAGATCTGCAAGAAGACATCATGGTGTGCTTCCTTTAGGCAGCAATGTATGAGGATGAGTAGACAAACCAGAACCATCAAAACCAAAACAATAATGAAGAGGTTGAAGTGGAGAACCAGGAGGGCTGGACTCAAGTTCTTGTCATGAGGAAGAGTAATACTACCAGAGGAAGGGGTGATTCTACCTTCAGAGATTCTAGGACTTTTAAAGAAGTTGTTCGGGGTACTGAAGAGGAAGACATTTCTTCAACCTAAAGGATGAGAGGTACTTGCTGAATAAGGGTAAATGAATTGGTTGACAGTTTGTTTTTGTTACAACAACAACAACAACAAAGCCTTTTCCCACTAAGTGGGGTCGGCTATATGAATCCTAGAACGCCATTGCACTCGGTTCTGTGTCATGTCCTTCGTTAGATCCAAGTACTCTAAGTCTGTTCTTAGAGTCTCTTCCAAAGTTTTCCTAGGTCTTCCTCTACTCCTTCGGCCCTGGACCTCTGTCCTGTAGTCTCATCTTCTAACCGGAGTGTCAGTAGGCATTCTTTGCACATGTCCAAACCACCGTAACCGATTTTCTCTCATCTTTCCTTAAATTTTGACTACTCCTACTTTTCCTCGGATATCCTCATTCTTAATCTTATCCTTTCTCGTGTGCCCACACATCCAATGAAGCATCTTCATCTTCAGTACACCCATTTTATGTACGTGTTGATGCTTCACCACCCAACATTCTGTGCCATACAGCATCGCCGACCTTATTGCCATCCTATAAAATTTTCCCTTGAGCTTCAATGGTATATGGCGGTCACACAACACGCCAAATGCACTCTTCCACTTCATCTATCCAGTTTATATTCTATGGTTGAGGCCTCCATCTAATTCTCTGTTCTTTTGCAAGATAGATCGTAGGTAGCGAAAGCGGTCGCTCTTTGGTAATTCCTGATCTTCGATCCTCACCCCTAACTCATTTGGGCCTCTCTATTTGCACTGAACTTGCACTCCATATATTTTGTCTTTGATTGGCTAAGGCGAAGACCTTTAGATTCCAACACTTATCTCCAAAGGTTAAGCTTCGCATTTACCCCTTCCTGAGTTTCACCTATCAACACTATATCGTCTGTGAAAAGCATACACCAAGGAATATCATCTTGAATATGTCACGTTAACTCATCCATTACCAATGCAAAAGGGTAAGGACTTAAGGATGAGCCTTGATGTAACCCTACAGTTATGGGGAAGCTTTCGGTTTGTCCTTCATGAGTTCTTACCACTTTAGAAAATAATAAGACTTTTAACTTTAAAGAGATTGAGGAGTGGTCCAGAATAGATTATTGGATTGCGAATCTTATTTTGGACCCTCCTTTTAGGAGTTGGCTAACAAATATTGGTAACGAGACTTTCATGTATGATAAACAATATGTAATGTTGATGGAGGTTGTAGGAAATTTAAATACTGGACTGAAAGAGGATGGTCCTAAAGAGGCACAAGTTGTTGGTAAGATGAATGAGATGAATAGTGAGAAGTGATCATAACATTTTGTTTTGGTCCTATAATTGTGTTTTTTCTCTCTCTGGCCAATCTTATTCAAGATCAACTAAGAGATTTTTTAATCTCCAACCGTTGGGCTAAAAGTCAAATTTTTTAGCCCGGACAATTTAGCTTTTAACCCAGAAACAGCTTTTCTGCTCCAACCCTTCTAGCCTAAAATTTTAGCTCGAGATTATTAAAGAATGAATTTAGGCTTTTTTTTTAAAATAAATATGTAGACTATCGTAAATTAATTTTATGAACATTTTAATCTAAAAATATTTAAATTCCAATAAATATTGAAAAATCACTAAATTTTTCACAAATCAAGCCTTCAACTTATGCAAAAAATACTTAATAAACCACATAAACTTAATACAACCGATAATTCATAAACCACATAATTAATAAACTACATAAACTTAATGCAAATGACAATTAATAAACTTAATTAATAAAGCACATAATTCATACACTACATAAACTTAATAATCATATCTACCATCTTCACTTGGTGATGGACTTCGTACAGGACTTGGGATATAGGGTTCGGAGGATTCATCATCTTGAAACATACTCCTTGAGGCAGACTTTCGCAAAATTTCCTTTTGCTTACCACGTAAGAACTTCTTCATCTCTGGAGTGTATTTGCTGAGGTCCTCCATCATCAAATTAATTTCAAACCTATCTTGCTCCCTATCCGAGATTTCCTTCATTTGCAAACGCATTCGGGCTGTTTCTTCTTGGCGAGCACTATGGGTTTCGTTCAATTTTGCAATTCCAGTAGCAAAATGTCCACTCATCGGATCTTGGGACTTCCCTTTTCTCTTTGCTTCCTTTTGCTTATCTCTTCCCGGGGGCCTTGCAAAAGAAGGAGATGGGGTCATTTCATCGACACCTTCATCTCCGGCATTTGTCTGTGCGGCTTCACGTTGAAATAATCTTCCCCATTGTTAGTTCGCATCGGTTCCCCACCTCGGACAATCCTTGAGGACGTCCCAAGCATGTTGCAACTTAAAAACTTGATTTTTTGGTGTTACTCTTGTCTTGTAAATTTCCATTGCTTTGTCACCCTATGCAAAAAATACATAAAAATAATTAGCTGCAAAATAATATTATGTACATGACAAATAAAATATTAAGAACAAAACTCACAATTTCTGTGGCGCTTCTTCCACTAGCCATGCCAACCATGACTCTCTCCAAGCTTCCCTTCCATAAAGTGCATGCTTTGTTGATAGTCTTCCACCGATCATAAACACCACCACCATCATTCCCGCCACCATTGCAGTTTTCTTGAAACTTTACAATGATTTTATCCCACAAAACCTTCTTGTTTTGATTTGTGCCAACTGCACCATCTTTGCTAACAAAAATCCGTGCCAAGCATAAAGCAACATCTTCCTCACAAGTCCAATTACGACATCTAATATGCTCTCTTGCCATGTTGAACAATTTGGAAATGGAAAGAAATGGTAGAAAGATAAATTGGAAGAATTGTAGGAGAAAATTGAGTTTTGTGTGGATGTTTGAACAAATACATGGGTATTTATAGAGTTTTTGGGTGAATTTTGAGTTAAATTATTTTAGCCGTTGGATTTAAATTTGGGCCGTTAGATCTTTTTTTTTACCGTTAGATTTGATTATATTCGATATCAGCTGTTGGATTCAATGTATTTTAAAATAACATATTCTAAAAAAAATTAAATTTGAATCTGGACCGTTGGATCAACCAACAGTCCTTAAAGCCCAGCCCTTGGATTAAAATTATAGCCGTTGGGATTCTTTGGGTGGCCGGCACACGGTTGACAGCGGGGCCCACCCCTGTCAGGAAAGCTTTGCAAGCCCACCGCGTGGGGCGCGTTGGAGCGTGGGCGGGCCGAGACTGGCCCAATTGCCAACGAGTCCACTAGCATGGGGGGGTGAATTTGGGGGGGGGGTGGTATTTGGCCTAGCTTTGGCAATTGGCTTTTAGCCCAATGTTTTAGCATGGGTTGGGTGGTGATTGGGGGGGGGAATAAATGGGGAAATTTGGCTTTTAGCTCATCATTGGAGTTGGTCTTAGAGTGTGTGATGTAACTGTGGATAAAATGTGGATTTAGGATTTAATCTGTCAACTGGTGCCCAATAATATTGCATATAAATTTTTTACCATTCATATTCCCTTACAGGATAAAGAGGATGAATTCATTTGGGGACCTTCTCCACATGGAAAATTCTCTGTCAAATCATCTACTTGGATTCAAATTAACGAGCATTGCAATACTTCTTATAACTTAACAAATTTGGAAACTTAATATGCCTCAAAGTTAATTTTTTTTGCTTGGTTACTTATAAGATTCAGACGTTCTACAAATAAAAGATTAGGTAAACACAATCGCAATAGTCAAACTGTTTGTCGTTTATGTAGAATGATGATGAGGACCAGTTACATCGTTTTGTCAAATGTAATCATACTCAGGAGTCTGGAAACTGTTTAATAACATTGCTCCTCCATCCTTAGTGACAAACATTAGTGATTGGTTAAACAGTCTCTCTGCTAGGGATAAAGATGACCCCTCTGACATTAGAAATCTTTATTCTTTGCTGGCACATGTGGAATGATAGAAATTGTTATGTTTTTAGATAGATTAAGCCTCATCCAGTCTGTTGTCTTATGGTGGTTGTTATGGTGGGAAAGGACTTCCAGAATACAAACCTAAAGAAAACAAATAGCAAACCAAAACAAACAACAAACCCCATCAAGTGGAAGGCACCTGCAGAAGGAATTTTTTAACTCAACTTTGATGGATCGGTGAAGAGGAATTCTGCTGTTGCGGGATTCATCATTGAAATCATCATGGACAGCCTTCTGTTGTGGACCTAGTAACATTACCACTGCGGAAGCAATAGCTCTTCCTGATGCATTGAATTTAGCCAAACAACGTTGACTCAGCAAGGTCATTGTGGACAACAGACTGGTGAACTAAAACTATTGTGGCGGACATAAAATGGCTGACTTCCTCTTTTAATTCGGTAGAGTGGAACCATGTCTACTAGGAAGCAATATTTACTACTGATGCCATAACCTCTATTGGGCCCAACTGGAATAATATGTATATTTTGGATGGTTGTATTCCTCAGCAAGCTAGGAATGCTTTTTGTATGACTCTAGAGATCTCAAGTGCTTGCGAGGCTTCTCTTTAAATTAATTCTTTTTTTACCTGAAGAAAAATTAATGTGTGCAAGACAAGTCCACATAGCATTCATTGAGCTCGAAAGACAAATATGGGAAGGTATGTGGGGAAGGTAACTAGCATTCTTCAATGTTTAATTAGAATCACATGCCTTTATCTTAAATTTGTTTAGATTAAACATTTGTTGATTCTTAATTTTATATGAAGGTGCTTTACTTTTGATCAAACTCAATGTTCACGTATATTCTTTATTTAAACGCTTTTTATATCCATATTAAATTAGTTTTTATGTCAAAATTCTTTGAATAATTTTAATTAGTTGCTATATTTGTAGAATCTCATCCCTTCTCAATTTAAGGATTCAACTCTCTATAGGAGGTAAGTTTTTCATATACATAACACACAGACTTCTCTTTTCTTTTTCTTTTTTTTCCAACTTGTACGGTTGGTTAATATTTTCAATTTAATTAAGTCGTATTGGTACGTTTTGACAATCTAATATTCTTATTGCATAATAATTTTTGTAATATAGTGATTGATATGTTTGATATTATTCAGTGTTGATTGATACGTTTAATTCCAACTTGGAACGTTTGATTTTATATACAGTGGTTGATTGGTACGGCTATTCCCACTTTTGGTACATTCCGTTTTATACACATTTTTTATGGTGATTATATTAATACATTTATACTCGTTTATTTTTACTTGTCCATAAATGGTACATTTGTATTTTTGTTACATTTTTTTTTCTTATAACGTATTAATATAAATTTCTCTATATGGTAAAGAAAAATCTATAGAAAAAATGTTTTAATTATCCCGGTTATTTTGTTAGTGGAAACAGAGAAGGCTAGATGTAGGAAGGTTAGTTATCTTTAAATAAACTAGCATATGGGCACATACAATGTGTGTGAGAAATTTTTTTTATTTTTCTTTTTGAAATAGAAAGAGAGTGATAGAGAATGTGTGAGTGAGAAGTTTTTTTTTTATTTATTTATTTATAATTAGAGATATGTTAGGATTACATGTAGGTGAGGCTTTGAAGAAAGAAAAAAAATAAAATTTGGTTGTGTGAAATTACATTTTTGCTCCATATTTCTTATTCATGTTTTGTTTTAATTAGAGGGTTAAACTGGTAATTTCATAACGTTTTGGTTGACAATGAGTGTTTTATTAATTAGTAGAGATAATGTCACATCCCGGCCCGGGTCCACCATATCCCGGGCCCGTTCCACCACCGTAGTACGATATTGTCCGCTTTGGGCCTACCATTCCCTCATGGTTTTGTTTTTGGGAACTCACGAGCAACTTCCCAGTGGGTCACTCATCCTGAGAGTGCTCTGGCCTCCTTCTCGCTTAACTTCGGAGTTCCTACAGAACCCGAAGCCAGTGAGCTCCCAAAATGCCTCGTGCTAGGTAGGGATAAGAATATACATTTAAGGATCACACCTGTCTTGACTTCGGTCGGGGTGTGTCAGATAATTGATCTCATTTTCTTTAACATAAAGACTTTTAGAAAAAAAAAATATTATGAGACATGTGGGTCCAAAGTTATAATAAAAAATTTAATCAAATTTCTAAAAACAACAAATTTTCAGTATTATTAATTTACTGAAATGTTTATATCAAAATGCCCCAACTATGGTTGAAAACACACTTTCTAAATTATCCTTTTGTTTAATTTTAAACACTTGATCGAATAAACCTAAAAATAATTAACAAATGACAAAAATAAACAGGCTCGTGCTAAGAAAAAAAATACTGAAATACTTCATTAGTGTAGTATTATTTATCACATATTTGTATTGTCTCTCTAATAGAAATAGGGTTCATTAACACATAAGGTCTCATCGATTAAAAAATTAGTATAAATATATATATATAGGTAAACGAGTATATACAAAAATAGCTTTAATTTAAGCTTGCAGCTTCAAATCTTGTTCACTAACAAATGTACCATGGAAGCCATACGGAACCCTAGCAGGCAATCTCACCAACGCTACTTGTTTCATGCTTGAAGCTTCCAATATCACCAACTCCGAACTCTCCTCAACTTCATCCCTCACAAACCCCATTATAAATCCTTCGTCATCGTCTTCACCGTGGTGTGCCATTCCACCATTGCTCTGTCGGGGCACGTACAGCGGTTCTCCGCCAAACCGACCGGACCCATACATATACTTACTCACCGAACCGGTTTCCGAATCCACCTTAGCAATACCCGAACACTTGGGCCACGGCTCAGCTATAGCCATATACACATACTTGCTCTTTTGTCCTACCACTTGTTTGTTCACCTGTCCTACTTCCAAATTCAAACTCGGGACGAGAACCCGCCGGGTTGACTCACGAGTCCTCAAGTTCATCCGGATCTCTGTCAACTCAGCACGAATTGGGTTATTCCCTTGCTCGTTGAATATTGAATCCGGTGGGTCCATGCATGACCCAATGACAACAACAGTCGGGTCACCCGCGTCCGAAATCTCTTCCCATGAATTGCACAAATGGAAGCAAAAACAATCGGGCACGTCAATCCAGCAGATGCCCGATTCGTCCACGTCCCCCTTTGGTAAAATTCCAAACCGGGACGTCTTGCTCCGGTCGTAGATCACAGGCGAACCGCCCTTAATCATTTTGGATAACTTAAATACCACTTGCTGATCCGGAATCACCACATAATTTTGGGTTATCGCAAAGTCATGCACCATGGTAGGTTGGTCTAGCGTGATGTCCACGTCACGTGATTTTATCCCGCACGTGCTAAACCTGAAGTACTTGAGGTGCGGCTTCTTCACCACGTCGTAACTGAGCGCGTGGAGCTCACCCGTTCGGGGGTCCACCTTAGGATGAGCAATCATGGGTCGGTCCAATCCACCGTTAAAATCGAACCTTCCGATTGTTTCCAGATCACCGTCGCCCTTGATCTTAACACTGTACGGGAGATCATCCTCCGACATGGCTAATAATCGTCCGTTGAAATAAACCAAGCCGGCATTAGCGACGCCGGTGCCACGTGAGCTGTCTACCAAGCCGATAGCTGCTCGAGCCATGAACAAACCAAGCCGAGCCAAACCCGAGTGACCATGAAGCTCCCCAATCGGCTTGGGAAAAATGGACCTGCCCAGCATGGCTTCTTGCTCAAGTCGGCTCGTGCGTGTGTACCTACAGCTGTAGCTGGCTCGATTTGACGAGCCGAGAGTGAGGGCGTGAATCATACCGTCCCCATCAAACAAGTGGTGTCCGCCCGACGGCGGAAACATAGGGTTCGCGCCGTTTCGGACATAAACACCACGTAAGCAATCAGGGATTTGTCCCACAACCTCGAGACCGTGATGAACCGGACACTCTTGAACCGGCGCAAAATTCCCGGATATTTGGACAGCCGGGTCAATGTTTTTGGGCAAAGCATGCTTCTTTTCTAGCGGCTCGATTAGTGATGTTTCTCCTGCGTCTAGGAGTGAGGCTGCTAATTTTTTAAAAGGGTTTAGGCGAGGTAGGTTAATATTTGGTTTTGCTGGGTTCACTTGCGGTAATGGTTCAGTGTTTGGGGGTGGCAAGGGTTGCCTTGGTGGTTTTTGGGTTTTATGGGTTAGGGTTTTTTTGGATGGATTGATGAGGATTTTGCATGTGATTTGTGTTGTGGCTGTGTAAGTTTGGCAGGCATTTTGGAGAAGGGCGGGAGAGGGTGGTGATGTAGTGGTGGTGAAGTGCAAGGCATGCATAACTGAAAAATCAGAGAGAGAGAGAGAGAGAGAGAGAGAGAGAAAGAGAGTAAGTAGGTGTGTGGGAGGAGAGAAATGGCGAGCGAGTGGTGGTTATATAGTAGAAGTGGAGAGTGTGAAGTGAGGTGTTATGTCAAATATTCAGACTAGCTAGAGGAGACGCTGACCCACGGGCAAATGGTATGAGAGGATCACTCAACAAAAAAAAATAAAAAATTGAGACTTTTTTTAGGTGGGAGATGAACTACTGGATAAGAAAATTATTATTCTATTATTAGCTTTGTCGAAGGCCTATGAAAAGAATATATACAGACGATGTAATTACTGCAATTACTGTAGTGCAAGTTTATGGTGGTATATAATAAAGGCCCTTGCCTATGGAGATTACACTTGTGTAGTGTAGAAGATGGTTGGGAACACGTCACTATCTGTTCCTTTCTTTGTACCAAAGAAAGAGATACGAAAATTGACACGTATTATGTATATTGCTATATCCATGCAAGGCCACGTATCACTCCAAAACATATATATATGCGTATTAGTGGTAAGATGAGATGAAGTATATCCGATTCGAACCTGCGCTACTGTTTAACTTTATAAACTACAAAGCCTATGTGTCGTGCAAATCGAATAACTAAATACTAACTATGTTCTTTTATAGTTGATTAGTGGTATAGATACGTTAAGTTGCTACCAAGCTTTGGCCGTGGAATGAACACTTTTGCATTCGAGTTCTGCTAACTTGAAGACAAGGTTATGCTATTTGGTGTGAAGTTCAATAATGGTTTGCCTTCTAATGTGCTGAACACTAACCTAGTAACACTTCGCTTTGTCGAAAAAGCTTAATAAAGTGACCTTGTTTAGTGAGAGATTCAAAACTCCTCACTGGTAGAGACTTGGATAAATAACCGAAATACTAGTGTTGTTTAACCAAACATAAAGTACTCCTAGACCGATTGATTCTACAACTCCATTGATGTTTAACCAAACTGAATATAGCGACAGCTTGTTACCCATTGATTTTAACCAAACATAATATTGGCTAACGGAGGGGTTAGTGAAGAAGTTAGTATTTATCGCAAGGGTATGAGAGGATTCCGCAAAGAGAATTTGCTTATGTGTTGAGTAGAAGGTCGTCTCTAAGTTGTAAGATCACTTATATTTATAGGAGTCAATTTTGTGATGGTCAAATCTGCTGAGTAGCAGAGCCCTGATAACATTGCAACTTCTCGACATATCCTTATTATACTTGGAATTATCCTTGACTAATGCTCAATAACCATAATGTCTCTGCCACTTCCACATGAATCATGACTCTGAATCTGGTCTCAGTATACGATCAATTCATACTCTATCCAAAAACGAATTTTGATTCTTAAACAGTTAATCTCAATCTACTGTAAACCATTGATCCTCGAACAATCCTACTTTGACTAAAACTTGGCCACATCAAAGCCAAATCCTTGACTAGTCTTATGTCCAGGACTCAGCTATTTTAGCACTACTACTTCTTAACAGAACTGAATAGAATCAAGAAATCTTTGAAATGAAAATCTAAGAAAGCAAGCAAGCAAGAAATTTGGAGAGAGAAAGAGAGAATTGAACAGCGAAGGAAGAAGAAGAGTCAATCGTATTTAATGAATCGGTTACAACATATTACTACACTTATATCCCAACAATTCTAACTAACTTGTCTATATGGCAATCATCTACATCTCTCCTTAACCAATCAACAAATGCCACCTGTAATCAATTAACAAATGCCACATGTAATCTTATTACATTTCAGCTATTAACCCCCTCTCAATCTCAGCTGGGATGTCCAAGGCTGAGATTGATACAATTCTTGACAAATGTAGGACTATGCAAACCCTTAGTGAGCACATCAGAAAGATGAGTTCATTTGTAATGCTTTACAAGCCATCTTATTGATCTAATACACAACATGTGCACATGAATGAAACCAGAATTCTTGAGATAAACCAGCAACATTCATCAAGGTTATTGCTATTTCGACTATATACCTATGCCTCATTTCAACAAAACCATTTTGTTGAGGAGTGTAGGGACAGGAAACCTAATGAATCATCCCCTTTGACTATATAAATTCCTTAAAAGAATTACTTAGAAACTCTCCACCTCCATCTGATTGTAAACACTTAATATGAGCTCCAAATTGTACTTCAACATATTTATAAAACTTTACAAATAATGAGAACACTTCTGATTTATTATAAAGTGGGAAAATCCACATGTATCGTGTACAATCATCAACAACGACAACATAGAACCTATATCCCTCTATGTATTTTATAGAATAAGGTCCCCAAACATTAGAGTGTATCCTATCAAAAGGTAAAACACACCTAGAAGCATAATTGGAGAAAGGTTTTCTAGTAATTTTCCCATGAATACAATCACTGCACATTGTATGCTTATTATTTGTTGATATAGGAATATTAGACTTAGCTAGCATAACTGCCAAGACTTCATTTGTAGGATGCCCTAGCCATTGATGCCATAGAAAAGATCTTACTAGCTGTCCAATAAATGCACTCGGAGCTTTCCATGAAGACACAGGAATCTGAAACAATTCTTGAGGCCTACTCCTTCCTTTGTACAAGATCTCCCTTGTTACCTTGTCCTGCACAAAGAAATATGTGTCATCACAGATAAACCAACATCTATTGTCTTTACATAATTGTTTTACACATAGAAGATTGACAGCAATGGATGGGACATGTAACATATTCTTCAAAATGATATAATTATATGGTGTTTTGACAATTGTTGAACCAATATTTTGAATTGGCAAACCTTGACCATTGCCAATCTTAATTTTCTCTAAACCTTCAAATGGAGCAACTTGATTTAGACTAGCAAGATCAGAGGTCATGTGATGGGAAACTCCAATGTCCATAATCCAAGTTGCAGTATTAGAATATGATGGGGAAGCTTGAGCAGTCATTCCTTGCATTGCAGGTTGCCCTTGATAAGACAAATCATGTATAGGCATATTATGTTGAATAACATGAGTTGCAAGAGCTGGTACTTGATAGGAATAATGAGCAGCAAAGTTTTGTGGCTGTGGGATTACATGAGGCTGACCTTGATTCATGGAAGCAAGAGAATTAGGTGGTCCAGATGGCTGATATGAATAATTGCCCCTATGATAGCACTCCAATGCAGAATGACCCTTTTTCCCACAGATTTGACACTCAGTGTTGAAATGTGGGAAAGTACTTTGAGAATTCCTGTAAAAACAATTAAGAGCCGTATGCCTTCTTCTTTGGTAAATCTGACACTTATAATGCATTTTAGTTCTTGACTTAGTATTTCCATTCCAACCATTATTGCTTCTGTAACTGTTAAATCCCTTGCCTTTATACCCTGACCTGTAATTACCATTACCTCTTGGTTGTCCACCACTGAAAACTCTCTATTGTCCTCCATTAAAAATTGATGAAGATTGATGATGTCTGAAATTATTAGGTGGAGAATCCATATTACCTACAAAGCCAGCATTAGAACCAAAAGAATTTTGATCTTCAAAATATAGAGGTTGGCCCATTTAAGACTGTGAAAGAAATGACCCTTGTTGTGGTAGAGAACTAGAAGTGATAACACCTCCAGTACTTGATGGATCACTTGCAGATGAATTAGAACTCGATGCTCCATTACTATAATGAGAACTCTGACAAGCATTATTACTATGCATATACAATGCAGTCATATTTTGTGTTAAAGAACTCAAAACCATATCATTTTCCCTTTCAGCCCTTAATAACAGTGCCCTGAATTCTTTCACGGTAACAGTGGACTCTCTTGCAAGTATCACAGTTCTTATCGTAGCATATTCTTTTGGTAGACCAGCAATAGCAGCAATCATGGCATCATTATCTGATATGTATTCTCTGACAGCAATCAATTGGTCCCTTATAGACTTAATCCTTAACAAATACTTATCCATAGAATCACCACCTTTTTGCACTATATGTAATTCAGTTTTCAGATTATTCACACCTATCTTAGACACCGATGCATATTTATCTTCAAGATTAGCCCATGCTTCAACATCATTTTGCACCCAATTACATGCTTGATAGCATCATCAGTTAATATGGCTATTAGCAAACTCAACAAAGACAAATCTGTAGTTTCCCATTCTTAAAAATCTAGATTCACCTCTTTGGAAACACCATTTTTAGCACTCACCACAAACTTGGGTGGACATTTCGCAGAACCATCAAAATGATCAAACAGTTTATACCCTTTAAGCACCAATTTAAATTGAAATGACCATTTAGTATAATTGTGGTCATTTAACTTAATAGTTAACATTCCCAACAATCCCTCAATTTTCACAGAAGACGAAGCCATATCTATTAAACTCCAAGAAAACAATCTTTGACAAGTCTTTCAGCAATCTGTGTACAGTCTTCAAACAAGAAATCAACTTGTAACTAATTCTTCAACTAAAGACCTTCTCGAATCACTGACATTGGCCTTCTATGATTCTTGCAAGTAAATGGCGTTGGCCTTCTCAAAATTACTTAGTACAAATCAATTTGTTAAACTACTATTATCGGCATCGGCCTTCACAATTTCATAAGCAAGAAACTACCAAACTACATTATCTCAGCCAAGTAATCAGAAATGCAAAACCATAAACTACTCAATTGCATTAAAATTTCTCAACAAATTGTCAAGAAGATATGAACACTACAGATCTCAGAAAAACAAGCATAGAACCTGTAATTTCGTCTGACTCCACTGAAGATGCCCAACAGCAGAAAATCGATGTTGAATCACAGACAGTAGTGCACAAAAAATTCCAATCGTCGATCACCAAACGCCAGAGAATTCCCCAACCAAAAAAAATACCCAATCACCAGAGAAAAACCCAATAGAAAAACTTGAATCTTCGACGAAAGAACCCAACAAATCGAATCGCAACCCACAAAAGATCCCTAGCTCGATACCATCTTAACAGAACTGAATAGAATCAAGAAATCTTTGAAATGAAAATCTAAGAAAGCAAGCAAGCAAGAAATCTAGAGAGAGAGAGAAAATTGAACAACGAATGAAGAAGAAGAGTCAATCGTATTGAATGAATCGGTAACAACAGATTACTACACTTATATCCCAACAATTCTAACTAACTTGTCTATATGGCAATCCTCTACATCTTTCCTTAACCAATCAAAAAATGCCACATGTAATTAATTAACAAATGTCACCTGTAATCTTATTACATTTCAGCTATTACTACCATGCTAATACTGCCAAGGATCAAATCGGTCGAAAATTATTAATTTAGGCCCAAATAATTACATAACATGTGTTCCCAAAATTCATCTTTTTCCATCATCTAGTGCGTCATGTTTTAGCTAGCTGGAAATATAACAGGGACCCGACCTTATTTCACACTTAATTTCCGCTTCTAACTATATAGGAATTTCAATTAATATTCACATTATTATATAAGGTGATTGAGTAAAGCATCTAGAATATATAATGTATAATGATACAAAGAGGTTTGTATTCTTACAAAAAGAAATGGAAGAATCATATTTCCTACCTTTGAAGATTCATTTTGGAATTGTTCGGGCAGGAATTTCGCTGGAGAGGGTCCCTGGCTCAAGCACACAGCTCCCCGAGGAGTTGGCACTTTGGTTAGTTGTCGGGCTTCTGCTTGTTGAAAGGCTGCAAGAGGAGGACATAGTTAGTTCTGAAAGGTGCCTTTGTGGGGCCTTAGATGTAGGCCTTGAGGCTCACAATCAGAACTAACTAAGTGCTTAGGCGTGCCACTGCCGTCTCAATATTGCAGATGTAGAACAAGTGTGTTTAAGTCGATTACTTGCACCCCAAGTTATTCTGACTTCTTGTTATCAAATGATTTTCGTAGATAGGTTAAGTCTACATTAAGTTCTTTTCTGTGCCTTAAGATCAAGGACTTTTAGTTCGTTATCTTGTATGCTTTTAAAAGGTGGAAGTCCAGATTTGACTAAGCCATCGGTTTAGTTCCCATTCAGTCTTTTATGACAGTAAAACCACTAAGTAAACCAGATCTGAGAACTAATGGAACTTTTGATCATCAAATGACTGGAAATGACTTGAATATATACTGGAGAATACATCATAATACCAGATCTATTAGTTGAAAGACAAGACAAAGAGAGTCGGGCAAGATTTCATCTTGTCGGGCAAGGTCGAACGTTTTGCAACCTCTTTTCTTTATGATTACAGAAGGTCGTGTGCTAAAAGGGGACAGATGGTAAACAAGTTTATACAAGGAGATTGATACTACGGCATCTAGAAAAGGTATCAGAGCTTTTACACCGGACAAAAGATGTCTTTCTAAGGGAACTATTACTAAAAAGGGATTGAGATGGTTAGCCAAGGCCAAATTCGAGCGGCTGAAGACCATTCTGTCAGAATACACCCTCTCGGGCTTCTTCCTTGATTGCTTGGGCAAACCCATCTGGTTGAGTTTTTCTTGTCCTGCTTTTCCAACATTAACATATGTCATCATATGCTTTGTCGCCATGTAATCACCCTCCATTGTGGTGGGTTGATCATGCTCGGCACAAAACATGGCAGATAAAACATGTGTCATGTTTACGTGGAAGTTACTAGGTCCAGGTAAGTCCTCTCTCTTGGCTCGGATATGCTCTGGAAACTCATTCAACTAGTCTTGTGCTTCTTTTGGTAGCACTAGTTCGGGCAAACCTTATTCCTGAGTTGTGCCAAAATTCTGTTGGTCCATATCTTCACAAAGGGTATCAACCAGCAATGGTGAGGGTATCCCCTTTTCGAGCGAGATAGTTCCAAAACAGATTGGCTCCTGGCTCCACCTCAGGGTTGGTATCATCACCATATCCTCTTGAGCCCTTCTCAAAATTCTGTATTTTATCAGGATGAGGAGTTTGCGACACATGATCTCCTTCCCCTTGGGTCTTGTTATTGACCTTCTTCACCTCTTTTTTACTCCTCCAATGAAGTTAATTTCTCCCTCCATGAGGCACACTCTCGAACTTTACATTCTCCGAGGTTTCTGAAGTAGTGAGGACTTTCAATGAGTTCATGTGGGCCTTACGCTGCCTTTAGACCCTCCTCATCATAGAGGCTTTCATTTCTTTGACAGGCTTCCCATCCTTTCCGACTATATACCATTTCCGCCCGAGTCGGGTAGGTTTCTTCTTCATGACCGGGTTCATTATCCTCCATTTCATTCTAATATCTCCATCGATATAACTTAGCTGGGGTAGCCTCACATCTACCCATCTTGGTATCTTGGCCTCTATGTTCTCCACTTTTTTAGAAGCTTCGTAATTTCTGAACACTTCTGACAAGCCATTTGGTTGAGAATCTTCTCCCAACCTTTGAAAGACATTCCTTGAGGTTTCTTTTTCAGTTGTTTGCTAGATACTTCTATGGGCTTCTAATTCTTCTTTCTATCTTCTTTTGATCAACTTCTGATCAATGATGGCTCTTGCTGCTGGTACTTCCAACTCACACTCACATTGGCATTTACTACACAACACCACTCATTTAATTATGGCCACTTTGGGCTTCTCGGGCAACTTGATAGCTCATTTAGTTGGCCTATCAACTTGCCTCCTTTCTGCCTTCACCTCCCAAGTGGCTTTCCCTTTCCCTTTTTTGGCCCATGTCAAGTTGATCATGTTTATGGGGGCTTCTAGAAAAGGATCAGTATCAACCATCATATTAGGTTGCGATTTTTCCAGCAACAACTTTCCTTTGACAATGAGGTTTTGTATCCAGTCTCTAAACTGGACACAGTTGGTAATGGAGTGGTTGAACGTGTAGTGCAGCTTGCAATACTTATTTCCCCTTAATTCTTCGGGCTTAGGCAGCTTTTTGGTGTTGTCGGGCACAATCACTCTTGCCCGCACTAGTTCTTCATAGATTTCTGCCGCCTTGGTTAGATCGAAGGAATAGCTTTGATACTTGGGGGGTTTCATTGGTACAAATCCACCGTCATTCATGACCACCTTCTGGTCTTTGACCGGCTGGACCGATCCCTTCATTATCCAAGGCTTAAATGGAGTGGTCATCTCCGTTGCACATATATCAATTCCATCTCTTCCACAACCATCATTCTCTTATGGCTCCAACCCTTCGAACTCCATTTGATGAATGGCAGCCTTGTTTTTGTAGAATAGGCTTTGGAGGAATGCTTTGCTTGCTGTTCCTCAATCAACAATTTCTCATACTTGGTGGCAGCAATCACCAGATCTTGCAACTCATTAAACTGCACATCATAAAACTTCTTCCTTAAGGGCAGCCTCAAGGCCTTCTGAGCAATAGCTATAAGATGGACATGTTTGATAGGAAACTGGCATCTCATCCTTGTCTTCCTAAACCTCATCATGAATTCATCGGTAGACTCATGCTCGTATTGCTTCACCTCAACCAAATCGTTGATGATCATCTCTGGCTTAATCCTGTAAAACTACTCGTGGAAAGCCATCTCCATTTACCCCAGTTAGCAATAGAATTTGGGGGTAAAAGAGAATACCACTGAGATGCTAACCCTGTCAGTAAATTCCCAAACAACCTTAACTTATAGTTAGGATTGTCTTTAAATTCCATACAATGGTTGGAGAACTTGAAGATGTGATCCCTGGAGGACACATTGTTATCTTCTCCCCTGAATGTTGGAAATGCGGGCATCTTGAAGTTAAGAAAAAAAGGATTATGCTCATCAATGAACTCCGGGTAGGGCTTCTGATAGGTGACCCTAAATAGTAGACGAGCTTGTGGCTGAGCATTTCTCACCACCATCCTTCTTAACTCAGCCAACTCATATCTGAGTTGTTGATTGGCTGTAGTATTAGGCGGGGTATGAGGAAGTTCCCATTTCTAGCTACAATCATTGCCCGAGTTAATCTCATTTCTTCCTCTATTTGGCCTTTCCTCCTTTAGTGGCCAATGGTGGTGGCCTATAAGGAAGAGGCTTGTCTGCCTTGGTAGGCTCCCCTTTCCAGCTGGATTCCCCAATCAACTGGGGAATCCCATACTTCGTTCCTTCTTGCCCGCTCTGCCCCCTACTGTTTAGTGAAAATAAAGGGTCGGGCAATTCTGCTTCTAGAATTTCTTCCAACGCCGACTGACTAGTTTTAGATCCTTCCTTGTTCTTTCCTTTATTCCATTTTTCCTCAAGTAAAGGAAATAGAGGAATAACTGGCTCCATCACAGGGATGGCTTCTCTCATCATTTCTCTAGTACGATTATTTTCTGGGGTAGAGTACTCCAGATCTAGCCTTCTTTGCAGATTCCTTGTTAGGGAACAGAGTCTGCTTACTTCCCCTCTGGTTTCTAGAGAGATTTTCTCCATACTCCTTAACACAACTACCATGGTAGCCTGCATGTCTTCATTTGTGACCTTTGCTCCTAATTTTTCCGAAGGAGTTGTGTTTTTCGTCAAGACAGGTCCTTATAGATCTTCAGAGAGATTTGCCATGTTTGATCTTGGTATATACTGGGGTGGTTTTTGTTCTATTTACCACCTGAAGGTTTGCTATGTCCTTCATCTTCTTGGCATACAAGACTTGTGGTCCCACCGGGCGTGCCAAAACTATGTTCGGGCAAGAATTTCGCTGAAGAGGGTCCCTGGCTCGAGCACACAGCTCCTTGAGTAGTTGTCACTTTGGTTGGTTGTGGGCTCCTGCTTGTTGAGAAGCTGCAAGAGGAAGACAAAGTTAGTTCTGAAAGGTGCCTTTGTGGGGCCTTATGTGTAGGCCTTGAGGCTCACAATCAAAACTAACTAAGTGCTTAGGCGTGCCACTGCAATCTCAATATGGCAGATGTCGAATAAGTATGTTTAAGTTGATTACTTGCGCCCCAAGCTATTCTGACTTCTTGTTATCAAAGGATTGTCGTAGATTGGTTACGTATATATTAAGTTCTTTTCTGTGACTTAAGATCAAGGACTTTTAGTTTGTTATCTTGTATGCTTTTAAAGGGTGGAAGTCCAGATCTAACTAAGCCATCGGTTTAGTTTCCATTCAGTCTTTTATGACAGTAAAACCACTAAGTAAACCAGATCTGAGAACTAATGGAACTTTTGATCATCAAATGATTGGAAATGACTTGAATATATACTGGAGAATACATCATAATACCAAATCTATTAGTTGAAAGACATGACAAAGAGAGTCGGGCAAGATTTCACCTTGTCGGGCAAGGTCGAATGTCTTGCAGCTTCTTTTCTTTGTGATTACAGAAGGTCGTGTGCTAAAAAGGGACGGATGGTAAACAAGTTTATACAAGGAGATCGATACTACGACATCTAGAGAAGGTAGCAGAGCTTTTACACTGGACAAAAGATGTCTTTCTAATGGAACTATTGCTGAAAAGGGATTGTAAGGTACGAACTGGCTCGAGAACAGAGTTTGTATGCTTATTTGTTTGATTGGTTGAATGTCCTTGTCTTTAGGCCCTATCTTCCCTTTTATAGGCATTTTGCCTTGGTTGTTGCAGGCCTTGCCCGAAAGCACTTCTGTTAGTCATCATCTTTTTTACATGTCCTACCATTAGAAAGTGCTTTTGGGCTGAGAGTAGGTTGATTTCCATCGGTTCTCACTTCTCTTGTAAGCACATAGCCTTTGCATTAATAAGGAGTCGTCATATCATCTTGAGATGGATGGCTGGGCTTGGTGCTGGGCCTCAGGCAAGCTTCCTCATGTTAGTTCATTTGGGCTTTCTTTCCTTTAAGTCCAAAGTTCAAATATTAATCCAAACAGGAATCCCTTTTGTTTTTGGAAAAAAGACAAATATTCCAAAATTAACTGATGAGCTAGTTTACAAATTTTTAAACGCTTTATTGTTTATAAATAGATTAAATACAAAGTTTGGCACATTCTTCCCAACTTTTATGTGATTTTTGTTTTTAACAAGGCGATAGCGTTTTAGGATTTTTTTTTATTTTTTCTATTTTGGTGGTCAAAATGTTTATTGGTTAAATAATTAAATTATTCCAATTTTTTTTCATACAGAATATATGGAAAAGATGTCATGAGGTGCAATTAAAAGATAATGATCTAATTTGGCTGAGTTAAAAGTCACTTGAATACTATTAGTTTTTTTTTCTTTATATGACAACATATATATATATAATATTTTATTCTAGATCCCTTACTCATTCACTTGAATACTATTAGTTTTATTTCCAGCTAGCTAAAAGCTGACGCATTGGATGATGGAAAGATGAGTTTTGGGAACACAGGTTATGTAAAAAAAATAATAGTAATAAAACTGTAAAAAAAAAAAATTCAAAGCATTTCTGTCAGTTATAACTGACATGAATACAATCATATTATTTAGTATAAATGTATTACTGTCGGTTATAACCGACAGTAATACATTTATATTAAGTAATATAACGTATTCCTGTCGGTTATAACCGACAGGAAATCCGACACATTTAAAAAAATTCTGGCCAACCCGGGGCTGGCTGGCTGGCTGGAAGTGGCTAGCCCTCTGGCCCTCCAGCCCTCTCCGATTCCGTGGGGCCCTCTCAAATTCCACAACCCTCTGGCCCGGCCCTCGGTTGGAGACGGTTTTCGGGCATCTGGACCCTTCGGTCGGAGATGGCCTAAATTAATAAATTTTTGGCCGATTTGATCCTCGGCAGTATCAGCGCAGTAGTAGTGCTGAAATAGCTAAGTTGTGGACATAAGACTAGTCAAGGATTTGGCTTTGATGTGGCCAAGTTTTAGTCGAAGTAGGACTGTTCGAGGATCAGTGGTTTATAGTAGATTGAGATTAACTGTTTAAGAATCAAAATTCGTTTTTAAATAGAGTATGAATTGATCATATACTGAGAACAAATAAATAGGAATTTATAATTGTATCTCGTAAAAAAAAAAAAAACTTCTTTTGTGGAATTAAACATTCCCATTCATATACTACAAGGTCAAAAATGTGTGCTCTATTGTACAATGAGTAAACCGTAAATAAATTGATAAACAATTTGGTATACCACTAAAAAGTACAAAACTTATACATGTAACAAGTGAAGACAGTTGAAGTTCTACCACAAAACCAATTGACAATATAAAGAGTAGCCTAACCTGTTATAAGCCCTTGCATGGTGTCCCTCACCAATGCGGGACTTTACCTTCACAATCTCACGCGTCTCCTCAAGTGTAACTAATTTTCAAGCCTAATAAGTAGTCAACATAAACGAAGTGACGTAGAGCACGTATGACCATTGAGCTTCACACATAATCTACATTACTCTGATACCATGAAAAAAACTAAAATTTTATCACAAAATCAATTGACATGATTTAGTCCCTCACCGTATTGGACTTAATTTGCCCTCACATTCTGACATAAAGACCTTCTGTGTTTGACACATATATTATTGAGTTGATAATTCAATGAATTGTGTAACATTGAATATTGAGGAGTTTCAGATGCAAGTTTGACTTACGTATGATGTATATAGTACAAGGCACATGGGTGAGGAGCTCTTGACCGCCGCAGGCAAGTGGGTGAGGAGCTCGAGTCGACCGCCTCCTCCCCTGGTACATTTGAACCCCATGCAAAACGAATGGTTTGGGAGAGATTTTTCAATGAGACGTGTTCCTATATAAATGTTGAGATATGTGTGTTAAAAGGTTAATAACTTAAAATTTTAAATTTTTCATTACTTATATAAAAGCACGTGGTGTACCATCCATATTCTCGTCACGACTAAAAATTTCTCATGATTTGGCTCCTTCCTAAACCTTTTTCCAGTAAATCGCTGCGTTGCGGCTTAGAGTGCAAGTTTGTCCTTCTCCTATTTGACCACGTGCCCAATAGGACACCCCTTCAATTACGTGTCTTTTACATGGTTTTGGAACCCACGTGGAGTACTATGACTTGAGTCAACCCTTGATAAAGGGCTATGGTTCGGAATTTTTTTTATTATGACTGAAACACAGATGATATATCACGTATTTTTTTTTATAAATAGTGAAAATATGTACTTTTTAAGTTATTAACTTTTTAACACATATATTTCGCTATTTATATAATAACACGTGATATACTATCCCGTATTCCGATCATATTGAAAAATCTCTCCTATGGTCTCCTCTTGGCTTGTCCATTTCCTTTTTATTTATTTCAGCTCCTTTGATTGAGTACACTATTGGATATTTATCAACAACGATGATAAACTTATATGTGCTGCTAAACAATAAATGCAACTTAATAAATTGGTAGAGTACAAAAACGAAAATAATATTATACAAATAAAAATGAAGATAGGGATTGATGAGTCAATTTTATACTATATATTTAATTTTATACTTAGCATGTTTTGGTAATTATTTTGGTAAAATTTTGATACTTTATTTTATATTTTTAACAGAGGACATTCGACTTCTTTTGGAGCAAAACATGATCAAACAAATAAATTTTAGTGTGATTCAAATTGGAGGATGTTCGTGAATCCCTTAGCTTGTTCGTGTCAAAATTTTGTTTTTTTTTTTTAGCAAGTGGTTATTTTATGGCGATGAAATAAAGAAACAGTGTGCGATGCTAAAAAGTGATGTTTTGGAGTGAAGAAGTTTGTGAGTATATTCAAGGCTTGGGTTATGGAATGGAAATATCTTTTGTGAGGTAGAGTTCAACTCTTGTAGGGACCAGGAGGAAAATTTAAATTTAGGAATGGTTTGAGCTGTAATAAAAATCGGGGGTGTGACAAAATGCCTTATGCTATTTGTGAATTTGCATTAGCTAATAATGTCAAACAAACCAACAAGTTTCATGCTTGTCTAAAAAGAGGTTATATTAGCTTCAAGGTCTTGCAAAAGGAGAAAGAGAATTGTTATTAGCACTCCAATAATCTCATTTGACACTTCAAACTTTCTATAATTAGAAAGAAAAATACACTTATGAGAAGTGTAGAATGAGATTTTGAAAGTGCTAATAACAGTTCCTATTATAAAGTGGTACTATAGTACCACGAGGCAATGCCAAATGGTGGTACTTACTAATTAAATTTAGGCATGTGGAATTATGAGATATGAATTAAAATGATATTTAATAGTTCACTAATTATCTCATTAACTCTTCACTGCCTCCCACTGACTCTCTCATCCCAATCCATCGCCAAACCTCTCCCACTCACCCTTTCTCATCTTCATCACCGGTAGTCAATTTCTGTCGGTTATAATCTGGAAAATTTTTACTGGCGGTTATATTCAACATAAAGTTCTGGCGGATATTTACTGGCGGATATAAAAAATATCTTGTCGGTTATAACCGACAGTACTTTTTAATCCTTTTAAAAAAATATTTTTGATAGATTCTGGCGGTTTTTAAGTTAATTGTGGCGGTTATAACCGACAGAAATTGACTATTTTATTATTTTACTTTCTGGCGGTTATTATTTTAATATTATGGCGGTTATAACCGACAGAAATAAAAAATTTATTATTTAAAAATGTTACATTGATTAAAAATAATAAATAAACACATTTTTTACATTTTTTTTCACTTATGTTCCTTTACGTAATCTCTGAATGCTTGATTTTTACAATTTTTTACATATGTAATCTTGGAGTGTGTACAAATAAGTTTGACGGTTGGATTTTTGAAAAAAAGTTTCGTAAAATGCATATTGTGTCAAAATGGTAGATTAAACAAACACTTAGAGTTAATATTATACTTCTATTAAGTATAACTAGTGTAAATATTTTAAATTAAAGATCAAATTTATTCATTACATTCTTATAGGGGTCGAGGAGTGTAGCTGTAAAAAATCATCAAAATCGGAGCTAAAATAACCGTTAAATTGTGATTTTTCGTTTATAACCGTCGAAAACTTTTGTTCTATTACGTAATATCTGAATGTTTTTTTTTTACAATTTTTTACTTTCGTAATCTTGGAGTGTGTACAAATAAGTTTGACGGTTGGATCGTTGAAAAAAGTTTCGTAGAATGCATATTGTGTCAAAACGGTAGATTAAACAAACACTTAGAGTTAATATTATACTTCTATTAAGTATAACTACTATAAATATTTTAAATTAAAGATAAAATTTATTCATTACATTCTTATAGGGTCGAGGAGTGTAGCTGTAAAAAATCATCAAAATCGGAGCTAAAATAACCGTTAAATTGTGATTTTTCGTTTATAACCGTCGAAAACTTTTGTTCCGTTACGTAATATCTGAATGTTTGTTTTTACAAATTTTTTCGTATGTAATCTCGGAGTGTGTACAAATAAGTTTGACGGTTGGATCGTTGAAAAACGTTTCGTAGAATGCATATTGCGTCAAAACGGTAGTGGATCGTTAAAAAAAATTGGTGCATTTTACAAAAAAATTGGTACATTTGACAAAAAAATTGGTACATTTCACATATAACAAAGTGGTACATTAATAAAGAAGAATGTGTACATTATAAATAAATTAGGGTACATATAAAAGATTAAAAATTATGAGTACAAATGAATTTTTAAAAATATAGGCGCTAAAAAAATTTAATACATGGGTACAAAATAAAACTAAGAACAAAATACTACAAATTAAAAAAAAATGTTGCAAATTAAAAGTGGGTACAAACTAAAAATATAAATATATGATACAAATTTAGGCATAAAACATAAATATATCATATGTAATTTTTATATCATTGATTAAATATAAAATGTCACGTAACGGTATACATATGGGTACAAAAATATGGGCACAAAAAGAGACTAATATATGGGTACAAATTAAAAATGAAAAGAAAATTGATACAAATTCAAAAATATTTGCAAATTAAAAATAGGTACAAACTAAAAATAAAAATATATGATAAAAAATTTAGCCATAAATATAAATATACTAATTGTAACATTTTTAACACTAAAAGAATATATTTAAAAATAAAAATATTTTATTATTCAAATAATTAATGATGTTATTAATCCCCAAGGACCTTAATCAAAAATTGAAAATAGGATTTTAATCAATGGAGTAACAAAAAGAAGAATGTGAACCTAAAATTTCCCATTTATTTATTTATTAAACCAAACAATTATTATTATTATTTTTTTAAATCGTAACAAATTTTTTTATGGGGAGGGGGGAATTTAAAATTTGTAACAAAATTTGGGGGGGTTTAAAATTTTGGGAGGGAATTTAAAATTTTGGGAGGGAATTTAAAATTTTGGAAGGGAATTTTGGTGGTAATTTGGCGGCCATTTTTTTTTCTGTCGGTTATAACTGACAGTAGGTGAAAATTTTTTGTCGGTTTGTATTTTAAAATTTTTCTGTCGGTTTTAACCGACAATAATGAACATTTTCCAAAATAAAACCTATGAAGTAGCAGAAAAAAGAAATGGAAGCTGAGCCATCCAGAAGAAAACTGAGAGCCCCAAACCCTCTCTCCGATTGCACCAACACCATTTCCTCAACCACCACCCTAGCCAGTGCCTCCTCTTCGCAGTCCTCGTCCTCCTCCACCGTCAAGCTCGCCTCCGTCACCGATTACGTCTTCTCCGCTTTAGACCCTAAGCCCTCGGTAGTTCCGCCTTCGATACCCTTCACTCCTCCTCGCCCTCATCCTGTCTCGTCCTCCGCTTCTGGTAATTTCTCAGCTCCCTTTCGATTTCTCTGTTTCTCACCTTGGGTTCAGGTGTGATTTCTGCTTTGTTCTGGTTTTAATTTCAATTTGGGAATCTAGGGTTTCTGGTTTTAATTTCGCTTGGAATTTGTCTGTTTCAATCCTTAATCTTACCTTAAATCTATTGATATTAGTTGAAATGTGTTGCTCTGTGTTTTCATTTGAGTGCGTATTTTGAATGCTGTGTTTGCATTTGGGAACTTTAACGAAGTACTGTTCAATTTCATCAGATGGTCGGTTTATGGTGGTCGCGAAACCTGCAGATTTTGTGCATATATATATCACAGAGGCAGATTACAAAGTGCGGCAAGAGATTGATTTCTTTGGGGAGATATCCAATGTATCAATGAGTCCTGATGACGAGTCTCTTTATATAGGAATCTGGGACTGAACCATCTGGAGAGAAAAACCGACGACGAGTCAAGATGAGGAAGAAGGTTTCTGTTTTTAGGGTTGATTTTTGTTTCTGTTTTCCTTTGTTTTTGTCCATTGTATGAGAGATTTCTATTTTCTCTTTTGTTTTTTTCAGGGATGGATTGTTGTGTTTTGTGTTGGGAAGAAGGTTGGCTTTTCTCTTATGTTTTTCTGCAGATTCTGATTTCGAGTAGAAGGGGAGAAGAATGGTCAACGAGAAGAAGGATTATGCTCTAATGTCCTATTTATTTTTTTATTATTAATATATTTGATGTCGGTTTTATCCGACAGAACAATGCTTTAGTTATTTTTTATTAATATTTTCTGTCGGTTATAGCCAACACAAGTTTTGTCAGTTATATATATTTTCTATCGGTTTTATCCGACAGAAAATGCTCTTATTTATTCTTTATTAATATACTTTATGTCGGTTATATCCGACACAAGTTCTGTCGGTTTTAGAGTATTTTATGTAGGAAAATTCATTTCCTGACGCTGGCAATTCTGTCGCTTATTATATCCGCCACTGCATTTTATGTTGGATTTTGCATAATATTCTACAGTAATATATGTTTCTTGTCGGTTTTTGGACCGCCATAAATAGACAATTTTGTAGTAGTGGTGGTACTGCAGTACCATTCTATAATATCTCCTTGGAAAGAAAGCTAACAAAAATTCTTGTTTAATTCCTCAGTGAGCTTTTGATTTATGTGAATTTTTTGCAATTCTTACAAAATCTTACAAATTTCTTGGCTAGTATTGTGATATATTAACATATCGATATGATCATTCATATGATGTAGGTTTATGAAGACTTGTTGACAGATTGTGTTTAGGTTTTATATTATTGTTTGCTTGATTGCTATTAAATGTATTGCTCGAGTTATGGATCAGTTGCTAGCTAAAATTAAAAGCCTTTTTCTATTTGTGAATTTGCATTAGCTAATGATGTTACCAACCAACAAGTTTCATGTTTGTCTAAAAAGGGGATATATTAGCTTCAAGGTCCTGCAAGGAAAGCTAACAAAAATTCTTGGTTAATTCTTTAGGGAGCTTTTGATTTATGTGAATTCTTTTGCAATTCTTACAAAATTTCTTGGTTAGTATTGTGATTTGTTAACTTTACGGTATGATCATTCATGTGATGTAGGTTTATGAAGACTTGTTGACAAGTTGTGTTTAGGTTTTATATTATTGTCTGTTTGACTGTCAGTGAATGTATTGCTTGAGTTATCAATTAGTTGCTAACTAAAAATATAAGCCTTTTGCTATTTGTGAATTTGCATTAGCTAATAATGTTACCGACCCACGAGTTTCATGCTTATCTAAAAAGAGGTTATATCAGCTTCAAGGTCCTGCAAAGAAAGCTAATAAAAATTATTGGTTAATTCCTTAGAGAGCTTTTGATTTATGTGAAATTATGTGCAATTCTTACAAAATCTTACAAAATTTCTTGGTTAGTATTGTGGTTTGTTAACATAACGGTATGATCATTCATGTGATGTAGGTTTTTGAAGACTTGTTGACAGGTTGTGTTTAGGATTTATATTATTGTCCGCTTGACTACCATTGAATGTATTGCTCGAGTTATGAATCAATTGCTAGCTAAAAATAAATCTCTTGCTATTTGTGAATTTGCATTAGCTAAGTTGTTTTGCTTTTGGTGAATGAAAATGCTCAAAATTTTTATTATTGATGTCTTTGGATGTCTCTGACCTTTCAATTTCCTAGCATCAATTCGTATCTCAACCCACGTTTTACTAAGTTTCCAGGAAATGAGTCTCTTTCGAAACTGTTTCAGTTCATTAAACTTAGTGATTTGTGTGGTTTGATATTGTTTATTTATTTATATTTTTTTTTGTAGTATAGCAATTTGAGAAACTTCTTCTTTCAAATTAATATCTTTTGCTTTGTTTCATCGCGCAGGTGCAGCTGAGACCTTATAATCCAGATAATCTTGATGAGTCTCTACTGTGGTCTGACAATTAGGATGATACATTCAGCTTAATCTAGATTCTTTTCATGGTAACAAGAAACCTGAGGGTGTTTATGATGGTGTTCGTGGCAGGAATCTCGGTCGGGGATGTTTCCTGGCCGACGAGCACACAGCTCCCCGAGAGGTTGGCGCCGGTTGATGCTTTCGGTCGGGCTCCTGCTTTACTGTCGGGCCTGTCGGGCAAGGCTCGTCGGGCAAGACTGAAAGAGAAGGACAGAGTTAACTTTGAAAGGTGCATTTGTGGGGCCTTAGGTATAGGCCTTGAGGCTCACAATCAAGGTTAACTTTAGAGTGCTCAAGCGTGCCACTGCCATCTTCAGCATGATAGACGTAAAACGGATATTGAGTTTCATTTGTATATATGCCCAAGAGACCGTGTTAGTTATGACAGGTGCCTTTGTGGGGCCTTAGGTGTAGGCCTTGAGGCTTCCTATCAATAACTAATCCAGTACTTAAACATATAACGTTTGTTTCATTGTTGCACATAGTATTATAACCGTTATAGCCCGAACGTTAGGTGTAGGCCTTGAGGCTTCCTATCAGAACTCATTCCATACTCGAACGTTCTAGCCCGAAGAGCTTAGAACGAATCCAAATAGGTGCCTTTGTGGGGCCTTAGGTGTAGGCCTTGAGGCTTCCTATTAGAACTCATTTCATACTCGAACGTTCTAGCCCGAAGAGCTTAGAACGAATCCAAATAGGTGCCTTTGTGGGGCCTTAGGTGTAGGCCTTGAGGCTTCCTATCAGAACTCATTCCATACTCGAACGTTATATAATAATCATAATATAGCAGAGACAAAACTACGAGATAAGTCGATTACTTGCGCCCCAAGTAACTTCGGACTTCTTTGTTTATCAAGGACTGTCGTGGATGGGTTAAGTCCACATAAGGTTCTTTTTTATACCTTGAGACCAAGGACTTTTAAATGATCAATCTTACATGCCCAAGGGCTTAGAACTTAGATCTGGTTTGAAATATGAAGATATATTCAAATCGGATTCAAGAACTGAGAGAGTCTTTTAATCATCATTTTACTAGGAACAACTTGAACGCAACTGGAAGTTACAACATATTGCTAGTTTAATAAACGAAAAGACAAAACCAAAGAGGATCAGGCAAGGTTTTCACCTTGTCGGGCAAGACTGGTCGTCTTGCAACTTCCTATCTTTGTGGTTTTAAGGGGTATGGAAGCTTAGAAAAGGGGGAAAAGAGATGAGTTTACAGAGAGAAGTCGATAATACAACGAGAGTTGAACAGGGTAGCAGACCTATTACAAAGGTTTGAATGAAGGTTTATCCCGAAAGGGATGAAGGCTTGCTGACTACAGCTTCGTTTGAAGGCAAATCTGGCTTTTGAGCAGAGTTTGTGCTTGCATTTGTTTGTTTGTTTGAGTGTCCTTATTCCTGATTTCTCTTTCTTCTTTTATAGATAACTCGGCTTGGCCTCTTGTAGCAGTAACCTTGCCCGAATGCAGTTTGAGGGGTAGTGACTTATCAGCTATTTTACTTGTATCGCCACTGTAAAGTACTTTATGGGATGTATAGCTGGTCAATCTATACCACGTGGCCTTTGGGTAGGTGAGCAAGTGGTCTGCACTTAGTCAGAAAAGGGCTTCCTCCTGTCTTCTGGACTTCGGCTGGGCTTCGAGTTCTTCTTCATTTTAGGCCACCCTTTGGGCCAACTTTCCCTGAGCCCATAGTTCAAGTTTTGATCCAAACAGTGCCCCCTTCAATCGATTTTAAGCCTGGAATTCCAGGCGCCAATATTGATTGAAAGCTGCATGCGCCTGTACTCTTGCTCTTGGAACTTGTATCTTCTGGTTGAGATTAACTCTACCCGGAGTCTCTTGATCTTTCCCCGACCTTTAAACTATCTCCTGATATTCCTATAAATTCCAGTCTTCTTCACAAATCATCCTCGATCTATCATCTTTTATCCACCTCAAATGTGTCTGCCTCTTTAGCTTTCCAAAACTGTGAAATGAGTTCTTTAGAGTTTAAGTGGGGTTTCCTAAAACTCCATTTTCGCGAGAAAAAGAATTCTCATCAGATAACTACTATCTCCAACACCCTTGGTCAGGCGCCCCGCTATCACCAACACCCTTGGTCAGACGGCTTCCTCATGAAAGCTTGTCTTCCTACTTGCTGCAATGGTAAGTCAGGCTTCACCATCATGTATGGTGATGACTCTGCCTGAGGATCCTCTACCAAGCTCATCTTGGCCGCACAACCCGATCACCTGATCGGATCCTATCTAGGAAGACAACGGATAACCAGCTGGAAACAACAATGCACCCAGAAGAAATAGAATGTAATACGTTGGATTTGAATCTATTCTAAATTTCACCAACTTGTCGAAATGAAATGAACAATATTTGCGACTTTGTCTTTCTGTCTTCCTTTGAATGGTTGGTGATCATACACTACATATTGACATCCCGAAGTCTGCACTACCTTGCATCCTCCTCAATGTAACAATCTCTAACATCCCATAATGTAGGACAATATTTTTTCAAGAATTTAATATTAATGGGATGTTTCTGCCCTTTCCCTTCAAGGTCCGCCAAGTAGTAACCTCCCTTGTCCAATACTGGACTAATAATGAAAGGACCTTCCCATGTCGGGCTCCACTTTCCGAAGCCCCTAAGTTAAGCTCCTAAAGGGAGGACTCTCTTCCACACTAAATCTCCTTCCTTGAAGGACTTCATCTTCACCTTTTTGTTATAAGCTCGGGCAACGACTTTTTTTCCTTCTTGAATCTGATTCAAGGCTTCAATTCGGGCTGCATCTAAGTCTTCAATTCCTTGACACATGGCTTCAATGTATTCTTCACTGTGTAACCCGAACTGATTTTGAATTCTGACAGAGCTTACATTGATCTCCATGGGAAGCACTGCATCTTGCCCGAAGGTTAGGGCATATGGAGTTGTCCCTGTTCTTGCTCTCTTGGAAGTTCTGTATGCCCACAAAGTATTCCCCAGTTTTTCATGCCACCTCTCGGGACTGTCCATCACCATTTTTTTGATAATGTTTACCAAAATCTTGTTGCTGGATTCAGCTTGGCCATTTGACTGTGGGTAGTAAGGACTGGACTGGATCATCTTTATCTTGTATTTATTTGCAAACTCCTCAACTTCTTTTGAAATAAAAGATGGCCCACGATCCGTTACTATAGTTTCGGGCACCCCAAACCTATACAGAATCTTAGTCTCAATGAAATCCTTGACTGTGGCCGAGGTTATGGATTTTACTAACGATGCTTCTACCCATTTGGTGAAGTAATATGTTGCCACAATTATGAAAGTGTGCCCCTTGCTAGAAGCTGGATATATCTGGCCGATGAAATCCATCGCCCATCCTCTGAAGGGCCAAGGTTTGACCACTGGATTTAAAGGTACTGAGGGCACATGTTGGAGGGGTCCGTGTCTTTAACACTCTTCACAGCCTCGGGCATAGGATTTGCAATCCTTTTCCATGTCGAGCCAAAAGTACCCATACCTTCTGAGCAATAACCTCATCTTTGTTCTAGCCTGATGTGCTCCACATACTCCCTCATGTACTTCGGCCATTACTCTCATAGATTCTTCTTGGCCTAGGCATTTCAGTAGCAACCCATCTGGAGTTTTCCTTAGTAGGTCTTTTGCCCATAAGACATACTTGATTGCTTGCTGTCTATTTTTCTTGCTTGATAGGCATTCTGTGTTCCACCAGGGTTGCATCTAAACCTGGCATCTCAGTATAATGCCAAGCAAAACAATCTTTGAATTCTTGCAAGAGACAGATAATTTTTGCCCGATCCTCACCCTCCAATAAACCACTGATTTGTATTGGCCTCGGATCCTCCTTTGTTCCTAGCTCAATCACTTCCAAGGGATCTTGGACCTCTGGTGGTGGCTTATCAGGTTCTGCACATAAAAATTCGACTAACTCTGGGCTTTCGAGCAGGTCATCTGGCCCATCTAGGTCATATATGCACTCGGCCATTTGAATGGCCATTTCCAATTTTTCTCGACAAGATTCCTCCTTGCTTTTGTCCTGGCTGGTTGAAGCTCATACCTGCCATTCCCGCTCTTCTTGTCTTCTTCCTTTCCCGTACACCAGCAGTCTTTTAATCAGGGATCTGACTGCTATTACCTGATCTTTCCTTTTTTACTCCGTCATTGATGGTGTAGGGGCGTCGAGATGATACAAGGTCTATCCCACTCCTCAGTAGTAAGGAGCATTCCTTGTTCCAAAAGCTTCTGGGTCGTTACCTTAGTAGGGCGGCCGTTCTCATCTGCTCCTGAACATTTCAAGATTCCTACGTTAGGATTGTAGAAACTTGCTTCCGCCACATTGGCTGTGGGAAGAAATGGCCGTGATTCGGCCTCTACCATCTCCCAAAAGCCTGGCCCTTCTGTGTTTGCCTCATGATAGACAGCCACTTGTTGGTGTAGAGTGGAGGGTATAGCAAGACTTTGGTGGATCCAATCTCTTCCGAGTAAGGCTCCATAGGTGGAGGTACAGTCCACCACAAAGAATGCCAACATGATCTGTTTAGACCCCAAGTCCACTTCTAATGGCAATATCCCATGAGTCCTGGTGATAGCGCCCGATAAACTAGAAACTGTAAGGTCTGTAGGAATAAGATCTTTTGTGCCTCTTCCCAATTTTTTCATCTGCTTAGCCGGCAGCACATTAACAGCTGCCCCTCCATCAATCAAAATCCTTTTTTGAAGGGCACTCCCTCCAAATGAGTTGTCACATATATTGGCTTCAAATGATTGGCAAGTGAAATGTTTGGGCGGCCGAACACCATCTTGTCTGTATAGATCCTTAAAGGACCCTCCTTGGGTGTTTCAGATGACTCAGCTTTTCCCAATTCTCTTTCTTCAGCTATCTCCACATTGACATGAGCCATCATTGGCTCAGTTGCTACGTAATCTCCTTCCATGGTGGCGGGCTGATTTGGTTGGGTGCCAAACATCGCGGATAACACATACGCCATGTTTATATGAAAGTTGCTAGGCTCCAGCAGTCCTTCTTTCTTGCCCTCAATCTGGTCCATGAACTCATCCAACCAAGCCATTGCATCTGGTGGAAGCAGTGGTTCTGGTGCCCCCTTTAGTTGATTCACACCTGAATATGGTGTTTGCCTTGGAACTTCCCCGAAAGGATCCACCACTGTCAGAGAAGGTGGTTTCCTTTCAGATGAGACCGTCCCAAAACAAATAGGCTGCTCTGTCTTCCATCCAGGAGTTGGCACCATAACCATATCTTCTTGAGCTCTCCTCAAGATTATATATTTCCCGGGGTGTAGGCTTTGTGGCACATGGTTTCCTTCACCTTCAGTCTTGCTATTAGCCCTTTCTACCTCCTTCCTACTCCTCCAGCGGAGCTGACTACTCCCCCCATATGACGTTTTCTCCAACTTTTGGTTTTTGGACGCTTCAGACGTCGCATGGGTTTTTAAGGAGTTAATGTAGGCTTTGTGTTGCCTTTGGACCCTTCTGATCATGGAAGCACCCATTTGTTTAACAGGCTACCCATTCTTCCCAACTACGTACCATTTTCTCCCAAGGCGGACAGGGTTATCTCTCTGGACAGGATTTGTTATCTTATCATTCCTCTTGGCTTCTCTTCCCGCATGGTCGTGCTGAGAATGCTCTACACCCTTCCCATTTGACCTTTTAGCTTCCTCATTTTCTGCTTCCTCAGAAACCTCATGATTTCGAAATACTTCTGATAAAGCTTTTGGTTGGGAATCCCCTCCTAGTCGCTGAAAAACACTCCGGGAAGGGTTTGCCCGCCTGGCTTTTTCGCGGGCTTCTTTCGTTTTTTCTTCTTCCTTCTTCCTGATCAGCTCATAATCCATGAGGATTTCTGCGGGTGGTATTTCGAGCTCACACTCGCATTGGCACTTGCTGCATAGAACCATCCCTTTGATTATGGCTGCTTTTGGATGTTCGGGCGATCTGATCACCCCTTTTGTGGGTTTGTCAGCCAATCTTCCTTCTTCTTCTTTACTTGTGACTTTTTCTTTCCCCTCGTCAGCCCATGCCATGCTAATCATATTCACTGGGGCCTCTGAGAAGGGATCTATAGTTTTGTCTGCCATTGTTTCTTATGGCTGACTGGTTTTAACTTTCTCTTTTTCCCTATCATCATTTTCCCCAGGCTGAGGTAAGGACGTAGGAATAGTTGATCTTTTGACCATGTTTGCTTCTTTTATGAAGCCTGTGGAGGCGTCATCCAATCTTTGCAACATCTGCAACAAGGTTGTTTGCAAGTCTTCTGGCATTTTTGACATATATCTTTTGATCAAGTAGAATCCCACCGGGCGTGCCAAAACTATGTTCGTGGCAGGAATCTCCGTCGGGGATGTTTCCTGGCCGACGAGCACACAGCTCCCCGAGAGGTTGGCGCCGGGCAAGACTTGTCGGGCAAGACTGAAAGAGAAGGACAAAGTTAACTTTGAAAGGTGCCTTTATAGGGCCTTAGGTATAGGCCTTGAGGCTCACAATCAAGGTTAACTTTAGAGTGCTCAGGCGTGCCACTGCCATCTTCAGCATGGCAGACGTAAAACGGATATTGAGTTTCATTTGTATATATGCCCGAGAGACCGTGTTAGTTATGACACGTGCCTTTGTGGGGCCTTAGGTGTAGGCCTTGAGGCTTCCTATCAATAACTAATCCAGTACTTAAACATATAACGTTTGTTTCATTGTTGCACATAGTATTATAACCGTTATACTTCTGATTATTAAGCCCGCATGAGCTTAGAACGAATCCAAATAGGTGCCTTTGTGTTCCTTAGGTGTAGGCCTTGAGACTTCCTATCAGAACTCATTCCATACTCGAACGTTCTAGCCCGAAGATCTTAGAACGAATCCAAATAGGTGCTTTTGTGGGGCTTAGGTGTAGGCCTTGAGGCTTCCTATTAGAACTCATTCCATACTCGAACGTTCTAGCCCGAAGAGCTTAGAACGAATCCAAATAGGTGCCTTTGTGGGGCCTTAGGTGTAGGCCTTGAGGCTTCCTATCAGAACTCATTCCATACTCGAACGTTCTATAATAATCATAATATAGCATAGACAAAACTACGAGATAAGTCGATTACTTGCGCCCCAAGTAACTTCGGACTTCTTTGTTTATCAAGGACTGTCGTGGATGGGTTAAGTCCACATAAGGTTATTTTTTATGCCTTGAGACCAAGGACTTTTAAATGATCAATCTTACATGCCCAAGGGCTTAGAACTTAGATCTGGTTTGAAATATGAAGATATATTCAAATCGGATTCAAGAACTGAGAGAGTCTTTTAATCATCATTTTACTAGGAACAACTTGAACGCAACTGGAAGTTACAACATATTGCTAGTTTAATAAACGAAAAGACAAAACCAAAGAGGATCAGGCAAGGTTTTCACCTTGTCGGGCAAGACTGGTCGTCTTGCAACTTCCTATCTTTGTGGTTTTAAGGGGTATGGAAGCTTAGAAAAGGGGGAAAAGAGATGATTTTGCAGAGAGAAATCGATACTACAGCGAGAGTTGAACAGGGTAGCAGAGCTATTACAAAGGTTTGAATGAAGGTTTATCCCGAAAGGGATGAAGGCTTGCTGACTACAGCTTCGTTTGAAGGCAAATATGGCTTTTGAGCAGAGTTTGTGCTTGCATTTGTTTGTTTGTTTGAGTGTCCTTATTCATGATTTCTCTTTCTTCTTTTATAGACAACTCGGCTTGGCCTCTTGTAGCAGTAACGTTGCCCGAATGCAGTTTGAGGGGTAGTGACTCATCAGCTATTTTACTTGTATCGCCACTGTAAAGTACTTTATGGGCTGTATAGCTGGTCAGTCTATACCACTTGGCCTTTGGGTAGGTGAGCAAGTGGTCTGCACTTAGTCAGAAACGGGCTTCCTCTTGTCTTCTGGACTTCGGCTGGGCTTCGAGTTCTTCTTCGTTTTAGGCCACCCTTTGGGCCAACTTTCCTCGAGCCCAGAGTTCAAGTTTTGATCCAAACAGATGGCACTACCAGTCCTGTGAAATAAAAATAAAGGACTAGGGGTGGAAAATTGTACTTGTTAAATGTTTATTGCTTGTGAAATGTTTGTTACCTACATGTAAAACAATTGAAACAATTTTTATACATATTATGAAATTTTATGATTAAATATGATTCATTATAAAAGTTTGAAAAGTTAGACAATAGCACTAAATGAAATAGTAAACCAAATTAGCATCTATAAATGGTACTAAATGACTGAATTTATCGAACATACCACGTCGAAGGTATCGCATTCTCGATCACGTACCAATTGCGGGAATATTTTTTGTCTTTGTCAATTAATTATTATGAATTATTACACATTTTTATCTCTCCTAAAAACACTGTTCATGAGAGCTTCCACGACTTTAAAAATTCAAACGACGATGTAATCATCATTAAAAGTGTAAGGGATGCAAACACAAGTGTTTAGTATTTTTTTTTTCACATTTTTCACACTTGTACATTAATTATTATGAATTTTATAGTGTAATTTAATTTTCCTACAAAATAGAAAATACCAAAGTGTATTAAGAATGAAAAATGTGAAAAATAAGCCAACATTCAGGATTGCATTCTTTGCCCAAAAAAATTGAAAAAAAAATGTAGTAGTTAAATTATAAATGGGAAAAAAAATATGGAAACACTTGTAATGAGAAGGGCTACGGATCAAGTCTAAGACTAATAAACCATACGCATATTGCCCTTATACCTAAAGTGGATAACCCTGAGTTGGTGTCCAACTTTAGACCAATTAGCTTATGTAATGTCACTTATACAATCATCACTAAGACTATGGTTCATCGGATTAAACCTTTACTAACACATTGCATTTCCAAGAATCAAGGTGCCTTTGCTCTTGGAAGATCAATCCAGAATAATATTCTGATTGCTCATGAAATCTTCTCATCATTTAAGGACAAAAAAGGTAAGTATGGTGCTATGGCTATCAAATTAGATCTTGAGAAAGTTTATGATTTTATTAGCTGGGATTATATTAGAGTTGTTTTAATAAGATTTGGTTTCAACACTCATTGGATTAACTTCATGATGGAATGTATTACGTCCACTTCTTTTTCTATTTTAGTTAATGTTAAAGCTCATGGCTATTTTTATCCTTAGAGGGGCATTAGACAGGGTGACCCCCTCTCTCCCTACATATTTATTTTATGTATGGAACCCCTGATAAGAAATTTAGACAATTTGGGTGGGTCTCCTAGAAACAATATTGGTTTGCTAACTGCTCCTAGAGGCTTTAGAGTTACAAATCTGATGTTTGCGGATGCTTGCTTGATTTTGGCTAAAGCTACCAAAATTGCAGCTAGAAATATTGCCAAAGTGCTTAATGACTTTTCCCATGCTCCTGGACAAAAAATAAACTTCCATAAGTCGTTGCTTTATTTTTCTAATAACACTCAGAATCAATCTAGGAATGACATTGTTAACATTCTTCAAATCCAGCATAAAACCACTATTGGCAAATATTTAGGGATTCATAATATAATTTTCTGGAAAGACCCGGTTAATGCTAAATAGCTTATCATTAAGGTCCAGAAGCATGGGACAAAATTTGCTGCTTTAAAGAGAATGGAGGGTTAGGCATTAGAAATAGTGCTCACTTTAATAATACTTGCTTGGCTAAATTAGGGCGGAAGGTTCTGACTGAGGATCAAAATTGGTGAGTCCAAATTGTTAAAAATAAGTATTTGAAGAATGAAGAGTTTTTGAATAATAAAATCAGACAAAATTATTCATGTGCATGGAAGGGTATCCTCAAGGCTATGGATGTTGTTAGGATGGGATTGCGTTGGGTTGTTGGAAATGGAGAAGATATTCTTTTCTGGACCCATAACTGGGTTTTTCTTTCCCGCTCACCAATCTTTTATCTAGCACCCAGCTTTCTAATGTTGATCATGACATGAAAGTGAGCTAGTTTATTGCTAATGGTCAATGGAATAGACATTTGTTATCTTCTATGGTCGACGTTGATGTTGTTAACCAGATTTGTAGTATTCCTTTACCTTTAGCCCCTCAAAGTGATTCGTGATGTTGGGGTCCAAATGCTAATGGTAAATTCTTTATCAAGTCTGCTACTTGGTTACAGAATTCTATTAATAACAATGTTAATTCTAGCAAGATTCTAAAAAGATGCGGAACCTTAACTTGCCTCACAAAGTAAAAAATTTTAGTTGGCTTCTCATTTTGGGGAAACTCCAAACCAGAGACAGTTTAGCAAGATATATTGATAATATGCCTACTTCTTGTCCCCTTTGTAACTCATCTTTTTGTTGATTGTGTTTTTGCTAAACAGGTATGGAATAACCCCACCTTATCTAACTCCTTCAAGATGAATCAAACCCTTAATTTCAATGAGTGGCTAAACTCCTTGGACAACAAAAACATTGATGATCTGAGTGAGTTGAATACGACGCTCCTTATTTGTTGGCAAATTTAGAAGGAAGGGAACCTTGTCGTTTTTCAAAATAAAAATCCAAATTACACTAGAATTGTGATTTTAGCGTGAAGTATGGGTAGAGATTATCGTGCAGTTAACCTGCTGTTACATAAGGGGCCGTCTGGTAATCAGTTGGCAAAACCCAGCTTCATTCGATGGTCCCCTCCCGAATGCTGGTTTTGTCAAGCTCAACTTTGACGGATTAGGTTAACCAGCAGGCTTCCTCTGGTTTTGTGATTAGAAATGAGAATGGTTCCCCTATCATTGCTGGGGCGCGTAGTGTTGGTCTGAATACCATTAATAAGGCAGAATGTTTGGCACTTCGTGATGGTCTTTGGATGGAAAATTCGAGGGGTTTTAAGCGCATCATCGTTGAAGGCGATTCTAAGTTGGTTATTGAGGCCATTCGTGGTGCCTATCATGTTCCCTGGAGACTGAGGACCATTCTTGCTGATATTCGATAGTTGGCAGGTTTCTTTGAGGATATTTGCTGGAATCATGTATTCAGAGAAGCCAATTTCCTAGCGGATGCGGTCACAAGTGTTGGTTTCTCAGTTAATGATTTCCATGGTTGGGATAAAACTATTCCGTTGGCTGCTCGTCCAGCTTATCTTTTTCATGGTACTCAAACGGGTTGCCCAAGGGGCTTTTCTCTTTAGTTTAGTTCTTTCATTTTCTAGCACAAAAAAAAAGAAAAAAGAAAAGAAGGGCTACGTATTTCATGAAGGAGTAAAATCCAAAACAGGAGCCCAGAATCCAAAAATCTTAAGGACAAACTTTAACCGTCAAATTGTCGTTTACGTTACGCTTTGATTTATCATCACTGGCACCATTTTTTTATCTTTCTTTTTTCAAAAACATAATATTTTAGTGGATCATTGATATCACGTTTGAAAATTTAAGATTTGTGCAAATATTGCTCGATGTTTATAATATTTAGAGTTTATAAACATCAAGTAATATTTGCACTAACCTTAAAAATCAATGTAGACATGTAAATTTTGTTGCATGCAAATGATACATCACAAAGCTCCACGTAGCATATGACTCATCACAAATGGACAGGTCATCAATGAATTGTGGCACAAATCAAGCAAAGGAAGCTCAAAAGCGTTCCTAAAATGTGGTAAAGGAGAAGAAATCTCCTTAAAATCAGCAAAGGGCCCAAATTGCTCCCAAAACCGAAAAAAAAGCTAAAGCATCTTCACAAAACAAGCAAGAATTGAAGATTGCTTGAAAAATAGGCAAGAAAGCCCTATAGATTTCGACCAAGCAAGGGAAAGTGGCTGAAATTAAGACACCAAACATACCTAAATGAAGACACAAATCAAAGCCAAATCCATCAAAAGGCAATCTTTGAGAAGTCTATAAATACAAGGTCCTTATACAAGCATAAATGTCAACAATTTCTACATTGAAGGGCCGAAATTCTCACAAAATGAGAACCTCTGCCAAATCTGTGAAGACTAATACGCTGCCAAAGCTCTTTTCGAAAAACGTACAACCAAAGATGAAGCATTCCCTTGAAGAATCAACAAGCACTTGTGTTGATTCATTCAAGACTTTGTTGCAAGATTAAAACTTGTAATGACGTGCGATTCAAGATCAAGTCGTCAAGACCCTTGAATCAACAAAATCCCACATCAACATCACCTTTACCGAGGGACATACACAAACCTAGAGGTGAAGACTATCCACACATTATTTCAAACTCAAAACTTAAAGCAAATCGTTCAATCGTTCGTCCGAGATCAAGTCATTGTAACCCTTGGATCAACAACCTACGCATCTACATCAAATTTGAAGACTGAGTTAGAGGAAAATTGTAAACAGAGATTGTAACGCTACAAATTCAGCAATAGAAATCTACTTTTTACACGTGTTCTCGTTTCATTCGTTACAGAATTTTCGTGTATACAATCAAAACATGATATCAATGATCCAAATTGTTCATGTTTTTCAATTCACTACGAGATCATGTTTTAAAAAAAGAAGCTCCAGAAAAGGGTTTCCGATGATGGAAAATTAAAGGGTAAACATAAACGACAATCGGATGGTTAGAGTTTGGCACTAAGGTTTATGGATCATGGTATCGAGCATTGGAGTTAACTCCACGAAAATTGTAAGCCATGTCATTACGAGCGGTTCTATATTTTTTTTTAGTTTTTTCACACTTGTAAACTAATTATTACAATTTTTTTTAATTGTATTGAAGTCATAGGAAAAACACTATTCACAAGGGTTTGGAGTGTTTCAAAAATACAAATGACGATCTAACCATCACAAAAGCGTAGAGTATGTGGTCTTGAATGTTGGTATATTTTTCACATTTTCTTGTTTCTACGTTAATTATAATTAATTTTTATTAATAATCACTCCCCCTAAAAGCACTGTTCATGAGTTTGGAGGGTTGTAAAAATCCAATTGATGATGAAGTAATTGTCAAAGAGTAAAAGGATGCAATCACGAACGTTGTCATATTTTTTTCACATTTTTCACACTTGTTAATTAATTATTATGAATTTGTAATCGTGCTTTAGTATTTTGTAGGAAAATCAAATTATATGAAGAAAATCATAATAGTTAATTTATAAGTGTGAAAAATGTGAAAAAATTGGTAACATTCATGATCACATCATCTACATTTCAGCAATGATTATATAGTAAGGTGTGTGAGGAAGAATCATCTGGGAAAAAAAGGATAAAGAATATGCATACATGTGGCAGATGAGGATAATGACAGGCCTAAGCGAATCAACTTGAAGGATTTCAGATGATCTAAGAGAGAGTCGCACACCGAACTTGCACACGAGATTGCGCATGTATTGCAGAACAAATGTCCTACAGCAGAGTGGGCGTCTTGGAAGAATATATTAGCAGTAAGTGGGAGTTAATATATTAGTAATTATTTTTGTTATATAATATATTATAATGTGAATTTGGAATTATTTTTTGCATAAAAGGAGTGGTATATTATTGATCAAATGGAGCCCAACCTGATGATTTTTCTAGATGATATATTCAAGAGGCGTTACTGGTAATGGAAGTTTGACATAACCCGATATGGACGAATAAATTGGTTTTAGAATTATGTATTTGTGGACACTAGCATAGAATAATTTTTTAATTTCTATTAGGAATAATAATTTAATATGGACTTTAAGTATTTATTATCTTCCGATAAGTCATCAAACTTTGGAGCTAACTAGATTCTTCAAGTAGCACTGATTTATCTATGCTACTTGGAAAAGCTAGTTAACTGCAAGTTTGATGACCTTATCAATTCAAGTATTTTGATGACCTTATCAATTCTACTTGGAAAAGCTAGTTAACTACAAAGTTTGATGACCTTATTGGTGCTATGCAGAGATAATTGGAAAGACCCGGTCAATCAACTTCGTCAACATAACCCATAATTCTTCCCATTGTTGTCAAATTGGAGGTAATTGAGGGGGTGTTCCAAACAAGCCCTAGAGATATCGCCCTCCCAGTTTCCACAACCACATGGACATCCTTGTACCGGTCATTGTCAGTCCATGGCAGGTCAGCAATATAGGCACCCCATAAAAGAATGGGCCTAGATTGAAATAATTAATTGTGCCTGAGCTCCTCCACATGGTGTAAAGCATGTGGAATACTTGAAGCCTGAAATTTGCTCCATACCATTTGTTCAACAAATTGAAAAAGGTAATAATGTGATACAAAGTAAGAGTGAGATTGTAGAGTGATGGATTGAAGCAAATCAACATCTCAATGGAAAATTTTAGACCCAAGTCTAAGTACTGAGGGTGAATCCAAGTACATGGACGCTCTGGGTAAGAGGGTTCAGGCAGAGCCACTTGAATATCTTGACTGGCCACTTCCTAGACATTACATCCATTGGGAAGTTCTCGATGGCAAAAAAGGTTTTCTCCTTCTTCTTGCCTACGCACCCTAACCATAGAAGGGTCATGATGGGAATTGTGGTTGGTTGGTGGGCAGGAAAAGCACTTGATAAGGCCACTAGTTTAGTCGAACATTCTATGAAAGAAACTCAAAAGTTTGGGTTTAGAAGCAAAGAGGCTAAAGACTCACAGAAATCTCAAAAAAAAAAAAAAAAATTACCCAAAGGTTTTGGAAGTGTGAAGAAATCCAAAGATATTTCAAGGTCATTGTACAGTTGAATCCTGATCGTATTGCTTCATGATCTGAGAATTCGACAATCAGAATCACTTGGAAATTTAAAATGCAGTTCCTCATTTCTCATCCATATGCAACTGAAACATCCCATCATTTCTATTTTTTGACACAATTTTCAAGACCACACACTTGAATCTAGAACATCTCATTTATTTTGCAATGGTTATGAGGCAAATCTACTACATGTTGAAACTTGAAAGAAGATTAAATGATATGTATTCTGATTTACACATAAAGGCATGATCTTTGGATAACTACCCATACTCAAGGGAAACATCCCTTTTAGATATAGTTAGGAAAAATTGTGGGACCATGATTTTTCATGGTCGGAGTAAACAGGATCAGAATACGTTTACCTTAGAAGTCTGGTCATGAACTCAACAACTCCGACTAAATTAAGTTGGACATTCCTACAATCTAAGGATGAACATGTGACACAAGTAATCACACCCCTAAAACCAAGCAATATCTATCTCTAGATATCCTTTAATATTCTCCCGGTGTAATACGGATTCCATATTCTTAAAGATCTCTCTCTAGACTAGTATAAATACAATCATCTAGCACATAATTATGGCAAGGCTTAGGGTTTATAACACAATCGTTGATCTTTGCTTATTCTCTTGCCCTCTACTTAAGTGTTAGTATTGTTACTAACTTAACCGTCAGAGAGCCTTTGGCCGATAACTCACTGGTACCAAGGGTAATCCTGATTGTTTGCTTTCTTTAATGTGCCTGAGCTGCGTGTAGGGCATATTCGTCCACAACGGTGAACAATTTTTGTTCTAACAGTGCCTATACCAAACTGTGTCAATCAGAGTCGGTCTTGAGATTTTGAGGCATGGGGTGGCGTAAAAAAATGTGCCTTAACTTCATATAAGAAAAGAAAATTATTTGTTTTAACACGTAAGATTACGATAAAATTATACTTAAAAAAGCACTTCAAAGTCAATAGTTTAGAAACATGGAAAAATGAATTTATTTTATATTGAGAAAAGGGAACCAAAGACCCCCGGTCTTACAAGTAGATAGACGATGAGTTTGTTTTCCTTCTATTTGAACTTTTAAAGTGTTTTTATATAAATTGTGATGTGTTTTTTCTTATTTACTAACCTTGTCAACATGGGGCTAAAAAAATAATAAAGTTTTTGAGTGTCTAATTGATATGTATAAGTAATGAATGAGTACTAAATTAAACCTATTGGTGGCACGCCATATGATTTGAACATTTGGTCTACGCATTACTCTTTGTTGAAGGTTAGACCTAAATTGGAATGAATGTTTAAAAACTGAAACCCATGTAGCTACTAGCTAGTAATTAAAAAGAAATTAACAAGCAAATAAAATTCTTAAAAATTGAAAAGAATAAACATGCACATAGCATTTCGAACTCAGACCGCTCGTTAATTTTAAACAACAAAAATCATTGCTTCTAATTAAGCCTCTTGATTATTTAACCAAATTTCATACATTTAAACTCTTATGAAAAGAAATTCATAAAAGCTGGAAGCTAAAAATACATACATAGTGTTTCAACCCAGGAACTTCTTGTTAATTTTAAACAACATAAACCACCACTTATGGTCAAACTTTTTTGATCATTTGGCCAAATTTTATAATTATACTCTTATGAAAAGAAATCTGTAAAAATTTAAATGTAAATAACCACACATGGTGTTTCAAACAACAAAAACCACCAGTTCAAGAAAAATTTGTTTGTCATTTAACCAAATTAAAAACATTTATACTCTTATGTAAACAAATATGAATACACCAGTCTAGTAACTTTAGTGCGCCCAATTTATTGGGTCTCGAATGGTTGCCCAGCCTGCATTGGGCTTGGGCCAACCCTGGCCTCAATTGGTAATAATAGGTTACTTATTTTCCCACATGTCAACAAGTTTTAATTTTGTGTTTTATTTGACTGTTTAAGTATAAATGAGTTTAAGTTTAAGAAACAAAAGTTACAAAGGCCTCACTATGTATGTAGTATATATGTATTGTTTAAATGATTTTCTTAGCTAATATGAAGATTTTTTTTTTGCTAATTTGAATAATTTTTTTTTTAACAAATGATATTATCTACACTAAGGGGGAGGAGGTTGGGCTTAGCCTAACAATGGGCTAGCAATAATTTAGTTCAAATTCGCCTTTGGCGAGAATCGAACCTAAGACCTCTTACTTACAAGTGAAAAGGAATACCACTACACCGTTGTATTAAGTGGCACTAATATGAATATTTGAACTCTAAAATAATAATGATTTTAACGAAGAAAATCGCTTTTTGTTCGAGTACAATAGAAACTCGAAAGCCACTTAGTACTACAATTATGGTCTAGTGGTATTAGGTTCGACTCTCGTCAAAGACAAATTTGAACAACATTATTCCTAGTTCATTGTGAGGCTAAGCCCACCCTCCTCCTCCTTAGTGTAGACAATATTGTTTGTTAAAAAAAAAAAAATATATATATATATATATATATATAAAACACAGAAAGTAAGAAGAAACTAAAAAAAAGCAAATGGCTTTATTATATTTCTTTGGACTACAAGAGGAGCTCAAGGCCTGACATTTCTCTTTATAGAACGGACGCGCAACGGCTTTGGTATCCAGTCGTACTTTTTGACATAATCGCTATGCTTGATTCTGTACAAGTATATTCCATCCTCTCTAGCATTCCATATGCAATGGACTCCCCCACACTCGTCAATAAGTGGATCCTCAGAAATATATGCTTCAATTTCGACATGGCCAACCACGGAGTTCATGCTACAATTCCAATAGGTGTTAACTACAGAACGAAATTCAAATTCAAGCTGTTCTCCCTTGGTAGAAAGAGTGCGATCAATTACATCATCTGCAGAATAACAATGGACGTCCAGTCGTTTAGCATCGAGATCGTTGACAACGCGCACAAAGTGCTTCTTCCCAGGGAATACATCCGAGGTACTAGGGCAAATGGAGAAGGCAAGAAAGAGTAGAGAATAGATGAACTGGCGTAATATTGTTCCTTTCATTTCACTAATTCTCAATTTGTTTTGATGTAGTATACTTCATTCTAGCTATACGTTTTTATAGCAAAAGGATGCAATCTTTTTCTTGTAAAGAATAAATTTTGGTATATCCTATATGGTATTTTAGGTCTCATTTGGTATGGAGGATTGAATTGAAATGAATAGTCCAATACATTCAGCGCATCTTGAAGATTGAGGAGACAATTTTCATTTTTAAGAGATTGAGAGAATTTTTACTTTTTATTTTATTTATTTATTTCGTTTATTTATTTAACAAACGATATTATCTACATAAAGGGGTAAGGGAGTGTAGCTAAGTTTCACAATGTGCTAGCAATAATGAGGTTCAAATTCACCTTTGTCGAGAATCGAACCTAAGACCTCTAACTTACAAGTGAAGATAAATACTAATAGACCGTAATATTAAGTGACAAGAGATTGAGAGAATTAAACATGAAGAAAACTTATCCTTTAAATCCTCCATCATTTTGAGAAGGATTGAAATGTCTTATCCATTTCCTGCTCCCATTAAGTTGATTAGAATTTTTTTCATTTCTTTCTTTTAACGTACCTTAAAGATAAAGGAAAACTAATGAAAAAGGTTTCAAATCTTTATATTTTAATAAAAAATCACCCACAAACTTTATTTAATAATAAGGACAAAAAACTAAAAAAATAAAAAAACTAACACATCCAACTTGCGCTTCCCCCCCCCCCAAAAAAAAACTTCAAACACTCCATCTTTTCTCCCATCTTTTTCTTTAATAGATTTTTTTTATTTATTTTTTCTACCAAGATAGTGAGAATTTTTTGATGTGATCCCTAAAGGAACATTGGCTGCCATGCCCATTGATCGGATCACAAGTACTTTTGCTGGAACGGGTTGTGGGCGGAGGTTTTTTGCAAATGCAGTTTACGACAGGGCTGCTGGCGGGCACTTGAGTTTCATTCCTGGAGGGGGCTGCAAAACCTTTGCGACTAGTAGAATGACACTGCTAATAGCACCGTATGACTTTACTATCAGACAGCTTCCAGATTGCAGCCACTCATTACCCAATGCTGTTTCTTCCATGCATCGAAACTGAATGGCCCTCCAGTACCAAAGATTGAGAGACAAATTGTAGCTACCTTTGTAGCTAATGGATTAAACATGGGTGGTAGGGCTGAAGGTTGAGGCTCAACTATGTCAAAAGAAAGCGAAATCCAAAATTGTGCACTTGGTTCTTTAAGCACATTGTTAGAGACATATTTACGGTAGCCCCATATTTATAGTTTAGATTACTTGCACCTAAGGGTTTTTCATTAAAATTTAAGTCTTTTTAATTAAATAAAGTTATAACATGGTTTTTTTATTAAAATAAACTTAGTCCAAGCCCTTTTCATGAAACTTCCCTAAAGATAATGTCTTATCCATTTCAATTCAATCATTTGTGGCAAACGAAGCCTAATGAATCAATATCCATGGAGTTTCATGATCTTATAGGAATCAGACAAGGATGATACATACAGATAGTGAGATATATTTGGTAGTACAAAAACAAGGTTCACGTATGTTTAGAATTCTCTTTTTTTACACTAGAATTTCATGGTTTTATTATCCATCAAGAACTTGTGTTGTTATCCCTTTCACATGGCCAGCCAAAAGTATGCATGTATAAGTTCTCAACTTTTATGGTAAGTCGCATCAATTAGGAGATTTTGTTTTAATTAGATTTAAGACCATTGTCGCACTCAATTATTACCTTTAGTCCTGAAGGTTTTGTTTATAGATTGAAGTTCATTTTCATCCAACTACGTAACTTTCTTTTTGTGTGATGATGAGTCAACATATATTTTTAAAGCTTGTTCTTTGCAAGTTTTTTTTTATTGCCCTTTATACGATTAGTCTATTTTTGGGCGTTCAAATATATGTATTAATGGGATGAATGTCAAAAGATTTTAATTATATTGATACCAGTTACGTACGTTATAATACATTTTATTTTTTATTTTGTTTCTTATTTGGTTTTTTTTTTGGTCATTATTTGTATAATCTATATTACATCAGGCTAACTAATTTCTTTTTCTTTCATTCTTAGGCCTTTGAGTCATTATTTATCCTTTATTTTTTATAAAGCATTATTTATCCTATTATATATTCCAAATTATGCAACAAAACTCAATGTGGTTCATATTGGTGTCGAGCTAAGCATAGTTTCCATCTCTTTCAGTTCTGAAATTGTACAGAAAAAAATTTAGTTAGTACACTACTTTGGTATATTCCACTCTCTTACAAATGGAATATAAATGGATGTCTATTTCGACATATTGTCCATTGAACCTAATAGCTAGGTGGTTTAGGGAACCTATGCATGCACAATGTTCATCAACGCACACCCACACATCAAAACCCTAAATAACTGAACAAAATAGAAATTGGGGTTCTATAACAAACCAAATCTGATATATAAATCAGGTCGAATTGAATAATAATTGTGAAAAAATATCATGACAAACAAAAACCATGTCAAATAAGCTTTCCGTAAGCATATGAGATCAGTATATTCAACCCAAATCCAAGAACAAAACCGAAACGCCTCAATCGTACTGCAGCGCCTTACCATGGATTCGAGATTGACAAAGAGTGATGGACGCAGATGCTTGACGTTTAACATTTCTAACAGTTCAAATCTTCAAAGTAATTCCAAATTGTAACGTTTGCAGTGGAGCCGAATTTGTTGCTCTCAGTAAAGGCAGTCACGCATTCAAAAGGGGAAGACTACTGTTTCTAAACAGTGGTAATTGGGCTAAAATATGAGAACAATACCTAGATGTCTATGTGGCGGCTAGGTTTATGACGTTGGACCGGACCGTAACCTTTTAATTTGTTGTAGTCGGACTAGACCCTATGTACGGTTAAACAAATGGACCGATAATGAAATGCCCCCTTTTTTTAGTTATCAAACTTAACATAAATATAATACGCTCTCATCATTCATGTAATTTAACTTAAGATTTCTCATTTGTAAATGATGAAAATTATCCCTAAATCGTAGTACTAGTTAGTAAGATAAGATAATAAGACCACCATTACCATATACCATTACATATAAAAAAATACTATGCATGAAAACACCGGCCAATACAATACCTACACGCATTAAACCATACCTTGGAACTAATCACAATGCATAAATGAACTCTTTCTTAATTTTTTTTTTGGGTCAAAATGCATGAATAAACTCTAATCAACCCATGTCAATGCATGAACGATGCCTTGGAAGTCCAAATACCGACACTTAATGAGGGACGTCCAACACAAAACAGTTACCATCTCAATTGGTTTATCTCACCCAGCTTTTTCTATTTAAAGGAAACTAAAGCATGAAATTATATCAACCACCATCTGATCAACCATCTTCATCAAGGTTCTGAAAAATACCAACATGAACATCGTAGCAGTCTTTTTCCTTCTTCTGCTCTCAAAGTCCATCTGCAGCTCAATGGTTGATTATCGGGTAACCGTTTTTAATGACTTGGCTCGAAACACCAACCTGAATGTTCAGTGTCAAGCTGCAGGCATAGATCCGAGCACTCATTCGATCCCATTTTTTAATGACTACAGCTGGACCGTCTACATTAACACTACTGCTGTTTTTTCTTGTGATATGAGTTGGGGTATCGTAAAGGGGCATTTCGACATCTTCAATGCTAAAAGAGATGCCACTAGATGTGCTAGAAACTGGTGCGCTTGGCGTGTGAAACAGAATGGCTTGTATCTATTCATCGAGGTGCATAAGATGTTGGAGTTGCAGTTTACGTGGCCACATTGAGAAATAATTAAAGTTGAGAAATAAAGATGACCTTCTGATTTTGTTATTTATCCATGTTTCATGATGTTAATGATTTCTTTTGAGGAGGTCATCACATATATTTGCTTTGAGATCTAGCAAATCTTTTGGTCAAAACACTTTATGTTCCTTGTTCGCACATTGTGCTTTCTATGTTGTGGACATTCATATATATTCCTTTAGGCTATCTCACATGCATTTCAGAGCAGTTCCACCATGGGAAAGGCCCCATCTCCCAGACTATTCACTATGCTATCCACCCAGTAAGCAGTAACTGCCCTTAATGAACAGTAACAGCCTTTTGCATCTTCACCTCTACACTGAATAGCCCTGACAATTGGCAATAAAATATTACAATTTTTTTAATTATAAAATAATACAAAATAATTTTATTTGTAATTTCGGATAAGATTTTTAATCGTTCTTATTGCGCTATGTGTCATTATCCGAAAAGACAATTATTGGTGATGGATTTCCGATAAGATTTTTAATCATTCTCGTTGCACCGTGTCATTATCCGAAAATACAATTATTGGTGATGGATTTCCGATAAGATTTTTAATCGTTCTCATTGTCCCTCATGTCATTATCCGAAAATACAATTATTGGTGATGGATTTCCGATAAGATTTTTAATCGTTCTCATTGTCCCACATGTCATTATCCGAAAATACAATTATTGGTGATGGATTTCCGATAAGATTTTTAACCAATCACGTCGCGCCACGTGTCACAATCTGTTTACAATCTTTGATGATAGATTTTGGTTAGATTTTTAACGAATGACGGCATGCCATGTGGCATTATCTACAACCTAATCCTTTATGAATCCTTCATATAATCTACCATCCATCCCTCACAAAACTCACACCAATTTTCTCAAGATCTCTATCATTATTCATAGTTTCTGCTTCCTTTTTCACCAAAATCAAAATCTGTATCATTATTCATAGTTTCTTCTTCCTTCTTACAATGTCTTCTTCTTCCTCATGGATGATGTGGGAAATCGATCAGCAAGAGGAAGAATTGTTTAACCAATCAGAAGGAATGTTCAATCTCCAGGTGGCCCAAAATGAGATGGAAGATGATGAGGAGCATAAAAGGAGAGATGACGAAGCAAGAATGGCCAGAACCTCACATTCCCGTCGGGTCATCCAAGCTGTGGCTCAGATCTGCAGGCCCAGCCGTTCCGCAAACCTTGATAGAAGCATGCAACGACGAGGTACAAAACTCTTGGACGATTATTTTATCTGTAACAGTGCATTCCCTGATACGTACTTTAGACGTCGTTTTAGAATGGAACGACATTTGTTCAGCAAAATCATGGTTGCTGTTTGCAACCATGATTCTTACTTTGTGCAAAAGAATGATGCTTTTGGTGCTATGGGTCTCCTTCCTGGGCAAAAAATTACTGCTGCCTTGCGGATGCTTACATGTGGAGTATTTGCAGACCAAGTGGATGAGATAGCGAGGATGGGGAAATCAACCATTCTTGAGTCCCTGATGAGGTTTTGCGGAGCAATCGAATCTATCTACATCGCAGAGTACCTTCGGAAACCTACTGACATGGACTTGCAAAGGCTTCTGAAGAAGGGCGAGATGCGAGGTTTTCCTGGGATGATTGGAAGCATCAACTGTATGCACTGGACCTGGAAAAACTATCCAAGTGCATGGCAAGATACTTATGGGGACAGAAAATAAGCAAAAAGTATCATTTTGGAGGCGGTGGCATCTTTTGATACATGGATTTGGCACGCACTTTTCGGGTTTCTGGGAGCTCAAAATGACCTCAATGTCCTTGCCCAATCCCTAGTGTTCAACGATGTCCTGTAAGGAAAGGCACCAAAAGTCACGTACTGGGTCAACATACATAAGTACGACGGGCCATACTACTTAGCAGACGACATTTACCCAAAGTGGTCATCGTTTTGTCAAAACAGTGCCACGTCCGCGAAGTGCAAAGGAAAAACACTTTGCAAGCTCTCAAGAGGGGTGCATGAAGGATGTGGAGCGTTGTTTTTGTATCCTCCAAGCTCGATGGGCGATTGTCAGGGGTGATGACGTGCATCATTCTTCACAACCTGATTGTGGAAGATGAGTACGATTATGATGCCGTTGATGAATATGAGCCAGACACGATGAACAATTCCATAACACAAATATATTGTGCTCATGATGCCACCGAAGAACCCGTGCAACACGAGCCATTAGAGAGGGATGGATGTTGCAATGAAAGACTCATTCAACGATACACTGCACTTCAAAGGCCATATATGCACAATGCCCGGCAAATTGACATGATAGAGCACCAGTGGGAATTGAAACAAGCTCAAGATACATAAGTTCATTTAGTGTGTTTGTTTGTATTTGGTGTGTTTATTTAATTTTATTTGGTGTGTTTTTTTTAGTTCATTTAGTGTGTTTGTTTTTATTTGGTGTGTTTATGTCATTTGAATAAAGATTCTCTTAGTATAAATAAATTACCAAATTAAATAAATTTACCCTCACTTTAAATAAAATACTAAATTCAATAAATTGGAAACAACATAAAGTACTCTATTTAATAAATAATAAATTACAACCCAAAGTGATTGGAAAATTATGGGCACCGATTACAAAAAGTACTCTATTCATCATCACTTAACCAATTTGTGGTGCTAGGATGATCTTCTCTTGTGGTGCTACGATGATCTTCTCTTGTCGTGCTAGGACCATCTCATCTTGCCCTCGCTTCTCTGGCACGCCTCCTTTGCACCACGTCCGCTTTCTCCGACTTCCAAAAATATTTAGAATTTGGAGACTTCCCTTCTAAAGGCGTGTTCATAATGTCACAATCTCGTTGAGCTATTCTTTCTTCTCTAATCCGTGCCTTTCTTACTCATAATCGGATCATGAGTAACTTCAACCCAGCTAGTACACAATGCAACATCTTCAAAAAGCGTCCAATTTGTACCTGCATTAGTAGTCATTTTGTTGGAAAAAAATTGGATTGAAACTTTTAGAGAAAGATAGGAATGTGGTTGAAAGTAGTTGAGAAAATATGAAATTGTGGTGTAAGGTAGAAGATAATGAGAAGGTATTTATAGAAAAGTAAAATCTTTTTTTTTGGATTTTTATTAATTTTTTACATTTTTTTAATTTTTATTCAACTAATTAATTACTGTCGTTGGATTTAAAAAATTTTGAATCCCAACACTCCAGATTGTGCCACTAGGCACAACGGTAACATTTCATAATTTTAAACTGTTTTTTCTTTTTTTTTTTAATTTACAAAGCCTAATAGCATGGACCGTTGATCTCAGATCCAAAGGCTGAAATTAAATGAGGTTTTAAATTTTTTTTTACCGTTGAAAATCCAAAAGTCCATAAAATATAGCCGTTGAAATCCACGAACATGGGGAAGCCACGTGGCCTCCCTAACGGTAACATAGCAGAAAAAGCGTTGCGGGCCCCAGCCCTGATTTTGTGTCCAAAGACGCGCGCCCACCCTCACTTGAAGTGCACGCGCCTAACGCTTGTGTCAGGTCGCCTTCGGGCTCTCGAGCTGGCAATCCCTGCCGGGCCTGTCGCTCGGGCTGGCATACGCTGGACCTTAACCCTCGAGCTATTTGGCCCTGTTCCATCCCCATTCCATCGGGTAATACACCACGGTGGAACTGCTCTAAAAACCAAAAAGAAAGTTAAAGCATCTTCACAAAACAAGCAAGAATTGAAGATTGCTTGCAAAATAGGCAAGAAAGTCCTATAGATTTCGGCCAAGCAAGGGAAAATGGCTGAAATTAAGACACAAAACATGCCTAAATTCTCCCATGGACGAATCAAGACACAAATCAAAGCCAAATCCATCCAAAGGAAATATTTGAGAAGTCTATAAATACAAGTTCCTCATACAAGCATAAAGGTCGACAATTTCTACATTGAAGGGCCGAAATTCTCACAAAAGGATAACCTCTGCCAAATCTTTGAAGACTAATACGCTGCCAAAGCTTTCTTCGAAATACGTACAACCAAAGACGAAGCATTCCCTTGAAGAATCAACAAGCAAATGTGTTGATTCCTTCAAGACTTTGTTGCAAGCTTAAAACTTGTAACAATGTTCGATTCAAGATCAAGTCGCCAAGACCCTTGAATCAACAAAATCCCACATCAACATCACTTTGCCGGTTGTCATACACAAACCTAGAGGTGAAGACTATCCATGCATTATTTCAAGCTCAAAACTTAAAGCAAATCGTTTAATAGTTCGTCCGAGATCAAGTCATTGCGACCCTTGGATCAACAACCTATGCATCTACATCAAATTTGAAGACTGAATCAGAGGAAAATTGTAAACAGAGATTGTAACCCTACAAATCCAGCAATAGAAATCTACCTTGCACACATGTTCTCGTTTCATTCGTTACAGAATTTTCGTGTTTACAATAAAAACATGATATCAACGATCCAAAATGTTCATCGTTTTCAATTCACTACGAGATCATGTTTTAAAAAAAGAAGCTCCAGAAAAGGGTTTCCGATGAGGGAAAATTAAAGGGTAAACGTAAACGACAATCGGATGGTTAAAGTTTGTCACTAAGGTTTATGGATCATGGTATCGAGCATTGGAGTTAACTCCTTCACGAAAATTGTAAGCCATGTCATTACGAGCGGTTCTATATTTTTTTGTATTTTTTCACACTTGTGACTTAATTATTACTATTGTTTTTAATTGTATTGAAGTCATAGGAAAAACACTATTCACAAGGGTTTGGAGTGTTTCAAAGATACAAATGATGATCTAACCATCACAAAAGCGTAGAGTATGTGGTCTTGAATGTTGGTATATTTTTTCACATTTTCTTGTTTCTACATTAATTATAATTAATTTTTATTAATAATCACTCCCCCTAAAAACATTGTTCATGAGTTTGGAGGGTTGTAAAAATCCAATTGATGATGAAGTAATTGTCATAGCGTAAAAGGATGCAATCACAAGCGTTGTCATATTTTTTCACATTTTTCACACTTGTTAATTAATTATTATGAATTTTTAATCGTGCTTTAGTATTTTGTAGGAAAATCAAATTATATGAAGAAATCATAATAGTTAATTTATAAGTGTGAAAAATGGGAAAAAATTGGGTAACATCTGTGATCGCATAATCTACATGTCAGCAATGATTATATAGCAAGGTGTGTGAGGAAGAATCATCTGGGAAAAAAAGGATAAAGACTACGCGTACATGTGGCAGAAGAGGATATAGTGACAGGCCCAAGCGAATCAACTTGAATGATTTCAGAGGATCTAAGATAGAGTTGCACATCGAACTTCCACACGAGATTGCACATGTATTGCAGAACTATGTCCTACGGCCGAGTGGGCGTATTGGAAGAATATATTAGCAGTAAGTGGGAGTTAATATATTAGTAATTATTTTTGTTATATAATATATTATAATGTGAATTTGGAATTCTTTTTTGCATAAAAGGAGTGGTATATTATTGATCAAATGGAACCCAACCTGTTGATTTTTCTGGATGATATATTCAAGAGGTGTTACTAGCAATGGAAGTTTGACGTAACCCAATATGGACGAATAAATTGGTTTTATAATTATGTATTTGTGGACACTAGCATAAAATAATTTTTTAATTTCTATTAGGAATAATAATTTAATATGGACTTTAAGTATTTATTATCTTTCGATAAGTCATCAAACTTTGGAGCTAACTAGATTCTTCAAGTAGCACAGATTTATCTATGCTACTTGGAAGAGCTAGTTAACTGCAAGTTTGATGACCTATCAATTCTAGTATTTTGATGACGTTATCAATTCTACTTGGAAAAGCTAGTTAACTACAAAGTTTGATGACCTTATTGGTGATATGCAGGGATAATTGGAAAGGCCTGTTCAATCAACTTCGTCGACATAACCCATAATTCTTCACATTGTTGTCAAATTGGAGGTTAATCAAGGGGGTGTTCTAAACGAGCCCCAAAGATATCGCCCTCCTAGTCTCCACAACCACAAGGACATCCTTGTATCAGTCATTCTCATTCTTGGGCAGGTCAGCAATATAGGCACCCCATAGAAGACTGGGCCTAGATTGAAATAATTAATTGTGCCTGAGCTCCTCCACAAGGTGTAAAACATGTGGAATTCTTAAAGCCTGAAATTTGCTCCATACCATTTGTTCAACAAATCGAAAAAGGTAATAATGTGATACGAAGTAAGAGTGAGATTGTAAAGTGATGGATTGAAGCAAATCAACATCTCAATGGAAAATTTTAGACCTAAGTCTAAGTACTAAGGGTGAATCCTAGTACATGGACGCTCTGGGTGAGAGGGTTCAGGCAGAGCCACCTGAATATCTTTACTGGCCACTTACTAGACCTTACATCCATTGGGAAGTTCTCGATGGCGAACAAGGGTTTCTCCTTCTTCTTGCCTACACACCCTAACCATAGAATGGTCTGATAGGAGCATATTTATGCGACTTAGTTAGCTTGTTTTCTTGCATTTATGTTGTTAGTTCCTAGTTATTTTAGTATTTTAAGCTATTTTCGTGTGTTTGTAGGTCCAAAGGGCTAAAGTTGCAAGAAAGTGCATTTTGGAGCAGTTTTGGGCTTGGAATGGATAACACATGCTTGGAGCAAGTTGGATGGACGAATTTGAAGTTCAAAGGAGGCTAGGAATGAGCAAAGAAATGAAGGAAATAAATTCAAAACAAGGAAGATAAGGACGCTCAGCAAGAAAGAAGGAATGTTAACCAAGTTACCTTATTTTGTCCTAATCTTTTCCTGATCCTACACCACCTAATTTCCAGCTGCAAAGAGGATCCTTAATTATTCTAGGACACTTAAATAATGATTCTAGAAGACTTAAACCCATTCCTATAGGGTGCCGCACCTTTCCTCTTTTCCCTTTCCCCTTGCCGCATATCCCTTTCCCCTTTTCTTCTGGGATCTGCCACATATTTCTTTCCCCTTTTCCTGAAGGACTGCCACACCTTTCTTACCCTTTTCCTCTTGGATTCTGACATTGAATTACCCTTTTTCTTTGAGGATTTGGTGTACAAATCTGTCTCCAAAATTAATTAAGGTTTTAACTCTCTTTTCCTATATATTCTAAGCCTTGCCGCACCTAAGGGGGAGCCATCACCCATTCACCATACACAATAGCCTATTTTCAAAACCATTCACCCTTGTGCCGCAATTTTGCAAGGAAGGAGAGGATAGCTTGGAGCCTTGCCTGCCATTTAGGATTGTTGGATTGCTGGAACGTTTTTAGGTGTAATCCATCTTTTGTTTCCAATGTTTAATTTAAGTTATCTTTGTTTAACTGTGAACATGAGGAGCTAAACTTGTTTTAGCTAGAGGAGAATTCAAAGCCATGAACATATTTGCAATATGAATTGATTACTTCTAGTTGTGATTTCATAAATCGTGAATGCAATTTACTTAACTGTTTGATTCAGAACTTATTCTTATTTGTTGATTAAGGATGCATACTTAGTTTGCATGCATGAATTTGATGCTAGAATATAAGGGACTTTCACCTAATTGTTATGAAATTATATTCATAAGTAATGGAGGTTGCTAGTCACAATCACGTTAAGTAAATTCCTGGCAGGAGTATCATGCTGTTCATAGTTACGAATGCCTTGTCAATGCTTATGATTTTCATAAAGCTTAATGATGATTGTATCTCTATTATGTTGTTCATGTAGGGAACTATTGAAGAATAATTTGGTTGCCGATGCGTTATCCATCCAATTCAATGACTTAAGGAAAATCTTAGGGTTAATTAGTGTTGTTCACGGTTAATCTGGGGCGTTGAGGTTCATTGTTTATTGGAAAAGCAACTGGAAATCGATTTGTATGCAAGTGTGTCATGTGTGGAGAAGGACCCTCTAGCTAGCCAATCACCCATAATTTCCCCCAATTTCGTGCCAAACTTGTTTAAGTCTTTAATCTACTTGTCTTTACTTTAAATTCGTCAAAAACCTAATCCCCTTTACTTTGTTAAGTCAAATTAGTTAGAATCTGTCCAACTTGTGTTTTTAAGTGTTTTGAGTCAAGTTAAAATTAATTTTCGTCCAAATCACCCTTTAGTGTCTAGTTTGAGTCTATTTGAGTATTTTGTGCTGTTTTGAGTCTCTTTAGTTTGTTTTGAGTTCTTTGAGTCTAGTTAAGTGTTTTCAAGCCTAATTTTGTGTTTTTGAGTCAGTTTTAAGTAGATTAGCAATCCCTCCGAATCCCCGGCCTAGAACGATCCCTACTTACATCTTTACTACAATTGTCAATAAGAGGGTTTAATTTGAGTGCTAGTTTATAACACATCAGGGTCATGATGGGAATCGTGGTTGGTTGGTGGGTAGGAAAAGCACTTGATAAGGCCACTATTTTAGTCGAAAAGTCTATGAAAGAAAATCGAAAGTTTGGGTTTAGAAGCAAAGAGGCTAAACACTCACAGAAATCTCAGAAAACAATACCCAAAGGTTTTGGAAGTGTGAATAAAATGTGAAGAGATCCAAATATATTTGTAAAAGATATTTCGGGGTCATTGGACTGTTGAATCCGGATCGTATTGCTTCATGATCTGCGAATTCGACGATCAGAATCACTTGGAAATTTAAAATGCAGTTCCTCATTTCTTGTGCATATGCAACTGAAACATCCCATCATTTCTATTTTTCGACACAATTTTCGAAACCACACGCTTGAATCTAGAACGTCTCATTTATTTTGCAATGGTTATGAGGCAAATCTACTACATGTTGAAACTTGAAAGAAGATTAAATGATATGTATTCTGATATACTCATAAAGGCATGATCTTTGGATAACTACCCATACTCAAGGGAAACATCCCTTTTAGGAAAATTTGTGGGACCATGATTTTTTCATGGTCGGAGTAAACGCGTTCAAAATACATTTACCTTAGAAGTCTGGTCATGGACTCAACAACTCCGACTAAATTGAGTTGTACAAACAGGCTAGTGATGTCACCATCATCCTGCGTTCTGAAAATGTAGGCGAATTCTACTGACTTCGTTAGGTTTGACCATTCTTGCTTAGTAACACACGAAAACTTGATTCGATTTTCTTGGACATTCCTACAATCTAGGGATGAACATGTGATCACACCCCTAAAACCAAGCAATATCTATCTCTAGATATCCTTTAATATTCTCCCGGTGTAATACGGATTCCATATTCTTAAAGATCTCTCTCTAGACTAGTATAAATACAATCATCTAGCACATAATTATGGCAAGGCTTAAAGTTTATAACACAATCGTTGATCTTTGCTTATTCTCTTGCCCTCTACTTAAGGGTTAATATTGTTACTAACTTAAGTCGGAGAGCCTTTGGCCGATAACTCACTGGTACCAAGGTTAATCCTGATTGTTTGCTTTCTTTAATGTGCCTGAGCTGCGTGTAGGGCATATTCGCCCACATTTGTGAACAATTTTTGTTCTAACAGTGCCTATACCAAACTGCGTCAATCAGAGTCGGTCTTGAGGCCTAGGGTGACGTAAAAAAAGGTGCCTTAACTTCATATAAAAAAAGAAAATTATTTGTTTTAACATGTAAGATTTCAATAAAATTATACTTAAAAAAGCACTTCAAAGTCAATAGTTTAGAAACATGGAAAAACTAATTTATTTTATATTGAAAAAAGGGAACCAAAGACCCCCGGTCTTACAAGTAGATAGACGATGAGTTTGTTTTCCTTCTATTTGAACTTTTAAAGTGTTTTTATATAAATTGTGATGTGTTTTTTCTTATTTACTAACCTTGTCAACATGGGGCTAAAAAAATAATAAAGTTTTTGCGTGTCTAATTGATATGTATAAGTAATGAACGAGTACTAAATTAAACCTATTGGTGACACGTCATATGATTTGAAAATTTGGTCTACGCATTACTCTTTGTTGAAGGTTAGACGTAAATTGGAACGAATGCTTAAAAACTGCAACCCATGTAGCTACTAGCTAGTAATTAAAAAGAAATTAACAAGCAAATAAAATTCTTAAAAATTGAAAAGAATAAACATGCACATAGCATTTCGAACTCAGGATCGCTCGTAAATTTTAAACAACAAAAATCATTGCTTCTAATTAAGCCTCTTGATTATTTAACCAAATTTCATAAATTTAAACTCTTATGAAAAGAAATTCATAAAAGCTGGAAGCTAAAAATACATACATAGTGTTTCAACCCAAGAACTTCTTGTTAATTTTAAACAACATAAACCACCACTTATGGTCAAACTTTTTTGATCATTTGGCCAAATTTTATAATTATACTCTTATGAAAAGAAATCTGTAAAAATTTAAATGTAGATAACCGCACATGGTGTTTTGAACGCAAGACGTCCTTCTCATTAATTTGAAACAACAAAAACCACGTGTTCTAGTAAAATTTGTTTGTCATTTAACCAAATTAAAAACATTTATTCTCTTATGTAAACAAATATGAATACACCAGTCTAGTAACTTTAGTGCGCCCAATTTTATTGGGTCCCAAATGGTTGCCCAGCCTGCATTGGGCTTGGGCCGACCCTGGCCTCAATTGGTAATAATAGGTTACTTATTTTCCCACATGTCAACAAGTTTTAATTTTGGGTTTTATTTGATTGTTTAAATATAAATGAGTTTAAGTTTAAGAAACAAAAGTTACAAAGGCCTCACTATGTATGTAGTATATATGTATTGTTTAAATGATTTTATTAGCTAATATGAACATTTTTTTTTTTTTTTGCTAATTTGAATAATTTTTTTTTTAACAAACGATATTATCTACACTAAGGGGGAGGAGGTTGGGTTTAGCCTAACAATGGGCTAGCAATAATTTAGTTCAAATTCTCTTTTTGCGAGAATCGAACCTAAGATCTCTCACTTACAAGTGAAAAGAAATACTACTAGATCGTAGTATTAAGTGGCACTAATATGAATATTTGAACTTTAAAATAATAATGATTTTAACGAAGAAAATCGGTTTTTGTTCGAGTACATTAGAAACTCGAAAGCCACTTAGTACTACAGTTATGGTCTAGTGGTATTAGGTTCGACTCTCGTCAACGGCAAATTTGAACAACATTATTGCTAGTCCATTGTGAGGCTAAGCCCACTCTCCTCCTCCTTAGTGTAGATAATATTGTTTGTTATAATATATATATATATATATATATATATATATATATATAACACAGAAAGTAAGAAGAAACTAAACAAAAGCAAATGGCTTTATTATATTTCTTTGGACTACAATAGGAGCTCAAGGCCTGACATTTCTCTTTATAGAACGGACGCGCAACGGCTTTGGTATCCAGTCGTACTTTTTGACATAATCGCTATGCTTGATTCTGTACAAGTATATTCCATCCTCTCTAGCATTCCATATGCAATGGACTCCCCCACACTCGTCAATAAGTGGATCCTCAGAAATATATGCTTCAATTTCGACATGGCCAACCGCGGAGTTCATGCTACAATTCCAATAGGTGTTAACTACAGAACGAAATTCAAATTCAAGCTGTTCTCCCTTGGTAGAAAGAGTGCGATCAATTACATCGTCTGCAGAATAACAATGGACGTCCAGTCGTTTAGCGTCGAGATCGTTGACAACGCGCACAAAGTGCTTCTTCCCAGGGAATATATCCGAGGTACTAGGGCGAATGGAGAAGGCAAGAAAGAGTAGAGAATAGATGAACTGGCGTAATATTGTTCCTTTCATTTCACTAATTCTCAATGTGTTTTGATGTAGTATAATACATTCAGCGCATCTTGAAGATTGAGGAGACAATTTTCATTTTTAAGAGATTGAGAGAATTTTTACTTTTTATTTTATTTATTTATTTATTTAACAAACGATATTATCTACATAAAGGTGTAGGGGAGAGTAGTTAAGTCTCTCACAATGTGCTAGCAATAATGTGGTTCAAATTCACCTTTGTTGAGAATCAAATCTAAGACATCTAACTTACAAGTGAAGATGAATGCTAATAGACTGTAATACTGACAAGAGACTAAGAGAATTAAACATGAAGAAAACTTATCATTTAAATCCTCCATCATTTTGAGAAGGATTGAAATGTCTTATCCATTTCCTGCTCCCATTAAGTTGATTAGACATGAAGAAAACTTATCCTTTAAATCCTCCATCATTTTGTTCTTTAGTAATCCATCTCCTGCTCCCATTAAGTTGATTAGAATTTTTTCATTTCTTTCTTTTAACGTACCTTAAAGATAATGTCTTATCCATTTCAATTCAATCATTTGTGGCAAACGAAACCTAATGAATCAATATCCATGGAGTTTCATGATCTTATAGGAATCAGACAAGGATGATACATATAGATAGTGAGATATATTTGGCAGTACAAAAACAAGGTTCACCTATGTTTAGAATTCCCTTTTTTTACACTAGAATTTCATGGTTTTATTATCCATCAAGAACTTGTGTTGTTATCCCTTTCACATGGCCAGCCAAAAGTATGCATGTATAAGTTCTCAACTTTTATGGTAAGTCGCATCAATTAGGAGATTTTGTTTTAATTAGATTTAAGACCATTGTCGCACTCAATTATTACGCTTAGTCTTGAAGGTTTTGTTTATAGATTGAAGTTCATTTTGATCCAACTAAGTAACTTTCTTTTTGTGTGATGATGAGTCAACATATATTTTTAAAGCTTGTTCTTTGCAAATTTTTTTTATTGCCCTTTATACGATTAGTCTATTTTTGGGCGTTCAAATATATGTATTAATGGGATGAATGTCTAAAGATTTTAATTATATTGATACCAGTTACGTACGTTATAATACATTTTATTTTTTATTCTGTTTCTTATTTGGTTTTTTTTTTTTGGTCATTATTTGTATAATCTATATTACATCAGGCTAACTAATTTCTTTTTCTTTCATTCTTAGGCCTTTGAGTCATTATTTATCCTTTATTTTTTTTAAAGGATTATTTATCCTATTATATATTCCAAATTATGCAACAAAACTTAATTGTGGTTCATATTGGTGTCGAGCTAAGCATAGTTTCCATCTCTTTTGGTTCTGAAATTGTACAGAAAAAAATTTAGTTAGTACACTACTTTGGTATATTCCACTCTCTTACAAATGGAATATAAATGGATGTCTATTTCGACATATTGTCCATTGAACCTAATAGCCAGGGCCGTCTCTAAGATTTCGGAGGCCCTGTGCGAAATTTATAAAAGGTCCCCTTTTTAAGATATATTTTTTTAAAGTATGACAATATATTGGTACTAGAAAATAATAACTTAAATCAAAACAACCTTTAGGACTCACTGATTGAAAGTTGACAAGTGTCATTAAATAAGTAAAAAGAGTTATAAACATAATCTTCACTAAATAATAAAAAACAATTCAATCTTAAACAATCAAATACAACAACAACAACAAAGTCTTTTCCCACTAAGTGGGGTCGGCTATAATCTTAAGCAATCAAATAAAGAAAAAAAAAACTTCAAAAACTCTAACTTTAGAGTTTCACTTGAATATATAACATTATTATATAATTAATAAAATTGAATAGAAAATCGTTTTTTTAAGGTGTTGTTATTAACACTCCTAATATCTCATTGTGCATTCCAAAAAATTTATATTTAGAAAGAAAAAAAAATTACACTTATAAAAGTGCACTATAAGATTTTAAAGTGCTAATAAAAGCATTTTTTTTTAATATATAACATTATTACATATAAATATAAGATACCAAAAAATTTTGGGGCCCTTTAAATTTGGGGGCCCTGTGCGATTGCACATTCCACTCCCCTTCAGCGCCGCCTCTGCTAATAGCTAAGTGGTTTAGGGAACCTATGCATGCACAATGTTCATCAACGCACACCCACACATCAAAACCCTAAATAACTGAACAAAATAGAAATTGGGGTTCTATAACAAACCAAATCTGATATATAAATCAGGTCGAATTGAATAATAATTGTGAAAAAATATCATGACAAACAAAAACCATGTCAAATAAGCTTTCCGTAAGCATATGAGATCAGTATATTCAACCCAAATCCAAGAACAACCAAAACGCCTCATTCATACTGCAGCGCCTTACCATGGTTTCGAGATTGACAAAGAGTGATGGACGCAGATGCTTGACGTTTAACATTTCTAACAGTTCAAATCTTCAAAGTAATTCCACATTGTAACGTTTGCAGTGGAGCCGAATTTGTTGCCCTCAGTAAAGGCAGTCACGCATTCAAAAGGGGAAGACTCCTGTTTCTAAACAGTGGCAATTGGGCTAAAATATGAGAACAATACCTCGATGTCTATGTGGCGGCTAGGTTTATGACGTTGGACCGGACCGTAACCTTTTAATTTGTTGTAGTTGGACTAGACCCTATGTACGGTTAAACAAATGGACCGATAATGAAAAGCCCCCTTTTTTTACTTATCAAACTTAAAAAAAAAAATTAAAAAAAAAAAAACTTAACATAAATATAATACGCTCTCATCATTCATGTAATTTAACTTGAGATTTCTTATTTGTAAATGATGAAAATTATTACTAAACCGTAGTACTAGTTAGTAAGATAAGATAATAAGACCACCATTACCATATACCATTACATATAAAAATATACTATGCATGAAAACACCAGCCAATACAATACCTGCACGTATTAAACCATACCTTGGAACTAATCACAATGCATAAATGAACTCTTTCTTAATTTTTTTTTTTTTTTTTTTGGTCAAAATGCATGAATAAACTCTAATCAACCCATGTCAATGCATGGACGAAGCCTTGGAAGTCCAAATACCTACACTTAATGAGGGACGTCCAACACAAAACAGTTACCATCTTTTTCTATTTAAAGGAAACTAAAGCATGAAATTATATCGATCACCATCTGATCAACCATCTTCATCAAGGTTCTGAAAAATACCAACATGAACATCGTAGCAGTCTTTTTCCTTCTTCTGCTCTCATAGTCCATCTGCAGCTCAATGGCTGAATATCGGGTAACCGTTTTTAATGACTTGGCTCAAAACACCAACCTGAATGTTCAATGTCAAGCTGCAGGCATAGATCCGAGCACTCATTCGATCCCATTTTTTAATGACTACAGTTGGACCGTCTACATTAACACTACTGCTGTTTTATCTTGTGATATGAGTTGGGGTATCCTAAAGGGGCATTTCGACATCTTCAATGCTAAAAGAGATGCCACTGGATGTGCTAGAAACTAATGCGCTTGGCGTGTGAAACAGGATGTCTTGTATCTATTCATCGAGGTGCATAAGAGGTTGGAGTTGCAGTTTACGTGGCCACATTGAGAAATAATTAAAGTTGAGAAATAAAGATGACCTTCTGATTTTGTTATTTATCCATGTTTCATGATGTTAATGATTTCTTTTGAGGAGGTCATCACATATATTTGCTTTGAGATCTAGAAAATCTTTTGGTCAAAACACTTAATGTTCCTTATTCGTACATTGTGCTTTCTATGTTGTGGACAATTCATATATATTCCTTTAGGGTATCTCACATGCATTTCAGCGGAGCTGTTTATACTTTTGAAGTTGGGCCGTTTAAAAACCAATTAGCAATGGCTGGAGACTAGAAAGGTCATATAACTTATATGCAAACTACTGAAGACTAAAGAGGTCATTTGACCGGAACTCCCATTCCGGTGATTTTTCAAAGCAGCACAATCTGTGCAATACCACTTTCCTCTCAGTTTATCTTTCAGACCAACACAGGCAAAATGGAACCAGTCTATCTTGTACTGTTGGAGGAAAACAATAAAATTAGATAATAAAGTTGAAAATAATTTCAAACAAGAGAAAATATTGTAAACACAAAAATTATCCGACAAATGAGACAAGAACACGTGCACAAAATAAATTTGTATTAATGAATTTGTAGGGTTACCATCTCTTTACAACTTGATCCTCTGATTCGATCTCCAAAATGTGTAGATGTGTAGTGTTGTTGATTTAAGGTCGCGATGACTTGATCTTGGATGAACGAATGCCGGAAGGTTTTGGCTCTTGGCAATGGAGGAACCGCCACGTGTAGGGATGCGTGGTGGTTCTTCACGGGTTTTGACGAAGAACACAAAGGATTTCCCGAGTCTTTTTGAGTGTTTGAGTGTTTGGGAGGTTTGAGTGCTTGAGAGCTTCAGTATTTCAAAGCTTCAGCGTCTGGGCGTGAAATGATTTCTGGACCACTTTTCTTTGTCCTAGAGCCTCCTATTTATAGACTCTTCAAGCCTTGCCCATAGATGGATTTGGCCTTGATTAATTGATGAAAGAACCAGGATTCGATTTGTGGGCCGGCTCATGATTTGTCTCCATCAATTAATATTTGATTTAATTAAATTAAAATCAAATAATTCATTTCCGCTAAAAGTTGACACGTGTCCTTCTTGATGACTCGTCCGATTTTGATAAGTCACATCCATGTATACGATTTGTAAGACACATGGTGCATGCCACGTATGCCCTGGCCTGTCAAAGCTTTAATGCGTTGGTGAACAACTGAACATTTATTTCACCGAAATTTTGATGTCTACAAATGCCCCCACTTCAAGGGGGTCCTATACATGTGTTTGTCACGTGTAGAAGATGTGTTTTAAAGTCCCTTTGCATAGTGAATGTACTTTAACCACTATGCTTTGAAATCCTTCAATGTAGATGTCAATTTATGGGTCGTTTAGGCTTGATCTTGAATTGGGTTGGAAACTTTTTCTAGGGCCATCGAGGCTTGGTCTTGAATTGGGTCGTTGAGGCTTGGTCTTGAATTGGGCTGCCAATTTCTTCAAGGGCCATTGAGGCTTGGTCTTGAATTGGGCTCGAGGTTTCTTCAAGGGCCGTCAAGGCTTGGTCTTGAATGAAACGGACCACGAGCGGTTTCACGTGGTGGGTGATCTTCGGCTTTGTTAGTGGATGAATCAACACGTGCTTGTTGTGCTTGTTGACTCTCCACAAGCTTGATGAAGAACACAAGTGTTTGTTTTGGCCAGAGAGCTTTCTGAAGTCAAATTTGATTCAAGGGTGGTGCACACTTGATCTTGAATCGGATTTATGATTTTTTCAAGGGCCGCCGTCGAGGCTTGTTCTTGAACAATCGGAATTTGTTGTGATGTTTAGAGAGGCTAAGGATTGATGTTTAGAATAGCATATTAGCAAGTTAATTTGGTTCCTATATTTCTATTAAAGTTGGTTCCATGAAGCTATTAGAGCTTGCGTATTAGGTGCTTGTGAAAATTTCTCATCGAGTTAGAAACAAGGATATGATGCAAATCTGGGTGTGGTGTGTTTTGGTATGTGTATGTAGGTATAGCGTATAGGGATCGTTATGTGTGTATGTAGGTATAGCTTGGGCAAAGTCACTTGATGCCAAGATTAAGGCTACATTGGAAAAGGTTAAGCATAAAAGAGAGAGGGAAGTATCCTCCCTATTGAGAGAGTTAAGTACCATTGAAGATTGTATGGAAGTACTTGAGGGCATGAAAGATGTTGATGATACCGCTTATTTGAAAGCTTTGGAGAAGTTCACTAGCTCGGATTGGAGGAGGTTGTTTATGATGATGTCTGAGTCGAGAAAAACATTATGGCTCAATTGTCTAAAATGAATAGTTAGTTAGTGAGTTGGTTGTTAGTTAGTGTGTTGGTAATACGATGAATTTGCTTAATTATAAGGGTTAGTAAGATGACTATGGATATGCTTTTGTGTTTGGTATTGAGATCTTTTGCTTTAGGATGAATTATAATTAAATGAGTATGGAAATGACTAGTGTTGGTAATATGATTAATGTTATGTTATTATCTTATAGTATTGTCTTGTCACTTTGTTTAGCTATTAATTACTTGATAGTTGTAGAATATAATTATTTGTTTGTCTATATAGCATGGTTTCAAATGAAGTGGACAACAATGGTTCAAGTTCAGAAAGTGATTCGTCATCTGATTTGGATGATTCGCTTGGAGAGTTGCTTTTAGTTACAAGATTAAATGACCATTACTCACGTTTAAATAAAGAGCCATGCATGACTTCACATTGTTCAGGCCGCCAATATGTGATAGAATTATTGAATGGACATCCACATAGGTTATTTGATATTTCAAGGATGGATAAAAACACGTTCAGGAATTTGTGCTTGACATTGAGAGAATTGAACTTTCTACAAGATGATAGATCAATTTGTGTGGAATAGGCCGTATGCATGTTCTTGTTTACTATCAGTCATACAATCCGGAATAGGGTAATTGCTGAAACGTTTCAACATTCTAAAGAGACCGTGTCAAGACAATTTAACAGAGTTCTCAAAGCAATATGTCGACTTGGTAATCGTATAATTCAACCTCCAAATATAGATGCGACACCTTCTGAGATTTTGGGAAATCCAAAGTACGACCCATGGTTTCAGGTAATATATTTATAAAGTACATTTTATTATTTAGTTAGATCATGATCATTATGTTTCTATAAAACCTAGAAAGATACATGTTTAAAGCTCTAGAATAACAACTTAGGTTGAAGTAAACTATATTTTGTGTACTAACATGTTATGATTTGAACTATAAAATGGTAGAATTGCATTGGCGCTATTGATGGAACACATATCAGTGCATGGGTTCCTTCATCAAAACAAATTTCATACCGAGGTAGCAAAGTTAGTGTGACACAAAATATTATGTTGGCATGTTCATTTAGGAAGGAACGGCTAATGACTAGAGAGTGTTGATGGATGCAATAACAAGAGAAGTGAATAGGTTTCCAATGCCTAAAGAAGCTACAAAGTCATTGAAACATATCAAATTACTTGTATTTTTTTTTCTTATTGTATTTGGCTCAAGTGAAATACTTATATGCATTGTTCTTGGAATAGGAAAATATTATGTTGTTGATTCCGGCTATGCCAACATGAGTGGGTTTCTTGCACCATATCGCAAAGTGTGTTATCACTTGCGTGATTTTAGAGGAAGAGGTAAACGTCCAAGAGGAGCAATGGAATTGTTCAACTTTAGGCACTCATCACTACGTAATGTTGTTGAACGATGCATTTGAGTGCTTAAGAATCGTTTTCCTATTCTAAAGTTGATGCTAAATTATCCAATTAGGAAGCAAAGACGCATTCCCATTGCATGTTGTGCCATGCACAATTTCATTAGAATTCAATCAAGGAATGATACTTTGTTTCAACAATTTGAAGACAATGATGTTGATGTGGTAGATGAAGAAAGCTCGGGGACGAATCAAAAAGGAAAAAACATGCATTTGAATGACTACAATGTTATGAATGATGTTGGAGCCGGATCAATGTGGCTTGATTACGTCAATAACAATTAGTCACAAAATTTATTGGTTTTCTAGAATGTTTTAATGTCATATTTATCGTCTAAGATTTGAAGTTTAATTTGATTATCGAGCATATATGTGTTGTATTAGCACATGAATATCAAAATAATATGTTTAAGGTTTAATTTTATATGTTTTGTATATCTTAAAACAAATACATAATTGAAAAAACAAAAAAATAAAAAAAATAAAAAAAAACTGTTTTTAAGAGTTAAACCAAACAAGTTTTCAAAATTTTAGATTCAAAAATAGTTTTTAAATTCAATGCCAAACACGTTTTTGAAACCTAAAAAAACTGTTTCTAAGAAATGTTCTTAAAAGTTAGTTTTAAGAACAATTCAAGTTTTTTGAGTAAGAACAATTCAAGCTTTTTAAGCTCTTCGTTCCTGATTTTGTGTGAGGAAACACGCCACCCTTGAAAAGCTTTCCTAAATCGGATATTGTTTTCCCTAATTTGGAGGATTTGACTTCTGTGAGAATTTTCTTTCTTCAATATATAATGGGCATGAACTTGAACAATTTTTTCGTAACAGAACCCATGGTTTTAAACACCATCGTCTTCCTCCGTGAATTCTAAGTGAAAATCTTCAATTATTATTTTGATCTTAGAATACCATTTCTAGATTCTTATCTTGTCTAATAATCCTAAAATTATATTTTTTTGATGATGTTTCTTCAGACTGGTAGTCTGAATTGTGACTTGAAGAAGAACTATTGTGTTCTTCATCATTGTTGTTGACAATCATTTGTGTTTGAACTCTACTGAGATGTGCACGAATTTCTAGGTTTTCTGATTTGAGAAACCTAATTTCATCTTTGATTTTATTGACTTCTCTCTGTAAGTCTTTCACTGTGATTTCCTTCTTGGATTTGTTGAATTGTTCTAAAGTTGTGCTTAGACTGATTTTTTGTGATGACTGGGGTTGACTAGTACTAGTTTCTTCCTGAGAGACTAGTTTTTTTGTGTTTCTTTAAATAAAATGATTTTAATTCCGGGTCATCGACCTTATTGATTAATTCTATAAGAAGATCTTCTTGTTTTTCTTGTTTATTGAGGACTGAAATCTTGTTAAAACAAGTATCAGTACATCCTATCTTAATATTTGGGGATGAAAGACTACTTGAAGAATTATTGGAGGAAGATGAAATCATCCTCAGATTGACTATGGTCTGTGTCCTTTAATTCTAGGACTTGGATTAATTGAATATTTTCTTCCTCAGAGATCTTTAATTGGTTGATTGTTTTCTTGACACAACATTTATTTGCATAATGACCAAATTTGCCACACTTGTAGCATTTTCCTTTTTGTTCTTGTTTTTTGGAGTGAAATTTTTCTGAGGGTTTTCTTTTCCATTTATTAGACCTGGGTTTTTCATAAAATTTATTAGTTTCAAAGTTTTTGTTTTTGGATTTATATATGTTGTATCTGGGGTTTTGTCTACTTGAGTACCTATTGGGGTATTTATTGTAGACTTGTGATTTTTTCTTTTTGTTGGATGGAATAATGGGAGGTAATCCATATTGTTCACAGAATGTCCCTAATTCGTATTTGGCTATGGATTTGTCTTTATTGACTTGTTTTGAAATTTTCATATCAATACACAATTTCAATCCTTCCTTCTGGATAATATTAATAATATTTCCATAAGTAAGGGTATGATATGGTATGATACCTTCTTCATTAACTAAAACATTTCTAATTTTATGGGCAAAAAGGTTTGGTAATCCATTAATAAATTTTTCTTTCCAAAATGATTGATTACTATCATCTCTAAGCATGACTTTGGACATGAAGACGTCTTTGTACCACCTAAAATCACTTAAGGTTGGACATCTTAAATTGCTAAGTTGGTCATGAATTATGGAGGTGACATTACTGGGTGTTCTTATGAAATGTTCAATGATGGTAAGGAGTAAGGTGTTGACTGCATCTAGGACTCATTGTCCTATATACTCATCAAATATAGGGATTCCTTCTTCATCTTTTTTAACTGCATTTTTTATTTCATTTCTTGATTCTTCAGTGAGGTGCTTCTCCCACCAGGAATGAAGCATTCCTATTAATCCAGTGACCAAGAGGTCGACAACTTGTGTTTGACTAAGATTATGATTGGTAATACAACTATTAGCAACCATAGAGATGTATTGTAATTTGTTTAAAAATTCTTGTTCTGATAAACCATCTATATTTTATTCATAGAGTTTATCAGTCGAGACTAAGAATTGGTTTTGGATGTTTCGTTCTTCAAACTGAATATTCGGAGGTGTTGGTTGATAGGAGCATATTTATGCGACTTAGTTAGCTTGTTCTTGTGCATTTATGTTGTTATGTCTTAGTTAATTATGTATTTTAAGCTATTTTCGTGTGTTTGTAGGTCCTAATAACAAAGTTGGCAAGAAAGTGCATTTTGGAGCATTTTGAAGCATTTTTGGGCCAAGATTGGATTGCATGCACATGGAGACATGAGGATGGACGTTTTTGAAGATTAGAAGGCTGGAAATCAACATGTGTGTGTGCAAATGTGTTGATTTTGGGCTGAATTGGTGAAGAGCATGTGTGTGCAAATGCAAAGAGGAACACACACATGCAAAGACACTCATTACCATAACATCCATCCACTACACCCATTACATCCACTCATTACCACAACATTCACCCACTACACCCACTACATCCACAACATTCACCCACTACACCCACTACATCCACTCATTACCACAACACTCACCCGCTACACCCATTACATCCACTCATTAATACAACATTCACCCACTACACCCATTACATCCACTCATTACCACAACTCCATACACTCCTCTCCCTAGCCTATAAATACATCCACCCTTCACCATAACTAAGGAGATCCATCAAAAGACACTACATTCACATCTCATAACTCCATACACTTACGCTTTCATTTCCCTTTCCTTGCTGTGACCTCCATCCAACCTAAACACATTCAGCCATTCCCTTCCATATATCCATATGCATCCATCAAACCACACCTTGTGCCGCAACAAAGAGAAGAAGGAGGACCCTTGGACGTGCTTGCCATTCAAGTTGGATTGTTGGAGCGTTTTTAGGTGTTTTCATTCTTTGTTTTCAATGTCTAAATTTGTTTATCTTTGCTTTGTGAGTATGAGGAACCAAACCCCCCTTAGCAAGGGGGAATTCGAAACCATGTTCATGCTTGCAATATGATTTGATTACTTTCAGTTGTGATTTCATAAGTTGTGAATTCAATTTGTTTAACTGCTTGATTGATAACTTATTCGTGTATGTTTATTAAGAGTGCACACTTAGTTTGCATGCATGAATATGATGCTAGGGTATAAGGGAGTTTCACCTAATAGTTACAAACTTATATTCACAAGTAGTGGAGGTCGCTTATAAACGATCGCGTGAAATGAATTCTTGGCAGGAGTTTCATGCTCATCATAGTAACGAATGCCTAGTCAATACTTATAGTTTTCATGATGCTTAAAGATCTTTGATTGTATCTTTATTGTGTTGTTCACGTAAAGGACTTTTGAAGAATGCTTTGAATTGTTGTATGCGCTTTCCCATCCAATTCAATAACTTAAGGAGAACTTGAAGGTTAATTTAAGCGCACCTAATTAATCTGGGGTGTTGAGTTTCATGATTTATCGAAAGAACAACTGAAAATTGGTTTATGTGCAAGTGTGTCATGTGTGGAGAAGAACCCTCTAGCTAGCCCATCATCCATAGTTTACCCAAAATTCGTCCAAAAATCTGTTTTAGTTTACAATCTGTTTGTTTTGTTTTTAAATTCGTCAAAATCAAATCCCCCTTTACTTTAAAGTGTTTTATTAGTCAAAAATCTGTTTTGATTTGTGTTTTTAAGTGTCTTGAGTCAAGTTAGAACCTAATTGCGTCCAAAACCATCCCTAGAGTCAGTTTAGAGTCAATTCATTGTTTTAAGCTGTTTTGAGTCTTTTAAACTAGTTTTGAGTCTTTTTAGTTTGTATTGCATCTTTTGAGTCTAGTTTGGTGTTTTAAACTTAACTTTACGTTTTTAAGTCAATTTCAAGTGTTTTAGCAATCCCTCATAATCCCCGGCCTAGAACGATCCCTACTTACATTCTTTACTACAATTGACAACAAGAGGGTTTAATTTGTGTGTTAAGTTAATTTTCGCATTAAATTTTTTGCGCCGTTGCCGGGGATTAGCAACTTTGCTAATCCCTCGTTATTTCTTTTTCGTGTCTTTTGTTTTAGTTACTGACTTTGTTTCTGTTTGTGTCTTTTATTTTTTACTTTTGATATTTGATTTAGTTTTGTTTCCTTGATTTCAGATACTAGAGAAGTAAGACATGGATTTTGCTACCATTCAAGCTCAATTGGCGAAACTTACTTCTCAATTGTCACAAAATGCCGAACGGACCACAATGCAAAGTGTCACTACATGTGGTGTGTCCTATGGGCAAGGATATCCAACTCATCAATGTTCTCAATTCGTTGTGAATGAAGATGCTTGGGGTTATCAAGGCCATAGCCAATCATGGGACAACATGTTTTCCATTGCTTACAATTCGGATTGGAGAGATTATTCAAATTACATGTGGGGAGTACCTCAACAATTCCAACAAGAAGGATATTGGCAGCAAGAAGAGGAGTTCTATTCAAGACCTATGCAGCCACCACAACAATCTGCCCAATTCAATTCAGGTACGTCTTTGGATAATGATATGTTTAATAAGTTACTCACCTCTTTGAACCAGGAAGTAGAAAATCGAAACACTGAGGTGCAAAATCAAGCCAAGAAGATGGGCGAATTAGAGAAGCAAATTGGGCAGATTATGGAGTTCACGGCATAAATTCAAGAGCAAAGTGAACTCTCCAACTCAACTATTGAAAATTTGAAGGAAGATTTTGAAATCCATGATGCTATCACTTTGTGAAGTGCTATGGAGGTTGGAGGTGAACCCAAGACATCCAAACCAAGCCAAAACATGGATGAACAGCTGCTGCTCGAAGAAGAGGAGAATAACAAGGCCACGACAAGGGAAGAACCACCCTTGCCGCAACCCCATATCCCCTCTATGCCGTCCACTGCAACCAAGGTAAGCCTAAATTCAATTTGTCCTGACCCCGTTTCACCAAATGTCTTTATTCCTTGCAGGATCATGCAATCCAAGGAAGAAGAGGGTGAGAAAGGCATCTTCGAAACCTTTCTAAAGAATCAAGAGCAAGAAGTGGATGGGGAATGTCTAGAATTCATCAAAGAAGATACACTTGAGACGAAAATTCCCAAAGAAGTTGGATTTTATGACACGGGAAAAGTCATAACTCTCAAAACACCAAATCTGGCCAAGTCCCATATCCCTGCAACCTTCAAAGATGTGGTGTTCGTAATTGAGTTTGTGTTGGAGCAAGCAAGTAAGCCATCTTCTCCAACTTCGATTTTATTATATACTAACTTGCTGATTTTGATGATTCAGGCACCTACACTAGAATTTAAACCATTGCCGGATCACGTCAAGTATCACCTTCCATTCAAGGATCAATTCCATGCTATGGGCCTTATCCAAGTTTAGAAGGAAGTTTCGTCCGGCTGGAAGACGTTAAAGCAAGCGCTTCTTGGGAGGCAGCCCATGTATTCAAATAAGGAAAATCTATGAATCGCTTCACAATCAGTTTTGCGTTTCTAAAAACCTTCCCTTTACTGCATTTATTTTGCCTTGTTTGTCATATTTATTTGTTGCTTGTTTGATTGTTTTTGGTGTGGATTTATGTTTGAAACTTTGACAGGTAAACAAAGTATTTTTACATTAATTTTTGTGGAAGAGGAACATTAGGTAGAAAGGTAGAAAAATACAAGAAAGTGCAAACAAGCAGGAATGAGCCTTCATTGGTCACGTGGTGCCTCAGCATTCGACGGACCTCCAGAAAGACGAAGCGCCAGAGTCTGATTTTCCGGAGCCTCAACACTTGGTGAAGCGCCAGAAGACGAAGGCAGAAGTTGCCTCTGGAGTAACGCCACAAACCTCTAATGATCACTCTGAATCCGCACTTCGAACTCCTGCAGCTAATCAAGCTTCCTCTTCATGCTTGTTGAGTAATTAGTTGCAAGCATGGGCAACTCTTTATTCTCATGCCTAAGCACTCTGACCTCTTACCGAAGACTAGCCACTTTAGCCATCAACGACTCAACCTGACGAGATCGAGCAAGAAGGCGCTGGCCCATGTTTGATACTGAGCCTACACATCGGACGTTGTAGGCCAGAGAGTCCTGAACAGCCAGTTCATCGGACCACCTGGAAAGTATCCTAGTGTCTCTAGGAGTGAGAAGATTTCTGGCCACCACCGAAGCGGTTGTATCATTTATCATCATGGAATCCCCAACTGTAAGATGACCATTTGGGGATACGAAGGACGGCTGCCAAATGTTGTTTGGAAAAGACATATCAATATCTTCCCCAACATTCAAGTTAAGGCGACGATCAGAAGGGCAAGACATTTTCGAAGGTGTTAAGAAAAAGAAGAGGTCAGACAAATCAAGTTCTTAGAAGTGCAAGTAGGGAGCCTCTACAGGCAGAAAATTCAAGTGTGCTTTGGAATGTGATGCGTGCCTCTCTTTAAAAATCAGCACTCGACGGAGCTTCAGAAATTGAAGAGGTGAGTTCAGAAATCGAAGAGGTAAGCTCAGAGATCGAAGAGACGTCTGCTTTCTCAAAAGCTGGACTGCTCAGAAACCACGGGCCGATCTCAGAAATCGAAGAGGCACTTGCTTTTTCAGACGTGTCATCACCTGTCACATGCACACTCAGCTTTGCGAAAATCACGGAAAATTTGTCGAAGCGCTGATCTCAGATATCGAAGAGGCGCCAGTCTTTTTCAGCCTCATCAGCACCTGTCACACGCAAACTCAGCTTTGCGGAAATCACGAGTAGTTTGTCGAAGCGCCGATTCTAGATATCGAATAGGCATCTGCTTTATCCAGACGTGTCAGCATCTGTCACATGCACACTCAGCCTTGCAGAAATTACGGGCAATCTGTCGAAGATTTCTGGTGAAGTAGAAAACACGTGAAGTTTACTGTTCAATCATTCAACGGGTGCCGACAAGAGTGAAAGAATAGTACCGGTTATTAATTCCTATAAATGTCGTCCTTCATCCTCCATAGCAAGGCAGACATACATAATCCTTCTTTATCTCCGAAAATGCATTCCCAACGAAGCCTCTCGAGTTACTCTGTGTTTCTCATCCATTGGGGTACCTCTGCAAACAAGTCATTAAAAGCAAAAGTATTTCATATCATAAAGGTTGAAAGCAAGAGTATCTCATATCATGCTTTCTCCCTGTCCTTTCCCTTGTCTTTGTGACAAGGAGAAAGAGAGCAATCAGCCAGCACTTGGTATCAATATTCCGATCTAAGAACCGACTGCCTGGAACTCCTTCCTGATTGCTTACCTAGGATTGCTCTCGAGTGCTTATCTTCAACTGCTGATGTACTTCCGAAGAAGATGCCACATCTGCCTGGAGAACAGATAAGGCAAGTGAAAATGCTACCTTGAAGCATGTGGAGACAACGTGCGAATTCATCTTCAAGATCAAGTCTCCTTTTCCTTGCTAAGAAGTTCCCCAGCCCAGTTCAAGAATAAACCTGTGGAAAGATACTTCTTCAAAAGCAAAAGTATCTCATATCATCAGAGTCGCAGGCAAAGATATCTCATGGCATGTTTTTCCTTTACCATTGCTCTTGCTTGAGGGACAATGAGAAAGAAAGCAATCGGTCGGCACTTGGACAGATTGAACAAAGAAACAGACCATCACCTCTACCTCGTGCCTACCTGTCGTGCAGAAGAAACAAGCGGAGAAGAATGCTGCCTGCACACTCAATCAACCCAGCAGAAGGAGTCTGAGTTGAAACCAAGAGCTCGAGAAGCTTCAACAACATATGGACACATCAGTCGCCAAAGAGCAAAGCCTCGCCGTACAAGGCCATCAAATCACCACCACCAATCAAGTCTCATTTTCCTTGCTAAGAAGTTCCCTAGCCCAGTTCGAGATCAAAGCTGTGGAAAGTCAACAAGATCATCTCTCCATAACCAGATAAACTCTACTCTGTCTGGTTTTTACTTTCCCATACTTGTCATGTTTATTCGTTGTTTGTTTGTTTGCTTGTTTTTGTGTGAGTTTATGCCTGAAACATTGAGGACAATGTTTGATTTAAGTGTGGGGGGGGGGGGTAACCAAGTTGTTTTGCATGAAATTCATGGGAGTTTATCACCCATTACTTCTAGTGTTGTTCCTTGCTGTTTTTAAGTGTTTTTATGCTGTTTTGGAGTGTTTTAGTGTGTTTTGACATAAAAATCCGAAAATCTCATAAAATTTTGAAAAATTGTTTTGAAAAACCCAAAAAGAGTTGTTTTTATGTGTTTATTTGTGTCTTAGGATACCTTCCAACACAGTGATGAGGAATTGGTTTTTAATTTCATGACTGTTAAAGAGAGTTATAAACATGGATGGAAGTTTGATTTACTCCTTCATTTATGCTTGGTTGTGGTTATAATTTATAAATTCACATGCAATCATAAAGGAAAAAAAATCTGTTTTTGTAACATGCTTGAAGGAAGGAACTCAAAGTAACGCTACAACCTTGTGAGACTTGAGCCTAAAACGTTTATTTGGAGAGTTAATAATCTGTGCATTGTTGTTTTCTAAAGTCGTTGCATGATCTCATTATTCTTTGCTTGGTTGCTACTTAGAAGGCGTTTCATCATTTAGTTCCAAATGCTAGAACTCATGCCCATTTCATTCAAAGCATGCTATTGATTTGCATAACACATATTCAAGATGAAGTTGTGTAGTGACCACCACCAAAGCCAAATTTCCGTGTATCCTACTTCATTATATGTTTAAGTTTAACCCCGTTGAGCCTTGTGTAGCCTATGTTCTTTGTTAACCCACACTATCCTTACCTAGCCTAGTTTTAGGACCATCCATACCCTTGTTCTTGAAGCATAGTAAAGCATGACTTAAAATGAACTCCTTTTTTATCAATGTATTACATAAACCAAGTGTGGGGGAAGTGATTCTTGTGTGTGTGTGTGTGCCAAAATCCGTAATAAGGCACGGGTAGAAAAGAAAAAAAAAAGAAAAAAAAAGTTGTGAAAAGAGTGAAAAAGAGTTGAAAAATATATGAGAAAGAGCTCTAAAGTGTTGATTGTTGAAGAAAGGGTCCAAGGCATTGAATTCGACCCTAAGTGTTGCATGAATCTTCCCTTTGTGTTTAAAAGTTGATTTTTGCATTCTAAAGTGAATTCCAAGTGTCGATTTCATTACTTTGCTTGCTATTACTTGAAGAACGTTTGTTATCCCTATCATTTCTTTGTTAGCCATTACCCCCAAGCCTCATTACAACCCTTAACTTCATCTTGAGTGTTGTGTGTTTCAATTTGTGGAGTTCGAAATTGGTATGAGCATATGGTGTCATTGGTTCTCGCATCTAAGTAGTAGCATTCCATTCATGAGATCATATTTAAACATGCTTATTAACTCCAGAAATTGCTTTCTTTGTTGTAACATATGTGAGTACTAGTCTTTCATGTTTACATCAATCTTCTCACATATAACTAGTGTAGGGTGTGTAGTCAGAAAATGTGCGTGAAAATAGAGAGTATCTAGTAAGGAATTGAGGGAATTCTCTAAGGCATGTTACTACATTCAAAATGTTGTTTTAATTGATTAAATGTGAACTAGTGAATGGTAATTATGATTAAGTATGCTCGAGGGTAAGGATTGCTTAAATCTATGTAAGTGATGATCTTTGGCATGTCATGTTTCATTAAAAATCCCTGAGGCAAATGTTGTAAGGCTAGGTTGTGTTTTGTTTGTTTTGATTCGTTTTGTTTTGCTCGAGGACTAGCAAAAGGTAAGTGTGGGGGAATTTGATAGGAGCATATTTATGCGACTTAGTTAGCTTGTTCTTGTGCATTTATGTTGTTATGTCTTAGTTAATTATGTATTTTAAGCTATTTTCGTGTGTTTGTAGGTCCTAATAACAAAGTTGGCAAGAAAGTGCATTTTGGAGCATTTTGAAGCATTTTTGGGCCAAGATTGGATTGCATGCACATGGAGACATGAGGATGGACATTTTTGAAGATTAGAAGTGTGAAATTCCGTCCCTGGATTTCACTGTTATAATTTACGTATTTGTATTATTGAGATTTTAAATTATTTTTCGAGAAATTATTCTAATTTGTTTGAATTTAGAGTTTAATTAAACTAGTTACGAAGAGTGAAGTTTGGAAAATTATTATTTAAAATCCGTAGATCTTTCGAGGTCACAATTTATATTGTTGAATAGATTTTGAGATCATGAGCGCATAGGTGAAAGCCGTTTGCGAGTCCGGGTTATAACGGTATAGTTACGGACGTTTGAAGTTATGATACTATATATTTTAGGAATTATTTAGACTCCCACTTTGTGGGAAAGAGGCCCAATCAGATATTTGGGTTAAGGAACCAATCAGATTTTAAAAAGGGTGAGGAGCAGCCAATCAGGGGGGGAGAAAGGAGGGGAAAGGAGAGAGACCCGAGTTGGGTCGTTTTCGACCCGTGAACCCTCAAATTTGACCCGGCCATATCTCCTTCATACGAACTCCGTTTTGGGTGATCTTGGTGTCCATGGAAAGCCCTTGACAAGAACTACATATATGTAGTGTTAGATTTCCCCATTTCTTTCCCATTTTTCCATTTCGAAGCTACAAAACCCACAAGTTTTCCGGCGGGTTTAATCTGTTTCCGGTGATTCCGGCGCGTTTTACTGTCAATGACCACCACCAAAAGACTCCTCTCAACCCCTGGAGCAAGGCCCAAGGCTTGGATGAAGCGTCGAAGTTCGTTTTGGTGATGAATCGAAGAACACCCATTTCTAGGGTTTCCGGCGGGTTTGGATAAAATTGGGACGCTTCCCGGCCGAATTGGACTTGGCCACAGGTATGAAAACTTCTCCCCTCACTGGGATCTACTTGCCTATAAAATTTGGTAATTTTTAAAAATAGTTGAATTTTTTTCGGCAAGTCGGGGCGGCCGACCGGCAACCGCGGCGGTGCGTGCGGCGGCGGCCTGGCCAGTGGGCCTACGATGTACTTTAAGTTCATTTAGATGCCTTTATTTCATAATTGATATCCGTATGACGTAATTTGATTGTTGGACTTAGTGTAATTACGATACCTTACTGGATCAAAATATGAATCGACGATCCGACCGTTGGATCGTCACCAAACCTTAATGCATGATAGAAAATAATATTTGAGGATCATAGAAACTTACAGATCGGAAATCCAATGTATGGATCTTCCCTAATTGGATTTCTAAGTTTGTAATATTAAATATCGATCGCCACTTGAATTTTGAAATTGGCGGAGATCTGACCATCGGATCGTGTTGAGATTTTAGTATGTTGTTATTTGAGCATAATGTGGACTTTGAAAAGTTACGGATCCGAAATCCAATGTGTGGATCTTCCGGATTGAATTGTGTAGAATTGTGGACCCTACCTTTGACCGAGAGTTGACTTTTGGTCAACATGTCTCCAAACGTTCTTAATACTAAAGTTAGTACTACGAGAGACTTAAGTGAAGTCTAGTGGGCCTACATTGGTTGGATAGTGACTTGAATATTTGTGATATGGTTGTTACTTTAATTGTTTATGTTAAAATCATTTGTAAATATGAATTGGTCTTATAAATATGATTTCTATTGAAATGTGATTTTCATATATTTAGCCATAGACTTATGTTTATTAAACATGATTTGGCTTGTGTAGTGATGATAATGGTTATATATGGATGTTTAATTATTTCTAGTAATGTGAATGATAAGTATGATAAATTTATGGCTATGTGATCTTAGAATCCTATTAGAAGTATTCTGTAGCACTTATATGCTGGTGGGACATATTAGTTGGAGGCCACGAGAAGTGAATATGGTAGGTGACTACGTTGTAATTATGGAGATGATGAGGTTTAGATATACTTGGTACATTTGGTAGGTACCATATGCTTGCTTGGATTCCGTTGAGTGATGGTCTGAAATCGTATCCAACCTGTATCTCATCGAGTGGTTCGATTCTACATGCATGGTACTCTGAGATTCCGTTGAGAGATGGTCCAGAATCGTACCCTAGTTTGGATTCTGTTGAGTGATGGTTCGGAATCCCCTTTGGTATCTTGGTTCCATTGAGAGGTCTGAAATCCCTACTTCAGAGAAGTAGGCTTGGCCTAACGGTGTCACTCTAGCCTTAGTTATATATATATATATATATATATATATATATATATATATATATATAACAATGGTTTTGAGAATCTTGTGAATTGAGTTAGAAAAGATGTTGGACGTCTGGATGACTCCTTCAGGATTCTCTACGATTCGATTATGATTTCATCAAGTATGAATTTAGAAAATATGGGAATGATTGTTATTATTTTGATCAGATTAATTATTTAATGTGGCTAGAGAATGGTTATGTGCTTCGTCGGTTCTTAAATATGATGTATGTTGTGAATGGCGATGTGATGAGACTTAATGAATTATATGTTGGATGAAAGAGAAATCATGATTTTCATGGGGGTTTGTTATGTAGCATGAGTCCTGGAATTTCATGCTGTCAGGTTATAATAAATGATGGAGGAATGCTATACTTTTATGCTTGAACTGAGTGTGAAAAATATTTGTTTTTGTGAGTGTTGAACAACGAATGGCTTGATCCCTAATGAGGGTACGTATGCAGTCTAACGAAGTGGTTAGATGCAGCCATAAAGCTTACGAAAAATTATTGTGCATCTGGTTTTTGATTGATACTTTGTATATATTCAGGAGGCATGGTATGTTAGATATTAGGGTATTTGGCAGCGTCACATGTCGATTCTGGACGTATGTCGGGATCGGGGGGTGACAAGAAGGCTGGAAATCAGCATGTGTGTGTGTGCAAATGTGTTGATTTTGGGCTGAATTGGTGAAGAGCATGTGTGTGCAAATGCAAAGAGGAACACACACATGCAAATACACTCATTACCACAACATCCATCCACTACACCCATTACATTCACTCAATACCACAACATTCACCCACTACACCCATTACATCCACTCATTACAACAACACTCACCCACTACACCCATTACATCCACTCATTACCACAACATTCACCCACTACACCCATTACATCCACTCATTACCACAACACTCACCCACTACACCCATTACATCCACTCATTACCACAACTCCATACACTCCTCTCCCTAGCCTATAAATACATCCACCCTTCACCATAACTAAGGAGATCCATCAAAAGACACTACATTCACATCTCACAACTCCATACACTTACACTTTCATTTCCCTTTCCTTGCCGTGACCTCCATCCAACCTAAACACATTCAGCCATTCCCTTCCATATATCCATATGCATCCATCAAACCACACCTTGTGCCGCAACAAAGAGAAGAAGGAGGACCCTTGGACGTGCTTGCCATTCAAGTTGGATTGTTGGAGCGTTTTTAGGTGTTTTCATTCTTTGTTTTCAATGTCTAAATTTGTTTATCTTTGCTTTGTGAGTATGAGGAACTAAACCCCCCTTAGCAAGGGGGGAATTCGAAACCATGTTCATGCTTGCAATATGATTTGATTACTTTTAGTTGTGATTTCATAAGTTGTGAATTCAATTTGTTTAACTGCTTGATTGATAACTTATTCGTGTATGTTTATTAAGAGTGCACACTTAGTTTGCATGCATGAATATGATGCTAGAGTATAAGGGAGTTTCACCTAATAGTTACAAACTTATATTCACAAGTAGTGGAGGTCGCTTATAAACAATCGCGTTAAATGAATTCTTGGCAGGAGTTTCATGCTCATCATAGTAACGAATGCCTCGTCAATACTTATAGTTTTCATGATGCTTAAAGATCTTTGATTGTATCTTTATTCTGCTGTTCACGTAAAGGACTTTTGAAGAATGCTTTGAATTGTTGTATGCGCTTTCCCATCCAATTCAATAACTTAAGGAGAACTTGAAGGTTAATTTAAGCAGACCTAATTAATCTGGGGTGTTGAGTTTTATGATTTATCGAAAGAACAACTGAAAATTGGTTTATGTGCAAGTGTGTCATGTGTGGAGAAGAACCCTCTAGCTAGCCCATCATCCATAGTTTACCCAAAATTCGTCCAAAAAGCTGTTTTAGTTTACAATCTGTTTGTTTTGTTTTTAAATTCGTCAAAATCAAATGCCCCTTTACTTTAAAGTGTTTTATTAGTCAAAAATCTGTTTTAATTTGTGTTTTTAAGTGTCTTGAGTCAAGTTAGAACCTAATTTCGTCCAAAACCATCCCTAGAGTCAGTTTATTGTTTTAAGCTGTTTTGAGTCTTTTAAACTAGTTTTGAGTCTTTTTTGTTTGTATTGCATCTTTTGAGTCTAGTTTGGTGTTTTAAACTTAACTTTACGTTTTTAAGTCAGTTTCAAGTGTTTTAGCAATCCCTCCTAATCCCCGGCCTAGAACGATCCCTACTTACATTCTTTACTACAATTGACAACAATAGGGTTTAATTTGTGTGTTAAGTTAATTTTCGCATCATTGGTCTCGGATACCAATTTTTGGTAAGAGATGTTGGATTGATTCTTTTATTTGTGATACGTTTGAGCTCAAGATTTTGAAAGGCTTGTTCTACTTTCCTAATGGAATCGGTTTCAGTTTCATTTTCTGAATCCCATATTGTAGAAATTGTTTCTACATGAGACTCATTTGGATGTTGTAAAACATTGACTGTTTTTTCTTGCTTTAACTCATTTAACATTTGGTCTATTTTTTTACTTATGGAAATTGTTTTCAAAGCGATTGTGCTAGAAGAAGACTCTGGAAAGTTGACTAAAGGTTTTTCCCTACGTGTTGGTTTTAGTTGGGAAAGTTAGTCTACTTTTGTTTCAATTTTATCCAGTTGTTTTCCGATAGTATGAAGACTTTGATTTGTGAAATTGTTTTGTTCAATGACTGGCTTAACTCCTGCATCTTCTTTTGGAAGTTTGAAAGGAGTGGCTGGTACTTGTGTGTTTGCAGTGGAAATTAAAATGGTTTCTTGTGGGGGATGACTAGAGGAAACTAAGGTTTTATCTTCTTTAACCCAATTTTCTTTGGTGATGACCTCTAATTTGTTTTCAGGTTCATAATACTTTTCAACAAAATCGAAGAAAAGTACTTCAAACCTGTGCTTTTTCATGAAATTGGTCCACTTGTTGTAAATGTCCAATTTTTGTTCTTTTGTATACTTATTATGGAAAATGTCTCTACGGGGAATATTTTCTATGGCTTCGATGTCAGCATTAAGTTTCTTCCATTGAACTTTAAATGGCTTATTTAGCACAAGTAATTGGTGATTAACTTGACCTGCTTCGAAGTTAGATGATGTTGGAGAAGTTTGTTCTCCTTGATTTTGGGTATTGGGTTGATAAACAAGATGAGTGACTTGAGAGGTTTTTTCTATTGATTTTAGTTTGATATTAATCAAATCATTGATTCATTCTTGTTGGGTGACAATTGAACTTGTTTCGACTGCTTTTAATTTTTTGTTGATTAAAGAATTAATGAGATCTTGATCTTGATCTACCATGCTGGCAGATGTGGATCCGACATAAGAATTCCTATTGGGGGCTAAAGACCTATGTGACTGGGATAACTCATGGAGGTTGACACTAGATTTTCTAGCTGGTCGGTCAAAGTTGGTTTTAACTGTTCCATCAAAATATTGTTCTATGTTGTCTAGCACCAGTCGGAAGGTAGACTAATATCTGACCACCTAATGGTTCTAGGTATTTTGATGTTAGCATTTTCTTGGTTTGTTTGTATTAAGAGTGTATGGTCTCTAGGACTTTTGACTAAGGCTTGGAAATTCATATTTGTTCCTGTAACCTTGTAATAGACTCTAAAAATTAAGGCCAATGGTTGGACTCCTTCAAGGACTTGGTATCCTGAAGTTTTGATGTTTAACGTAAGTACTTTCAGCATATGGGGGTCTGAAAGACTTATAGTGAGATCTGGGAAACAATCAAAATGAATTGGTCCATTGTAAAGGCTTGACTCAATCATTCCAAGAATGCTATCACTGAAGTTAGTGAATCTTGCATCTCGGAGACATAACAAAATAGAGGTATTAAGACCTCTTCTTGTTAAGGGTTTGACTGCTATTTGGACTAGACCTATGTGAATATAATTGTAACCATCTTTTCTATGAGTTTTGATTTGATCTGGGGTGAATAATTGACAAGTTTCATGTTCTTTACTAAGAGCATATGCCTTTTTAACTGTTTTGACATGGCGTTCACTTCTAAAAGAGGCTACTGACCCTTTTTATAAATATTTTTACTTGAAACCTTAGGGATATTCCAATCTCCAAAGTAGACACTGTCATCTGTTTGAAATTCTAATTTTTGTAATTCATTTACTACATCTGAAATTGTTCCTATACTAGATCTAGAGTTATTGCTAGCCATTGAATTAGATCTAAATAATCTACTCATATTGTTCAAAATACAAACTTACAAAATAAAAATCCTATCAACTTACCTTCCTCGAGTATTTGCTAAACTCCCTCTCCGTTCATGCGATCCGCTCATGCCAATCCGATGGACTTATTGTTTGGAACACGCCTTACTGTTTGGGTTGAGAGTTAAACAAGACAGCTTAGAAGGTGAACAAACAGGATAAACTGAATTGAAAGCTGGAAATTTGAACAATAAAGATGATAAAAGAGATAATAATTCAATTACCACTCAATCAGCCAGCTATGATAAAACATCACCTTATGTCTAGAAAAACCCAAAGGAATACCTTTTTGGCATCCCTTTCAATATTCACCAAGAACAAGCCCCAGAAAAATTAGCCAAAACAGTTTTTCCTCCCAATTTTCATTATCAGCCTATTGAATCATATAAAACTCTCAAATATTACCAAGCCATTCTCAGTGAGACTGAATCCATTTCAATTAAACCAATTTACAGCACAACCCATGAAAACAAAATCCTTTACCATTCTCTTTATATTGGAAATTTTTAACTGAATCAGAATATGGACTCCCCCTCTACCAGACAAAACCTCTTCATACCCAGCATGTTCTCATCCCTAACAATCATTATAATTATTTTGATTATATTCAAGCATAGACTAACATTTTCCTCCATCAAACAGAAGACTTTAGACACTCATGGTTTATCAATTTTGACAAAAGTTTCAGATTAAATTTCCCAGCATGGTTTCCAAAATGGTGGTCAGTTCATGGCCCGATAGCCAGCCTCTTACCAGAAGAACTCATGCAACTCTTATCAGCTGGTTTCCAGCAAAAATTTGACAGAAGCCAATTCAATTACAAGATTACACTTCTCCCATTGTTCATGACCAAGTACAAAGTCCCATGGATAATGAAGTGGAATTATGAAGTCGAAACCGGTGAAGTCTACCGATCAAGATCAGTTAAGTGGTGGGATAAGTTCAATCATCATAAGATCATCACTCTGGTCCTCTCAGAATTTCCCGTCACTCCGGTTCCAGTCATCCCAGTAGCTTAAGCTCCAGCTATTTCAGCACAACCAAAAATGGCATTGCCAATCATTCCAGAACAATCTCTATCAGACATTAGTCATTCATCATCCCTTAAAGGAACAACCAAGTCATCTAAATCCACGAGTTCGAAGAAGAAAGAAAAATCATCTCAGCTTAAGGATTTAGCCTAACAGCTAATGGCAGAAGCAGCTTTACTCCATGATGAAGATTCAGATTCAGAGTCTTCAGATGCATCATCACAACAACCAGCCAACTCAACAAGTCAGAAAGCCAAGTGGGTAGACTATCAGGATTCCCAAGACCTGTTTGAATTATAATTTACCCATGTGAATACACAGTTGCTCAGCATGTGATTCCAATAGGAAAAATGTCGACATCAACACTGAAAGCAGTATCAATTATCAACCATCATTCCAGACAAGACACTATTCATAAATAGTAAAATCACTTTTATTGTTCATACATCATGATATTCTCAATTATGTCCGCGTGATTCAACAGTCATCTGCTTTTAGCATCTTTCCAACTCAGAAGATCAGAGGAAGGAGGCTGAAACTTCTGCGTATTCTTCAACAACAGAACATAAGCAAATATTCAGCTTGTAATTTCTCAATTCAAAAATTGTAAACACTTTTAGATTTAAAATCAAGGATGCCTGTGTGCACCAATATCCTTGTTTTCATTCTAGTTTGCTGACTCAATCGTCAATAAATCAATTGTAAGTCGTTGAGTAAGTTTTCAATAAAATTTATTTCCAAGTATATCTGCATCACTACTTTGAATTCATTATTTTCATTATGAAGAATATTTTCATAACAATTGATTTTGAATGCCATAAAATTCTTACTCACAGTCAATTCATCGAGTATCTCAAATTCAAGGTAAATACCGATCAATCATTTGTCAATTCTTTCTATTTGTTTATAACAGTTGGTTTCAAGGCATTTTTAATCTTGGTTATCCACCACATCAAATTCCTCATGATTCAATTAATCATTCATTTTCCAGTTCATTTAATCCTAATCATCATTGTCGTTGGTATAATTGCCCTCATCGTTTTTATTATCACTAGTTCCGCTCCATTTGTGTGTGTGTGTGTGTGTGTGTATCTAATATAATCTTTACTGATTAATAAAACACTGATTCTCAACCAAAACCCTATGAAATTACCAGTTTAACCCTCTAATTAAAACAAAACATGAAAGAGAAATATGGGCAGAAATGTAATTTCACACAACCAAATTTTGCTGTTTTTTTTTTCAAAGCCTCATCTACATGTAATCCTAACATATCTCTAATTTAAAAAAAAAAAAAAAAAAAAAAGCTTCCCACTCCCACATTCTCTATCACTTTCTTCCCTTCTCATTCTATCTCAAAAACAAAAATAAAAAAATTTCTCGCACACTTTGTGTGTGCCCATATGCTTGTATACATTATAATAATAAAATATGTATATATTTTTTCTTTTTTTTTTCTTTTTTACACGTTTTTTTATGCAACTGACAACACTTGTGGAATTTTGCATCATTCCTCTATGTTTTGCCGCTCATGTCCGCGTGTTATCTTCGAGCTCAGTTTCCAACCGTAGGTGGTGGCTTTCTACGAGTTTGCAATTAGTGATCGCTTTCTGCAAGTTTCTGCAGTTAGTAGCGGCATTCTGCCAATTTCTGCAGTTAGTGGCAGCTTTTTGCAAGTTTTTGCAGTTAGTGGCAGCTTCCTATAAGTTTTTGCAGTTAGTGATGGCTTCTTGCAAGTTTATGTAGTTAGTGGCGGCTTCCCGCAAGTTTCTGCAGTTAGTGGCGGCTTTTTGCAGGCTTTTGTTGCAGCCTTCAACATTGGTTCTGTGACACCCGTTGTTGCTGTCGTAAGGGAGTGTGCTCGCCACAAGGGAGTGTGATCGTTGCAAGGGAGTGCTGCTCACCGCAATAAAACTACTTGTTGCAAAGGAATCGCTGGATTGCACGCACTATCTTTGCCTGCAAAGACGAGGACATACCGTTGCCTACGAGGATGAGCCGCTGTGACGACAAGTTGTGATGCCACTGTTGGTTACCACTGTTGTAGGTGTCAATTCTTCGCCCACATCGCCTCTGGGACAACACTGTCTCTGATGCACATTGCACTTGTGGTTGCACCATCTTCAGGACTCTCTGCTTCACATTACTCTTACTGCTTGCTCGCTCATGGAAGACGCCGATGCATTGAAGACATTGGAAGACTTGCTCATGATTCAGCTGCACAACTTTGAAGACTTAGTCTCAGAGTGAGGGCTTGATCTTGCATCTTCGTCTCAAAGTTGGAACATTTACTTTTTTTGCTTCACATTATTCTTACTGCTTGCTCGCTCGTGGAAGACACCGATGTATTGAAGACATTGGAAGACTTGCTCATGATTCAGCTGCACAACTTCGAAGACTTAGTCTCACAGTGATGGCTTGATCTTGCATCTTCGTCTCAAAGGTTGGAACATTTACTTCTTTTTTTTCATTTTTTGTGACTGAACTCGACTTTCATTTTCGAGCTGCCTATGTACCCTTCTGAAAACGAGATCAAGTCATAACGTAGTTCAAATATGTTTGCTTGTTTGTTTGTTTGTTTTTCTTTTGTTTTTGGTGTTGTACACAGTTTAGGCTCTTGCTGGCCAAGAGCATTTGTTGTCGCCTTTTATGCCTGTGTAAACAAGGAGCTTTAATGTCGCCTTTGAGGCTCGTGCGGATGAGGAGCATTTTGGTGTAGATTTGGTGCTGTTTGCAGTTTTAGCTCGTGCACACAAGGAGTGTTTGGTGCTGTGTTGTAGTTTCAGCTCATGCAGGGGAAAAGCATTTGATGTGAATTTGTCAAGCTACCTTGGAGTGGCGTTCCTTGCAAACTTCAAAGCAATGAGGCTTGATTGATTGGTTGAAGAAGTCTTCAGAGAAGAAATTATGCAACGTGATGGGGAAGGATGATCTTGGAGTCGAAATTTCATCATCTTCAACCACTTTATGCCACTTTAGATGTTGATGAGAGCTTTTATGCCTTCTCCATAATTTGTCAACTTGTGGTATCCATTTAAACGTATACCTTTAAAACTCAACAAATTTCGAGTACATTGAGTAGCGTACAACACATTTTGAATGGACAATATTGTTCCATTTGGCAAGATGATCTGAGCTTTTCTTGAGCCTTCAATTACATTGGATTGGCCAAATATTGTTGTTACTTTTACTTTTGTCAGCATCCAGCTTGAGAAATATTTTCGATCTCGAAGTATTATATGCGTGGTTGTGCTGTCTGCAAGATAAATATCCCAGCCATTGCTCTTATTTTGAGTAAGGTAATCATAGTTAAAAACAATTTATTCATAATAAAAGGAAATTAAAATGCCACTTTTATTATGAATTGAAATGCAAGCTTAAACTACAAGCTCAGATAATAAGAGTACATCAAACATAAATGATTTATTCGAACCGATACACTTCATTCCCTCTTTCCATAATGAAGTCTGAGACATCCAGGTGGGTTGTGTTCAAGTGCCCTAATAAATCGAACACTGAATCAGGTATATTCATTGGTTTAGCTTGATTGAGGAAATTGGTTTCGACACCCTTCTCCTTTAGGGAGGCTTGATACAGGTCTACCAGATGTTTTGGGGTATGATAGGTTGGTGCCCAATGCCCATTGCCACCACACTTATGGCAGACTTCTTCAGGATTTCTAGGAGTGTTATTCATATGAGCCTTACCCTTATGGCGATTTACATTTTTGAAGTTCGGGCCTGAATTATGCCTTGGACCCTAGTTGTAAGACTGGACACCATGATTCTTGCCTTTCCCGTTCCACCGGTTTCACCTGTGACCATGTCCTCATTTGTAATTATTGCCACGAGAGGATGTGGTGTTCACTTCAAGGGAAACAGTATTCACTTCTGGGAATGGTGCCGATCCAATAGGTTAGGATTGATGGTTTTTATTACGAGCTTATTGTTTTGTTCAACCCTAAGAAGCACCGATATCAGCTGGTTATGCTCAGTAAAGCCTTGCTCTCTATACTACTACTGCATGAGCACGTTGGAGGCATGAAAAATGCTGAAAGTCTTTTCCAGCATATCTTCCTCAATGATGGTCTCCCCACAAAGCTTCATCTGGGAGCTAATTCTAAACATTGCACAGTTGTACTCAACAACCGACTTGAAATCTTGGATCATCAGGTGTGTCCACTTGGCGCGCTGGTCGAGTAACTAATGAACTAACTACGTCCTTCGGTTGATGCTGGGCGTGCCAACTCGTCGGCTGATGAGTAAAATGTGTTGATATTACGTTGAGCGTGCGGTTGACTTCTCGATCTTGCGACAACGGCCGAGGAAGGAATACGTCTTAGTCTTTGGGTTATAGAGCCTGAAGAAAAGGCTGCTAATTTTATGAAGTTCACAAACCGTCGGCGCCGGATTCTATCACAGTGATTATATTTCTAAGGGTATAAGCACGCTGAATCGACACCAGAGTATAGGGGCACAAATACTCAAAACAGATATATGTCTTGATGGTAAATGTGGTTTGGCCATCAGAATGCCGAACTCCAAAGCTTACTTGTGAGTATCCAATCATAAAACAACTCGGCGTTCAATGTGCCGAGCCTTAATAAATTGTAACACCTCACCTCGCCGAAAAGGCTAATGAGATGACCTCTGCCAATAAAGACCCGAAAGTCTTTCTCGACCTAGACATGGATAAATAACCAGTCGGCCTCGACGCAGTGTTGTTTAGCCAAACTGAAGGGGTTCCGCAGTCTGTTGGTTCTACGACAATAGTGTTGTTTATCCAAACTGAAGGTATCACCGGTTGCCTTCACAGTGCTGTTTATCCAAACTGAAGATATGTTGGCAGAAAAAGAAAATAAAAATCTCAAGGTTGTTGAGAGAGTTTGCGCAGGGCAATTTGTGTGTTGAATTGGAGGGGGCCTCGAACGATGCCCTCCTCCTTCTATTTATAGTAGCAAACCTGCTTTTGATTGAATGAAAACTATACTCGGATTAGGACTCCTTACCCTGATCCAATCTTATCTCGGCCAGTCCTACTCCTATTAGGACTTTGAACTCAACGCCATATTAGGCCGCATTCATTCCCAAGTTTCAGCATCTTCATCCTGCCGAGACTCCTTATTGTATCAGGATTCAACTGCCACATCCTAATATGACACGGCCGACCCCTGAGCAAAGCTTTCGAGCCGAGAACAATTCTAAACTCAGCCCAAACCAGTATTTTTGGCGCAAATATTGCCCCCTTGCTTCTAAGGTTGTCGATATACATTCCTTGGTTCGAGCCTCGGCCTTGAAGAAGCGAAACCAACCTAAAACAAACATTGAACCCTCTTGAGAAATACCACCATGCGTATTTATGAGACATGATTTCACGATCTCGATTCTCCCAACCGTCCTGCCACGTGTCGGTCCCTTGGTTAACCTAACAGCCCTTAATCATGACCCTCGAAAACATGCGACAGCCGAAACGTCTCTTTTACATTAAATCCATCGCAACACACAATCGTGTATCCTCAAACCGCGAAAACCTCGGTCTTTTCGCTTGGATTATCTGAATATCCACAATGATTAGCAACTTTCCCGCTTAATTCTATCCCCAATTTTGAAAATCAAACATTTAACCTTCCTTCCAAAATGCCTATAAATACCTGAATCCTCGAGTCTTCATCAATGACCTCCTTCATCTCCCAGCTTTCCGACGAATACAACAAGTGCAAGGACTTCATCAACTGGAGCGCCTTCAAGACTCTGCGCTTCGAGAGTGATTTAAGCACCACTCATCAAATCATGGGACCACTTTTCAAGGATGCAGTGCCATCGTTTATCACCAACCTCTTCAAAGACCATTGCCTGACACCCTTACTGCAGGGGGTTAATTGGTCGAAGTGGTGCTTGACGAAACCCCAATGCGCCTGGCCTTCGACCAACGCGACCTTGGCGGCCTGGGTCGAACGGATGGAAAAATTCTTTGGAAAAGAATGGGAGGCTCTTGGCATCCACGACGCCATTAAACTTTCGACCATGGAGATTGCTATGGATAAAGAACTCCTTATGGCAGCTTTGAGCTTCTGGTGCTCGGCCACCAACACCATGATCCTTCATTTCGGCCCTATCACCCCCACCATCCTCGACATCTCAACTATCCTTCGGACTTCTCCCTCTGGCATCCTAGTAGATGCCGCCCTTTTTGGGTCCTCATCGAATCTCGACCTTAAAGCATTATTCGACGAACGGGCCGTCGAGACGCTGAGCCAAGAAGGTCAATAGCCTTCAAAACAAAAAGTTCAGAAGTTACACAAGAACTTTTTTAACTACAACACCCTCATCCTCCATTTTGCTGGCCGAGGGGAAGCGAGTCTGAATAAGGGAGAGCACGAAGCCTTCTTATTTTACTGGTATAAGAAGTTTATTTGTTGTACCAAGTCAAATAAGTGCTTGGTCGAAAATATGCCGGTGGCTGAAGCCCTGGCTAGTGGTCACTCCCTGGCGCTAAGTCCAGTTATCCTCGCCAACCTCATGCTCTGTTTGGCAGAAACGACCAACAAATACGATCGACCCGCACTAGAACGGACCTCTCTGGGTATTCCAACTATAACTGCAAGTCTATTTTTTCACATTTCGGCCAAAGATCCCCAACTTTCAGTCTACTGCAGCGCTCGGCCTTCAGTTAGCCTCTCGACTAGCGCCTCATCATCCGACCGAAGAAGTCTTCAAATACTTCTTCGGCCTAGATGTCATCTTAGACGACGAATTTTTGATATGTAGTCGTCAAGAGTACCCTTTTTCCATCAGGCTTCCAACATCAACATGGAGTGAAACTGAAGATGCTGGTCTTCGTCAAAATTAAAAGTCGTTCGTGATAACACACGACCTTCCCCTTGGCTGCGACGCTCGCCGAGCGACCTGGGAGGTCTACCACCCCCACTTTGCTGCTCGACAGCTCGGCTACCTCCAAGGCTGCCCGGTGCCTCTACTTACTTCCCGCTCCCTCCTAAGCCAATGACGTCTCTCTGGTTCCTTAAAGAGGGAATGCAGAGATACCGAGAAATAGTTTCATGAATGGTGCAAAAATTTCATCTTTGACCAACTGTTCCTGAATCTCTCGGCACTGATACCTTGGGCGACTAGTGGGAATGATATACTCATTACTTTTTTGGCGCTTCGGTCGAATACGTGGTCAACAAAATTTTTGGCGACCGACCCACAAAAACTCATGCCCCTCAATCCAAAGAGACGACCCAAGGTATATGGCTATCTCTACCTCTATTCTTCAAACACTTACTCAATTTTACTAACTTGATTTCGCTTTCTCAGACGGTCGAGTACTGAAGCAGGCAGACATGATCGCCGCGGCTGTGGCCAGGAAAAAATTGCCCCATTCCTCTAAGAAAACTAAAATTGTCGCGCAAACCCCTCCGAGCAAACGGCCTCGCCAAGAAACCGAGACAGCAGGTGAGGCTCCTCGTCCCATAAAATGTGTCAAGAAATTGACGAAGAAAGGAGAATGGGAGATTCCCGTTATCTCCAGCCAGACCACGGGAGCGACCAATCCTAGTGTTTCTCCTCATGTTCCCATTGTCCAGGCCTCGACTGAGAAGTGGCCAACTCTAACTAGCCCAGCACCCCAAATTCAACCCGTCCCTGATGTTCCTGAGGCCGTGGTCGAACGAGTTGCTGCACTGTTGGTCGAAAAGCCTGCAGCTCCGGGGCCGACCGTTGCACCCGTCTTGGAGGAGGTAACCCCTTAGGTTGGGAAAAGTCTCCCTAAAAATCCCAATCAATCAACGATCATCTTGGAAGAGGTATGATTATGTTGTTGATAACTCATTTCTCTCATTAAATTCAAAAGTATTAACAACTTTTTATTTCAGGATGATGAGAATGACGAGATTCCACTGGCGAGTCGCCCTCGACTAACCAAACCTCCTTCCATTGAGCATCCCCCTGTGGTTGAAGCTACTGACCAGGTCGATTCTCCTGCAACAGATCGTGGAAAAATGCCTCATGTTGAGCCTGAAGCGACGGCAGAAACACCAATTCACCTGCAGGATCAAGATCTCGGCATTTCCCTTCATGAAGCGACTTCGGCTTTTGTAAGACTCGATTACTTTCTCTTGTTAACTTTGCTACAACGAGTCTGAACCGAGAAAAATATTACATGTCTGGTGCCCAATTATTGATTTCACCAAAAATTTTATGCGTTGAATGGTGTTATCTATATTTCCTGGCCACCTAAATGCCCGTCGAACGTAGATAATCTTCATCGGCCGCGTGAATTGAGAAGCAGTCTAAAACACTGGGCTCATCCATTAAGCTTTCTAGGTTCGAGCAATGAACCAGGAGACATGGCTGAAGTCTCATCTCGGCAGGTCTAAAAACAAATTCTCACTGCTATATTCTTTTACTTTTTCCTTTTGCCTAAACTTTTTTCATGTTAAGGTTGCACATGGGAAGTCGAGTTCGATGCTCTGCTTTTGAATACTTTCAGAGTGGCTGGCCCTTCGGCAGCTACAACCGGGTCTCCGTATCAATGACATAATCAAATGCTCTTGTTAGGCTGCAGGAGCTTTTGTCTCTCTCAGCTTCACAAGTTCTCGAACGCCAAGGCCTCGACTCAGTGGGTGCATGTCTGAACGATCTCGCAGCTGATGGTCAATTGAGCACTAAAGCTATCACTTGTGCATCTGCTACCCTGGAACGAATCAGAAAATATTTCAGTATTTTCGAGAAAGCTCTTCGTGCCGAAAATGACTTGAAAGCTGCAACGGTCATTCGAGAAACTCTTCGTCCAGAGGTCGAAGTTTTGAAGGTGAAAAAAGAAACATTAGCCTACCTTGACCGTCAAATTACCGAACTCCAAAATCGAAGGTCGGCAGTAGCTTCCGAGCTTGCAAAGGATTTTGAATTGAGTGGCAAATCTTGTTTAACTGAATACGCAGCTAGCGTGAAGCGGGTCGAACAGCTGAAGATGGATAAAAGGAATCGGCAAGTTGAGGTCACCATGGGCGAGGTAAGGTGGTTGGAGTTGAAAGCCGTTCTTGAATCTCTCATTCCTTCATCACCTTAGAATTATTTTGTTGTAAACTGATCGACCAACTCTATTTGTACACCTTTTTGCAAACTTAATGAAATGAACTTTTATTCCCGCATTTCCCATGTGACTGGATATTATTTCTTTAAAAACTTCCCATTGATTGGCAACTTGTGAATTACACTAGTTTGATCCCCAAGATGGTATGCCTCATTGCCGAGAACTTTATGAATAACGAATGGCCCTTCCCAATTAGGCGACCACTTGTCGAACTTGGGGTCTTTAATTCCTACGGGTAGTACGGTTTGCCAAACCAACTCCTCTTCACCGAATGTTTTTTGTCTGACTCGTTGATTATAAGCTCGCTCGACGATCTTCTTTTCTGCTACTAATAAGTTATACGCATCAAGTCGAGCTTCTTCTAAATCTTTTAACTCTTATCTCATGGCCCGACTGTACTCGGCACTGAACAAACTACTTTGTTCGATTACTCGCAACGAGTTTATACTTAGCTCGACCGGCAACATTGCGTCGTGTCCATAAGTCAACGTATATGGAGTCGTTCCAGTGGCTGACGAGAGAGAAGTTTGATAGGCCCATAACCCTTCATTTAGCTTTAGATGCCACATACCAGGCCTTTCTCTCACCATTTTTTCAAGAATACCAATCAAAACTTTATTACTTGTTTCGACTTGCCCGTTTACCTGCGGGTAATATGGCGTAGACTGCTCAAGTCGAATTTTCAAATTTGCCGTATACCTCTTAAACCTGTCGGATATGAAGATTGTACCACTATCTGTTATGATTATTTCTGGTATGCCGAATCTAGTCACAATGTTTTCTTTTACGAAATTACAAACTTCTTTAGACGTTAACTCGGCATATGACTTCTCTTCAACCCATTTGGTGAAGTAGTCCGTTGCGACAAGTATCTATGCATGCTTTGCGGACCCAGAAAATGACGTAATTTTGCCGATTACATCCATGGCCCATCCTCTGAACGGCCATGGTTTAGTGACCGAATGTAGTGATTCAGCTGGGACCCTCTATATAAGACCATGAATTTGGCACTGTACACATCCTCGTGCGAACTCAATACAATCGTTCAGTATACTTGGCCAGGAATAGCCGTGGCAGCGAAGCAACCATCGCATCTTTCGGCCAGACTGATGAGCCCCGCAAATTCCTTCATGAAATTCTGCGATTGCTTGGTCAGCCTCTTGTGTCCGAGGCATAACAGTAATAAATCGTCCTCACCTTTTCGGTATAATTCATTTTCGTATAATACGTAGTTTGTGGCATGGACCCTTGTCCGTCGGTCATGTTTTTCGTTGGGGTTATCAATATATCGCATAATTGCCATTCTCCAATCGTCTGGTAATGCCTCGACAACACAAACCTCAATAGTGTCTTTCCGTTCTAACAACGAAGGTAAGGACATGACCCGTGTACGGATCAAGCAATCGTGTTGGAGAACTTGCTGATTAATCAATGCCGAGTGTGCTTGTCATGAGACAAGTATTTCTAGACCTAATTTGCCCCCCAGGAGTTGTGCTCCAGAGGCTATTTGAGCTAATTCGTTGGCATCGGTGTTATAAACTCGTGAAATGTGTTTGAAAGTAACGCCGTCAAAAGACTCGGCCAAATAGCTGGCAACCATGTGGTAGGGCGCCAGAGTACAACTCATGCAACTAAAAGTCCCATTGAGTTGATTAATTACAAGTTCAGAGTCACCAAGAACAAGGACACGAGTAGCCCTCAAATCGTGTAATACACCGAGGTCGATGACAAGGGCTTCGTATTCGGCCTGATTATTCGTACAATCGAAATCAAGCTTGAGAGAAAAATACCAGAAGCTATGAGTGGTGGATTGAATAACAATCCCAACGCCAACTGAGACTGAAGTACTAGAACCATCAAAGTACATCGTCCAGTAATTATCACGTGTTTCTACCATGCCGATTTCAATGTCATTGCCCCCGAATTCATACGGGGAAGGGTGTTGGGCCAAGAAATCGGCCAACGCTTGGCCTTTGACAGCTTTCTAGGGCACATATTGCAAGCTGAACTCAAAAAGGGCCATCGTCCACTTGCCGATTCGGCCTTTTACGATCAGTTGAGTGAGCATGTAACGAATGACATCGGTTTGGGCGATGACCTGAGTGACTAACGGGGGCATGTAATGTTTGAGTTTTGATGCAGCGAAAAATAGTGCGAGATAAAGCTTCTCGACAATGGAGTAATTAATCTTTGGTGGGTTGAGATTTCGGCTAAGGTAAAAAATGGCCGGTTCTCGCCCAGCGTCATTGTCTTGTGTAAGAAGGCATCCAATGGATTCTTCAGCCGCCGAGATATATAGCTTAAGAGGTCTGCCACATTGTGGTGGGACGAGGACGGGTGGAGTTATTAGGGAGACCTTGATCTGCGTAAATGCCTCTTGGTGTTCTGCACACCATTCGAAGATGTCAGAATCCTTAAGTTTCAAAAGGGTGGAGAGGGCTTTCATTTTCTCGGTCGAATTAACAATAAATCGACGAAGAAAGTTAATCTTGCCTAGCAATGATTGTAGTTGTTTCTTAGTCTTTGGGGATAAAGCGTTGATGATTGCGCGAGCCTTGTTGTTGTCTACCTCAATACCACGATGATGTACGAGGAATCCTAAAAAATTGCCGGCTGAAACGCCAAAAGCACATTTGGCGGGATTCATCTTAAGATTGTGTCGGCGCATACGCAGGAAAGCCTGACGGAGGTCATCCAAATGTGTCTGCCGACGTTCTGATTTGATTACAACATCGTTGATGTAGACTTCGACGATGGTACCAATCAAATCATGGAAAATAATGTTCATGTCTCGTTAGTATGTGGCATCGGCTTTCTTGAGGCCGAATGGCATGACAACCCATTCGTATGTGTCGAGTGCCTCGGGGCAACGAAAAGCGGTTTTATGGACATCAGCTTCGGCGATGAAAATTTGGTTATAACCAGCATGTCCATCCATAAAGGATAAGATCTCATGATGTGCTGCTGCGTCGATTAACAAATCTGAAATTGGCATTGGATACTCGTCTTTAGGCGTTGCCAAGTTCAAATTTTGAAAATCAATACAGATGCGCAGGGCACCACTTTTTTTTTAAAACAGGGATGATGTTCGCCAGCCATTTGACGTATCAAGCTGTCCGAATAAACCTAGCTTTTAAAAGTTGAACGAGTTCATCTTTTATGCCGAGTTGTACTTCGATCGAGAATCGTCGAGGTGGTTGGCGGAATGGTTTACACCCAGGTTTGATACGCAATTCATGTTTAACTAGTGTGCGATCTAGACCGGGCATCTCATGGTAACTCCAAGCAAAACAATCCTTAAATTCTTTAAGCAAATTACAAAGCTCAATTTTTACATGTTGGGGTAACAAAGCACTAATGAACAAAGGTCGTGGCTCTTCTGCCGTTCCAACATTTATTTCCTCTAATGGATCTTTAACTTGAGGTTGACTATCCTCGAGCTCGGCCGGTGCAGCCTGAACTTTGTCTAGTGATAGTATGGGCCATTTGTCTCATTTGGCCAAAAATTCGACTAAGTTGACGCCAGAATTTGGGTGTTTGGAAATAGCATACCAGTAGGCCAGCAGTCGTTCCATGGTAGATGAAACCGCGGCTCGACGTCTGTCTTGTCTTTCTTCAGGCATCAATGTCGGCTATCAGATCGGCCAACCCAAGTCTCACCTAATCCTGATGGATAGTCTCGGCACCTACCTCGATCGCTTTCTGGACCGAAATTCGAGTCGATCGCCCTTCCTCGTTCAAATCTTGTAGGGTAATATATCCGACATGGTCATCGTAATACTATGCCTGAATCATATTTGCTTCGAACTGGTGCGAAAATTAACTAACGCACAAATTAAACCCTATTTGTGACAATTGTAGTAATGATGTAAGTAGGGATCGTTCTAACCAGGGATTAACTAGGGATGCTAACCAAAGTAAAATTAAATTAAAAACGTAAAAACAAAATTTAAAACACTAAACTAGACTCAAAACACTTAACTAGAATCACTCAAACTAAAACTAACAAATAAACTAAAACAAATCAAAAGACTCAAAATAATTCAAGACTCAAGAAAACACAAACTAAATTGATTTCTAACAAATCTAACACTTTAAAATAAATGGGGGATTGATTTTTGACGAAATTGAATTTAAAACAGAAACTTAAAAACAAACTTCAAAGAAAATATATTTTATAGAATGATGAGACGTTAGTTAGAGGGGTCCTTATCCACACATGAACATATGCATATAAATTAATTCCCAGTTATGATTTCAACAAACGAATAAATGACAATGCTCCAAGTTAATTAGGTCCGCTTAAATTAACCTTCAGATTTTCCACAGGTTATTGGGTTGGATGATTGCATACGACAACCCAAAACATTCCCTACAAGTTCCCTACATGAATTGCATAATAGAGATACAAGCAAGAATCATTAAGTTCTATGAAAATCACAAGCATCGACTAGGCATTCATAACTATGGAATACGCATGTTAATCCAACCTAGGGTTTACTAAACACAATCGTGACTAGCGATTTTTACTACTCATGAATATAAGTTCATAACGATTAGGTGAAATTCCCTTATATCCTAGCATCAAGTCTAAGCATGCAAATTAAGTGTCGACCCTCAACCCACATACATAAACAAGTTCTTAATCAATAAAGAAAAATAAACCACATCCAACATTCATAAATTCATAACTGGAATAAATCAAATCATAATAAACATTTATCCATGGTTTCAAATTCCCCTCTAACTAAACAGAAATTAATTACACATGTTTAATATAATTGAAAAGCAAATTAAATTAAACATGAGTTTAAGAAAAATAAAACCAAATGAGGAGTTGCTCCTGTGCTTCTCCCTAGCTGTTTCTTTCCCGCTGCACAAGGCAGCTGTTATCTCCCCGAGGAGCTCCCTTCTCTCCTGCTCTCGCTCGTTTTTGTTGCCAGCTGCTCCTCTTCTCCCGCGTCTCGCCCCTCTTTCTAGCTGCCTAAGGCAGCGCGCCTTTCTTCTTTTCTGTTTTCTTCCGCGCCGCTTCTGTCCTTCCCGAGGCAGCCTTCTGCCTTGCTTTCGCCGCTTCCCTTCTTTCCTGCCAGTCTGCTACTGCCTTGCACTCGCAGCTTCCCTTTCTTTGCTGCCCGTGGAGAGCAGCTCCACTCCTCCCCTTCTTTGTTGCCCGTGGAGAGCAGCTCCACTCCTCTCATTTTATTTCTTTTTCTTCCGCACGCCCACCTTTCTGACCTCCCCCTTTCTTTCTTTTTATTATTTCAGCTGTTTTCTGACAGTCCCCATGCTGTGCTGCGTCTTCTTTCCAGCTGCTAAGGGCAGCTTTCCTTGCTGTCTTCACTCCCTCATTTTCTTTTTCTTTGTTTTCTGTTACTTCTCCTTTCTAGTCTTATTTTATTCTTCTTCAGCATCTAAACTCTCTATTTCACCATCCTTATCTTCATCATCTTCCTCAATAATCTGTTCAATCACTTTTGATATTAGATCCCTGTCTACCTTCCCTGGTTTAAATACACAGCCTGAAATTTATGGCATTAGAAATATTAAGTATATTAGCTGCACATCTTTAAGCATAAAATATGATGCAATAAACAAGTATCAAGTAATTAATACGTATCACTTCAAAATTGTCCTTTGTTGTTCCAATCCTATTCCACACCAAAGAATAATTTAAATCTTCACTAATTTATACCAAATGCCATTGCTTATAAATTAAAAACCAGACTGGAAAAGAAAGGATTGACCAGGAATTAGCACAACTGTCCACTTCATTTCACCCCCAAAGTAATGTTTTCTTAACTAAGCCCTCTATCCTCTTATTCTGCCAGAATGTTTTCTTAAGTTCCAACAATAAAATAAGTGAGCAAGGTAGAAATGACGAATTTATTACTTAAAATCACACTTGTGCTATTTTTATTTTCTTAGCTAGATAAATTCGATAAAACACAAAAACAAAGTAAATAGCACAAAAATATGAGGAAATAACTAAGAAAACACTTGTGCTATTTTTATTTTGTCACCGATGAAGCTGCTCATGGTTATTCCTGATGGGATGAGTTCGTCATTAGATCGTTGTAATGTTTTCATGACGGATATGGGCATGATATTAACCGTCGCCCCACAATCGACGAAAATTTTGGAGATTGGATAACCTTCAATGTGAGCCGTGACATACAACTGCTTTAAATGTTGAAGATTAACCGAGGATGAGTGGGGAAACAATATGGCCAAAGCTGCTTTAAGTTTGTCGTCGTTATTTGCTTGTCCATCTTCGGCGGTGGCGACCAAATTAACTTGTGTTGCTTCCTCGGCAACCACATCACCATCCAAGAAATTTGGTTGGTCTGCAATTGGCTGGAATTCAGCAGGTAGAACATGAACCATGCTGATTTCCATGTTCTCAAGAACTGAATGGCCCATCGGATCTTGGTCGTCGTCTTCCGGGTTATCGAGGACTGCAACATTGTGCGTTAGAGCAACCTCGGCCTGATCATTGTATGCCTCAACAGGTACTTGCTTTTGTGATATGTAACTCGACCTTGCTTCATTCTGACTATTATCTTCGAGCATGTACGTTTCTGGTGTCTGACTTTGCCCCTGCAGTGCTTTACGGGCTCGTTCTTCATAGGCGATCCGGGCGTCCCTTGTGTTTAGGTAGACGTCCAGACGTGCCACCCGATCTTTTTCATCGGCTGTAACACCAAAGAGAATTACGGCCGAGATGACTTCGAAGTGGTGTCGTAAGTATTGAAGGTCTTCAAGAGAAAAAAGAAGCTCGGCCATATCAATGTCCTTGTATGGATCGACCTCGAAGCCAATGACCCTAGTTTTTCGTATGTGCTGGAACTTGGCCTTCATTGTTGGATCGGTGGTTTTTTGGATAATCTGTTCAGCATCAGGACAAGTTAGTGCCAGGTCGAGAGCTTCTTGACACGCCTTAGGTAGGCCATACAAATCGTTGGCATAATATTTCTTATGAAACTCTCTCATGTACTCTAAGGATTTGCCGAGGAATTGAGGGTGTAGATTATGTCGAACTCTTATTAACGGCTCTTGCGAGGGTAACGGAGGAAGTTTGCCTTTGGCGTCTTGCACAAACTGCTTGAAACGAACTTTCATCTCCCCAGGCCAAATGAGGAGTTTGATGCGCTTCTCGGACTCTTCAATGGTGGTTTCGAAGTCACGATCGGTTCCCTTTCACCCTTGTAATTTAGCTATGATTGTTGGGGTTTGTCGATCATCTCCGCTTCTTATCGCTTATTTCGGCTGCCATTTAACGGTCGAAACGGTCTGGGCTGCCTGTCGTTGAGCCATGCAATCTATCCGCTGGCGTCGACGTTTATAAGAATTGGATAATGCAATATACTTGCCAGTGGGAGAGTTGTAACTGTACCAACGTTGGTCTCATGGCTCAGGCGGCTTGAAGGTTTTTTGATTCGTCGATGAACTTAAACTGCTGGAATTACACGAGTAATAATCCTCGTTATAAAACGGCGCGTCGAAATCAAGACGCCGTCTGGCCAAGGTAGGGCGGTCTGTCCGTTCCTGAGGGCCGAGCCTATCGAACACTTTCTGGTGCTGGCCTCTACTAAGTTCCTTTGGAGGTGTAGTCGTGGCCTTGGATGGTTTTCATGGTGTTGGAGTCTAAGGCGGTCTCTCTTTCTATTCGGTTAATACGATGCGTGCCTTACAATTGCTGCACAAAACCATCGGCCCGTCAGTTTCTTCTGCACTGGAGTCTGACATAGATTCGACTACGGTCGGTCACGAAAACTCGGTGGGCGGTTCATTGGAAAATAGATTAATTTTGAGTTGTGGCCGAGAGTTTTTCTTTGGGACGTGTTGTATTGGGACAAACTTGGCCTTCCCTTTCCCTTTGCTCTTGGGCAAATGGGCGTCTACCATGCCAACTGTTGCCGAAAGGAATGGATCAATGTCGATCACCATTTGTTTTTTCAGGAAACTTTAGCTTGCCTTTATTAATCCAGCTTTGAATATCATCACGGAACACGACGCAGTTCTTCATGGTATGCTTAGTCGAGTAATGGTACTTGCAATACGTCTTTCCTTTAAGCTCTTCGGCCTTGAGAATGTTATGTCCTGGCCAAAGTTTGATAATCTTTGCTAACAACAACTGGTTGAAAATTGCATCGGCCTTGGTGATATCAAAAGTGTAAACTTTTGATGTGTTCTCCGTCTCTTCAGTGGCCAAGCGGGTTTTGGCATCCTTGGAATTAATTAGAGTCAATGCCTTGCAAACATATGGTTTATCTATTACTATCTCGGCCGCATCCACACTGACGTATTAGGAATCTTCGCCTTCGGCCGATGCGTAGCTGACCGTGGAATTTTTGTAAATCGTTCCTCGGGATGGGGACTTCGAGATCTTTTCCTCTCAGAGCAAATAATCATACTGCTCAACATGTTGGGCTAATTCGTACATATCTCGGAAGTTTGCCCCCAGGAATTTCTTTTTGTACTCCACGTCTAGCCCATTCAGAGCAAGCCTAATAAATTCGACTTCGGGTAGAGGTACTCGGCACCAATTCCTGGCCGATTTAAACCTTGTAAGATAGTCCATTGGTGACTCATCAGATGCTTGAGCCATCCTAGCCAATGAAGAAACTGACATTTCCATCCTCGGCCGATATAATTGTTCATGAAATTTCTCGACCAGCTCCTCCCAACTTTGGATGGAATTAGGTGGGAGGTTGATATACCATGTGAATGCTGAGCCCGTCAACGAAAAGTTGAACAGTCGCATGGAAATTACTATTGACATCTCCGCATTGCGCAGTGAACCGGGCCACATGTTCTAATGAGGACAAGGACGATTCTCCAGCAAAAAGGCTGAAATTTGGGATCTTGAAGCCTTTAGGATATTCAAATTTTTCCACATAAGCTGGATATGGATGGATGAATTTCGGGAACTTCGGCTCCTTTTTCATGGCGACCTCAATCATATCTACGGATGCTATTTCCACTCTCTGGTCGGATCCATCTGACCTACTACTTGATCCTCCCTTTTTTTCCAAGTCAATTGTTTTGAGCCGAGTGGATCCTACTTCGGCCTGTAGCGAATTACTTTTGAGTGGAAATTGTTGAGACTGATCAGCAGGTCCCTCTGCGAAGACTCTGCTAATTAATAATTCGAGCAATTGGGTGTGTGTCTCACCATTACTTTGTATTACCTCGAACAAACTGTTCATTTTTTGGATAACTGTCTGTTCAACCTGCCGAGATTGCTCGTCAAGTCATCTTTGAAGAAACGACCTAGTTGGAGGGTCAGAGCCTTCACCACCGTCTTCGTCGCAGTCATCCACTATTCCGTCAATGCAAACGCCTGCAGTTCAGTTGGGTACTTTTGTGTTTCGAGGCTGGGTACCAAGACAAACTTCATTTTCTCGGTGTGTCACACTTGCAGCCTCAGGGGTCACAGCAACGGGGGGATTTCGCCCATGTGACACTTCTTGTCTAGGACTCTGAACTGGCAGATCGATCGTTGACTTTCCCATGATTATTTTCTTTTTAACCGATCGTGTCTCGATGGTCATGAACTTCATAGTTTTAGCACTTGGTCCCACCGGGCGTGCCAAAATGTTGAGCCTAAAAACTACTAAGCCTACGTGGCGCGCAGGCCGAGTAACTAATGAGCTAACTACGTCCTTCTGTTGATGCGGGGCGTGTCAACTCGTCGGCCGAGCTCGACCAAGGAGTAAAATGTGTTGATTGCGTTGAGCGCGTGGCTGACTTCTCGATCTTGCGACTGCGGCTGAGGAAGGAACATGTCTCGGCCTTTGGGTTCTAGAGCCTAAAGACAAGGTTGCTAATTTTGTGAAGTTCACAAACCATCAGCACCAGATTCAGTCACAGTGATTATATTTGTAAGGGTATAAGCACGCCGAATCGACACTAGAGTATAGGGGCACAGATACTCAAAACAGATATATGTCTTAATGGTAAATGTGGTTCGGCCGTTAGCATGTCGAACTCTAAAGCTTACTTGTGAGTATCCAATCATAAAACAACTCAGCGTTCAATGTGCCGAGCCTTAATAAACTGTAACACCTCACCTCGCGGAAAAGGCTAATGAGATGACCTCTGCCAATAAAGACCCGAAAGTCTCTCTCGACCGAGACTTGGATAAATAACCAGTCGGCCATGACGCAGTGCTGTTTATCCAAACTAAAGGTGTTCTGCGGTCGGCTGGTTCTACGGCGATAGTGTTGTTTATCCAAACTGAAGATATCACTGATTGCCTTCACAGTGTTGTTTATCCAAACTGAAGATGTGTTGGCGGAAAAAGAAAATACAAATCTCAAGGTTGTTGAGAGAGTTTGCGCAGGGCAATTTGTGTGTTGAATTGGTGGGGGCCTTGAATGATGTCCTCCTCCCTCTATTTATAGTAGGAAACCTGCTTCTGATCGAATCAAAACTATACTCAGATTAGGACTCCTTACCCCGATCCAATCTTATCTCTGCCAGTCCTACTCCTATTAGGACCTTGAACTCAACCCCTTATCAGGCTGCATTCATTCCCAAGTTTCAACATCCTCATCCTGCCGAGACTCCTTATTGTATCAGGATTCAACTACCACATCCTGATAGGACACAGGCCACCCTGAGCAAAGCTTCCGGGCCGAGAACAATTCTAAACTCGGCCCAAACCAGTATTTTGGGCCCAAACAATACCCCTTTACCAAAATTAGGGAAAATACATACCCAAATTTGGTAAAATACATAACGCAAGGAAGAAGTAATCTTAAGTGTAAAAGGAAAGACTTGAACCGGGTGGTAAAAACTGCATACAATTCAAAGACTTGACAAGATGGAAATGGAGTAAAAGTAGAGTACCACGCAGCTCTTCCTCAAAAGTTTTCAAGTACTGATCAAGTTGTTGAATGTGTGTATCCACCTGAACATTATTACTGAATTTCAAATAAATGAAGTGGATTACAATGGCATGGCCGAGATGACATTTTGGGTGGTTGATCAAGAAGACTTAAGGGATTGAATCCATGACTTGAATCCAAAGTAAAAACTTCCTAAAGGCATAAGGTGGCGGTGGCGGTGGCGGTTTTGGACTTATTTTTAATGGATAAGGCAAAAACGAAAAGTGTGATTTAGGGATTTTGGGTAAGTAACATTACTGATACTTGGACGTCGATCCAAAATATAAATTGCATGGTTGTCACTAGCCATTTTTTGAACAATAATTGGAGATTACATAAGAGAATCCTAAACTTTGTCCAAGTTATGTCTCACAAGGGTGATGACATTGGGCGGTGTCTAAAAGTATGCTTGCATGATTGGGGCATAGAGAAGGTATTTAGCATTACCGTTGACAATGTTAGTGCAAATGACATTGCCATTGCATTATACATGAACATAAGTGTTCCCTAGGATGGCCTATGAGTATGACTGTTTTATCTCTTACTTTGAAGAGGAGGTCTCTAAAGAGGTTAATGGGGTGACGGCCAAGCGGGTGAGTCCTCCAACAGTGAATGATTGAAAGAGGTTGGTGAGTTTTTGTGAGGCCCGATAAAGATAGTGTACAGTATGAAGAATTCATAGCATTTTAAGGCGGTAGTAGATGAGAGCCTGGCTTTCCACGGGTCAGCAGCTGGAAAACCCAGCATATGAGCGCTGTTGAAACAAGAGAAGACAAAAAGAAAACAAGAAAAATGAATTTGGATTTGGATTTTTGTCATGTGGTATGATGGCAATTGGAAATAGGCCTCAAAAGTCTAAGGGGAAGAGGTGAGCCGGCAAACATATGTGATAAACCCCATATTCTTGTTCTTCCTTATAGCTGGTACGAACAAAAAAGAAAAATAGAAGGGTTTCTCAACTCTCGAAATTCCTAACTAGTAATCTTGACATCTGAACAACGAACAGTTTTCACCTGCATGATCTGTAAACCAAACCCAACTTTCTAAGGTAAATTTTGAGGATTATTAATTAGTTTTGAGTAATTCATTTAGGTGTTTTGACTAATTAGACTCAAATCTTTGATTTCAAACTTGTTCGTGAATGATTTGAGCATATTTAAAATGGATGAGATTTAGAGAAATATTGATGTTTGATTCGAAGTTCATCTAGTGTGTGTTGACCTGTATAGTTTCCTATAATTTAGGATTTTCTAGTTTAGGATGGATCCCGTGTAATCTAGGAAAAGCATCTTTGTAATCTCCTGTAATTATTCTTCCCTATTTATTTAGGCTTAGGATTGTATATTATACCTATTTGACAGAAGAGATTTACATGAAACTCCCACCAGGGAGTAACGTTCCAAATATGCATAGATAAAAGGTGTGCAGGCTTCGAAAATCATTGTATGGGTTGAAGCAATCCCCAAGAGCGTGGTTCGGTAGATTTACCAAGTCTATGAGAGCATTTGGATATAAGGAGAGTAACTGTGATCACACGCTGTTCTTGAAACGTCGGAAGGGAAAGCTTACATCACTCATTGTATACGTGGATAACAATGTAGTTACCGGTAATGATCCGGATGAGCGTGCAAAAATATTAAGTACAGAATTCGAGATGAAGGATCTTGGGTCTCTGAAATATTTTCTCAGGATTGAGGTATCAAAGATCAAGTTAGGAATCTTCCTGTCACAAAGAAAGTATATTCTTGACCTGTTAAAAGAAACTGGCATATCAGCATGCAAATCCGTGACTACTCCATTGGCAAAAGGAATGAAGCTAAGCATTGATTTAAACCAAGTACCGATAGGTAAGGGGAGGTATCAACGGTTAGTGGGAAGATGAATGTTTTTGTGTTTTGTCTTGAGTGTCGTTAGTCAATACATGCATGATCCAGGAGAACAACGCATGAATGCAGTTATGAGGATATTGAGTTATTTGAAAGGAAGTTTGAGGAAAGGGATTTTATCTAAGAAGAATGGTCATTTTAGTATTGAAGGTTATACAGATGCTGACTGGGCTGGTTCGAGTGATGATAGACGCTTAACATCAGGTTACTTCACCTTTGTGGGTGGAAATCTGGTTACTTGGAGAAGCAAGAAGCAAGGACTAGTAGCAAGGTCGAGTGCAGAAGCGGAACACAGAAGTATGTCCCTTGGTATTTGTGAGATTTTATGGCTTAAACTACTACTACAAGATTTGGGTGTCAAACATAGTCAACCGATGAAGTTGTTTTGTGATAATAAGGCTACTTGCGATATTGCTCATAATCTGGTGCAACATGATAGAACTAAACTTGTAGAGGTTGACATGTTCTTTATTAAAAAAAAGCTAGAAGGTAAAATAATTGAAGTGCCTCTAATCAAAACGGAAGATCAAATAGCTGACATTCTCACCAAAGAAGTTTCTAGTGAAAAGTTCTCTAAGTTTCTAGACAAGTTGAGCATGTGTAACATATCTACACCAACTTGAGTGGGAGTGTTGACTTGTATAGTTTCCTATAATTTAGGATTTCCTAGTTTAGGATGGATCCTGTGTAATCTGGGAGAAATCTCTTTGTAATATCCTGTAATTATTCTTCCCTACTTGGTTAGGCTTAGGATTGTATATTATACCTCTTCATGAGAAGAATAAACATATCATTCAAAGCATTCTCTTCTGTGTGGACATTAAAGGAGGTTTATTTGGAAGAGATCAGTCTGTGAACAATACTTGACTACTCAAAGATTAGTAGGAACTCCTACTCAATTTTTTTTTCAAAATTGTTATAAAACTTCGTGTTTATAATCAGAAATATTCATATTATAAATCAATTGCCACTGCAAAAAATCAATTAAACTAAGGTCGTTTAGTCATCAAATTGTTTAAAAACAAATGAACAGTATTGGTAAAAACATTACGAACTGTCTATGTACTTGCTATAATAGATTGACTAAACGACCTTAGTTTTAATTTATTTTTTGCAGAGATAATATTTACAGTGTGATTCATAGTATGAACGGTTCTGATCATAAACACAAAGCTCTGTGATTAAAACACGAAGAGTTTTGAGTAGGAGTTCCTACTCATCTTTTAGTAGCCAAGTATTGTTCTTAGTTTGTATTATTATGGATTGTATTTTGGCTTGAAAGTTGAATTCAATTTTGTGGGAAAAAAACATTTATGAAACCCGCTGGTTTCATACCAGAACTGAACTATAAAAATAGTTTCAGTTTTGGGGGCAATTATATATTTCTCATAAAAGGGCCAAGGTGTATATACCCAAAAGTTTAAGGGCGTTTTGTAAACTCAGAAAATTGTTTAGGACAAGATTGCAAGTATCATATAGTAGGGTGCCAAATTAGACTACAAGAAATGTATTTGACCCTAACACAATAAAAAGGAATATAACCTGGTTACTATATAAGGATTATATACTAACCTTTTGTATTTTTATTGGATTAGGAACTCTAGTACGTTACTCATGAAAAAAAACATTGACACACTGTGAAGGTGACGTCATGAATTGTGGGAGCATGCTAAGCTTTGGAATCAAGGTAGAAAAATTCTCGGGGAACCTTCATATATTAATCGGTTTCATACACACAATTGTGTATGTTAATTGGTTCAATTTTATGACTACTTGATATCATGATTCAAATGCTTGAGCTTGTCTTTGGTTGATGTTTCTTGAAGAATGTTATTCTTTTGAATGTCATTTGAATATTGTTTCATAGTTATCATGAACGATAACTATGTCATGTATTGTGGACTCAGTGGGGAAGGATCCATGGAATTGAATAACTATGAAACTAAAAGTAGTTTAGCCCACTCTCGGGGTAAAAAGACCTATGTTCAGCCCAAAATGCAAGAAATAAGGGAGCGAAGCCCTTTGTGTTAGAGTCCGATAAAACGATCTATTCGGGTTACTGGGAATTTGATGAGATGACTAATGAAAAGAGAAACAGGATTATTTGTTAACTGGGTTAACATAATAGACTGAAGAGGAAATACTACATTGATGCATCGTCATTGATTCCGATGTATTATATGCATTGTGGTTTTTGCCCTGATGAGCCAGAAGCTCGCCCCTTATGAATAATTTGACAGTTGTTGACTTAGAGACCTGGAAAGTAGACTTTCATGGGAAGTATAGACAAAATTTTTGTAACATAAGTAGAGTGTGAATGTTTGGTTGTGAGACATTATGATGTAAACTAAGAGATGTATATGTTCTTATTACATTACTTTTTATTTGCGCATCGCGTGCGGTGTTAAATTTTTTCTATTGACTTCAGGTTCAGGGCCTAACAATTTACTCACTTTCTAAAAAATAAAATAAAAATATGATGCCACCTTAACACTCAAGGAGGTGAAATGACACCTCCACCACCAATCAAGTTCAACAACGCAAATCATTATCTCCACGAGCACCCGTTTTAAGAGAAAGGGGCATTTTATTTTATTTTTTTAGTTTTTTGAATAAACGATATTATCTACATTAAAGGAGTGGCTGAGTGGGCTAAACCTCATAATGAGCTAGCAATAATATGGTTCAAATTCACCCTTGGCGAGAATTGAACCTAAGACCTCTCGCTTACAAGTGAAGTGGAATACCACTATACCATAGTACTAAGTGGGTTTGGTTCATGTATTTTTAATTTAAGTAGTTTGCTAGTATAGATATAGTAATGATACATTGATACTAATGAACATTACATTTTAGTATAGAGCTAGTAGTTCGTTAATATAAAATAATAAATTGTGTAAAGAACTATGATGATAAATATGAACTCGTTTGAATTAACCCCAAAACTAGGGTTGGGACAATGTGGATGATTGTGGTGGCCATGCTATTTTTATCAATAGGTCACTAGTTCGCCTCTGAAATTTTGACATATGATGAGCACATGTTGATAGATTGGGCTCAAATTCTATATTTACCATACCTTGCCCAAACTATCGATTTTATTGGGCCAAATTGAATCTTTACCTTACCTTACCAAACTGTCGAGTTTGCTGTCTTGTCATGCTCCTATGATACTTATACGAAATGGAATAGGATTTTTTCCCTTCCTATTCTCATCATATTCTCTCTTCTCTCACACATTGCTTCTTGTCTTATTGTCTTTATAAAAAATTAATATAAGATGTTAGTGTGGTTTAACCGTAACCCGTTCAAGTATAAGGAGAGGGAAGGAGAGAGAGATTAGGAGGGAAGAGAATCATCATCCATATGAAATTGGTTGATCGTATACTTGTGTTATAGGTGGTAAGGTGCAGGTTGTGAACAAAATGAGTATGATTAGTAGTTTGTCACTTTGTGGTGTGTTTGGAAGTACATTTCAAATGATTGACACTACTTTTGATGAAAATGTTTTAGAGCTCTAAAAATATTTGATGCACTGTTATTTGTTTTTTGCATAAAACATTTCAAGTAGTTTTTTAGAATTTATTTACACTTTTATCAATGATTGGTTATAAAAACATTTTATCCAAAACGTTTTTAGTTATTTTTAAAATACTTCTATACACGTCTTCCAAAAATGTCGACAAAGGTGACCATTAATTTTCAATTATGCACGATTACAAATTCGAGCATTTCCTTCACCAAATTATCCCAACCATCAAAACAGTCAAAGTCGACTACAAGACCACAAAAATCAAATGAAGATTTCACTCTATGAAAAAAAAAAGGAAAACTAATGAAAAGGGCTTGAAAAATTTGAGTTTTAATGATAAGGACAAAATAAAGGGTAAAGTGAATAGTACCAAGATTGACTTTTTAGTGTAAAAATGTGATTTTTTGTTAAAGTGAACAGTACCGAATGCTTTTCGTTAAAGTTCCAAAAAAAAAAAAACTAGAAATCAAAAGGATGATAAAGTAAAACGCTAACATGATAAAGAAAAGCATTTCCATTTATTATATTTTTGAGGTACAATAGGATTTCAAGGCCAAACATTTCCAGTTTATCAAACTGAAGAGAACGAAAATCATGTCTTTCAACAGACAACTCCTCCTACGATGTTTTAACCAATTGTCTAGTCATACTTCTTTTCCCACTCTCCGGTGTTGATGTGGAATAAGTAAATTCCACTCTCTTGTGTCCTCCATATGCAATGGACTCCTCCACAACTATCAATAAATTTGTCACTAGGATAAAAATACATTAACAACAGCATCTAATAAATTCGAGTACCACAGAACACATGTAAAAACTGTATTGAACCCAATATGAAATTCGAATTCCCACTCCTCATTAGAAGCATGATTACGAATACCAAAACCATCGTTCCATGATCGACAATGGTAGTTAAGTTGGCTCTCGATGATGCAGGAGAAGCTAAGGGTTCTCGAGGAGATGAGGGATAAATGATATGGGATTCGCTCAACCAAGGGCAACGGAGTTTGCTCACGTCGCTAATCGTGGATTCACTCTCTTCAAATGCACAAGGCAAATACAATTTTAATTCATTCGAGTCTCTCATTCAAGACTTTCTAGTATAATATTTATAAGGGTTTACAATAATTGACCTCAGGTTTTTATAACACCCTTACAACTTCCAAAATAGCTTAACAAATTCCCAAATAATTAAAATACAAAACCTTTGTTATTCCAAAGCATATTAATGTTTCAAATTGTTTTCTTCAAGGCCTGCCTCCTGCATCATTAATGATTTCTCCTTCTAAAATCAAGCATTTGGCTTGGTTGTGTGAGCGAATCCACAATTAGTGATGTGAGCAAGCTCCATTGCCCCTAGTTGAGCAAATCCCAGGTCATATATCCCTCATCTCCTCGAGAACCCTTGGCTTCTCCTGCATCATTTGGTACCAGAGCTTTGCTACGTTCTTTGGGTCGTTTCTGCACCGTTTATGTACAATGGTGGGACAAAGAGGTAGAGGAAAGCATGAGCACCATATGAGCATCGTGGAATCTAGGGATGAAAGAGACAAAGAACTTCAAGCACTTCGAAGACAAGTTAAGCAACTTAGTAGGCGAATCGAACACCAAGAAGCTCGTATGAAGCTTGGTGGGTCAAGACGCAGTAATTCTGATCATGAGGCAGAATTGAGGTGCTTTTACAATCCACGACACCGTTCGTCTCAAAGGAATAAAAATCAATTATGGAAGCTGGGAATGACAAGATTTCATAATTGGATTAAGGTTGCAAGGGATTGTGCGGAAGATTACAAACCAGATGACGTTAAAGGATTAGCGTTTGAGGTTGAAGCACCAATTGAAATCAACAAAGTTTCAAACTTGGACGTAAGTCAATTTTCTTTGCCTTCTTATTTGGAAATTAGGTGTAAGGAAGATAAACTTGGCATTTCTCTTGAAGAAGAAACTCAATACGGTGAAATGAAATTTGATTGCGATAAAGAACCCAAGTTTGATCAAATGGTTAGTGCCTTTGATTGGATTGTACCACCTATTTTTTATGAATATGTTGACAATAAAGAAGTGAGCTTGAAGAATGTCAACCTCGACACTTTTCAGGACAAAACAATTGAATTTGTATCACTGAAGAACTCAACAAGTCTATGTCAATAAGGGGTTTGCAAATCAGATTCTACAAGGGATATTTTGGCCTCTACTTGTGCTTTAGATGTGAAGTCTTGTGTTGATCAAACAAGCAGCAACATATTGATGGTTTCTGGTAATAGAGATGTGGTGTTAGGATTCAAAAATGGATGCACGCCACAACACATTGCCACACATGAGCAACCTAAAGTTGTGGAAGTTACTCCTACAATTGAGTTTCATGATCCGGTTTGGTATGACTTCATGCACACTGACGTAACCAAAAACATGGGAGAGCGAAAAGAGTTATTGCAATATTTGGAAGTTGATACTTAAGAAATCTTTATAAACTATTGTGGCTTATGGAAATAACCGCCATTTTTTTCTATCATGCAAAGAAGTTGTTTGTTAGCTTGAAAAAGAAAACTAAGCATGCAAAGAAAAGTTGGTTACAACACCTTGGGTTATGGATCGATTTTGAATCAGTGAACTCGTGGGTGAGTTCTTTCTCACCTGGAGAGTCTGATGCAGTGCATGAAAAAGAAATTCATTAAGCTCTCATATTTAAATGGCTAATTTATATTTTAGTAATTTGTATTTTGGTAAGTTGTGTTTCAATTATGTATTTGGGTTGGGACTTGATTATCATTTATGAAGTTTTAGTGGACTAGGAAGTTGTGTTAGCATTTAATTAAGTAGTTGGCTAGGCATTTTAAAATGCTAGAATTCTGGAGGTTGGGGGGGATGTATTTGAATGAATTTATGAACAAAGCTTGGCTCTTTATCTTAGTCTCCTTCTCTAGTTGTGCTAGTGTTTGTCTAGTTGTGATGCAGGAGGCAGGCCTTGAAGAAAACAATTTGAAACCATTAATATGCTTTGGAATAACAAAGGTTTTGTATTTTAATTATTTGAGAATTTGTTATGTTATTTTGAAAGTTGTAAGGGTGTTGCTTTTTTCTAAGAATGTAACCATAGCAGCTAATCGGGCCAAATGCCAGAGTAAGGAAGAGCACGAAATAGAAGAACGCCTTCATTTTTGCCAATGCTGCTCAGTATATAGTTTGGTTCAGTATATGGGCAATCTAGGTATATGTTTTTATAGGGAAACAAATGCTTTTTCATTGTTTGAATAGAATGCTTCTTTGTTTCAACTTTCATATTTGTTTGCTTAATTAATTGATTAGCATTTCAGGTTATAGTCGTTACCTATTAATTATGTCTACATACAATGACAACCAAACTGTCATATGCATGTACATGTCTAATTAGCACGCCAAGATCATGAGTTGTTCTCATCTACATCACATGTATATACATGCATGCCAACCCGGCATGTATTTATATGGAAAACTAGATATGTGCGGAAAATATCAAAATGGAACCACATAGTCCATAACGGAATCCACACCTCACATATACAGTACCATAAATAAAAATATATGGATAATGCTAGGAAGATCAAAATTTTAAACTAAATTCGCAAACCAAATGATGTGATTGTTGAGAATTGGATTATTACTTAAGCGTTAATTAACGTGTTTATTTCCCATAAGTGACACAACATTTGATTTGCAAACTTAGTTTAAAATTTTGATCTCCCTAGCATTATCCTACACATATAAGAAAGCAGGGACTGTCCGGATATTACGAAAATGCCTAAAGTTACGCAAACAACAAAGAATAATCTTTGAAGTCATAGATTAACATTTTTCCTTTCAATTTTCTTGACCACTTATTCTATTAATTTTATAGCAAAAATATTCAATTTTGTTCTAAGTCAAAATTAACCCCTCTCATCATGACAAACAAGTCCATTGAAAGAAATAAATTCTTTCAATGCATGACACTAAGTAAAGTTAATAAGAGCACACAACAAGAATTTACGTGGTTGGCGAAGAGTGCTTCCAGTTTCATTACAATAACAAAAAATTTGACCTTACATGTAAAAACCGCTCCAGAGTTTAATATCCAAATCCAAATTAGTTTGAAATTGGTATCAAATGGAATATCATGTATATAAAAATTATAATCTACTAGACTGACTAGTAAAGCCTGCTAGTCAACTAAGGTAGATTCGTTAGTCGATAAATCTGAAATTCAAATACCAATTTCAGTTCTCAAAAAACTATCCTACTCAGCAAGGCTATAGATTTTTGCAAGTTATTAATGTGTCAAGTGAGTACATACCATTTAAATGTTGAACAGATATATGTACCATGTATGTGTATATATGATGTGTGACACAATAAACATAACTTGAACACAAGATATATTTGGCCGGAAAAACTCACCTCCACTGAGTCTAATTCACTAGTGTAAACAAAAGTTCATACAAAGACCACAGAAGCTCAATTCATAGATCCATATCTACAGAGCATCTTTACCTTTGTGCAACCTTGCCTTACACGAGATGAACTCCTTCGGTCTTCACAAAGTAGCAGCTCCTCATGAGCTCATCACCTTGGGGCACCAAGATCAACACGATCAATGATGTTATATGATTTTATGATATGCACATGAAATCTGGATTCAAATGACCAGTTAGATTCTCCAGTCAAACAATTGAAGGAAGAATCTAACTTGAATCCAAAAGCTTGGTCTAAAACCGAATTTAAAACTTAAAACTAGACCAATACTTAAATGCAAAACGTTAAAACAATGAAACCCTAATAGACAATGATTGGGTGTTTAATGCATGAGGAAGGTTTGGCAGTTAGGGTTCATAAATGGAGGAGATGCAAGTTTCAAGCCTTTAAGGCAACTCTCTCTCTCTCTCTCTCTCTAAAAATAAGTTATAAACCCCCAAGAACAAATTGAAACCTCCTAGGGAACAAATATACCCAAGGAAATCAAAATTTCCATCAGCTAACTTGTCCCAAGGACACTTGTCAGCTACAAAAGAGATCTAGGCAGATCAATGGCTAGAAATTGACTACCATCAGAAAGGTGTCAGTCAGCCCATGTGAGCTGTCTTAATCTGTGTGTCAAGACAGCTGGAAGTCAGCGCACAAAACTGATCAGATAATCATACTAGATAGAATGCAAATAATCTGAGTATATTCTAAAGCTAGATTAAGCATGTGCGATGATTCAATTATAATATTTGATAAGGAAAGGCAAACACTTAAACCTAAACTTTACATAGTCCGTATTCAATAGGATACACCCCTTGTACACTCTCTCAACTAATGAAGATCACTCTCTCACTTTAGGGAAATACCCTCTCTAATAACCCAAAGAGTAAACCCACTATTTTAGCTCGCATCAAAGAGATACGTAATCTCTTGTAACCGTTGTACTCAACTAAATCCCAGTTGAGCCCTCCCAAAATGTTGCCAAAGCATATCCTTTTATAGCCACCTGTATAAACCTCCAGAGTATGATAATTAAACCATTCACTCACCAGTACCATGTACAAATGCACAGATCAATGCCATGCATGAATACAATGGCCAACACGCAATAACCACAAGCATCAAACCGTATCATGAAAATAATCATAATGCATGAATAAACTCCAATGCATGAATGAAGCCTTGAAAGTCCAAAGGCCTCCACTTAATGAGGGACGTTCACACTTCATTGGTTTCTTTCACAAAGCTACTCTATTTAAAGAGGACTATGTATCGAATCATTTCAATAACCATCTGATCAAGCATCTTTATCAAGCTAGGGTTCTGCAACAGTATAACCGAGATGAACAACGTGACAGGCTTTTTCCTTCTTCTGCTCTCTCTGCCCATCTGCAGCTCAATGGCTGATTACCAGGTGACCGTTTTTAACGACTTGGCTCAAAACACCAACCTGAATGTTCATTGTCAAGCTGCAGGTGTAGATCCGAGCACTCACTCGATCCTATTTTTGCAAGACTTCAGCTGGACCATCAATATTAACACTACTCCTGTGTTATCTTGTGACATGAGTTGGGCTAGCGTAAAGGGACATTTCGACACCTTTGATGCTAAAAGAGATGCAACTAGATGTGCTAGAAACTGGTGCGCTTGGCGTGTAAAACAGGACGGCTTGTATCTCTTCATTGAGGCGCATAGGAGGTTGGAGTTGCAGTTTACATGGCCACATTGAGAAATAAATTAAGTTGAGAAATAAAGATGATCTTCTAATTTTGTTATTTTGTTACTTATCCATGTTACATGATGTTTGAGAAGGTCATCACATATATTTGTGTTGGGATCTAAAAAATCATTCGGCCAAAACATTTATGTTCCTTATTACTCAATTGTGCTTTCTATGTTGTGGACATCCATATATAATTCTTTTTCTTTAGGCTATCTCACAATGCATTTCAACGGGTCTGTTTATATTTTTGAAGTTGGGTCGTTTAAAAACCAATTGGCAATGATTGACCACTTGTCTTATGCATATGGATGACTACGCAATCACCAATTGAATGATGTTTTGTAGATATGATTTTTATATAATAATAAAGAGAATGAAAAGGTTTGTAATGTTCGTAAAGTAAAGATTCGTTAATGTAAGTGGGGACACAAGCATTATCCTGTAACTTATATGCACTCTAAAAGAAAATATGGGATTAGCCACTAACATTAGTTTCATAATTGGGTAATAGGACAGCTTGTATCTCTCCATTGAAAGCCATATATAAGAGGTTGGAGTTGCAATTTACGTGGCCAGACTGAGAAATTAAGTTTGAGAAATAAAGATGATCATCTGATTGGGTCAAGATAAATTTGGAAAATTCCCCTTGCCTCTCAAAAAGATGTTTCCTTTTGTGTAATGATGAGTCAACGTAATTTTAAAGCTCGTTATTTGCAATATGTTTTTTTAATGCCGTTGATACCATTAGTCTATTTTTGGGTGTTCAAATATATGCATTAATGGGATGACTGTCAAAAGATTTTTATTATATTGATACCAGTTACGTTATAATACATTTGATTTTTCATTTTCTTATTTAGTTTTTATTTTTTTATTTTTTGTCATTATTTGTATAATCTTATATTGCATGAGGCGACACAATTTCTTTTTCTTTCTTTCTTAGGTTTTTGAGTAATTATTTATCCTATTATATGTTCCAAATTATACAACAAAACTCAATTGTGGTTCAAATTGGTGTCGAGTTAAGCATAGTTTCCATCTCTTTTGTTTCTGAAATTATACAGCAAAAAGTTTAGTTAGTACACTACTTTGGTACATTCCACAGTCTTAGGTTCGCAAGTTCTATAAATCGAATATAAATGAATGTCTATTTTGACATATTGTCCAATGAACCTACTTCAATACAATAACCCAATAGCTAGGAGGTTTAGGGTGCGTTTGGTACGCGGGACGGGACGGAACGGGACGAGGCGTTCCGTCCCACGTTTGGTACGCCTAAAACGAGTGGAACGTGCTGTTCCACGGGACAAGTTTTGGATGATTTTTCGTTCCACCTCCCCCCCTGGAACGAACTCGTTCCACATCCGTGGAACACAAAATTATAACCTTTCTGTCTCCTTCTTCTTCCTCCTCACTTCCATCCGAGGGCATGGAACCTTCGTTCCGTCCCGTCCCGTCCCGTCCCGTTCCGTCCCGTCCCGTCCCGTCCCGTCTGCGTACCAAACGCACCCTTAGGGAACCTATGCATGCATAAGGTTCATCAACGCACACCCACACACCAAAACCCTAAACAACTGAACAAAACAGAAATTGGGGATCAATAACAAACCAAACCAGATATACAAATCAGGTCGAATTGCGTAATAATTCTTAAATATATCATGAGAAACAAAAACCATGTCAAATAAGCTTTCCGTAAGCATATGAGATCATTATATTCAATCCAAATCCAAGAAAAAAACCACAACCCCCTCATTCGTACTGCAGCGCCATACCATAGTTTCGAGATTGACGAAGAGTGATGGATACAGATGCTTCATCACCTCTGACATTTCTAACAGTTCAAATCTTCAAAGTAATTCCTAATTGTAACCAGGGTCGGTCCTGAGAATTTGGGGGCTCTAGGCGAGTTTTCAAAATGGGGCCCTAAAATTCTCTGACTTCCGGTTCTTTGTACATTGATATGTATAAAAAAGAATTCGCTAAATACATAAAAATTCTATTTCCACATCCAATATCATTAAAAATTAATATAAAAAAAGAAGATAAATACACAAACATTACACGGCTCATGTTTTTAGACGCAAATATACTAAATGTTTGTAGTCAATAGTCTAAGATTAAGAGTGAAGAACGATAAAACTTGATGATCAAGGGAGTAAAGAACAATAAAACTTGATTGATGAGTATAATAAATTCAACAACGCTAATTGTTTCTCTTGTGTTTTTTTCATAAAATCAACATCACACTAACGAATCGAATACTAAAACAATCCATTGAATAAAAAATTATTGAAAAGAAAAATATAGATTCAAAGTTTTGATTACCTTAAAGTACAATCTTCAAGACCATGTGATAGTTGGTTTAAAAATTTGATAGAAATGGAGAGATTGGGAAGTTGAAAGAAAAAAATATTGTAAAGGGACTTAAGTTTTATAACTTTATATGCATTTGGACAGATGGATTAGGAGTTTGACAGATGGATTGGCAATAAATTTGAAAAACAAGAAAAAATTAATGACTAAAAAAGGCATCTCCGTGTTTTGAACTCAACACCCCAAAGAAAAAGAAAGCCAAACATTTCCACTACGCCAACAAATGAATTATGTTATCTCTTACTTTTTCTGTATTTATATGTTATTCACATGATAAAAAAATTTTGAGGGCCCCTTCGAAGTGGGGGCCCTAGGCAGGCGCCTACCTGGGCTACCCTCAGGGCCGGCCCTGATTGTAACGTCTGCAGTGGATCCGAATTTGTTGCTCTCAGTAAGAGGCAGTCGTGCATTCAAAAGGATGGAAGATTTCCGTTTCTAAACAGTGGCAAATTTTTATCTTTTTTTGTCAAAAGATAAGTCTTATTAAATTCTAATAGAAACGTTTACATCTTCAACGAGAATATTAGATAAAAACTCCGGACCAAATTATCTCAACAGAAAGCACCTCCATTTGAGGCAACATATGAAGCTACAACATGAGCAACGGCATTTCCATTCCGCTTGACAAACACAAACCTCACCCCTCCTAATTGAGATGCCACATGACCAATATCATGGATAAAACACTCCAAAGTAGCATCTACTGTAAGACATATTCTGAAATCACAACAACAAGACATTAGGATCACGAACAAATCAAATCAATATAAAATAGAGATGAACTAAATATATTGAACTTATCTGTTGAATACGAAAGGCGTGGTTCTTTTGGATGACAAAAGATGAGTTCACAAGGTTGCCTTATCCTTCCAATACTCCAAAATATCCCTCTACTATATGAATAGGTTTTAGTATTCTAAGGAATTCAACGTATGGAAGTAGGGACTTAACCTAGTATTTTTATACCATTGGGGTTCCTTATTAGCCGGCCTATTAACAGCTACAAAAATCAAACTCTAACACTTAAGTGATTGAGTTCTACCATGATTCTATATCTTTGTAGAGAAACCTATTAGATTTCTTTGAGGTCAATTGCAAAGGTTAAGACTCCATAATCCTTATTTTACTAGGACTATCAGATTACTTATGTTGTTAACAACTCAATAAATAAGTGGCTTACAACACAAGTAATCCAATACATCATTCATTGTCATTCACAACTTTACATCTACCACATACTCCCCATTAAGCATACTAATTATCACCTGAGAGTCAGACTCAATCTCCACTTCATAACAACCCATCTCAATACATACCATTAACGCTACACGAATCGCAGCAGCTTCTACCATCGCCGCATTATTGAAAAATAAGCCTCCTTCCCCACCTGCCGCTTGCAGCAATCCGGCAAAGTCCCTCATAACCCATCCATATCCTCCTTTGAGTGTCTTCCCACACCAAGAACCGTCGCAATTAATCTTAAGCACACCATAATTGGGCCACCTCCATCGAACTGATTGTCTAGCAAAGAAAGCTCCATCACCATCCTTACAACGGACAACAACTTGCTTCTTAGAATTATGGCATGCTCTGAATTCATTAAGTTGATGCCTCACCAAATTAACCCCTCCATGGGATTAGTCAACACTCCTTTAAACACCATCTCATTTCGACTCTTCCAAATTCTCCACATAATAAAAATACACTCATGCGAAAGCTCCTCTTGTCTATCTTCGTCACGTAATCGAGCACATAACCCCTTCGAAGACTCACAAAAATCCTGCCCCATGATAGACTTCATGTCTAGTTGCAAAGAGTAGCAGTACCAGAACACATGGCTAAACTTGCATTCAAAAAACAAATGTTGCTCCGTCTCCTCCGCTGCTCCACACATAACACATGAACTGTCTACTCGCATCCGTCGTCGGAGAAGATTAACCCGTACTGCTAAGGATTTGTTGCAACAGCGCCAAATAAAAAACTTCATTTTATTTGGCACTACCAACCTCCAAACATCTTGCCAATAACGGTCAACCATGTCCTGCCGACTACTACCCCCCCGTCCCTTTCCTACCAAGTTCCCCATTTTCCTGCATCTCCATGGCAACTTCATACCTTGTACGAATGGTATAATCCCCGTTTCTAGAATAGTGCCATATGACTCTATCCTTACACCCTGCTAAACTTATTGGTAAACCAAGAATAAGATTGCCCTCCTCCTCCTCAAAACACTGCCGAATCAAGTCCTACTTTCCAAGCCCCCACCTTTGAATCAATCAACTCCCTCACCATCACCGGCATCTCATACCTCTCTCCAGTATCCTCCGCCCCTGAATGATGCCCTTCCACCCCCATAAAGACCTTCTACCCAGCTTAGCCTCCATAAATAACCAATCCGGGAAATATTTTGCTTTAAGAATTTGTCCTAACAACGTACTAGGATTATGCAATAGTCGCCACCCAATCTTCACTAAATAAGCTAGGTTAAAAGACAATAAGTCCCTAAACCCAAGCCCTCCCATCTTCTTCCTTCTTTTAATTTTCTCCCAAGAGATCCAACGCATGCCATTTTTGTCCTTACTTCCCCGCCACCAAAACTTTGCAATAGCAGACTCCAGTTCCTTACATAGGCTCACTGGAAGTTTAAAACATGACATCGCATAGTTTGGTAAACAGTGGCAATTGGACCGCAACCTTATCATTTATTGTACGGTTAAACAAATGGACCGATGATGAAGGGCCACACAAAAAAAAATTCCTTAAAAAATTTAACAAAATAATACGTTCTCCTCATCTATGTAAGTTTAATTTGAAATCTCTCACATGCAAGTGAAAAAAATTACCACTGTACCATAACCGTAGTACTGGTAAGATAATGATAATTAAACCACCATTAAGAAAATTACCACTAAAACGTAAATGTAGTACTAGTAAAATAATGATATTACACCACCATTACCGTGTACCATTACATAAAAAAATACCATGCATGAAAACACCAACCAATACAATACCTACAAGCATTAAACCATACCCTGGAAATAATCATAACGCATAAATAAACTCTTTTTTTTTTTTGTTCTTCGTCGTCAAAATGCATGAATAAACTCTAATCAACCTATGTCAATGCATGAACGAAGCCTTGGAAGTCCAAATACCTCCACTTATTGAGGGAAGTCCAACACAAAACAGTTACCATCTTAATTGGTTTATCTCACCCAACTTTTCTATTTAAAGGAAACTAAAGCATGAAAACATATCAATAACCATATGATTAAGCATCGCCATCAAAGTTCTGAAACATACCAACATGAATCACCGTAGCAGTCTTTTTCCTTTTTCTGCTCTCATTATCCATCTGCAGCTCAATGGCTGATTATCGGGCGACCGTTTTTAACGACTTAGCTCAAAACACCAACCTGAATGTTCATTGTCAAGTTGCAAGGCAAGGTTCATCCTCTTGCAGCCACTTCTCTTTGTGTTTTACAAGGGTTGTAATCTTTGGAGAATGAAAGGTAAAACGACTTTTACTAAAGGGATTCGATACTACAACGTTGGGGAAAAGTAGCAAAGCTTCAAAATCTTGACAAAAGATGTCTTTCTATGGTGAATTTATGGCTAAGAGAACAAAGTCTAGACAAACTAAAGCTTTCTTGTTTCTTGCTTGTCTGAGAGTAAAGTGGGATGTCTTTTGATTGATTGGTTAAGTGTCCTTGTCTTTGGTGTCCCTTGTTGCATTTATAGACTTTTTGGCTCGACTGTCCAAGCCTTGCCTTTTGGTGATGGCCTCCAGAACATGGTGAGTCACCACTTATTTACCTATCCATGCCATTGAAAAGTCCTTTTTGCTGGGGGTGAGCTGCTCTTCTGAGTGTCACTTCTTGCATAGGCTTATTGCCTATTCCTTGTTAAGAAATGATTTTTAATTTCTCTTGGGCTGTCGACTTGTCTGAGCCCAATTCTCCCTTTGCTTTTTGTGTTCTTAGGCTTCCACTGTCACTAAGCCCAGCATTAAATATCCACTCAAACAGTGCACCCTTTAATCATTGTCAAGTCTGCTAATCAAGATATTGATAATGATTAAAATAAATTGCATAACGAAACTGGGTATTAGCGCCACTTAATTAGCCATTTTAAACAAACCTTTGCACTAACCCACGATTTCCAAAGTTAACTGTTTGCCCATTCAATCCATTTCACTTTTCGGCCATCTTCTTCAACGAACTTGTCTTTCTGAGCTCCTAAATCTCTCGAATTTTTAGCCCTTTCTTGACTTAATTTCCAACCACTCTTTCACTATTTTCTCTTGAATTCCATAATAACCCCCAAATCGAGCCCTGCATGGAAGTCTAGAGAAGGAATTGTCACTCCACGTCGTCAGCTCAATGGCCTTCATTGCCCTCGAGCTGGCCTTAATCTGTTTATTTTCTTCGAGGAAGAAGGAGTACATTCCCTGGGGCCTGCCTGGATTGTTCGAGTTCCTGTTACAGTGAAAAATAACATGTCTGTTGCCAACTGGTTCACTCCTAATCCTTACACGATCGAGGTTGGAATTTCTACCCCAAAATGGTCCAATTTCAAGAGAGGTTTCCCCTTAATGAATGATGAAGCCTGGTTTAAGTGGGTGGATGAACTAGAGCCCATCTGGAAGCAGAAATGGATGGCAAATGGCATTTATGAGCTTGTGATGTCTAAGATCACCATCGACATTAAGCATGAGCTTTTCTCAACAGCCCTTCTCTTCTGGAACACGGGGACCAACACTTTTGACTTCATAGTGGGTCCTATGACTCTAACCACTCTGGATATGGCTTAGGTATTTGGTCTGAGGCCATCGGACAGGTGTGTAGACATTACACATGATTGGTTGTCCGCCTCTTGTCCTACTATTGAAGGTTCATAGGCCTCTCAGTTATTACTAGCTTGGAGTGCAACCCCAACACATTCAAGAGCTATGAGACTTCCTTCGTGGGCTTCATTCCATTTGCCAAGAAGATGTTTTGTCGGCCTTCTCCCACTGCTGACCTAGCCAAGTTCTTGTCCACTTCCAAACCTCTTTGGTGGACCAGGAACCCCAGAAAGATGCCCGATTTAACCCCAAATGCACACTTTCTAGGATTCATCTTCAACTTGTGGGTTCTCATTCTCAACAAGGATTGTCTGAGGTCTTCTAGGTACTGATCTTCAGATCTAGATTTTACCATGATGTCATCAATGTATACCTCCATGCTATGCCCAATCAAATCATGGAAAATAGCGTTCATTGCCCTTTGGTAAGTAGCACCAGCATTTTTCAGCTCGAAGGGCATGACAACGTATTCATAAGATTCTACATGCCCTGGGCACCTGTATGATGTCTTATGTATGTCTTCTTTAGCCATTTTTATCTGATTATATCCAGCATTTCCATTCATGAAAGATAATACTTTGTGTTTTACAATTGCATCGATGGATAGGTAAGTCATAGGCATATTGTATTTGTCCTTGGGAGTTACTTCGTTAATATTTCTATAATCGACACAACATCGAATGGCATTAGTTAGAACTTTCAGTATATGTACAATGTTGGCCAACCACTCTACATATTTTGCAGGCCTAATAAAGCCTGACTTTACTAGCCTATCAATTTTCTCTTTGACTTTTTCTTCTATTTCTTTTGACATCTTCCTCAGTGCTTGCTTTACAGGTTGTACCCCTATTTAATGGGCATTCCGTGATCCACTAAACTACAGTCTAATCCAGGCATTTTTGTGTAATGCCATGCAAAACAGTCTTTGAATTCGTGTAAAAGATCAACTATCTTTGCCCGATCTCCTGCTTCCAACAGGCCATTGAGTTGTATTGGCCTCGGATCCTTCTCAGTTCACAAATTAATGGTTTCTAAGGGGTCTTGAACTTCGGGTGCTGGTTTATCGGGCTCTATAGACAAAAATTCTACTGACTTTGAAGCCTCGGGCTCTTCTTCCGGCCAATCCAAGTCATATATACATTTTGCCATGTGAATGGCTACCTTCATTTTTTCTTCCAAAATTTCCCTCCCTTGGTCATCTTTGGTGCCTGAAGTTCTTTCTCCCCACTCTTCCATTTCTTTGGTTGAGTTCTCCTTGATCTTTCTTTGTTCTCTCCCATTGTCCAACAGTCTCTTAATTAAGGACATGACTGATATTTCTTGGTCTTTTCTCTTTTGGTCTGTCATCATTGGTGTTGGCAGGCAGGGACAATATGAGGCATGTCCCATTCCTCTTAAGTGAGAGAAAGTCCTTGTTCTAAGAGCTTTTGGGCCATCACTTTGGTAGGGCGGCCGTTCTGATTAGCACCTAGACATTATAGGATCTCAATATTGTGATTGTAGAAATTAGCCTCAGCCACATTAGCTATGGGGAGAAATGGTCGTGACTCGGCCTCCACTATTTCCCAAAATCCTTGTTTTGCAGTGGTGTGTTCATGATAGACATCAACTTGTTGGTGCAAAGTAGATGGTACAGATAGACTCTTGTGTATCCAATCTCTTCCCATCAACACCCCATAGGTAGAGCTGTTATCTACCATAAAAAATGCCAACATAATCTTCTTGGATCCTAAGTCTACCTCTAAAGGCAGTATCCCATGAGTTTTGGTGATGGCTTCAAAAAAACTAGACATTGTGAGATCAGTAGGTATAAGGTCTTCTTCACCTTTACAAATTCTCTTTATCTGTTTAAGTGGTAACACATTAATTGTTGCCCCTCCATCTATCAACACCCTTTTGAAGGGAATTCCTTCCAAATAAGCTATCATATATATGGGCTTTAGATGGTTTGCTAAGGCCAAACTTGGCTTTTTAAACACCATCTTGTCAGAATAAACCGTTTCGGGCTCTTTTTGTGTGGGATCGAGTAAGTCTGCCAGGCTTGATTCCCCCTTACTAACTTCTTCCATGTTTACAAGTGACATCATTGGCTCATGTGCCACATAATCATCCTTCATTACGGCTGGTTGATTTGGTTATGCACAAAACATGGCTGATAGTACATAGGTCATGTTCACTTGAAAATTGCTAGGTCCAAGCGTTCTTTCCTTTTTCTCCCCATCTAGCACAGAAACTGATCCATCCATGCTTAAGCATTTTTGGTTAACATCAACTCGGGCACTTCCTTATCGCATATGGCATTAAAATCATGCAGCTGCCTTGGAGTTCCAAAGAGAATATCCTCCGTGGTAGTGGAGGCATCATTCTTTCAGGAGGAATGGTTCAAAAACAAATGGGCTTTGGATTCCAACCTGGTGTAGGTATCATCACCATGCTTTCTTGGGCTCTTCTTAATATTTTGTACTTTTCTGGATAAGGGTTTTGAGGAACATGATCCCCTACGCCTTCAGTTTTTCTATTAGCCCTCTCTACTTCTTTCTTACTCCTCCAACTGAGTCGTCTCTCTCTTCCTTGGGTAAACTTCTCTAACTTAACATTTTCAAAAGCTTATGAAACAACAGGCATTTTCAGTTAGTTCATATGTGATTTGTGTTGCCTCTGAACCCTTCTTATCATGGATGCCCCCATTTCTCGAATAGGCCTTTCGTCTTTCGGCCCAATCGGGCTGAATTTACCTTTGTAACTGGTGCTATCGGGCTCATGGTTCTTTCAAGCCTTCCTTGTCTCATGCTGTTGTAGTTGGTTGGTTGGGGAGCCTTAACATCCACCCAACGTGGCAACCTCGCCTCTTTATCTTTTATTTCTTCAAAAGCTTCAAAATTTCTAAGCATTTCAAAGAGACCCTTAGGCTCTGAATCTCTTCCCAACCTCTGGAAGACATTCTTAGTAGTCTCCTTGTTTGCTTCAGTAGCTCAAAGAATACTTTTATGGGCATCCTGTTTTTCTATCTCTCTCATTCTGACCAACTCTCGATCGATGATGGCACCTGATGCTCGTACCTCGAGCTCACATTCACACTGACATCTACTACACAATACTGGCATTCTTTCTCCTTTTTCATCCAAGGTAACTTTTCCTTTTCCTCTCTCAACGCAATTAAGATTTATCATGTTGATTGGGGCTTCAAGGAATGGATATGTGTCAATCATCATGTCGGTCTGGGGTTTCTCCACAATAATTTTCCCTTGACTATAAGGTCTTAGATCCAATCTCTGAATTGCGCACAATTCGCAATGGAGTGGTTGAAGGTATAGTCGAGTTTGCAATACTTCTTCCCTTTGAATTGTTCAGGTTTGGGCATGCATCTTCTTGGTGCTGTCGGGCAAGATTACTCGAGCCCTTACCAGTTCCTCGTAGATGTCTACGGCCTTGGTTAAGTCAAAAGAATATGACTAATACTTTGGAGGCTTCATGGGTACAAAGCCTCTATTGTTCATCACGATCTTTTTGTCTTTGATAGGTTGAACCAATCTCTTCACCATCAAAGGCTTGAAAAGAGTGGTCATCTCTGAAGCACACAACTCTATCCTTTCTCCAAAGTTGTTATCATTTTCTCTCGCCTCAGGCCTTCAAACTCCAGCTGATGTATTGGCGCCTTGCTTTTATAAAACGGGGGCACTTTGGACGAGTGTTTCACTTGCTACTCCTCTACCAACAGCTTCTCATACTTAGTGGCTGCAATCACAAGTTCTTGAAGCTCGTTGAACTGTACTTCATAGAACTTCTTCCTCATGGGTAGTCTTAGAGCCTTCTGGGCGATAGCTATGAGTTGAGTATGGTTGACTGGGAATTGGCATCTCATCTTGGTCTTCCTGAACCTCATCATAAAATCCTTTCTAGACTCATGTTCATATTGCTTCACTTCCACTAGATCAGTAATGGTCATTTCGGGTTCCACCCTATAGAATTGCTCATGAAAGACCATCTTCATCTGCCCCCAGTTGGCAATGAAATTAGGGGGTAACAGAGAGTACCATTAGGAAGCCAAGCCTACCAGTGAGTTTCCAAACAGTCTTAGTTTATGTTCGAGTTACCCTCAAATGCCACATAGTAATTTGACAACTTGAAGATGTGATCTCTAGACACATTGCAATCTTACCCACTAAAAGTTGGGAAAGCAGGCATCTTGAAATTGAGAGGAAAATTATTCTGCTCATCAATGTACTCAAGATAAGGCTTCTAATATGTTATCCTAAACATCGAGCGGGCTTGTGATTGAGCATTTTGTACCACCATCCTTCTCAATTCTGCCAATTCATTCCTGAGTTAATGGTTAGCCATATTATTGTGTGGGGGATAAGAAATCCCCCACTTCGAGCTATGATCAATGCCCGAGAAAGCTTCTCTTTGTGGGTCTGGCTGTTTCCATCTAGCTTCTCCTCCTCCCTTATTAGCCAATAGTGGTAGCCTATAAGGAATAGGCTTGCCCCCAGCTGTGGATAAGTCATTTCCGCTTGTTTCTCCTACTGAGTTAGACGTACCAACCTTTATCCCTTCCTACCCAACCTGCCTTCTAACATCTAGTGGTGGCGGAAAAGGATCGGGCAAGCCTGTCTCTTGAAACTCTTCTTCTTCTCACCGGCTGGTTTCAGCCTCTTCTTTCTTTTTCCCCTTGTTCTTCTTTTCATCAAGTAAGGGGAATAAAAGGATTGTTGGTTCTTTTTCTAGGCGTGCCTTTATGATTCTTTCCCTGGTGTAACCATCATTCGATGTGGAGTACTTTAACTCCAACTTTCTTTGTAGAATTCCTGTTAAGGAACATAACCTGCTAACCTTCAGAGAGCTCTTCTTCATACTCCTCAGTACTTGTACCGTGGTGGCTTGCAAATCTTCATTGGTGACCTTTCCACCCGACTTCTCCCAAGAGGTCGGGCTTTCTAGGATTGCGGGGCTGTGTAGTGAAGGAAACTCTTCTAAGTGATCTATCATGCATGCTTCTATTGGACAAAGAGGTTGCCCAAATTCCATTTTCCACCTGAACGTTTGATCCTTCCTTCATCTTGGCATACAATCTCACAAAATGGGTCCCACTGGGCGTGCCAAAACTTCGGGCTAGATCTGTCCTTCACACAACTCCCCAGGGTCTTACCTGTCGGGCAAGGTTTTGCTGCTTAGTGTGTTGCAATATGAGTTTGCTATTAGTTTGAATGGTGCCTTTGTAGGCCTTTTATTAGGCCTTGAGGCTCACAATCAAAACTAATATGGATCTGAGCATGCCAATGTTATCTACATATAACAGATGGTTTCTTTTTGGTTATTAACTGGGTTGATCACTTGCGCCACAAGTTATTTAGACTTCTTGATCTTACTGGATTGTTACAGATGGGTTAAGTCTATATTAGGTTCTTTTTCTTGCCTTGTAAACAAGGACTTTTACTCATAATATTATATGTCCAGATAAAGGGAGTTCAGGGCCCTTCCAACTGTTTCTTTGATTACAGTTAACATTAAAGAAGCAAGGTTAATTAGTTTAGCCCGATTAATCATCAAAATAAAACTTTGAACGAAAGGCAGTTGAAAATGGTTTAAAACACAAAGAAATATGCATTAAAGAACAGATCTACTTGACGTAAATACAAATAAAAGAAACTTAGGCAAGATTATAACCTTGTTAGGCAAGGTTCATCTTCTTGCAACCACTTCTCTTTGTGTTTTACAAGGGTTGTAATCTTTCAAGAATGAAAGGTAAAACGGATTTTACTAAAGGGATTCGATACTATAGCGTTGGGGAAAAGTAGCAGAGCTTCTAAATCTTGACAAAAGATGTCTTTCTATGGTGAATCTATGGCTAAGAGAACAGAGTCTAGACAAACTAAAGCTTTCTGGTTTCTTGCTTGTCTGAGAGCAAAGTGGGATGTCTTTTGATTGATTGGTTAAGTGTCATTGTCTCTGGTGTCCCTTGTTGCTTTTATAGACTTTTTAACCCGACTGTCCAAACCTTGCCCTTCAGTGATGGCCTTCGAAACATGATGAGTCACCATTTACTTACCTATCCATGCCCTCGAAAAGTACTTTTTGTTGGGGGTGAGCTGCCATTTTGAGTGTCACTTCTTGCATAGGCTTATTGCCTATTCCTTGCTAAGAAATGATTTTTAATTCCTCCTGGGCTGTCGACTTGTCCGAGCCCAATTCTCCCTTTACTTTTTGTGTTCTTGGGTCTCCACTGTCATTAAGCCCAGCATTAAATATCCACTCAAACAACAGTAACCATATGTATAGGGCAAGATGCCACTCAATGTACCAGATCATATGCCCGAACAGCCAACAGAACCTTTTCGTCTACAATCCCAATGTTGTGCTTCTGCTGATCAAGATCATCCGAGAATCTATTAAGGGAAGTATTAGGTTTAATATTCCCAGGCCTAATTTCACGTTTTATATCCTCAATTTCTTGTTCGCAGTGTTGTTCATTTTGTCTCTGGATATCTGTTCATATACATTAGAGACAACACTTTACTTGACAACCCCCACAAAGCAGATGAAAATGTCAGGAGACAATTCTACTAGAAGACATCTGCCATCCCTAACGAGTGCACCAATGCACCAACGACGGATACCGTTAACCCTCATGTCACACACACACGCCTGGTGCCCCTCAGATCACACACGCATAAGCCTGGAGCCCCTCAAATCACACACACGTCCCCGATGCATGACCACCTACAACGGTGATTATATAGGATGGCGCAGTTACCGCCGGCTTATCTGCCGGCGCAGTGACGATGACGGCTCATCCACCGGCGACCAGAGGGCACGTGGTGGCGCATGACCGTCTGTACGGCGGCATGTGTGGGGACCTAAGGCCTACCCTAAGGTTATTCGACATCTAGACCCGTGGTGCACTCCATTTTTGCTAATTTGAACTCGTTTTGTGAATTTGGTTTTAAAAACCTTAAGTTACTTAGAAAAGTACTAAATGTATTTTACAAGTGCAAGCACAACTAAACTAGACAAAGGCAAGGCGCTTGTCGAGGAGACACGCTTAAATTTTCTGTGAATGAATCATTTCAAAAGTATTTCCTGATTAACTTTCATGCTTTTGATATTAGTCCTGGATTAGACTAGTTAGACTGAATTGATTAGATGATACTAGAATAGTTTCATCTTACTATTGTGGTTTCTTTTTGGGAAATTTTGATAATTAGCCATATTTTGCATTTGTAACAATTTTAACCAAAAGCCCATGCAAAAATTCTAAATTCCCCCCCTCTCTCTTCCCCCTCTCACTTTGACTCCCACCAGTGCAACATAGCCCTATCTCACCCCATCCCACCCTCTCTTTCTCTCAAATGCACCACCACCAGCATCGCCATACGCACTACGACGATGATGCCACCATCAAAATTGAACTCAACATTCTACCATTAAAATGCAAGTGTAATAAACGGAACATGCACATGCTCATGCTCACACGGCCACACCCACATATGCTGAAATGAAAATTACACTTGAATGATTTTCAAATTGAATAACAGAGCAAGATATGGTGGTGGCGTCAATCGTAATGGGTGCGGCGATGGTGGTGGTGCATTTGGGAGAGGAGAGGGGTGAGGAAGGTGGGGTTGAGATGAGGAAGAGAAAAGGGAGAAGGCATGGGGAAATTTAGGGTTTTTACCTTGATTTCTGGTTAAATTTGTAAGAATTGAAAAAGGAGGCTAAAAATCATTTCATGGTACAAATATGGCTAGTTATCCAAATTTCCCTTTCTTTTCACCACATGGTCTAATTTAAATAGAGAATAGCGTTATTTGCAGCCGTATGATATTTACATGTTTTAGATTTGGGAAATTTTATTTTAAACTCATGTAACCTCTTTCTACACCTAACTTAAATTTTAAATGTTAATTGTCTTTTTTATCCTATTGCATAATCACTATTAAGTACAAAATAAAATTAATAATGAAACTCAAATTTATCAATAAACCCACACACTATAATTAAACCCTACCATCACTCCTTGTTTATCCTACGTTCATTCCGGCTAAAACCCTAATAGTTCTTATAGATAAAAACAAGTTTTTTAATTGATGGAAAATCCTCCAACTAAGTTATAACTCAATTTATGAATTTTTTGTTCGTTTGATTTCAATTTTTTAGAGTTCAGAAGATGAGTATTTAGGTTTCAATTCTTTTCATCAATGCCAGCCTACTACGATGCACGGACACACCAAACAAGTGTCATAGTTGCTGCTCGATTCATGGATTTTTTGTAAATTGATCAACCCACTATGCTCTAGTTGCACCGATGACTTTAAAAATCTGTAACCCTTCTGTAGTCTAGATTTTCCATATTCGTTTTGGCCGAAGAGCTTTGGGCTCTCCGTCTAAAGCTTAACAATCATCCACCATCCAAATCCTAAGCTTTTAATCATGATGGATCTTGCCCCTCAAAATAGGTTCTCCTGTAAGAATGATTACTTGACAAAATCATGCAATATATTAATGAGTAATGAAAGTTTATAGATACTTGCTCATGAGTTCCATTTACAAGTTTCAGAACAGGCTCCATGCTTGTGTTCAGAGTTGGCTGTGAGAAATGATCAATCACCAATCCTGGATTTATTGTAACTATTACAAACTTCCAAGCATCTTCCTCCGCCAAGGTCTTTGAAATCATATACCAAAGCTGATGAAGGAAAAGTCTTAGTGAACACAACAAACATGCATTTAAAGTATAAAATATTTAACTTTTACACAACAAAAATTAAGTCGTTTACGTGAAGTATACTAACAACCATACCAAAGCCAACAAAAATATGAGCATCAATCGTGCCACGACAAATAATTATTCCTTTCAATTAATTTACATCTAAACATGATATAACAGGCTACAAAACCCTAAAAGGGGCTCATATTCTAGCTATTAGGATGCCAAGTGGCATCATTGCAATATGCCAAATGGACGGTCAAGATGGCAAATTATTAGCTGATATGGTTAGTTTGTTAGTAGTTGTTGGAAGGTAGCTTAGTGAGTAAGCTAAGGGAGTTACTATATAAGGAAACTGATGTAATAATTAGGTGGTTATGTTGTAATTGTGGATTGGTTAATATGAGAAATTACTATACAATTGTGAAGAAGTAGAGTAAGGGTTCTAATATTGGTATCAGCCAGTTCACGATTCCTCTCAATCCTTCGACATTGTATTACTCTCCAAGCTTCCCAAAAAACCATGGAATCCCGAGTTTCTAATTTGGAAACCATGATCGCCGACCTCAAAACTAAGCTCAAGAACAATCAAGACATGATTTTGTTGCAACTGCAGTCATTGGCAGCTAAGGGTAGCAGTGGTTCTTGCAGTGAGTCTTCAGAAGCTACACCGGTGAACCCGAACTTGCAGGATGAAGCACACCCTAATTTTGGCCCCAATAATGGTCGTCAAGATTTTGGTCAAAATTCTAGCCAGCAAGGTCGAGCGTCGTTCTTGAAGATGGATTTTCCAAGGTTCATGGAAGGTGATGATCCTTTAGGATGGGTTTATAAAGCTGAGCATTACTTCGAGTTCTTTAATATTGAAAGCTCTAAGAAAGGTTAAAATTGTGCCTTTCCACATGGAGGGAGAAGCTCTCCAGTGGTTCCAATGGGTACAGTGCCTTTCAAATTACCCAACTTGATAAGAATTCACGAAGATCCTTTGTCAAGAATTCGAACGCTCTGAGTTTGAAGATTCTGCAGAGAATTTGTTTAAGCTGAAACAGACTGGAACTCTTCGAGATTATATCATGGATTTTCATTGGTTATCCAATCGCACGAGAGATATACGTCCTACCCTTCTCAAATTTTGTTTCATTCGGGGGGGGTTAAAAGCAGAATTAAGACATGATGTGAAGCTTCTCAAACCAAAAGAAGTGCTTGAGGCTTCTGCATTTGCTCAACAGATTGATGCCAAACTATCAGATTTGAAGGTAAAATCTTGGCACAAATCACCCTCGATTCAACCAAATTTTTTATCTCCAGTCTTGCAAAATGTCACTAATAGAGCAGTGGTTGATATTCGTCCCAAGTTTAACAATGTTCAAAGATTAACTCCTGAGGAAGTAGACTTAAAAAAATGGTTTGGGCTTTCACTGTAAGGAAAAGTATGTGAGGGGTCACACTTGTGATGTGACGGCCCGTCCCAGAATTTACGAAACTGAAGAGTATTTTCGTAATTTTCACTTTAAGTTTAAGATATTTTGAATTGGGTTGTTTTTGGATCGTGTTTGGTGTGCCTGGTGGGGCCCACTTTCCTTTTTGGTTCCCCGACCCACTATCTCTACTCTTCTCCTTCTCATCATGTCCCTCTTTGGAAAACCTCACAGCTTTCTCTCTCAGACCTCTCTCTCATCTCTCCCTCTCGCAAGTTCCTCTCTTCACTCACCCTTCATCTCCAAGCCACAGACATCCCAGAACAACCTCAACAGTGGCGACACCACAAACCACTACCACCCTGGGATCTTCCAGGCAAGATCTCGAACCCAGGATTGTCCCGTAGTACACCACAGTGGCGGAGACCACTGTTTTTTCCCTCTCTTGTTGAACTTCGAGGAGTTTCTTTTATCCCTGACATAGGTAGGCCCTTTGAAACCTTTGGTTTGAGTTTTAGGGTTAAATGGAGGTAAGATTTGCATTGTCTTCGTTTGCTAGATGCAGAAAACTACTCGGAGGAAACCTTCCCAAATTTCGATGGGAACCGTCGCCTTCTAGACCCTTTTTCGGCCAACTCCGGCCACGACTGAACCAAATTTTGGTATAGTCCTCTTCCCCTCCTCCATAGCTTTAAATCCATGTATTGCATGACTTGTGTCGGTAGAATTTTGAAGTTGATCGGAGCTGGGAATGCTCCGACCTTCTTCTCTGACGAGATTGGCCAACCCGGCTTGGAATTGGGCCAAACTCGATCCACATAATTGAGACGGCCCAACTCCTTGGGCCATGGAACCAGGCCCATTAGGCTAGGCCCAAGCCCAGTTCTAATAACCCAGAAAACTAAAACCCCAGCCTTTGGGCCATAAAACCCGACCTAATACGCTAGGCTCAGACCTAAGTACCCCAGACCCAACTCAGAGAACCCAAGCCCAACCCAAATGGAACCAAACCAGACCTGGATCTGATCCAGACCCGGTCAAATCCCAGAGCCCTAGCCAGCTTTTGGGTGGTGCGTGGGCCTACGCATGGGCGTATGTCTTGGCTAGCGCATGGAGCATAAGCGTCTCCACCATAAGTACTGTGCTCTGCAGTCGTCGGCCACGATGCTGACGACATTTCTGGCGAACTTTCAGGCGACCCAAAATGGTGCGTGGCAGTCAGGGCCACCACCCCGTGGCGGCGCATGCGGCAACACATGGGGGTACTCGAGGCTCCCACTTATGTTTTTCGACGTCCTGAATCCGTTTATGACATCCCTTTCTCGAAATTCAACCGTTTTAGTTTAGTTTTATTAATTGGTACCTATATGTGCTTAGGTGCAATTGTTTGTGGCATTTTCCTCCACCCTGTTTGCACATGGTCCTGCCTACGGGCGATTGATACTGCCTACTGGCAAATGATACTGCCTACGGGCGAATGATACATTTATATTGGCTTTGGCCGGGCGCAGGTTGGTGGCTTCAGCCATGTGTAGTATGGTGGCTTCAGCCAGGAGATATAAGATATGGCTTCGGCCAAGCGTTTTATTGGTTCTTACTGGCGGAAGATTTTTATATTGGCTTCGATCAGGCGTTTGTAGATGGCTTCGACCAGAAGATATTTATATTGGCTTCAACCGGGAGATGTAGTGCCTTCGGGCGAATGAAGATATTTGTTTATATATATACCCTGTACTACTACTACTAAACACATTATATACGATATATGTTTTATGAAAGGTTTTATGGCATGCTAAGGTTTTTGAAAAACCTATTACATATTATACAATGAGTTTCCTAAATTTGGGGGTTAGTACGTTAAGGATTAACTGTTTTAGTATTACTTGTATATCAACTTAGTCCACTCATGTTTTGTTTTGCACCCACTCAGGACTTAGATTCGAGGTGTACAATCTCGGGTCAAGGTACTCCCACATCGGCAACTTTGAGTCCTCTCGATGTAAGACCCATCTCTTTGTTCATTTAATTTTATATTATTCCTTTTTAGTGTCTCAGACTAGTTGTATGCTCTGAACACGTTCCACAATTGTGTATTCATTATAATTAAATTTAGAAGTTTTATTTATGTCTGTTAATTGTTCTTAGTTCTCATGCATCCTAGTATGGCTTCATCACCTTCGGGTGTCGGCCAGCATGTGCCTACCCTGGTGTTTGGTGAATATCAGGGTCAGGCGTGTCAATTTGGTATCAGAGCGTCGTTTGTTCAGAGCATACTTAGGATCTTCTGTTACTGTAGTAGTGTGTCGGTCATGACATCATTTAGATGTCACGACTTCCGGATTTGTTGTCATTCGACACGGTTATGCAACCCTCATTCTGCGTGAATAGTCACATCCTATTGAAGAATAAGAAATTTCGTGTCGGGATTGTGCCTCAGCGGTAAAGTGATGGATTGTTGGACGACTTTCGACATCAGACCGATACTCTGCAACATGCGTTCCTTAGGAATTGCGGGCAAAGTCGGTTTTACATTGAAGATACGTGAATTAGAAATCCCAGTAAGGGGAAGTTTGGTTAAGACCAGCTGGAGATCCAAGATGGCAATGCCACTTTGCAACATGTGTTCCCTAGGAATTGCGGGCAGAGTCAGATCTACATAAGAGTGTAGGGAAACAGAAAAATCTATATGGTATGAGTTGGTTAAGACCAATTGGAGATCCGAAACGGTGATGCTACTCTACAACATATGTTCCTTAGGAATTACGTGCATAGTAGTATCTACACAGGAATGTGGTGAAATGGAAAAATCTAAGTGATTTGAATTTGGAAGACCTAAATCGGTGATGTCACTCTACGACATGCGTTCCCTATGAATGGCAGACAGAGTCATATCTTTATGGAAATTAATTGAAACACTCGAAGTTCGTGTTGGAGAAAGCGAGTAAACGCTAGTTGTTACGAAGTTTAGGAAGTGGTAGCTTGGTGGGATCGAATCAATGTCCTCTGACTCGTTCCCGCGGAGGAAATTCGTGTGGATCCTTAGAACTATTCTCGGCGATTGTTCTATCAATAACCTTCTTGTTTACTCCAACCACGAGGTCAAGTTCACTAAACACTGACAGTCAGTTGTACGTCAAATTTTTCGAACGTTGTTTTTGTTTAGAGTAGGCATTGTTCTTGAGAGATTCTTTGGTAGCAAACATTATTCTCATCAATTTCCAAAAAGGGTTACGACCGTCAGAAATTGAAAACCTCACAAGATGTTGTGAAATACAAAACGTCTTTGGTCTTGTCAAATCCAATCAGTAGTTTTTAACTATTCTTTGGGCTTAAACTTACTTCCTTTTTTGCTAAGAAGCCAGTCAACTTTAGTGCGATGCTGACGGTGAATGAAGTTTCTGACAACAGGGTATTGTCTCATTTGATCGTAGTTCTTACACTTTTCGAATTCTGTGGTGGTGTATTGTTAAATGTTTGGCTGCACGCTGATGCAGCAGAATCGAGTCACACGTGTGCCTCTTTGCGATTGGAACCGCATGATGTGAACCATCCTATCTTTGACCTAAAGCTGATAACGATATTCCTTGATGTAAAATCTGGTGATGTTTTCTCTAGAACGAGAAATGTTACATCCTTTTTTGGCAAAGAGGTTGTAGTGTGTTTCACATAGAAATGGCAGAGTTTGAAATGGAAGCAGTGAGATGGAAGCCATTGGGCTTATCTCAATTTCTTTACATTCCTGTTCGGAGATGGGAAGAAATTCCCATGGTTGTCTTCTTGGGTTGTCGATGACCTACTAAGGATACGAATGGAAATGGGTGAATGTCACCATAGATTTCTAGTACAAACCACCTTGTACATGTGGAGACTATGATGACATTTTGATATTTGTTGATCAACCCACTCGTCGTATTATCTACTAGTCCGCAAGGACTATACTTTTGACCACTTGGCAGAATTCTTCATCCTAGACTTTGTTTAACTGACGTTTTGATTAACATCAATTACGACCATAATCCCAAATACACCTCTTAGTCCTAGAAAGCATTCTAGTCAACCTTGGGTTCGTGCTTACCCTACGACACAGCATATCATTTCCTTTGTATCATTCCTAAAGTGGACAGACTGTTCTAGAAAACCACTCAGATCTGAAAGTTTCCACCAAAACCATTAGTCACTCAATCACCCTTTGACATCCTATCGAGCGAATCATTACCACTGGTGTTTAAATATCCCTGAGTTTATCGTTGTAACAATTTGTTGTGAAAATTGGAATGGGGAAAACGTTTGAGTTCCCATCCATCAGATTACTTTAGACTTCCACCAAGTTGAGTCCGCACTCAACCATCTCGACTCACCACCACAAAATCAAGTTGGGTATGTGCATGTATTCTTGCATCTAAGCTACGCATTCACTCTGGTTATCTTGTTTCCTAGCTTTGATGGATTTGTTTTGATCCTTAAATTTGTGAGTGTTCATTTAGCCTTCTCAGTATAGCTGTTTGCTAAATCCCATAGAATTTTCAATGAATCAGCTTGCTTAGGCGTTGTGAATCACATTGCTCTGGCTCTCGGTGTATTGTCACTTTTGTACCTCATCGTGATGCGCGTTTCACTTCTAAGTTTTGTGAAGTTTCCTTGAAGGTCTTGAGTACTAAGTTGGTTGCCCTATATTGCATTGTTTTTATTTGCAGATTGTTGGACAGTCTTGAATGAACTACCTAGATCTTGGAAGACATGTTGTGTTCTTTTGATTTATGGTTCTAAATGATTAGAATTTGCACCAATCTCTTTTGAAGTAATTACGATGATAGTTTTTATTTTCAATTTGTGTATGGCACTATTTGAGACTTGGTTTGATAGATTCCTTTAGCAGCACTGGTTGGACAGTGGAGTTTTACGAATTGGTTTTCGGATGTTTGATTTTATGATTTGAAAAATTGTGTGTTTGCACCCTTAGGAAGTTACTACTTGCTTATCGAGACAACAATGTGTTGTCGATATTGCGGGCGGACGACTGTGATATCGATAGCTTATTCGTTGGGTTCGTCAAGCAAGTGGATAGGTAGACGTCTCCACGATAGTTGGTACTGTTTAGTTATAGTTGGGGCTTGACCCAAAGACACACATCTATTCTCGGAGTACGTGACGTTTCAAATGCTTGGGCGAGGTCCACTTTCATTTTCAATTTTATTTTTCAGTACAAGTATTTTAACTTACCTTAATATAATAATATATTTTTATTTCCGATGTTACAAATGCTCAGTTGAATCTTTTCCACTTTCATTTTTAAGTTCACTACGAGTTTTTCGACCTCTGTATTAGTACATATCTATTTTGACATTATCATATTATACGTACATACTTTTAATCTTACATTATTATATATTAGGACTTCATATCTTTTTAAAGTATGTTTCTACTATATTGCTGATGGGGGAAGAAAGTAGGAGCTTGGAGGCATGAAAGGGGATTTGGCAACCTACTCACGAAGGTGTGGCATATTCTCTCTAATGCAAGCACTCTGACTTGATTTCTTCTTTATACATATATTCTTCTCTATCTTCGAGTATTTATGTATAGTACATTATTTCAAATTTCGAGATGAAATTTTCTTAACGGGGTAGATTATGACGACCAGTCCCGAAATTTACGAAATGGAAGGGTATTTTCGTAATTTTCACTTTGGGTTTAAGATATTTTGAATTGGGTTGTTTTTGGATCTTATTTGGTGTGTCTGGTGGGGCCCACTTTCCTTTTTGGTTCCCCGACCCACTCTCTCTTCTCTTCTCTTTCTCCCTGTGTCCCTCTTTGGAAAACCCCATAGCTCTCTCTCTTCCTCTGACCTCTCTCTCATCTCTCTCTCTCGCAAGTCTCTCTCTTCACTCACATCTCCTCTCCGAGCCACAAACACCCCAGAACGACCACAACAACGGCGACACCACAAACCACTACCACCGTGGGATCTTCCAGGCAAGATCTCGAACCCAGGACAGTCCAGCAATAAACCACAGTGGCGGAGACCACTGTTCTTTCCCTCTCCCATTAAACTCCAGCGAGTTTCTTTTATCCTCAACAGAGATAGGTCCTTTGAAACCTTTGGTTTGAGTTTTAGGGTTAAATGGAGGTAAGTTTTACATTGTCTTCACTTGCTAGTGCAGAAAACTACTCGGAGGAAACCTTCCCAAATTTCGACGGGAACCGTCACCTTCCAAGCAGTTTTCCAGCCAACTCTGGCCACGGCTGGACCAAATTTGGTATAGTCCTCTTCCCCTCCTCTATAGCTTTAAATCCATGTATTGCATGACTTGTGTTGGTCGAATTTTGGAGTTGATCAGAGCTGGGAATGCTTCGGCCTTCTTCTCCGGCAAGATCGGCCAACCTGGCCTAGAATTGGGCCAAACCCGATCCACATACCTGAGATGGCCCAACTCGTTAGGCCATGGAACCTGGCCTATTAGGTTAGGCCCAAGCCCATTGAACCCAAGCCCAGTTCTAATAACCCAAAAACCTAAAACCCCGGCCTTTGAGCCATGGAACCCGGCCTAATACTCTAAGCCCAGACCCAAGTACCTCAGGCCTAACATTGAGGCCCAACCCAAATAGAACCAAACTCGACCCGGATCCGACCCAAACCCAGTCGAATCCTAGAGACCTGGCCAGCGTATGGGCATACACGTGGGCGTCTGTCCTGGCTGGCGCGTGGAGCACACGGGCCTCCACCGGAGGTACTCTGCTCCGCCACTGTCCATAGCGGCACCAGTGACTTTTCTGGTGAACTTTCCGGCGACCTAAAATGGCGCTTGGCCATCAGAGCCACCACCCCGTGGCGGCGCGTGGGGCTACCCAAGGTCCCCTTTTATGTTTTTTGACGTCCTAAATCCGTTTATGACATTTGTTTCCTGAAATCCAACTGTTTTAGTATAGTTTTATTAATTGGTACCTTTATGTGCTTAGATGCAATTGTTTGTGGCATTTTCGTCCACCCTTGTTTGCATAGCTCTTTGCCAACGTTGTAAGGTGAATGGACCCTTTCTAAAATACATGATTTTACTATTAGAAATGCATACATGAAAAGTATGATTTATTGGTTATGTTTTATGAAATGTTTATGAGTAAATTGGTTTCATACTTTATGAATGTTTTATCGACTTTACGTTCCTTGTGGTATATATGATTGATGACTATATACATACTTGTGAATGTGGTTTTACGATATGACATTTTAGCTATTGAATTCTGATTTAGATATATATATATATATATATATATATATATATATATATATTAGAATTATTATGTTAATATTTTTATGTACTTACTTAGTGGCTATTCAAATGATCGGCCTAAGGGCGAATGTCCTTCCTACGGGCGTATGTAGCCTACGAGCGAATGGTCCTGCCTACAGGCGATTAATACTGCCTACGGGCGAATGATACATTTATATTGGCTTCAGCCGGGTGTAGATTGGTGGCTTCGGCCGGAAGATATTTATATTGGCTTTGGCAGGACGTAGGTTGGTGGCTTCAGCTGAGTGATATAAGATATGGCTTCAGCTGGGCATTTGGTTGGTGCCTACGGGTGGAAGATAATTATATTGGCTTCGGACGGGCATTTGTAGATGGCTTCGGCCAGAAGATACTTATATTAGCTTCAGCTGGGCATTTGTAGATAGCTTCGGCCATAAGATATTTATATTGGCTTCGACCGGGAGATGTAGTACCTTCGGGTGAATGAAGATATATATATATATATATATATATACCTTGTACTACTACTACTAAACACATTATATACGATATATATTTTATGAAAAGTTTTATGGCATGCTAGGGTTTTTGGAAAACCCATTACATATTATACAATGAGTTTTCTAAACCTGAGGGTTAGTACATTAAAGATTAACTGTTTTAGTATTACTTATATATCAACTTGATCCACTCATGTTTTGTTTTGAGCCCCCTCAGGACTTAGATTCGATGCATACAATCCCAGCGTCAAGGCACTCCAGCATCGGCATCTTCAAGTCCTCTCCGTGTAGGACACATCTCTTTGTTCATTCAATTTTATATTATTCCTTTTTAGTGTCTCGGACTAGTTGTTTGCTCTGAACACGTTCCACAATTGCATATTCATTATAATTAAATTTACAAGTTTTATTTATGTCGGTTAATTGTTCTTAGTTCTCATGCATCCTAATATGGCTTCGTCACCTTCGGGTGTCGGCCAGCACGTGCCTACCCTTGTATTTGGTGAATATCAAGGTCGGGCATGTCACGTGAGAAGAAGCAGTTGTTACTTATCGATGTTCAAGATCCTGAAATTACAGAAACAGAAGTGGGGAATGGAGGAGCCAGAAATTACTGCGTGTGCTCTATTTGGTTCTCCTGAACCCCCTATAATCAATACCATGAGAGTTTCTGGTTTCATAAAAAACTGTCCAGTTACAATTCTCATCGATTCAGGCAGTTCTCAAAATTTTGCTGATATTGGCTTAGCCAAAAGATTAAGAGGGCACGTGGATACTGGACACACTTTCAAAAAATTGCAAATGGTGGGAGAGTGGCTACAAAAGGTACCTTGGCTCAAACTATCGTAAAGATTCAAGAATTTAGCTGCACTACAAATCTTTATGCAATACCTCTTGGTGGCTGTGAGGTAGTGTTGGGAGTTCAATGGCTTCGAACACTTGGTCCAATTCTATGGGATTTTGATAAACTCTATATGCAGTTCTCAAAGAGGTCTTGGACATTTTGCATCACTACTCCAGGGTCTTCTCTCAATCAAATTGAAAACATATCAGCCTTGCAAATGCAGAAACTTCTGCTACAAAAAAGTACCGTTGGGATAGTTCTTTACCATATGGATATTGAAATATCCTAATTGCATATTGTGGAACACCTTATAGTGGATCAAAACACTAAGGGAGATCAACAATCTCAGCACCTCACTAAGCTGCAACAGCTGAAATTGCATGCATAGCACCTTACCTCCAAGTAGAATTCATGATCACAAAATTCCCTTAATGGAGGGCAGCAAACCTCCAAATAGTAAACCTTATAGATATGGCCCTGTGCAGAAAACTGAAATTGAAAAATGTGTCCAAGAATTGTTACAAGCAGGTTTTATACAAGTTAGTAATAGCCCTTATTCATCTCCTGTCATTTTAGTAAGAAAGAAAGAGGGAACTTGGAGGATGTGTATGGACTATAGCGGTCTTAATTGGATCACTATAAAGGATAAATTCTCATTTCCTCTTATTGATGAACTTTTGGATGAACTGTTTGGTGCTCGTTACTTTTCTAAGTTGGATTTAAGGGTTGGTTACCATCAAATAAGGATGCATCCTGATGATGTGGAGAAAACAGCTTTTAGAACACATGATGGTCACTATGAATTTTGGTAATGTCATTTGGTTTAACTAATGCACCTGCTACATTCCAATGTTTGATGAATGAAGTCTTTGGACCCTATCTTAGAAAGTTCATATTAGTCTTTTTTGATGATATATTGGTGTATAGTTCCACTTGGGAATCTCATTTGCATCACTTGAGATTAGTGTTTGAAATTCTGCAAAGTCACATTTTATTTGTCAAGAAATCCAAATGTACATTTGGTAGAGATAAGGTGGGGTATCACATTGTGTCCAAGGAAGGTGTAGCTGCAGATCCTACCAAACTAGAGTCTATTGCTAAGTGGCCTATTCCTAATTCTATTAAAGCTCTAAGAGGATTTTTGGGTTTAACTGGGCATTACAGAAAGTTTATTCCTCAATTTGGCAAGATCATTGGTCCATTGACTACTTTAACCAAGAAGGATAGTTTTAAATGGAATGATGAAGCTACAAGGGCATTTCATACTCTTAAAGAGGCTATATTGTCTCCACAAGTTTTGGCTTTACCTGATTTTAGCAGGCATTTCATTATTGAAAATGATGCTTCTGGGCAAGGAATAGATGCAGTATTGCAACAAGGTGGCAAGCCTATTGCTTTCACAAGCAAGGCTTTGTGTCCGGAATCAAGCTCTCTCAGCCTATGAAAGAGAGATGCTAGCTATCATTCATGCAATTCAAAAATAGCATTCTTATCTGGTGGGTAAGCATTTCATAATTCAAATTGATCATCACAGTTTGAAATATTTTTTTCAAGGAAGAGCTCATACCTCTTTCCAACAGAAATGGGTGAAAATCAATACAAACAAGGGTGTGAAAATCAAGCTGCTGATGCCTTGTCTCGAAGTCCATTAGTGACTGATCTCTCATTAATTCAGGATTGTAGTACAGTGGAGTGTTTAGCCATATCATATCCTTATTCAACTTGGATTGATGATCCGAGGAGAAACATTGAAAAAGATACTTGGATTATAGAGAAGACTCAGAAGGTGATGGCAACTTCATCTGAGTTAGCACCCATTGGAAATCTCAGATTTCAGGTTGACAAAGGGTTTTTGAAGTAAAAGGGTTGAATTGTTCTTAGTCCACTCAGTTCTTGGAGAGAAAAAGTATTTAAGGAGCATCATGCTTCCCCAACTGCTGGACATGAGGGATTCTTGAAAACTTATAAAAGAATTTCCAAATGTTTCTACTAGGAAGGTATGAAAAAGGACATTAAAGATATGGTAGCTTCTTGCACAATTTGTCAGCAACACAAGTATGAGATACTTTCTCCCTCTGGTTATCTGCAGCCTTTACCTATTCCTTCTCAGGTTTGGATTCATATATCAATGGATTTCGTTGTTGGACTTCCTCCATACAAGGGCAAAACTGTTATTTGGGTGGTTGTGGATCGACTATCCGAAGTATGCACATTTCTTGGCATTATCCCATCCTTTTACAGCTTCTATGATTGCTCAACTCTTTGTTGACAATATTTTCAAGCTACATGGAATGCCAAACTCCATTGTCAGTGATAGGGATCCTATATTTTTGAGCAAGTTTTGGAAGGAGTTCCTTGCATTACAAGGATCCACCTTATGCTACAGTTCTGGTCATCACCCACAAACAGAAGGGCAAATTGAAGTCTTGAATCGATGTTTGGAAACCTATCTTAAGTGTTTTTTTAGCTTGCAACCTAAGAAATGGGGTTTATGGCTGCCATGGGCTGAATGGAGCTATAATACAAGTTATCATACTGCCACTAAACTTACACCATATGAGATAGTGTATAGTCAACCACCTCCAAATTGTCTCTTCTTATGAACCTGGTACCACCAAGGTAGAATTTGTGGACCAGCGTTTGCAGGAAAGAACCAAGATGTTATCTTTATTGAAATCAAACTTGGAAGTTGCTCAGTGTCGAATGAAAGTCCAATATGATAAGAAAAGGAAAGAAGGAACTTTTGAAGTAGGAGATTCGGTTTATTTGAGGTTAGTTCTTTATCAGTATATGTCCTTGGCTTCACATTCTTTCCACAAGCTCCAACCTCGATTTTATGGTCCATTTGAAGTTTTGGCAAAAGTAGGACTAGTAGCTTATAAGTTGAAGCTTCCAGAGACATCTAAACTGCATCCAGTTTTCCATGTCTCTTGTTTAAATAAACATTGGGGTTTTACAAGAGATTCCAGTTGCTATTTTGGACCGCAGACTAGTTAAAAAGGGTCATGCTGCTGCTACATAAGTGTTGGTGCAATGGCAACATCATGCTAAGGAGGATGCTACTTGGGAGCTCTATCAAGGTTTGAAGACTAAGTTTCCAGAAGTAGCTAGTATGTGATAGTGTTAACCTTCATTTATTTTTCATACCAGTAAACAGTTTCTTTTGTTTTCTGTTGCTTCATACCAGTAATAAGTGGGCTTTCATACCAGTAAACAGTTTCTTTTATTTTACCTCTAGTTTGATGGCTATCGAGGTTGGGGTGTGTCTTATGGTTGTTTTTTTTTTTCGGTTTTATTTACCTATAGACTTCTTATTCAATTTTTTTTTTACCGGTCTACTCGCGTGCACTCACTTATAGATTTTAGATTTTATCTTTCGAAATTTTTCGAGTTAAAATCTTCAAAACTGCACACACTAATTTTATTTTATAAATATAGTAACCAGTTCAACCACAAAACTAGAAGCTTTGTTCAAAAAAACACCAACCAAACAAGAAGCTCAAACATTTTGTAGAACAACCAACCTGTTTATACATTTTTCTTTCTCCCACCGTAACTTCCAAAGTTTATTCTCACAGTACACCAATAAATTGAAAAGGGAGATAACGGAGGAGACGAGAAAAGAATTGAGTTAGGGCGACTTAAATACAGTAATACGCTTCGTAATACTCTGTATTTATTGGCAGTAGCGTCTACTATGGATTGTCAACTGCAATTTTAACAAACCTATCATAACAAAACTCGGCTCTGCTTGCTCTTCAAGCATACATTACATACGTTGCGGGATGATCCCCGAGTACATGTGTATAGCAAGCATCTAATTTATCTTCTATCTGTTGAATCCATGGGTACTCTATCAAGAAGTTGCTCAAAACTTATAATTTAAACCCAAGAAGCGTAAGCAGTTATGATGCCATTTTTATCTGTATTTGCCGATGGACATGCACCAGAAATTCAACGTAGGAGGGGCCATTCGGACTCTGGTCTTCGACCATATATGAGAAAAACAATGTTCCTGTGAGGAAAGATAATTCAGTACTTAATCAAAACCAAGTATTCAGATATCCGGCCGGGTTCTTTTTCAAAAACAAGCTTAACCTTAGTTCTCTACATCTGATTTCTGAAGCGTTACTTAAATACTAAATTCAGTTATATATGTAATATTATATCCTAATAGAAGTCTAAGACACTCACCTGATGGATCTCCTTTCTTACATAATTTTAAGCTGCACAAAGAAAAAGATGAATTAGGAATCATTTCTTTCGATGAAAACATCAAAAACTGAATTCAAATGCTGCAATTTATTTCTTCCTTACGAACAAGGAATCACTAACGAAAAACAATATCAGTCGTACCGAAGGTACAAAACAAGAAAAAATAACAGGACCACTTTGAAGAAGCAAAAGAAACAAAAGCACTGCTTTAAACAAGTTTTGAGACCACCAAATTTGTCCTTCTACATGAACTGAAAGAAAAGGTCTCATACACAACACCAAACTGAGAGAAATCTTCCTCACCACAAAGATTACAGATGAATTTCCTGCCCTGGTCAATGAACTTCATGAAAGGATTTATGTAGCCTTTGCAACGAGAGCATCGAACAGGACCACTTTCACCGAAATCCACAACCTAAAAGAAAACGATTCAGGACTAAAATTTATAGCTCGATGAAAATTCTGATTGTTTAATTGTTCAAGGTTTTGGTCATTTATATTTATAGAGAGACATTGTGCCTGTAGTAGAGGAAAAAGAATTGTGGAAGGTTTGTGTATTAGCTTCTCTCTTTTTTTCAGGTAGAAAGAAATACTTGAATTTACAAAGTGACTTGGGAGATGAGGCAGATCTATTGTGAGAAGAGTATTTTGGGTTTCTTCGTGGGTCTCAATATGTACAGGATATTCAATTTCACTCTCCATTGCAGATAAAGGAGCTGCATTTTCTGCATAATCAACAGTAATTAGAAGGATAGGACAGCTATGTTCTTTTTTGTTGTATTGGTGGACTAATGTTCATTTCCGTAGAATGATATTGAACCTTACTAATTCTATTCTAATAAAGTATTTGTGTATTTTTAGAACAGAAATGAATTCATGATTCACAAAGTGATTGATAAATTATCCCATTGTTAGAAGAAACAACTAAAGTTGGCCATGGTCTGATTTGGAAATCCAGAGCTTCCTCTAACGTGAAGGTTCTGTCCTGGCTGGTAGCTCAGGGTAAGGTGAAACTAATGATATGGTTCAAAAGGAGACCAATCATCTCTTTATCACCTCATTGGTGCATTTTTTTTTTTTTTTTTTTTTGAGAGGAAACACACTTCATTGAAACAAGACAGGATCAACAAAGCAGCAGCAGGAGAGCCTACAAGAGGCTAACAACAGAGGCAGAGCCTGAGCAGGAAACAACAGTGCGGGGCTTACAAATAATAGGACACTTCCACCTTGTGAAAGCGTCACCCCAGCACCGAAAAAATAAAAGAGAATTAATGTAGACAAGGGAGGCCGTCATTGTTTAGGACGAACACCAACGAAGATGGGGGTCGATCAACCCAAAAAGAATCACTCATCTCCGACGAATTATGCAACGCCAAAACGTGCGCTGCTTCATTAGCTGATCTCGGAACCCATGACCAACGACAACTCTGAAAAGAACTCCCCAACAATCTGATCCTCTCCAAAGTAGGGGAAGCCTCCCAGTTGTCAACAACAGAACTAGAAAGACAAGAAATGACTTCTGACGAGTCCGATTCGAAAATGACCTCCTGAAAACCAAGCTTCAACCCCAACCTGCACCCATGAAACAAGTCAAGGGCTTCCGCAGCGATGGCAGAGGGAGCACAAATAGGGTAGCGCACAGCTGCTACAAATCTTCCTTCAGCAGCACGCACCACCACCCCAGCGAAGCCTCGTTGGTGCATTTTGTGCAAGAAAATTATGCACTGGTGGATCACCTTCCCCAACTGCCCTGTGATAATGGGTCTTTGGTTCAAACTGTATAAGAAGGCTGATCTAAGCTGGGTTATTCCTAGGCCAGCTTCTCTTTTCCATGAGAGAGCTATATGATGTTTTTCAAGGGTTGTGTGAGGTTGTATCGTTCTTACTGTGCTCATGGTGGTCTCATGTAAAGAAATAAAGGGTGTATGAAGATTATGTCGGAGTGGGATTGAGGAGTCAAGGAATTTGAAGATTATATAGGCTAGAGTTGACCAGAGTTTAGACATAACTTTTTTTTACAAATAGTGGGCTAGAATAGCAGGTGCGGTGCTTTAGTTTTGCTTGGGAGTTGGGAGTTGGGAGTGACATTTTTTGTTTGGCTTTTATGGTTTCATTTTCTTCTCTCTTATCAGTGGTTCTTGACCACTTTATGTTGCTTTATTACCTAGTTTGCATCAAAATAGTATATTATATATATATATATACTGTAATAGGAAAAGAGGAATCATTAAGTACTTGGATTGGTTCCTCATTTGGATGAGGAAGGGCAAAAGGTTCAACCAACAAAGCTAATGGCATTCCTGACGTCGTTAAAAGATCTGCAGTGCATGGGATCTGGTAAATTGACAAAAACATAATACCATTACTACACTTTTATTAAAAGGGAACAAACACCATAACTAACGGCCAATTCATGAAAGTTAAACCCAAACCTGATTGATGGTGCACCTCATGTAACGTGGACTGCAATTCCCAGTGTCTCTGACAATATAATCAGTTGTAGCAGGCTTCAAAATATTAAAAGCAATCAGAAGAATAAATGATAGACAATATCCAGTTTTTCACCATGCTTAAACATACTTTGCAGCATTACAATGGAGTGAAATTACATACACAGAAAGAGGACAGTTTTTCACCATGTTTAAACATATTTTTGCAGCATTGATATGTGCAATTACAATAGAGTGAAATTACATACACAGAAAGAGGACAGTTTTTCACCATGTTTAAACATACTTTGCAGCATTAATATGTGCAATTACAATGGAGTGAAATTATATACAGAGAAAGAGGAGAGAGTATGAGAAGTCAAAAAGTATAAGGATATACAGCTAAAGCAAATACTGTAATCAACAAAAATTCTTCAAGTTATGGATAAATAAATACCGGAGGTGGATTTGCCTGATTGCCCTGACGAGTTTCATGAATGAGCATCGATGAACTTGGTATAGGCCGAGGAATTTGAGTGGGATCAATCTTGGATGACCCAGCCAAAGGAGTACCAGTTTGACCAGCAGGTGAGATGGTAGTCATGGACTGATTTGGTAGTGGTGGGGGTGGCATTCCAAACATTCTAGGTGGTTGAGCAGAACCAGGAAATTGCGAAGGTGGAGCCACCTAACGATGTTCAGAACATTTCAGAAGCCAAATCAAGGTAAGAAGAAACGTGTCAACTAAAAGCAGCCATGGGTATTGGATGGCTAGTGAAGTTAGGCTAGTCAACTTTCTTTATGTAAATTAGGCAAGTTAGGCAAGTTAGGCAAGTTAGGCAAGTTAGGCAAAGTTAGGTATTATGTCTTCTTTCTTTCCCTATATATATGTTCATCTTGTAATGAGAAATAATCATCTAATATATCAAGGAATTAACTCTATTTTGGCATGGTATCAGAGCAATTCTGATCCAAAAAGAGTTTCTATTCTGATTCACTTACTGGCACTACTGCCATCTACCCAATAAGACCTGCTATTCTGCAGGTCTTCTACTTTCATACCAATCCAATCTTACTCTTTTTCATTTGGCCATATCTGCCAACATTATTACCCATATCCAGCTTGTTAACCATACATATTCCGCTGCATCTTTTCCCATATTCTTCCCATTTGCAGTATCTCTGCAAAACCCAGAAATCTTTCCACACAAAAAAAATATACTACCCAATACCCCATAAGCCATACCTGTTGGAATCACCCAACAAATTTACCCATAACCTCTGAGGCAGTAATAATGGGTGACTCCAAGACCACTGTTTCAGCTACTGTTACTCAAAGTGATATGTCTCTACATATCACCCCAGACAAGTTGGATGGGTCCAACTATTCCTCATGGTCCCAAAGTGTCCGCATCTACATCACTGGCAGAGGTAAATGGTCTTATGTCAGTGGAACAAAAATGGCACCAGCAGAAGCTGATGCATTGTATGCTATATGGGAGGAAGAGAATGCCATGGTTCAATCTTGGTTACTCAACTCCATGACCAGAGATGTACGGGCCATTTTTCTCCGACTCTCTACTGCAAAAGATGTTTGGGATGCTGTTACCCAAACTTACTCAATTGAAAAAGATGCATCAAAGTTATACGAACTTCGCCGTCAAGCACTGGCGACTCGCCAGAATGGAGAACCTTTATCTGCATATTATGGTAAACTTCAGCAAACATGGCAAGAAATTGATTTCTTGCGTCCTGGAAAATTGAAGTGCGCTGATGATATTGCTACCCGAGAGACAGAAATTTCGGAAGAAAGATTGTATGATTTTCTGGCTGGTCTTGATCCTCATTTAGATCATGTTCGCAGTCAAGTTTTGACTCAAACAACTCTGCCTTCTGTTCGTGCTGCTTATGCTCTTGTGAATGCTGAAGCAAGTAGGCAAACCATTATGTTGGTTGGCCCACAAGTGGAAGGATCCGCCATGGTAGCTGCTCCGTCTCGATTTCCCCGTGGAGTCTCCAATTCTCGATTAGGTGGATCCAAAACTACTGATACAAGGAAGTGCACTTATTGTGACAAGGATAAGCATACTAGAGACACTTGCTTCATGCTGCATGGATATCCTGATTGGTGGGTTCAAAAGAAGGAAAATCAAAAGAAAGGCATTGGTGGATCACAAGCACACCTGACACCAACGCCTTCCATACCTCGGGTGGATCAATTTGCTCACTTAGTTTCTCCTACTACTGCTTCTACTTCCTTAGTCGATGCAGGTAACTTTGGTTTTGCCTTGAACACTACAATTGTTCCTCCCAATAAACCTTGGATCATTGATTCAGGGGCTTCTGACCACATGACCAATAACTCTACATGGTTTGTTTCTCACACTACTCCACCTTTAAATACCGTTAAAGTTGCTAATGGTATTTCCACTCCAGTGCTTGGAGCAGGCTCCATCTCATTAACACCAGGCTTATCTCTCTCATCTGTTTTACATGTTCCTAATCTTTCTCACAATTTGCTTTCCATTGGTAAACTTACAAATCAACTAAACTGTCTTGCCATCTTTTCTCCTACCCATTGTTGGTTTCAGGATATTCGAACGAAAGCATTGATTGGTCATGGTAGAGAGAGGGGAGGTCTATACTACTTGGACTTACCACCAGATTGTGAGAAGACAAGTTACAATTGTCAAGTGGAGGCTAAACAATTTGAAGCTTCTGAAAAAATTTGGTTATGGCACAAAAGATTGGGACACCCTTCCTTTCAGTACCTGCAATATCTATTCCCTTCTTTATTTTCTAAAGTCAAGGTTTCTGATTTCCATTGTGAAACTTGCATTCTTTCTAAAAATCATCGTGTCTCATTTCCTTTAAGTTCCCATAAAAGTAATGTTCCTTTCTCTCTTATTCATTCTGATGTTTGGGGACCATTTCATATTCCTACTTATACTGGTGCTAAATACTTTGTCTCTTTCATTGATGACTGCACTCGAGTTTCTTGGGTATACTTACTCAAAAATAAGAGTGAGGTTATGTCTATTTTTCCAATCTTTCATCAAATGATTCAAACCCAATTTCATGCTAAAATTCAAGTTGTTCGATCTGACAATGGGAAAGAATATTTGAATTATGGACTTGGAACATTTTTTCAACAACACGGTATCATTCATCAAACATCTTGTCCGCATACTCCTCAACAGAACGGTATAGCAGAACGTAAAAATCGTCATCTCTTGGATGTGGCTCGCTCTTTATGTTCTGCTATGCACGTTCCTAAACGTTTTTGGGGTGATGCCATTCACACAGCTGTTTTTCTTATCAATCGCATGCCATCACGTGTTCTCCAATTTCAAACACCTATCCAGACCCTTTCCCAATATCATTCTCTTCCTTCACTCCTTCATATTCCTCCAAAAGTGTTTGGTTGTGTCTGCTACGTTCACGTCCCCATGCAAAATCGTGATAAGTTGGATCCTAGAGCCATTAAATGTGTGTTTATTGGCTATTCTGCTACTCAGAAAGGGTATCGATGTTACTATCCTCCCACTGGGAAATTTTTTGTCTCTATGGATGTTACCTTTCGGGAACACGAGGCATTTTTTTCAAAAGAAGATTTGGCCACTTCTCTTCAGGGGGAGATGTGGAGTAAGGAGGAAGAGAAGTTGCCGCTTGACATTGGTGGTATGCATTTTTCAGATGAACACTTGTCTGATGTCGGTGATGGTGCAAATTTGCCTAATGATGAGGCACAAGGTGAAAAAATATTGAAGGTGTATGAGAGGACAAGAAAAAGGGGAGATAAAGAAAAAAAGGATGATGAGATAGACCACCCACAGACAGATCTCCACATTGACCAACTCTCTGACCAATCAGCTGCTACTCGTACGAATTATCCTGAGGTAACCACTCATTCTCCCTCTCTTCAGCCTACTATATTTGATGAGTCCAATCATGAGATTTCCTTAAGTGATGATCCAAATGATTCAAATGAACCACATCGTGAGTCTCAGGGTTCTCGTTATCCTATTCGAGAAAATCGAGGGATACCCCCTGTTCGTTATGGTTATTCTTCTACAAAGGGTATTCAATATCCTATATCTAATTTTGTTTCATCTCATCGCTTGTCAGACTCTTATATATCTTTTGCAAACCAATTGTCATCAGTCTCAGTTCCTAATAAGTTACAGGATGCTCTTAAAGATCCAAAATGGAAAAAGGCTATGATTGAAGAGATGGAAGCGCTTCGAAAAAACTCTACTTGGGAACTGGTTAAACTTCCTGAAGGCAAGAAACCTGTTGGGTGTAGATGGGTGTTCACAGTAAAGCATAAAGCTGATGGTTCAGTGGAAAGGTACAAGGCTAGACTGGTAGCCAAAGGTTATACTCAAACCTATGGCATTGATTATCAGGAGACATTTGCTCCGGTAGCGAAGATCAACACTATCAGGGTTCTTATGTCATTGGCAGCAAATCTAGGGTGGCCTCTACGACAGTTTGATGTAAAAAATGCATTTTTACATGGAGACTTGGATGAAGAGGTATACATGGATCTTCCTCCAGGATTCACTACCACTTGCGATATTGGCAAAGTATGCAGGTTGAGAAAGTCCTTGTATGGATTGAAACAATCACCAAGGGCATGGTTTGGCAGGTTCGCTCAATCAATGAGAAGTTATGGGTTCAAGCAAACTCAAGCTGACCATACCTTATTTCTTAAGCATGATAGAGGTAAACTTACAGCCTTAATTGTTTATGTGGATGATATGGTGGTTACAGGTAATGATGTCGAGGAAATTCAAAAACTTCAAAAGTATCTAGCCAAGGAATTTGAAATGAAGGACTTGGGTACTCTGAAATATTTCTTGGGTATTGAAGTTGCAAGATCAAAGCATGGCATTTTTCTTTCTCAAAAGAAATATGTTATAGACTTATTAACTGAGACTGGGATGTTAGCTTGTAAACCTGCAGACACACCAATTGAGCAAAACCATAGATTGGGAGACTATCATGATCAAGTTCCGGCTAACAAGGAAAGGTACCAAAGATTAGTTGGGAGGTTGATTTATTTGTCTCATACACGACCTGACATAGCATATGCTGTAAGTGTAGTGAGCCAATTTATGCATAGGCCAAGTGAAGCCCACATGGATGCTGTACAACGCATTCTCAGGTATTTGAAGTCTGCCCCTGGAAAAGGCTTGATGTTTTCCAATCATGGACATCAAGAAGTTGAAGGGTACACTGATGCAGATTGGGCTGGGTCAGTAACTGATCGCAGATCGACTTCTGGATACTTTACATTTGTTGGAGGAAATCTAGTTACTTGGCGCAGTAAGAAGCAACATGTAGTGGCTAGATCCAGTGCCGAAGCTGAATTTAGAGGTATGGCACATGGTGTGCAAGAATTGTTATGGCTCAGGACTTTGTTGAGAGAATTAGGTTTTAATTCTACAAAGCCATCAAAACTTTATTGTGATAACAAAGCTGCCATTAGCATTGCTCATAATCCAGTTCAACATGATCGTACTAAACATGTTGAAGTGGATAGGCACTTTATTAAGGAAAGGTTGGTTGATGGTACCATTAACTTGCCTTATGTGAAGAGTGATGACCAGCTAGCAGATATTTTAACAAAGGCAGTGTCAAGTAGGATTTTCCATCTTTCACTCAGCAAGTTGGGCATTCGAGATATTTACGCACCAACTTGAGGGGGAGTGTCAACTAAAAGCAGCCATGGGTATTGGATGGCTAGTGAAGTTAGGCTAGTCAACTTTCTTTATGTAAATTAGGCAAGTTAGGCAAGTTAGGCAAGTTAGGCAAGTTAGGCAAAGTTAGGTATTATGTCTTCTTTCTTTCCCTATATATATGTTCATCTTGTAATGAGAAATAATCATCTAATATATCAAGGAATTAACTCTATTTTGGCAAAACGAATTCATGCATTCATCTTTTTTTCCTCTATCAGAATGCTACATTCTAGCGCATTTGCATAAGCATTGGTGGAAAGAAAAGAAATTGCTAATTGCATTTCCTAATAAATAAAAGGAAAAGCAAAAGAGAAGAAAACAATAGTATTCAAGGTTATAACTTATATTACAACACCATGCTTGAACATACAAAATCATAAATTTTTAAAAGAACAATGTAGGAAATAACTAATATGATGCTTACAAGGAATTTCAAAAAAATCATTTTAGGAGGATTGTGATTATACTTTTGTTTTATACAAGCTGTCAACAAAAAACTTGAAAGCATCCGCTAGAAAGATGGTGCTTCACTTAAATAGAGGGCGGAAGATTGCAACGATAAGTGCACACAGTGGTGCAAACTAGTGTGCATTGATAAGCTCACACTTATAGGCCACTAAGGCACGTTTTTCCTTGGCCAGCTAATAAGCGATAGTTTATATCATGTGTACTGAAGGAGGATAGACATCTATCTAGTTTCAGTATCTATCTAGTTTCAGTCAACTTATATTGGTTTATGTTGTTCTTGCACGAAAACAAGTTTTAACTTTCAATCACACTACTCATAAAATCAATAATAATTGCCAGTACACGTTGGCATTTTTTTGATATGAAATATACTAGCTTTTATAGTATGTTTCCACACTGGATTTTATCAGTTAACTCAAAAGTAATATGAAATTTGATATAACCATAATAATTTCAAAACAATGTAAGTCCCTAACCTGCCCTTGTTGCACTGGCCATGTCTGTGAGCCATAGGGAGAGCCTGAAGGTGGTGGCCGCATGCTTTGAGGTGGAGCTGAAAATGGCGGTGCTGCCGAAAATGGTGGTGGCTGCTGAACAGTAGGACCTGGTGGAGAACTAACTGCCGAACCACCCAGCACGGAGTGCATGGATGGGGTTCGTGGTGGACCCGCGGCTGGTGCTGGCGCCATTGCTGGTGGATGTCCAACAGGTGGTTGAGGTGCATTTCCACTGGGAGGGAAACGAGGCCCATCCGGCATAGCACCGTAACCAAACATTGGTGGCCCATTACTCAACATTCTACCCGGTGCAGTCGTAGGCGGCATGCTCTGAAGACCTGGGGGAGGACCTGATGCCGGACCAATTGGTGGTGGCCCAGAAGCAGGAGCTACCCCACCCACAGGGGGAAACGACCCAGGAGGCGGTCGAGACGGGAAAGATGAAGGCTGGCCAACCGGCGGCCCGGCGGGTCTTACTGGGGTGGTGGCTGGGGATAGTGTTGGTTGCGGGGGTCCCGATCGCGGTGCTGGTGCTGCGGGTCTTGCAAAGGCAGCCGGGGGAGGGCCGGGCCGAGAAAAAGGAGGTGGTGCAGAAGGAGCCCCGGCACCGGCAGGAGGGGCTGTTGAAGGAAAAGGGGGCGGTTGGCCGAAAGGGGATGGTCTAGGAGGGGCAGAATTAAGCATGGAAGGCGGCCGATTAAGATTCATATTCTGCATATTATCGGCTAATGAATCAGGGCGGGGCTGCATTCCGGATGGCACGATCCCAAACGGAGAGGAAACGCGATCTGGATTGTCCGTCTTAGCGATACGACTGTCGCGGCCGATTGGAGCCAAATGGAGAGATCTCGGGACCGAGCGTGAGTTGAGCAGTTCAGCGGCTTTCAGTCAGGGGCTGTTTTGTTTTCCGTGCGCCTCTACTACGGCTTACGTTCCAAACTCATTTTGGCTATGGTTTTCGTTTTTTTGTTATTAGGAACAGAATATTGTTGCGAGTCCAATTCCATTAACGTACCGTTTGGTACGTGGGACGGGACGGGACGGAACGGGACGAGCCGTTTCGTCCCACGTTTGGTGCGCCTAAAAACTGTGGAACGGGTTGTCCCATGTGACGAAATTTGGCTGATTTTTCGTTCCACCTCTTCCCCTGGAACGACCCGTTCCACATCCGTGTAACACAAATTTATAACATTTTATGACAAAATTTCTCCTTATCTTTTTCAATATTTACATCATCTGTTCCATCCTGTTCCGTCCCGTCCCATCCTGTCATGTTCCGTCCCGTTTGCGTACCAAACGGTACTAAGCATGGCTTTATCTTCCTTAAGGCTACAATATTTCCAACCTTAGCGAGAAATTGCATCCTTAATAAGCCAAAAAATGGGGCTAAATCCACCACTGGGGCTAACAACTTTTTTTCTTGAGTAGCATAAAATCGAGCTACATCTAGCCCCAAAAAACAGTGGGTCTCACAAAAAAAGTAGCAACCCATGTGAGTAAAATTCTATCACTCTCCCTCCACTTACGAATACACTTATACTCTCCTTTTATTATTATTTTAAATCTTTTTTCTTACTTATTTTTCTTGCAATTTGGCTAATTAATGATAGTTTTAAATTTCATAAGCATGAAAATTTCAAATTGATTTAACGTTCATGGGCATTGATGGGTGAAATTGAATAATTTTTTCAAAGTCATGATACTAATATATTAATTGGTGCTAGGTAAATTGTTGTGTTATAAGTGAAAATCAAATTATTTCATAGGGCAAAGTGGGGGTTTGTTTCTTTCAACGGATGAGATTGAGATAAGGGAATCTAATCCAACGAATAATTCATAAGTGATGAAATCTAACTTTGTCACAATTTGAACTTTTTAGGTTGAAGGGTTCATAAAAAAAAATTAAAATAGCACGTCCAAAAATCAACTTAAGAAAAGTTAACAAAAAAAAAAAAAAACTATCGCTTAATCAAATTACTACATAAATAAATATATATACTCCCATATAGAGTCCGAAAGATATAGCCTTGGGAGAGATTCTTTTTTAAAGCCCTAAAGATTCCTCGGAGCTCTAGAATGGGCTATATCCACCACTTTTTTCCAGCCCCTTATAGAGCCCTCCACTAGGGATGCTCTTAGGATACTGGAAAATATTATTTGTTTAAGAACGTTTTACTTGGAAAACCGTTGGTCTTTTGGGTTAGAGTAAACTTAGACTTTGATAATGTCATCTTGTCTCCCTTTGTTCGGTTTCGTACCAAGCCTGGAATATGTCGAAAGAATTAGCTCGTCTTAAGAATTACTCTGGTTGGATCAATGAGTTGAATATAACGTGATTAAGCAAATAATGGCTTGCTTAAGTGAGGCGTGGTGTGGAAGCTAGAAATTTATCAGTTTAGCATGAAAGAAGGAGTTTGCATGGTGTTCTAGGTTGGGTAATATGGGTTGCTAGGATAGTAACAAGGCTTTTCCTCGATGAAAGTGTTGAAGGAAGATTAGGGAAATTTCTAAGGAACTTTAACGAAAAGCTCTCGGTACTGTTCATTTTAACGAAAAACCACATTTTTACTCTAAAAAGTCAATCCTTGTACTATTCACTTACAACACCTTTTTGTCCTTTTCGTTAAAACTCAAAGTTTTCAAGCCATTTTCATTAGTTTTCCTAACACACTTATTTCCAGGACTGCTTGATTCAGCATACAGCAGTGCAACATCGGACGTTAATATTCTACCGCTTCCATTTTGGTGCAAGACAAACAGGCGACGTTGGCCTCATGAAGTATGTGCTAGGCCTTCTTCCCGAGGCACTGCTTTCCCGGGTCAGCTTCCTCAAGCGTTACTTCTGGTAATGTGTCTCCTAGCTTTCGCGCGTTGTTCCTCTACGTAAGCTAGGAAGGGAAAGTCAGTTTCTTTCTTCATTAAATGCATGCTTTGTTGGGTTTCACAAGACTTTAAGGCTTCGGAGTGGATTCCTTCCTAACTAAGTCGGTTAGCTTGTTAGAGAAATGAGAAACTAAGTCTGCTCTCTCTCAAACTCACCCATGTGGACTTCAAAGGTTATGGGCTTGGATCTTTGGGCTATCAAGCAGCCCAAAGTCTTCCATAATCTTAATTCCACGCAAGCCCGATAAACTTTCGTAACCATCAACATCACAATTCACTTAGTAAGCCCCCGACATGTGACTTGAGCTTAATTTAGCATGATAAAGCTCTGTGTGACGAATACACATGGGTTTGCATGAGCATGGTGTAATTTACAGCAGTGCATGGCTTAATTAATGTAACATGGCATGATTGTCAATATAATCCCTTATGGATTCTGCACCTTTGCATGTAGTTGGGCTTGTCTCGAGGTTCATATAATAATTTTCCCTTCATACTTAATTGGGCTTACATGTGACATTTTTGGGCCTCAACAAAGGCAAGTAATTTTTTTTTTACTATAAATAAAGGCACAAATTGTGACAGCCCGTCTCGAAATATATTTTATCGATGGTGAAATGACTAAGGTGCCCTTGAACGTTTTGTGGTGTTGTGGGGTCTAAGCTTAGGATTTGGACCCATTTCCTTTATTCCTAAGTGTTTGGAACTTAAGTTATTTTCTTGTTTTTGGTTGGGGACCAATCCGGACCACACATACACCCACACACACACGTTGACTCTCTCTCTCTCTCTTTCTTTCTCGACTTCCATCCATTTTCCGTACAACCGTACGAACCACTTCGAACCTAGCTCACTAATCACGGATCGAGGCTTTGAAGGTTGGTTTTGTGTTCCTTGCCAGCTCTAGAGTTCATTCATGTTCCTAGTTCGACTTGAAGACCTCATTTTCCCGAGAACCAGAGAACCCAGTTTTAGAGCATTGTTCATTCGATCGTGGATCTTCCAGTGAGTTTTAAGACCATAAGAAGCTTTAGAACATCTTCACGAAGCTTGGGGAAGAAATTTGAAGTGATTTGGACATCGGGAAGCCCTGTTTTGGTGAGTTGCAGAGGTGGCCGGATTATCGTGTCTTTTCCGGCGAAATTCCGTGGATTTTAGGACCTAAAAGTGGTAAGGTTTTGTTCATCGCATCCTAAGCTTTATTTTGGTATATAATTCATGAATTTTGGTTGAGAATCAAAGAAGATATGAAGTTTTAAAGATTTTTCCAGTTTCCGGCGATAGCAGCGGCACCAGCTCCAGACTCCAGCGAACCAAGGTTGAAGGAGGAGAATATTCTGTCAAAGGTGACGGAATATGCTAACGCCGTCAGGTAATTATAACGTTATATGCTGATTTTTAACGGAATATTCCCTAACGTCGTTAGGGAATCCTTTTGGTGTGCCAAACACGTGCCTGAGCGTGGGCCACGCGTCTGGCCGTGCCTTGGCCGGCGAGTGAGGGCGCGTGGGTGCTCGGAAAATTTTTCTTAAAATATGGGGGTGTTCCTGAGGTTGAGTAGGTCTTGGTGGTATATTCAAATACCCCATTTGAGCAACGTGTGATAAGTTATTTCCTAGTTTTGTGTATGTGCTTTAAATAACGTTTATATAGTTGTTTCGCATATAGGTGAGACCTATCCTGAGGACGAGCGCAGTCAAGCAATGCTCGGGGGTTACAACCCTTCCACATATCAGTGAGTGGGCTTTTGGTTTCAGTATATACTTATATACGTGGTATTTTTCCCAGAAAATGCTTTTAAATGAAATTATGTTTTGAAATGCAATGCATGTTGATTTATACTTAGAGAATGAATTAGTATAGTATGCATAAATGTGATTTGACGTTGTGGACGCTCAAGTAAATACCAGGTAAGTTGTAGATCGTTTATAGTGATTTGATGATGATGTGAGATGTGTTGAGAATTTATGTTGAGAATTTATAACCTGCACCCAGGTGTTAGTGCTCCCACCCGTGGCCAGGGCACAGGCCTTCACGTGATGTTCACCTCCCGCACCATACGCTCACCTTAGATCCAAGTTAGGTGCACAGTCCTGTCGTACAGACCAATATAGGTGGTTCTGACTCGTAGGTGACCCGCGATTATTCGCACAGTCTTCACGTGATCGTAGCACTAGAGCGTATTTATTTATTTACACCCAGTCATGTCGTACAGACCACTTTAGGTGGTTCCGACTCGTGTGCAGGCATACTTGTTGAGCTATAGATTCAGCCGTACAGGCCACTTTAGGTGGATCCGGCTGATATATTATTTCACCTGAGTTACTTATTATGTTATTTTGAGATATTTGGCATGGCATGTTGGAAATATGCCCTGAAAGCCAATCTTTGGAAGAAACCTTTGAGGACAAATGAATAGATGTATAGATGATTCTTATACATCAAATGGCAAAAACACGAATTAGGACTATCTCAATAAACGATATATGTCTTAAATAGTGTATCCATGGACAATGGATGGATTGAAGAAGTAATCTAATGATGTTAGACTACAGAGACCTTCTTCAGATAACCAAATGTCCAAAAGGTTCCTGGTCATTGGATTGTCAGAGGGAAACTGACAATCCGTAGATCGGTACATACTATGTCTGCTTCAAATGGAAGGATGGAAAGTCTCATCCCATTCGTGTTGTGACACTAAGACAAGTATGTAGGTGCTCATTAGGGGAATGAGTTCACTGAACACAATCGAACGAGAGTACTTGCATGGAGGTCTACTCACATGTCAAGCAAGTAACTCTAAAGGTTGGAATAATGTAAGTAGTCCTTAGACCTGAGGCATCGTCGTTGTCTTGTGGTTAAGTACTTAATCTTTGATTATGTCAAACGTCAATCTTTCAGAATGTCAACGGCATAGTTGGGGTTAAGCCACTTAGTCATGAAGGCAAGTGTATGCGCAACAAGGAATCTCTAATCCTCGGTAAGAGAGGAAGAATACTCTAAGATATGATTCGGAAATCTTCGGCCGAAGTATCGAGCGTATTGAAAGGAATGCGTTCCTATACGACTCAAAAGAATCATATAAGAAGGAATAATCACATTAGGGGTTTGACATAATATTTCCATACCCTAGTAATATGATTGAGAGTATTGTATTAGAGAAGGATCGAATTACATTTGTAATTCCAACTGAATAGGTTCTCCGAATAAACTTCTACATTAGCTTGGGTAGCTATGACATATGGTTAGATGTCACTCATAGTTTGTGAGTTCTTCTAAGATAAATAAACATAGTCATCAAAGAAGAATGGTGAATTAAAATGAAGTTTTGATTCACTAGTGATTGAAATTAAATTGAATTAATGACCAATCACCTCACTGCCTTGCTAATTAGAACCTAAAAGATTGTTCACCAAAACACTATTGTAGTGGGTAATTAATGGATGATGGAATTAATTAATTGGATTAATTAAGTGTTTTAATTAATTTAGAAAGTCTAAAGAAATCATAAAAGCGATAAAAGATCGTTTTGGGCTTAAAGAAATGTTCGGGTTTAATTGGGCCCATTGGGCCTAAACCCATTGGGCTTTTATTCAAGCATTGGATGACTTGAAATAAATGAAAGCCCAAAGCCCAAATTAACACAATAGGGCCGGCCATACTAAAGGGTTTGGGAGAGTTGTTTGGTCAATTTGTTGACTAGGGTTTTGATAATATATAAGGAACTTTATAGAGTTTAATTCCTTTAAATGTTTTTGTAAGTTTTAGAAACACAAAATCAAAACAACCATCTCTCTCTCTCTCTCAATTAGGCTTGCCACCTTGAGGGTGAATTGGCTAACAACTTTTCATCCTTTTGGTCATTCCTTCATCCTTCTCATTATACTAGTGGGTGAGGATCTTTAGAGGTCTTCTACTTTGGGGACTTGAAGAGAACCTAGGAGCACTCATTCTATCAAAGTGGAGGAGGCAAGGAGGGAAGCTAGGCTCAAGGAATTCAAGGAACAAAGAGCTTGGAGGTGGTCCATCCTTGGTCTAAAATCAAGAACAAGAGGTATAGATCTATTCCTTGACTTTGTTCTTAAGCAAAATTGTTTTGATGCATTATATTTAAACCTATGAACCTTGAAGGGGATTTACATGACTATAACTTTGATAACTTGTTATAAATGCTTCCGTTGCGTATGTATATAAATCTAGAATTGTATATGCATGCTAGTCATTTTGAAATCCCAAATCTAGAAAACTCATAATTTTCCCTTCATGGCATACTTATGAATATCGTTTATGAGCATGGTTTTGAGATGTGTGTGTGTATATATATATATATGCATTATATTTTCTGGGAAATTATACAGGTTTTACGGCGAGGGGTTAGAACTTTTGTTAAATGAAATGGTTTTAAAAACTTTGATTTTTGCCCACTCACACTTTCTGTTTTGCGCCCCTCCAGGTTCTAGTTAGGAGTACTTGTCGGTGGCTTACGAGGAATTCACGGCAGGTTTGACAGATTATCACCAATGTAGGATTATCTTTGGTGTTGTATAATTAGTATTCGTCCTGCTGGACTGCACTTAGGCTACTTATTGTTAAACCCCACCCCCGAATTTATATTTAATTTTATAAATTTCCAAAGTTTTATTGAAATTAAATATTTTTATTTTCTCCTCCACTCCCTAACTGCCACTTGGCAGCACCCTAACTCCCCATTCTTTTCTTCCCTTTTCCCCCACCCCGTGACCTCCCTTCCCATTTCCTGAAAGTCTCGAACACACTTTCTTTCTCTAAAAGCCGAGAGCTTTATCCTTGCTCTCACCTTCATTCTCTCATCCATTAAACTTGAAAACCATATATTTGGCATCTCTGAGGCAATAGGAACCTTTCCATACCTTCGTATGCATCATCAGAGCGATGGGCAGTGAGCTGCCATCGAACCCGTGAGCTTCGATCCTCTAGCTTTTTACCTCATGTGAGATTATTGCTCTTCCTTCAATTTCTAGGCTTCTAAATGTGTTAGAAATGTTCGTTTCTTCAAATTTTGAGCTTGAAAGCATGTGCTTTAACTCGATTATACTTTGAACCTGCATGCCCAACTTCGGCTTCGAATTCTAGCAAGACTGTCATCGAGTTCAAGGTTAATTTGGGTTTTGCAGTGTTCTCATTTCATTTCTCTTTCAATTGGGACTGAATTTGGTGAGGTTTAAACCTGTTTATTCGTGCTCTAAAACCCTTGTAATTTTCTGTTCTTCACCTCAGCACCTGGCAAGGAGCTTCGGCGAGGAACCGTCAAACTTGGGGTCCCATGAGCTCGAATTGGTCTCGTTCGAAACTCAAGTAGCTTAACCCATGCTCTGCATGTTAAATTCAAGTTTAAATTCGAGGGTTTAACTCCCATTTCTGAACCCTGTTGTGCATTTTAGTAAAAAATTGGGAGTTAAATCCCAAAGGAAATGAACTAATTCGAACTCTGCATAATTCTGGGCTTTTCCTGCAGAAATCAGATGATCTCCTTTCGGTTAATCTCCGACGAATCCTAAGTGGATTCAACCTTGTTTTGACATAATTGTGTTCAATTTTCCCCATGAAGGTTCCAGTGAAACCTCAATGAATTTGTGATGAAAACAAATCGTTTCCTTCCCATAGCTGGTGTTAGGTAAAATTCTTGACCCTTTTGTGTGAGTAATTATGGGTTAAGTTAGTGAAGATTTCGTTGAATTCGAACAAATTAGAAGCTATATTATTTTCTGGAAATACTTGGATTATATTAAATATATTTTATAGGTGCAAGTATTATGATAGAAAATTGGATTATGGGGCACCTATGGTGGATTATACTCGCATTATCGGTGAGTGGACCCCTTCTAAAATTTGCATAATTTTATAGTTTATTTGCATAAATGAAATGCATGCTTTACGAGTTTATGAACTGATTTTATGTTAAGCATGTTTATTGAAATGTTGATTATCGTCTCGTTATTTTGTAAGGAATTAATTGATGGCCTATATTGAGCTATATTTTAGTATATCGTATTTTCTATATAAAAAAAAAAACCATGAACTGGTAGACTATCTGATGGAAGACAATAGGATGCTGGAACATGTTTTCAAAACCCATCTTTATAGTATAGACGATGGATGACTTTATACTATGAAGTTGTTATATTTGAGAGGTGCAACTATTTGTGAGTACATAGTGGACACTATGCCGCCTGGGGCGAGGATCTGGTGTTGGCAGTTTGGTTGGGAGAAATAATCCCTAGCTATTGGCTGAGGGACACGGAGCAGGCATTGGGTCGGGAGTTGGAAATCTCTGGCTACGGGCGCAGAGTCCACGGTGCTGGCATAGGGCCGGGAGTTATATTTATTCAGTGATCTTACTGGCAACACACCGCGCTTACGAGACGATGGTGAGACGATTGATATTTTTTTTCTGCGATGTTTTTCCGCGATATGTCTTTTGAGATGTTTTTGGCATGCTAGGGTTTTCAGTAAACCTATCACTTATTTTGCTAGTAGTTTTCTTTATATAAACCTGGGGGTTAGTATGCTGATAACTGTTTTATTTTTTATATATATATATATATCAACTTGGTCTACTCATGTTTGTTTTGCGCCCCCTTCAGGACATAGAATCGAGGCATACAATCCCGGCATCCAGGCATTTCCGCATCGGCATCTTCGAGTCCTCTCGGTGTAAGACCCACTCCTTTGTTCAACCAATTTTTATATTAATTCTTTCGTCACCTTCGGGTGTCAGCCAACACGTGTCTATCCTGGTATTCAGGGAATATCAGGATCGGGGCATGTCACTTATGCTCTGATTATGAACTCACACTTATTGTCGCACTTGCTCCTTATCTCATCTAGTACTCTGGTTGGTTTAGTTTTTGTTTATTCGCAATTCCTATATTAATATTGTTTCCGCACTGTGCACATGGTTACGTCACCCTCACGTGACGGCCAGCATGCCTCAATCCAAGTCGGGGTGTGTCACAAATAATGACAAATACACATCTCAAAAATTTCTCAACTCTTTCTCCTCTCTCTCTCACCCTCTCTCTCCCTGGTGAAAGTAGGCCGCAATAAATTTAATTTTATCACAATCTAAAGAACCTTTGAACAAATTTTCTTTGTCAACTAAAAGAGAGCAAAAAATGACAAAATTTTAACAACCAAAATAAAAATTATGAGCAATATAGTAAACTAAACACAAAACAAATTTTTTTAAGCCTCACAACTAGTTACCATATCAGTTTTGCCATGCTTTTTTTCATGAAAAGAGAGAAAATCCTTCGACGTTAACATGGTAGATTTATTTTCCTTCAGAATGAGGTCATACCATATGTAACCCATAATTGTAATTTAGGTTGAAAGCCCCAAGTACCTGATCAAATACTATGACAATTGTTGGACGATAGCGACCAGGTGACAAAGACCTTAGCGGACATGCCATATGTAACCCATAAATGCTACCATGTACAGTCGAAAATACTTCTTCATGGCAGCCTAATGGCTCACATCACGTACATCAAACCATCGTCTTGAACACTCTTTGTTAGTCCAACCATATGCTCTTCGCAGAATACAAGTTATGCAACTAACATGCAGGCATGCAAGACGATGGTTTGATGAATGTGACGTGAACCATTGGTTAACTCAGACAAGTATGGTTTGGCATTTTTGTTACATAGTGTGCAAAACTATTTGTGGACGAAGTGCTTTGCCATGTTCATTGTAGCTGTTGGCGTGAGTCAACCATTTAGTTTAGGAATGTAATCCTATAATTTATTCCTTGTATAATTGGGATTCTTATTTCCTGTTATGTGGGATATTGTACAACTATATATTTACCTCCTAGAGAGAAGAATAAACATACAATTCAAACCCTAAACATTTTTATCTTGGCATCAGAGCAGGTTTCAGCCTGTCTCTTTCCCCTAACCTTTTACCCTAGCTACTTGTCCCTTAAAACCCAGAAAAATCCTAGCGTGTTCTCGAAGCAAGAGAACCACCTACGAGAATAAAAAAAAACAAATAAACCTAGAAACCAAAATTACAAAACCCCAGTGTGGTCTCATAGCGATAGAACCACCCACTGAAAAAACCTAGAAATCTAAATCACAAATAGACCATTACTTCCATGGCCGACAAGCACCAAGGCATGATTCCTTACGGCAGTGATCTCCAGCAGGCTGGGCTTGCAGAGCCTGGAGCCCAATGTCCAACAGTGCATCAATCAAGCACGAATAGAAGCACCAAATTTGGTGTGAGTCCAACCAAGCAGCAATTCGCTGCGTACAGGAACAGCCATGTGGGCATACCGAGCCCATCAGGAGACAACCCTCTGGAAAACAGTTTGGACCCAGACAGTATGGGCTAGCAGCTTTCATTATTGAATTTGATTTCGTCCCAAGAACAATTCAATGATCCAAGTCAAATTGGCACTGCATTCACAACATCCGCTAATCGAGATTATGGCTGGATAATTGACTATGGGGCTATAGACCATATGACATATGATGAATCCTTGTTTCACTACTTAACCGTGCCACCCAAGGAGAATATTATCACAGCAAACGGTGAAATTGCTCCAGTTACAGGAGCGAGTTCCATCGCCCTTACTCCCTCTCTATCTCTGCATAACGCTCTTCTTGTTCCTTCACTATCGAATCATTTACTTTCTGTTGGTCAAGTTAAGGAACAATAAGATTGTGTTGTACTCATTTTTCCCATTCTTTGCCTACTACAGGATATCTAAACACGTGCAATCATTGGGTGTGGTACTAAGAGGAGAAGGTTATATTATGTGGATGATGTGGTACCGGGCCGAGTCAACCAAGTGAGCAGTGGTCACAACAACAAGGTTAAGAGAATCTGGTTATGGCATCGTCGACTAGGACATACATCTTTTGGTTATTTAAGAAAATTACTTCTGTATTTATTTAATGGCGTTTCAGACTCTGATTTTCAGTGTCAAGATTGCATTCTTGTAAAAAGTCATTGTACTTCTTACCACTTGAGTCTCAATAAAAAATCAGTTCCCTTTGAGTTAATTCACTCCGATGTATGGGGTCCCTTACCAATAACGACGCACCACGGTATTCGGTGGTTTGTTACCTTTGTAAATGATTGCACCAGAATGACTTGGCTTTATACCATGAAATAGAAGAGTGACGTTGGGCAAATTTTCCAACAATTTTATCGGATGGTTGGAAATCAATTTTCTCTTCCTATAGAATATCTTAATTCTGAACTATTACAATTTTTCACAGCATACTTCACGAGACTACTTGTCCTTAAACTCCTCAACAAAATGGTGTGGCAGAACGTAAGAACAGACATATCTTGGAAACTACACGGGCTCTTCTAATTAAGGCTCATGCACCTCATGCCTATTGGGCGGATGCAGTTACGTATTCCATTTATCTTCTTAATCGAATGCCCTCTCGAGTTCACAACTTCCAAACTCCCATGGAAGTATTGACGGATTATGTCATTCTACCATCTTCTTTTTAATTATCACCTCCCATATTTGGATGTGTGGCTAATGTGCATCTTCACAAGAATCAACGGAGTAAATTGGATCCGTGTGATGTTCGTTGTGTATTTCTGGGATTTAATAGCCAACAAAAGGGATATCGATGTTACCATCCACCTACTAAACATTTCATATCACCTACTAAACATTTCATATCACCATGGATGTCACGTTTTACGAAACCGAGATGTTTTTCATCTTTGATCAAGCCCACTGTACTCTTCAAGGGGAGTTGAATAGTACATACGAAGACTACAGTTGGTTTGATGTTCCACATGAACGAGACAGTTGGCATGGTCCCAGTAGTACATGTGAGATCGAGACTGAAGACTTAGGTGTTATGAGCAACCCACCTAACCGCGTCTTACCAGAGGATTGTGACACATCAATTCAAAGCCCAACAGTAGGCCACGACATAACAGTTCAGAACCTGGTAGTGGCCAACGACACAACAAGCCAAAGCTCAGTGGATCTTGACTGTGAAGCCCTTGACTGAGAGATAGCTCATGCAACATCGAATAGTAGGCCTACACCATTTATGGATTCAGTAGAAGGTAATGGGTCTGCGAGTGATACCGAGACTGTGTAAATAGAAAATAACCTTCATTCTCCTCCACTAGTACATGTTCATGTCCCCGCGGATATCCAAGAGGTACGTTCTCATACTCCAGATATTGTTGAAAATTCTTATATTTTACCTCCTAGTCAAAATCGTGGGAAACCACCTAACCGGTTTTCTTCGGAAGGAAAAGTGAGATATGCAATTGCACAGTATCTGTCCACTCATCGACTATCACCCCAAGTACCAAGCCATGGTGAATCAAATGGCTAGGATTAAAATTCCAACAAAAGTGGAAGAGGCTTTGCGAGACCCCCGTTGGGTAGTAGCCATGGGAGTAGAAATGGAAGCCTTACAAAGAAACAGAACGTGGAATGTAGTGTCACTACCACAAGGGAAGAGACCAGTGAGATGTAAATGGGTGTTCACCATAAAGCACAAGGCGGATGGATCCATTGACAGATACAAGGCAAGATTGGTAGCTAAATGGTACACACAGACATTTGGAGTTGACTACCAAGAAACGTTTGCTTCGATTGCAAAAATGAATATTATTCGAGTCCTTTTATCTTTAGCAGCTAACTTGGACTGGTCTTTGAAACAATTCGATGTGAAGAATGCTTTCTTACATGGAGATCTGGAAGAAAAAGTATACATGGATCTTCCACCAGGATATGAAACACCGAATGAAGCAAGGAAAGTATGTAGACTCCGAAAGGCTCTCTATGGACTCAAACAATCACCCAAAGCATGGTTTGGAAGGTTCACTGAAGCAATGAAAAAGTACGGCTATAGATAGGCTAGAAATACTTCTTGGGCATTGAAGTTTCTCATTCTCGTGATGGTATTTACTTGTCTCAGCGGAAGTATGTTCTTGATCTTCTCTCTGAAACTGGAATGTTGGCTTGTAAACTAGTTGAAACTCCCATTGTGCATAATCATCACCTGGCACCAGGATCAAGTTCCTACCAATAAAGAAAGATATCAGAGATTGGTAAGACGGTTGATTTACCTATCACTTACACGTCCGGATATTGCGTTTGCAGTTAGTGTTGTAAGTTAGTTCATGCATGCTCCTAGTGAGGATCACATGGCAGCAGTGATGCGTATACTGAGTTATCGGAAAGGTGCACCGGGCATAGTATTGATCTTCAAGAAACATGGACATATGGAGGTAAATGGGTATATTGATGCTGATTGGGCGGGAAACATTATTGATCGTCGCTCCACATCAGGCCACTTCACATTCGTAGCAGGAAATCTGGTAACTTGGAGAAGCAAGAAGCAAAATGTAGTGGCTAGATCCACAGCCGAGGCAGAGTACAGAGGGATGACACATGGAATTTGTGAATTGGCTCAGGATTCTTCTCATTGAGATTGGGTTCAAACCTCAGGGAGCTATGTTATTATACGGCGACAATCAAGCTGCTAGAGAAATAGCCAATAATCTCATTCCGCATGATCGTACAAAGCATGTGGAGGTGGATAGACACTTCATCAAAGAGAAGTTAGATGTCAAATTGATTGATATTCCATACGTGAGGTCTGAAGAACAATTAGATGTGTTAACTCATGCGGTTTCAGCAAGGGTGTTTCAAGACTCACTTGACAAATTGGGCTTAGGAGATATCTATGCACCAACTTGAGGGGGAGTGTTGGAGTAAGTCAATCATTTAGTTTAGGAATGTAATCCTATAATTTATTCCTTGTATAATTGGAATTCTTATTTCCCGTTATGTGGGATATTGTACAACTATATATTTACCTCTTAGAAAGAAGAATAAACATATATTCAAACCCTGAACACTTTTATCTGTAGCTACAGTAGTCTTGCATTGAGAAGTTGTTAAAGGAGGCCCAACAGCTAGAGCTAGAGGTATTAAGAAACACATAGCACCTAAAAGTTTTTGCCTGAAAAGGACGAACAACTTTCATAGCTTTTAACTCGCTGAAAGACAAAAGCTCACTTAAGACATTAGTTGACAATCCAATCCAAAGTAAGTAATAAAGAATAAGCAGTGCTGTTTCAAGTGTTGTATACATAATAAAACGTTGGACAGTGAATGTTTTTTATGAGCATATATAATACTTGTTTCCTTCTTATATTGGCTTAGGCTTAACATTGGAATTAGCTGGAGCTAGACGTAGTTGTCCAACTGGATTTGTTATGTAAAACATGATTAACGCATGTGCTTAGAAGGAATTTGACTACTCTTCATATTGCTAATTGGTTTCACTCCCTGTCATTCCATTAGTATTTAGAACATGCTTATTCCACTTTTATCCATACACCTATGAAGTCATATTCATTCAATGCCAAAGTCATGGATTAGCCCAAGTGGTGAAAGACGGTGGATAATAAGTTAGGATTAAAACAGGTCAAACGTTCAATTTCCTCGAATTGAACTCAAGTGTTGCGAGTCCACTGCCACTCTTATTGTTGACAGATATTTATTCCCTTATGTAAAGGTTCAACTACTGTACTTGGATAACCTGTTTTTCTTAATTTCGTTTTCAAGCCAAAAAACCTAATTTCAACATAACGAAATTTTGCCAAAAATAGTCTGAAACGTTGTTATGAGCCACATTCCGAAAGAGAGATTTTCTTTGAAACCGAAAACGAGAAAATTATACAATGTTCAAAAGTCCAAAAACCAGTTCTAAAGGAGAAAACTCATAGCACAAAAAATGGAGGTTATTATCATCTACACCAATGATACAACAAACCCACTTCTCTATGTGATATGTGACCAACAACCAATTCACCTATAACCAAAATTCATATTTTTCCTACAAATAAGATAATCCAACAACTTTACCTCCTGAGTTTGGAGCAGTTTCAACCACTCCATGTGAAAATCTCCCCTATATCAAGACTAAAACTTGTTCCCAATCATCGTACTTTAGCACGAAAATTCAGCAATCGATTCTAAATCTAGCAGATACCAAATTTCAGGATGTTTAAGCTGGCATTTTTCATCTATTTTCATCATATTGCTAATTGCAAATATGCACGCAGCAATACTACTTGTGGCTGCAGTTGAACCTGCAGCTGTTCGTAGTGAACCAGTTCTGGAAATATACATGCATGACAATCTTAGAGCCAGTAGCCCCATGGCTAGGCCAATCATTGGGTTGCTTGGCAACATATACAGCAGTCAAGTTTCCCTTGCAAAGCCGATAATGTTCGTCTGGAGGAATTTCCGATGGGGACGTCTCCTGGCCGACGAGTACATAGCTCATCGAGAGGTTGGCGCCGGTTGATATTGTCTGTCGGGCTTCTGCTTATTGGCGGGCTGTAAGAGAAGGACAAAGTTAATTCTGAAAAGTGCCTTTGTGGGGCCTTAGGTGTAGGCCTTGAGGCTTACAATCAAAATTAACTTTAGGTGTTCAGGCGTGCCATTGCCATCTTTAGCATGACAAATGTAAAACAGATGTTTAGTTTAATTGTACATGCCCGAGAGACCAAGTTAGCTATGAAATGTGCCTTTGTAGGGCCTTAGGTGTTGGCCTTGAGGCTCGCAATCAAAACTAACCAAGTACTTGAACATATAGTAGTTGTTTCATTGTTGCAGAAGTATTACAACTGTTATACTTTAATCACCCTAGCCCACAGAGCAGAACAAACCCAGATAGGTGCCTTTGTAGGGCCTTAAGTATAGGCCTTGAGGCTTCCCATCAGAATTAATTCTATAGTCAAGTGTGTTGTGGCAATCATAATATAACAGAAGTAAAACTAAGAAATAGGTTGATTACTTGCGCCCCAAGTAACTTCAGACTTCTTGTTATGAAGGATTGTCGTGGATAGGTTAAGTCCACATAAACTTCTGTTTTATGCCTTGAGACCAAGGACTTTTGATTGATCAATCTTGTATGCCCAAAAGGTTAGAACTTAGATCTGGTCAAGCTATGAGTGCGGATTCCAACTTTATCTTTTGCATGGTTGGGCACCATTAAACCGACCAGATTCAATAACCAAGAAGCATTTTAATCATAAACTTACTAGAGATAACTTGGATACAGATGCAAGTATACATCATATTACTAGATTTATGAATGAAAGACAGAACAAAGAGGGTCGGGCAAGATTTCACCTTGTCGGGCAAGGCTGATCGTCTTGCAATTTCCTCTCTTTGTGATTTACAAAGGGTTTGAGTGCTAGAAGGGGAGATTGGGAGATGAGTTTACAGGAGGGAATCGATACTACATCAAGATTCAGACAAGGTAGCAGAGCTTTTACAAAGGCTTTTTGGTGAAGGTTGATCCTGAAAATGATGAAGGCTTGGTGCTGACTACAGCTTCGTATGCAAATTTGGCTTGAGCAGAGTTTGTGTATTTGTTTGTTTGATTGAGTGTCCTTATCTCTGATTTCTCTTTCCTCTTTTATAGACGATTTGGCTTGGCTGCCTGCAGCATCAATCTTGCCCGAATGCAGCTGAAGGGTAGTGACTCATCAGCTTTTTACTTGTACTGCCATTGTAAAGTACTTTTAGGCTGATTAGCTGGCTGGTCTACACCACTTGACCTCTAGATAGGTGAGCAAGTGGCTTAAGTGATCTGCACTTAGTCGGGAAAAAGGCTTATTCCTTCTTCTGGGCTTCGGCTGAGCCTTGGGCTTCCTTCCTTCTGGACCTTCTTCTGGGCTAACTTCCTTTTGAGCCCAAAGTTCAAGTTTTAACCCAAACAATGCCCCTTTCAATTAATATTCAGGCTGAAATTCCAGGCGCCAATGTTGATTGAATAGTCGTATGGGTATGTACGCCTGTTCTCGGAACTTGTGTCTTCTGGACGGGATTAATGAATCTCGCGTTTCTTGCTCTTCCCACGACCTTTGAACTATCCTTTGATGTTCCTATAAATTCTGACTCAAATCTTCATTTTTGAACAAATAACTTAAGCCAAAAGCTTATTATGCCCAGCCAACAGATCATCTTCAACCTTCCCCTTTATCTCATTCGGGCGCTTCTGCCTTCTAAGTTTTCTTCTAAAACTAGGGAAATGGGTTCCTCAGGATTTATGTGGAGTTTCCTAAAACTCCATTTTCGTGAGAAAAATGACTTTCATCAAATAACTACCATCTTCAACACCTTTGGTCAAACACCCCGTTATCCCCAACACCTTTGGTCAAACACCCCGCTATCCCCAACACCTTTGGTCAGGCAGTTTCCCCGTTTTGAGCTTTGAACTTTTACAAGCTTGGTCGAGGGATCACTATCCTGGTAGTTGCCCCGATAAGTCGGACTTCACCATCATACCTGGTGAAGGTTTGCATGAAGGTCCTCTACCAGGCTCATCTTGGCCGCACAACCCAATCACCTGATCGGGTTTTGTCTATGAAGACACCAGAAAACTGGTCGAGACACCACTGCAACTAGAAGGAATCGAGCATAGCACATTGGAGCTGAATCTGATGTAAACTTCACCAATTTGTCGAAATGAATAAAACATCATTTTAACAACTTTTATCTTTCTGTCTTCTTGAATGGTTGATGAATAAACACTGCATTCCGGCACCCCGAAGCCTGCTTTATCTTTCATCTTCTTCAATATAACAATCCGTAACATCCCATAATGTAGGACAATATTTTTTTAAGAATTTGACATTTATGGGATGTTTCTGCCAATTTCTTTCGATGTCCGCCAAGTAGTATCCTCCATTGTCTAATAGTTGACTAACAATGAAAGGACCTTCCCATGTCGGGCTCCATTTCCCAAAGCCCCTAAGTTGAGCTCCTAGAGGGAAGACTGCCTTCCATACTAAATCTCTTTCCTTGAAAGATTTCAGCTTTACCTTCTTGTTATAAGCTCGGGCAACAACCTTTTTCCCTTCCTGAATCTGGTTCAAAGCCTCAATTCAGGCTACATCTAAGTCTTCAATCCCTTGGCACATGGCTTCTATGTACTCTTCACTGTGTAACCCGAATTAATTTTGAATTTTAACAGAACTTACATTGATTTCCATGGGAAGAACCGCATCTTGCCCTAAAGTCAAAGCATAAGGAGTTGTCCCCGTTCCTGCCCTCTTAGAGGTTCGGTATGCCCACAAAGTATTCCCTAGCTTTTCATGCCACTTTTCCAGACTATCTGTCACCATTCTTTTGATAATGTTTATCAAAATCTTGTTGCTGGCCTCTGCCTGGCCATTTGACTGAGGGTAGTAAGGACTGGACTGGATCATCTTTATTTTGTATTTGTTTGCAAATTCTTCAACTTCTTTTGAAATAAAAGATGGCCCACGATCCGTGACTATGGTTTCGGGCACCCCAAACCTGTGCAGAATCTTGGTCTCAATAAATTTCTTAACTGCAGCTGAGGTTATGGTCTTTATGGCCGAAGCTTCTACCCATTTGGTGAAGTAATCCGTCACCACAATTATGAAAGTATGCCCCTTGCTAGAAGCTGGATAAATTTGCCCGATGAAGTCCATTGCCCATCCTATGAAGGGCCAAGGCTTAACCACTGGATTTAAAGGTACTAAAGGCACATGTTGGAGGGGTCAATGCCTTTGACATTCTTCACAGCCTCGGGTATAGGACTTGCAATCTTTTTCTACATCGGGCCAGAAATATCCATACCTCCTAAGCAACCACCTCATCTTCATTCCAGCTTGATGTGCCCCGCATATTCCTTCATGTTCTTCGGCCATTACTCTCATATATTCCTTTTGGCCTAGGCATTTCAATAGTAGCCCATCCGGAGTTTTCCTTAGCAGGTTCTCCGCCCATAAGACATACTTGGTTGCTTGCTGTCTATTCTTCTTGCTTGTGGGTGAAGAGGATCTTTCAAATGATGAATGATAGGCAACCTCCAGTCTTCCATCTCGGTTTCTAGAGCCATTACATCTAGACTGAATCCCCTTTCTAGGATAGAAGGAAGATTTCTTCTTTGAATCTCAACATCTACTCCATACTTCCTTTTTTGGATTGGTACTCCTGAGGTTATTTGTGCCATCTCGTTGGCCGCCAGATTGAATCCCCTGGGGACATGATTAACTGATATCTCAGAATCCCAATAGCTCAACAATTGTGTGGCCGCCAAGTAATACCAAGCCATGGTGATATGTCTGCACTTGTATTCTCCATTTAGCTAGTTTATTACTAACTTTGAATCACCAAACACCTCTACCTCTATTGCCCCCAGCTCTATCAAGATTTCCAAGCCAATTATTAAGGCTTCATATTCTGCCTGATTGTTGGTGTTCCATTGGTAATCTAGGAGGAACGAGTAATAATAGTGAACCCCTTGGGGATTTATGATGACAATCCCAGGTCCAGAAGTCTTATGAGTGTAAGAACCATCAAAATACAGCTTCCAATGAGTAATCCATAGGCCAGTTACTCTCTTTATTTCTTGTTGGACCCACTCTTCTTTGCCCGAGATGTCCTTACCTGGTGGGATCCAAACACTAGTCACTTCCAGGGTCCCCGGTTTATTGATAATCTCATCTTGAGACTCTTGATGCTCTGTCAAGAAGTCGGCAATTGCTTGGCCCTTGACCGCCCTTTGGGGTACATACTGAAAGCTGAACTCTGATAATGCTAGAATCCATTTCCCAATCCTTCCTGTTAGCATTAGTTTCGACAACATATACTTTATCACATCTATTTTGGCGATGATGTGCACGTGACAAGGTAACATGTAATGCCTCAACTTACTAGCAGTGAAATACAGAGCTAGGCACAATCTTTCTATTGAGGAGTATCTTGTTTCTACCTCAGTCAGAATTCTACTGAGGTATTACACCGCCTGCTCCTTCCCGCCTTCATTGTTTTGTGCTAGTAAACTCCCGATTGATTTCTCTGAAGCAGAGATATATAGTTTTAAGGGTTTTCCCCTTTGAGGTGGTACTAACACTGGTGTAGAAGTCAAGTAGGCTTTGATGCTGTCAAAAGCCTTTTGGTGTAGTGGTCCCCACTCAAAATTTTCTTTATTCTTCAGTCTCAGCAGAGAAGTCAGCGGCTGGATCTTGCCCTCTAAATTGGCAATGAATCTCCTTAAGAAATTAATTTTGCCTAGCAGTCTCTGAAGTTGCACCTTGTTGGTGGGCGAAGGCGACTCCATTATTGCTCGAGACTTGTTCTTGTCCATTTTTACACCTCTTTGATGAACCAGAAATCCCAAGAAGTTGCCCGCTCTCACTCCAAATGCGCACTTCTTTGGATTCATCTTTAGTTTATGGATCCTCATCCTTGTCAAAGCTTGTCTGAGGTCTGTCAGATGCTGCTATTCTGTTTTGGATTTCACCACGATGTCATCGATGTACACCTCCATGTTATGGCCAATCAAATCATGAAAGATGGCATTCATCGCCATTTGGTAGGTTGCACCAGCATTCTTGAGCCCGAATGGCATGACTAGGTATTCATATGCCCTCACATGCCCGGGACACCTAAAAACTGTTTTGTGTATATCTTCCTGGGCTATCTTTATCTGATTATACCCGACATTTCCATCCATAAAAGATAAGACTTTGTGTTTTGCCACTGCATCTATGGATAGATCAGCCATGGGTATGGGATATTCATCTTTTGGTGGAGCGCCATTAATATTTCTGTAATCAACGCAACATCGTACTGCTTTTGTTATGGCTTTTAAAACTGGTACAATGTTGGCCAACCACTCTACATATTTGGTAGGCCTAATAAATCCAGCTTTTACTAGTATTTCAATTTCTTCTTTGACTTTTTCTTCTATTTCTTTTGACATCCTTCGTGGCGCTTGCTTAACAGGTTTATAGCCCTCCTTGATGGGCATTTTGTGTTCCACCAAGGTTGAATCTAAACCTGGCATCTCAGTATAATGCCAAGCAAAATAATATTTGAATTCTTGCAAAAGACAGACAATCTTTGCCCGATCATTAGTGTCTAACAAGCCACTGATTTGTATAGGTCTTGGATCTCATTCTGTCCCCAAATCAATGACTTCCAAAGGATCCTGAACTTCTGGTGGTGGCTTGTCAGGTTCTGCGCACAAAAATTCGACTAACTCCGGGCTTTCGGGCAAGTCGTCTGGCCTATCCAAGTCATATATGCACTTAGCCATTCGTATGGCCGCATCCAGTTCTTCTCCTCAAAGATCTTCTCTGCTTTTATCCTGGCTGGTCGGAGTTCCTAGTTGCCATTCCTGCTCTTCTTTTTCTAAGAGCTCCCTTTCTTGCTTTCTTCCTCTCCCATACACCAAGAGTTTTTTTATCAGGGACCTGACTGCCATTACCTGATCCTTTCTCTTTTGTTCTGTCATTGATGGTGTTGGGATGTTGGGACGATGCAGGGTCTATCCCATTCTTCTCTAGTGAGGAGCATTCCTTGTTCTAAGAGCTTTTGGGCCGTCACCTTGGTATGGCGGCCGTTCTCATTTGCTCCTGAACATTGCAGAATTCCTACATTAGGATTGTAGAAACTTGCCTCCGCAACATTGGCTGTAGGGAGAAATGGCCGTGATTCGGCCTCCACCATCTCCCAAAAGCTTGGTCCATCCGTTCCTGCCTCATGGTAAACAACAACTTGCTGGTGTAGAGTGGAGGGTATGGCGAGACTTTGATGGATCCAGTCCATTCCGAGTAATGCTCCATAGGTGGAAGTGCAATCCACCACAAAGAATGCCAACATGATTTGTTTGGACCCCAAGTCTACTTCTAAGGGCAATATCCCATGAGTTTTGGTGATAGCGCCCGAAAGCTTGAAACCGTGAGGTCCGTGGGAATGAAATCTTCTACACCTCTCCCCATCTTCTTCATTTGCTTGGCTGGCAATACATTAACAGCCGCTCCACCATCAATCAAAACCCTTTTGAAGGGCACTCCTTCCAAACAAGCTGCAACATATATTGGTTTAAGATGGTTAGCTAGCAACATGTTTGGGTAACTGAACACCATTTTATCTGTATAGATCCTTAATGGACCATCCTTGGATGTCTCGGATGATTCAGCTTTTCCCAACTCTCCGTCTCCAGCTACTTCAACACTTACATGGGCCATCATTGGCTCCACTGTTAAATAGTCACCTTCCATAGTGGCGGGCTGATCAGGCTTGGCACCAAACATGGCAGATAACACATACGTCATGTTGACATGAAAATTACTAGGCTCTGGAAAATCTTCTTTCTTTCTCCCGATTTGGCACATAAACTCATCTAACCAGGCCATCGCATCTTCTGGGAGCAGTGGTTCTGGTGCCCCCTCCTGTTGATTTATGCCCGAATCTGGTATCTGCTTTGGCACTTCGCCGAAAGGATCCACCAATGATATAGAAGGGAGTCTCCTTTCGGGAGAAACGGTTCCAAAAAAAAAGGGTTATGTCCTCCATCCGGGAGTTGGCATCATTATCATATCTTCTTAAGCTCTTCTCAAGATCCTGTACTTCCCATGGTGTAGGCTTTATGGTACATGGTTTCCTTCACCTTCTGTTTTGCTATTAGCCATCTCCACCTCTTTTTTACTCCTCCAGTGGAACTGACTACTTCCCCCAGATGATGTTTTTTTTCCAACTTTTGATTCTTGGAGGCTTCAGACATCGCGAGAGTCTTTAAAAAGTTCATGTAGGCTTTGTGCTGCCTCTGGACCCTTATAATCATGGAGGCTTCCATTTGTTTGGCGAGTTGCCCATTTTTTCCGACCACGTACCATTTTCGCCAGAGACGGGCAGGATTATCCTTTTTGACAGGATTTGTTATCCTATCATTCATTTTGACTTCTCTTCCTGTATGGCCATATTGAGGATGCCTTATTTCCTTCTCTTTTGAACCTTTGGCCTCCTTGTCTTCCACCTCCTCAGAAGCTTCATGATTTCGAAACACTTCTGATAAAGCTCTAGGTTGGGAATCCCCTCCCAACCGCTGAAAAACACTTCAGGAAATATCTTTTCCTGTTGTTCGCCTAGCTTTCTCGCAGGCTTCTTTTCTTTCTTCTTCTTCTTTCTTCCTGATCAACTCATGATCAATGAGGACTCCTGCTGGCGGTATTTCGAGCTCACACTCGCATTGGCATTTACTACACAAAACCATCCCTTTGATTATGGCTGCTTTTGGATGTTTGGGCAATTTGATCACCCCTTTTGTGGATTTCCCAGCCGACCTTTCTTCTTCTGTCTCCCTTTCAACCTTTCCTTTCCCCTTCTCGGCCTATGCTAAATTAATCATATTTATTGGGGCCTCTTAAAAGGGATCCAGATGCTTGTCCACCATTGCTTCAACTTGCCTCTGATTATTCTGTAAGAATATAGATGGGCTATGTGGATTATTTGCCAAGGTCATTTCTTTATCTGGCTAGCTGGCCTTAAGCTTTTTTCTTTTTTCTTCCCCATCATCTCTTCCCCCAAGTAGAGGTAAAGATATGGGAATAGTTGGTCCCATCACCAGGTCTGTTTTCCTTCTGAAGCCTGCGGAGGCGTTTTCCAATCTTTGCAACATTTGCAACAAGGTAGTTTGCAAGTCTTCATTAATTATTTTTTCTGGAACAGCCGCCCTTTTTAACTCTTCAGGTATTTTTGACATGTTTCTTTGACAAGTAGGATTTGATCAAGGGATCCCACCGGGCATGCCAAAACTATGTTCGTCTGGAGGAATTTCTGATGGGGACGTCTCTTGGCCGACGAGCACACAACTCCCCGAGAGGTTGGCGCCGGTTGATATTGTCTGTCGGGCTTCTGCTTATTGGCGGGCTGTAAGAGAAGGACATAGTTAATTCTGAAAGGTGCCTTTGTGGGGCCTTAAGTGTAGGCCTTGAGGCTCACAATCAAAATTAACTTTAGGTGTTCAGGCATGCCACTGCCATCTTTAGCATGACAGATGTAAAATAGATGATTAGTTTAATTGTATATGCTCGAGAGACCAAGTTAGCTATGAAAGGTGCCTTTGTAGGGCCTTAGGTGTAGGCCTTGAGGCTTGCAATCAAAACTTACCAAGTACTTGAACATATAGTAGTTCTTTCATTGTTGCAGAAGTATTACAACTGTTATACTTTAATCACCCTAGCCCGCAGAGCAGAACAAACCCAGATAGGTGCCTTTGTAGGGCCTTAGGTATAGGCCTTGAGGCTTCCCATCAGAATTAATTCTATACTCAAGTGTGTTGTGGCAATCATAATATAACAGAAGTAAAACTAAGAAATAGGTTGATTACTTGCGCCCCAAGTAACTTCAGACTTCTTGTTATGAAGGATTGTCGTGGATAGGTTAAGTCCACATAAACTTCTGTTTTATGCCTTGAGACCAAGGACTTTTGATTGATCAATCTTGTATGCCCAAAAGGTTAGAACTTAGATCTGGTCAAGCTATGAGTGCGGATTCCAACTTTATCTTTTGCATGGTTGGGCACCATTAAACCGACCAGATTCAAGAACCAAGAAGCCTTTTAATCATAAACTTACTAGAGATAACTTGGATACAGATGCAAGTATACATCATATTACTAGATTTATGAATGAAAGACAAAACAAAGAGGGTCGGGCAAGGCTGATTGTCTAGCAATTTCCTCTCTTTGTGATTTACAAAGGGTTTGAGTGCTAGAAGGGGAGATTGGGAGATGAGTTTACAGGAGGGAATCGATACTACAGCAAGATTCAGACAAGGTAGCAGAGCTTTTACAAATGCTTTTTGGTGAAGGTTGATCCTGAAAAGGATGAAGGCTTGGTGCTGACTACAGCTTCGTATGCAAATTTGGCTTGAGCAGAGTTTGTGTATTTGTTTGTTTGATTGAGTGTCCTTATCTCTGATTTCTCTTTCCTCTTTTATAGACGATTTGGCTTGGCTGCCTGCAGCATCAATCTTGCCTGAATGCAGCTGAAGGGTAGTGACTCATCAGCTTTTTACTTGTACTGCCATTGTAAAGTACTTTTGGGCTGATTAGCTGGCTGGTCTACACCACTTGACCTCTAGGTAGGTGAGCAAGTGGCTTAAGTGATCTGCACTTAGTTGGGAAAAAGGCTTATTCCTTCTTCTGGGCTTCGGCTGAGCCTTGGGCTTCCTTCCTTCTGGACCTTCTTCTGGGCTAACTTCCTTTTGAGCCCAAAGTTCAAGTTTTAACCCAAACAGATAGGGTTCCTTTCTCCAAATGGTCGGGTGGCTATCCCTAATGCCAACAGTGCTATTTCAACTGTGAATGGGGCCAATGGTCTCCCACTAAGAACTGGCTTATTTGGTACATCTTTCACTGGAGACCCTAATGGCTAAAAGAATCCCAATACGGCTACCCAACTAGCACCAGACGGGTTGGGACTAGGCTTCGAGACAGTCACTGTCATCGATGACATACTGACTTCTAGTCCCGAATTGGGGTCACAGACAATTGGGAAAGCCCAAGAAGTCTATGTGGCAAGCTCTGCGATGGATCAAGTCAACTGATGGCATTTACAACTATGATGGAAGGAGGGAAGTACAACAATAACCTCAACTTCTTCGGAATGTACAAGATTGGGAGTAACAAGTCACAACTGTTAGTGACTAGCGGGACGAGCAAGTTTAAAAATGCTAATGAGATTGCAGAGTTGAAACGATTGATTCCTCCAGGTCAACGTGCAACAGATGATGCCTAAACGTTGTTGAGGATTACCGTTCACTTGAAGTATTGAGAATGTCTGGTTCGCTGTGTGGAAATGAATATGAAGTTTGCAGTGTCTGTGATTGTATTAGCACTACAACTGTGTATGGAGTATCTCTGTGTAATCTTGTCTAATGTATTTAAAATGTTCTGCTCAAGTATGGCAATGCCTCATGAAAGGGATATCTTGACAACTGATCTTCCGAATGCTAAAGGCAAGGAAGAACTCAACCACAATTAACAATATGCAGAAAACATCAAGCTACTATAGCTTAGCAAACCCAGTAGAATAGAAAAATAAGGAATCCCGTTAAATCTGCAGAAACCGGCACCCATAATGTTGTCAAAGACGTAACTTGATCTCCAAAATCTTCCACATTATCCCCTTATAATCCCAAAAAAAAAAAAATTCCTATAACAATGCATCCAAATTACACAAAAAAAAAAAACATCCAAAAGCCTTGAATTAAATGGCCAACAACTCAAAACATCCCCTTAGAACAACCCAGCATGCTCTAATTGTTAGAATTCCTCTGTCCCACATCAGAATTACCCCACTCTAACTAACACCGAGACCTTTTGTATTAAAACCCTACACCTAACAGATGGAGCAGGTACCCAAGTGGGGACAATATCAGTGTTGTTGGAGTGGGCCCATAGCCCATCTACCTGAAATTTAAGATGGTATCAGAGTCAGGGACGGGCCCATACTGCCATGTGAACGGTGGGTCCCCTTTAACCCCGCGCGAAGGCCCCGACTTGGCTCCACGTAGGCCAAGAGATGCCACGTGAATAAGTGGGTCCCCATTGGCCCCGTTCGAACAGGTGAGCTCCGGCTTGGCTCCAAGTGGTTGCCGATGTGTGAAACTTCACATGTGACCCATAAAATGGGGTCTCACGTGCGGGGAAGTGTTAGAATTCATATGTCCCACATCGGCCAGAAGGCTTGAGAATAAGCCTTTTAAATAGAATTACTCCACTCTAACTAAGATCGAGACCTTTTGTATTAAAACCCCACACCTGATGGATTGAGCAGGTGGCCAAGTAGGGACAGTATCGGTATTGTTGGAGTGAGCCCATGGCCTGTCTACCTGAAATTTAAGACTAATATCTTTTAATAGCTCTCAACATAAATGTGAGGAATCAGGACGGTAAAGAATCACATGATCCATTCTCTCCTAATCTTCATTTTGCATATCACGAGAACTCTCTCGTATTAAATTAGACCTGCAATTTATTTCCCTAATCATTAATTAGGTTTATTTTTCCAATCCAGTGGCTTCACTTCTTCATTAATTATTAGGTTAATAGACAACATGCAGTCAACTTAGCTCTAAACTAAGCTTTGGGATTGGAAACACAGGTCATTGTCCTCAAGGCTGATTTCAAAGAGATGATGACACTAAGCATGAAGAAACTCTCTAATATAAACATCCGAAAAAGTTACTTTCCCTATTGATATTACAAAACAAGAAAACTACAACCTAGTTCGGTTTGGTTTAAAACACTTTACAAGAAAATGCTTCAACTACTATAGTATACTAAATGGTTGAGGAACTCTACTTCCAAGAATAAAGAAGCATTTGTTATTCGTCATTCATGTAATTGCTTAATATGTGTGAAATCTAAACAAAAATAGGTCTAATAGTAATCAACATACCATGCATGCATCTGATAACTAAAGAGAAATCATGATCTCAATAACTCACAAATTCAACAATGAAAGGCAGAAAACGAAGAACAAGAGAGAGAATGAGAATCTTAGAGAGCAAGTTGTATTTCACTGTAATGAATGCTTACAAATACAAGTGGTTATCCAACTATATATAGATTTAAAATTACAGCTGTTATATTTAGAAAACTTAACAACTAAGCTAACCAAATGCTGAGGTGTACAACTTAACCAAATGTTGAGGTGTATATTATGTTAATACTGACCCTCAATCTTAGCTAGGATATCCCAACCTGAGATTGGAACAATGACGAACAAACAAAGGACTGTGTAAACTTTTTGTTAAAACATATGCAACCTGAGCTTCTGTATGGATGTATTGAACCTCCATATCTCATTTTTGCACTATTTCACGAGTGTGAAACACTGGATTAGAACACAATGCTAATGTGGAAAGATTATCACAATGCAATAAAGAAGCAGAAGGAAGAAACATATGAAGATCCTTAATAACCAATCGAATCTAAGTAATATAAGCAACTGTATTTGCAAAGGCTTTATATTCAACCTCCGATGAACTTCGAGACACACTTCCTTGCTTCTTGGATGACTGAGAAATGGGACTAGTTCCTAGAAAAACAACATATCTAGTTGTTGATCTTCTAGTATTTATGTCAGCTGCCCAATCAGCATCACTATAGGCAAGCAATTCCAATTTGGCAACAGGATAATAAATAATCCCACAAGTCAAGGTACCCTTCAAATATCTGAGTATGAGCTTCACTAAACAGAAATGAGCTTTAGTAGGAGTGTTCATAAATTGATAAGTATAATTGACTGCATATGCAATATCTAGCCTAGTAAATGTCAGATATTGCAAAGCACCAACCAAACTCCTATAAAATGTGGGATCAGTTAATGGTTCTCCTTCATCCTTCAATAACTGTGTATGAGGTTTACTAGAAGTAGAACAAGGTCTACAATATACCATACTTGCCTTATTAAGAAGATCAGAACAAGGTCTACAATGCACCATACCTACCTTATTAAGAGGATCAATGACGTACTTACTGATTAAGAAAAATATCCCCATTTTCCCTGTAAGTAACTTGAAGTCCCAGAAAATAAGTAAGTTTTCTCATGTCCTTCATGTCAAACACAGAGGGTAAATCATCAATTACCTGCTACACTAACTTGGAACATGAACTAGTAATAATAATGTCATTAACATATAAAAGAAGACTCACTACATCACTACCACCGAACTTTACAAATAAGCTTGGGTCTGAGTGAGAAGACTGAAACTCCAAAGCAGGAAGATAACTAGTAAACTTTGCATTCCAGGCTCGTAGTGCCTATTTCAGACCATATAAAGACTTGAGAAGCTTGCAAACATAATTAGGATATCTGGGATCTTGAAAACCTTGAGGATGTTTCATAAACACCTCTTCTTGTAATTCACCATGCAAAAAGGCATTTTTTTTAAATCTAATTGCCTTAATTCCCATTTATTCATAGCAACAAGAGATAAAACAAGTCTTACTGTAGTATGCCAAACAACTGGACTAAAAGTTTCTTCATAGTCCAAGCCTTGTTCTTGACTATACTCTTGTGCAACAAATCGAGACTTGTACCTAGAAATCTTCCCTCTTGATCTTTTTTAATTTTATACACTCATTTGCTACCTATAACATTTATATTTTCTAGATAAGGTACAAACTCCCAATTACCTTGTTTTTTAAGAGCATTGAACTCTTCTGTCATAGCATTTATCTAGAGCTTAGATAAAACTGCTTGTTTTATAATGAGAAGGCTTAGAAGAATCATGAATGTGTAACACATATGTGAGACCACAAAATACTACATCATCAGTATGTGAAGGAGAAGATAACTGTATATTAGGTAAAGATGCATGATAAGCTGCATAATTCCTTCTTTGTATTGCACCACTTTTCAACATTCTAACCATATTACGTTCAGAAGAAACATATACTGCAATACTAGGCATAATAGTTGTTGACACATCATGTTCATTTTCTGAATGAGTTAGTTGAGTATCAAACTAAGCAGAAGTATGAGATAGCTCTGGAGAAGAAGATACCTGAGTTTGGGAATGAGCATGGACATGTAACATGTGAGAGGAAGAATGAATTGATAGTGGAGTAGTAGCTTGTGCTAAGATACTATCTAAACTAGCAAAAACACTGGAACTTGGAGAAGACAAAGATGGCACTTCCATATTCTAACCACACACATGATTCACTGAAAACTGCTCCTCAAACTCATTCGAATGCCTTGGTAAGACAATAAGCACTATTCTAGTCGATAATCTCTGGGAATCAAAATCAACTAGAGAAGAACTAGATGAACTGATGGTTGGAGAACAAGGAACTTTAAAAGGAAATCTATTTTCATCATGTATCACTTGCCTAGATAACACCAGCTTCATTGTAGTCCTATTGTAACACAACACCCCTTTATAACCAACTAATTATCCCAAAAATACACATTCATCACTTCTAGCTTTCAACTTATTAGCACTATAAGGTCTTAAGTAAGGATAGATAGTGGTACCAAAAACCTTAAGATTTGCTAAAGAAGGAGACTGTCCAAACAACTTAGCATAAGGAGATGACATTTGCAAATTTTGGCATGACATTCTATTGATCAGAAACACAGCATGACTACAAGCATGGTACCAAAATTGCTAAGGTAAAGAAGCAGCATTAAGCAAAGTCACAACAGTCTCAATAATATGCTTCTTCTTCCTTTTTGATAACCTATTTTGTTAGGGTGTATATGGACATGAAACAAGGTGCAAAATACCATGTAAACACATAAATTTCTTAAATAAATCACTCATATATTCACCTCCCCTATCTGATTGTAAAGACTTAATGGTTGTCTTAAATTAATTCTCAATAAGAGAATTTAAGAAACACAACATATACATCATATTTATTCACAAGTGGGAAAATCCAAGTAAACCTTGTGCATTCATCAACAAAGATTACGTAGTATTTTGTAACCTTCAACAGAGATAGTGGGTGAAGGTCCCATACATCAATATGCACTTTTTCAAATGGAATAGTTGACTTAGTACTACTAGAAGTAAATGGAAGTCTAAACATTTTGCCCCTAATACATGTTGAGCATATATGTGGATGTACATCTAAACAAGCCGAAATAGCAGAATCCTTAAGCATTTTGGATTGAACCTTATTAGTTGGATGACCAAACCTATGATGCCAAATAGAAGTCTTCACAAGCTGTGACACGCTCGACCCTGATATCCTCCAAATACCAGGGTAGGCACGTGTTGGCTGACACCTGAAGATGACGAAGCCATATTAAAATGCATGAGAACTAGAAAGAAATAACTAACATAAATAAAACTTGTAAATTTAATTATAATGAATATGCAATTGTGGAACGTGTTTAGAGCATACAACTAATCCGAGACACTAAATAGGAATAATATAAAATTGAATGAACAAAGAGATGGGTCCTACACCAAGAGGACTTGAAGATGCAGATGCGGGAGTGCCTTAACGCCGGGATTGTACGCCTCGATTCTAAGTCCTAAGGGGGCGCAAAACAAAACATGAGTGGACCAAGTTGATATATAAGTAATACTGAAACGGTTATTCATCAACGTACTAACCCCCAAAGTTTATGAAAACTCAATAGTATAATATGTAATAGGTTTTTCGAAAACTCTAGCATGCCATCAAACCTTCGTAAAACATATATCATAAATAGTGTGCTAAATAGTGGTATCAGTATTGCCCGAAGGCATATAGAACTCTTCATTCGCTCGAAGGCCTTCATTCGACCTGTAGGCCCCTACATCACCCAACCGAAGCCATAAATAAATATCATTCGACCCGTAGGCAGCACCCGACCGAAGCCACATATAGATAACATTTGCCTGTAGGCATATAGTGACCATTATATAAACACAAAACTCATTAAACATAATCTTTCCAAAATATATCTCATCGGAGCTTAATAGCTTAAACAACATATCATAAATCATGTTCATAAATATTTCAGTGAAAGTAAATCCAGTAAAGCATGAAATATCAATAAGCATAAATCCAATTTACTCATAAACGTTTCATAAAACGTAACAATTAAATCATGCTTTTCATGTATTCATTTCTAGCAATTAAAACATGCATTTTGGAAGGGGTCCACTTACATATACTTCAACGTCGAAGAGCTGTGCAAACTAGAGAGGACGAAAATGCCACAAACAATTGCACCTAAAAGCACATAAAGGGTCCAATTAATAAAAATCTATCATAACAATTGAATTTCAGGAAACGGACGTCATAAACGGATTCACGACGTTGAAAAACATAGGGAGGGCCCTCAGGTACCCCAACGCCCCCTCATGCGCCGCCATGGGGTGGTGGCCTCGACGACCACGCGCTGACACACATGCCATTTTGGGGTGCTAGAAAAGTCGTAGGTGCCGCTGCGGACGGCAGTGGAGCACAGTACCTCAGGTGGAGGCGCATGTGCTCCACGCGTTAGCCAAGACATATGCTTACGCACGCCTACACGTGGCCTGGGTTCTAGGTTAGGCTGAGGGTTTTGGGCCGCAAGGTTAGGCCTGAGATTATTGGGTCGGGCTTGGGGTTTAAGTATAGATTTGGGCCAAAGCTTAGGTATGTGGATCGGGTTTGGCCCAAATCTAGGTCGGGTTGGCTGATCTCGTCGGAGAAGAAGGTTGGAGCTCTCCCAGCTCCGTTCAACCTCAAAACCTAACTAAAACATATCATGTAATATACCAAAATGAAGCCCAAGGAACAAGGAAGAGATTTGTACCAATTTCAAGACTTGTGGTGGCCGGAGTTGGCCGAAAAATGGCCTGGAAGCCACGGGTACTCGTTGAAATCTGGGTTTAGCTCATACGAGGTGTTTCTTCGTAGGTTGATGTCCAAAACACACCAACATGGTCAGAAATGAACTATAGGGATGAAAAGAGAAGTATTTGGAGTGTTTTGAGGCTTACCCAAGTCGGAAGAGTTACAAAATCATTCGAAGTTACGTCGGGGAAGTTGTTTTCGTCGGAGCTTCGAGTTAGAGCCTTTAGGCTCCATTATTCTACGTAACAGAGCTCGGGTTTGAGCTCATGGGGTCTAGAGGGTGAATGTGGTGGTTTTTCAAGTAGGGTTTTCCCCCATGGCACCATTCGGTGCTTGCCAAGAGAGAAGGGAGAAAAGTGAGAGTAAGAGTCCACGGGGGAGAGAAGAGGGAGGAAAGAGAGAGAGAAAGTGAAGTTGGGCCCGAGGACAAAATCAGATGGTGGGCCCCCCTTAGGCACACCAATTAAGACCCAATAGTAACATTTAAAACAAATATCCCATAACCCAAGTAAGATTACCATTTTACCCTTTCGATTCGCCAAAAATCGGGATAGGTTGTCACAATCTACCCCCGTTAAGAAAATTTCATCCCGAAATTTGAAATAACTTGCTATACAAAAATACCCTAAGATAGGAAGAAGAATATACATATATGTAAAGAAGAAATCAAGTCAGAGTGGTTGCATGAAAGAGAATATGCCACACCGTCGCGAGCGGGTTGCCAAAACCTCTTTCATGCCTGCAAGCTCATACTTTTCTTCCCCCATCAGTGTAAAAGTAGAAACATACTTTATAAAGATATAAAGTCAAAAATATATAATATCGTAAGGTCGAAAGTATGAACGTATAATATGATAACGTCAAAATATATATGTACTAACATAGAGGTCGAAAAACTCGTACTAAACTTAACAGTGAAAGTGGAAATGACTCGACCAAACATTTGTAATGTCAAAATACAATATATATAACTAATATAAGGTAAAAAAAAATACTTGTACTGAAAATCAAAATTGAAAATGGAAGTGGGTCTCGCCCAAGCATTCGCAATGTTACATACTCCAAGAACAGATGTGTCTTTGGGTTGAGCACCATCAATGACTAAACAGTAACAACTATCGTAGATGGGTCTACCTGCCCACTTGCTTAACGAACCCAACGAATATGCCATCAATATTACAGTCAGCCGCCCGTGATATCGACAGCACATTGTTGTCTCGTTAAGCAAGTAGTAATTTTCTAACGGTGCAACATACCAATTTGTCCAATCCCAAGTCAACAACAACACAAGCACACAGTTTTTCAAATCGTAAATCAAACATCTGAAAACCAAGTATCAAATAGTGCCATACACAAGCTGAAAATAAAACTATCGTCGTAACTACTCCAAAAGAGATCGGTGCAAGACCTAATCATTCAGAAACCACAAATCAAAAGAACTCAACACTTCTTTCAAGATCTAGATAGTTCGTTCAAGACTGTCCAATAGTCTACAAATAAAAATGCGATACAAGACAAACACTTAGTACTCAAGACCTTCACGAAAACTTCACAAAACTTAGAAATGAAATGTGCATCACGATGAGGTACAAAAGTTATGATACACCGAGAATCAAAACCATATGATTCACAACGCCTAAGCAAACTGATTCATTGAAAATTTCTCTTGGATTTAGCGAACATCAATGCCGAGAAGGCTAAGTGAACACCCACGAATTTAAGGGTTAAAACAAGTCCAACAAATCTAAAGTATATGATAACTGGAATGAATGCGTAGCTATGATGCAAGAATATGTGTAAGTACTTAACTTGATTATGTGGTGGCAAGTCGATATGGTTGAGTGTGGACTCGACTCGGGTGGTAGTCAAAAGTAATATGATAGACGGGAACTCAAACTTTTTCCCCATTCCAACTTTCACAACATTATGTTACAACAATAACTCAGGGACGATAATCTCAGGGTTATTCAATCACCAATGGTAATGATTCGCTCGATAGTATGTTAATGGGTGATTGAATGACTAATGGTTCCAGCTAAAACTTTCGAATATGAGTGGTTCTCCTGAATAGTCTCTCTAGTTTGGAAATGATACGATGTGTTTTAGGGTAAACACAAACCCAAAGTTGACTAAAATGCTTTCCAGTACCAGGAAGTGAAACTAAGATCATGGTCGAAATCGATGGTAATCGAGACGTCGGTGTAACGAAGTCTAGAATGAAGAATTTTGCCAAACACTCGAAGTATAGTCCTCTCGGACTGGTGGATATTACGACGAGTGAGTTGATCAACAAATACCAAAACATCATCATAGTCTCCAAATGTACAAGATGGTTTGTACTGGAAATCCATGGTGACATACGTTCACTTCCGTTTTCATCCCCAGTGGGTCCCCGACAACCCAAGAAGGACAACCATGGAAATTTCTTTGAACCTCCAAACAAGAATAAAAGAAGATTAAGATAAGCCTAATGGCTTCCATCTCACCACTTTCACCTATTAGTAAATTAGATATTCCCTCACATATTCAGCCATAAACCATTCATACAGTACTAGTAATAAAATGGATGAAAATAGTGGTACAATTTAATATTGCCAGCATGCATGGCATGCGCTGGAATGTAAGCCGACAATACTCACCATGGAACGAACGCTAAAGTAAAATTAATTCTTCAAAGAGAAAACGATAGTGGGATATGGATAGCTCGGATAAAGGTAAGTTGTCCAAGGGATTTATGATTAAGAGCATCAGCTCTGGGTCAAGATTAGGATGGTTCACATCATGCGGTTACAATCGTTAAGAGGCACACGTGTTACTCGATCATGCTGCATCAGCATGCAGCCAAACATTTAATAATACACCACCGCAGAATTCGAAAGGTGTAAGAACTACAATCGGATAAGACAATACTCCGTTGTCAGAAAATTTGTTCACCGTCAGCATCGCAATAAGGTTGACTGGTTTCTTAGCCAAAAAGGAAGTAGGTCTAAGCTCAAAGAATAGTTAAGAACTGCAGATGGGATTTGACAAGACCAAAGACATTTCGTATTTCACAACTTCTTGGGAGGATTTTCAAATTCCAACGGTCATAACCCTTTTGGAAATTGATGGGAATATCGTCTGCTACCAAAGAACTCTTAAGAAAAGTATCTACTCTAAAATAAATAAAAAACAACGTTCGAAGAATTTGACGTACAGCTGACAATCGATGTTTAATGAACCTGACCTCGTGGTTGGAGTAAGCAAAAAGGTTATCGATAAAACAATCACCGAGAATTGTTTTAAAGATCCACAAGAATTTCCTCAGCGGGAGCGAGTTCGAGAGCATGGATCATATCCCACCAAACTACCATTTACTAAACTTCGAAACAACCAGCGTTTACTCGCTTTCTCCAACACGAACTTCGAATGTTTCGAATAATTTCCATAAAGATATGACTCTGCCCACTATTCCTAGGGAACACATGGCGTAGAGTAACATCACCGATTCAGGTCTTCTAGTTGGTCTTAACCAACTCATACCATTAACAACTTTCTGTTTCCAAACACTCATATGCAGATTCGACTCTACCCCCAATTCCTAAGGAACGCATGTTGCAGAGTGGCATCGCCACTTCGGATTTGCAGCTGGTCTTAACTAGACTTTCCCTTATTGAGATTTCTAATTCAAGTCACTTCCATGTAACACCAACTCTGCCCGCAATTCCTAGGGAACACATGTTGTAGAGTATCGGTCCGACGTCGAAAGTCGTCCAGCAATCCATCACGTCACAGCTGAGGCACAATCCCGACATGAAATTTCTTATTCTTAAATAAGATGTGACTATTCACGTAAAATGAGAGTTGCACAACCGTGCCGAATGACAACAAATCCCAAAAGTTGTGACATTCAAACGATGTCATGACCGACACACCACTACAGTAACAAAAGATCCTAAGTATGCTCTTAACCAACCACGCTCTGATACCAAATTGACATGCTCAACCCTGATATCCTCCAAATACCAAGGTAGGCACGTGCTTGTCGACACCCGAAGATGACGAAGCCATATTAGAATGCATGAGAACTAGAAAGAAATAACTAACATGAATAAAACTTGTAAATTTAATTATAATGAATATGCAATTGTGGAACGTGTTCAGAGCATACAACTAATTCGAGACACTAAATAGGAATAATATAAAATTGAATGAACAAAGAGATGGGTCCTACACCGAGAGGACTCGAAGATGCCAATGTGGGAATGCCTTGACGCCGGGATTGTACGCCTCGATTCTAAGTCCTGAGGTACGCAAAACAAAACATGAGTGGACCAAGTTGATATATAAGTAATACTGAAACAGTTATTCATCAATGTACTAACCCCCAAAGTTTATGAAAACTCAATAGTATAATATGTAATAGGTTTTCCGAAAACTCTAACATGCCATAAAACCTTCGTATAACATATATCATAAATAATGTGCTAAATAGTAGTATCAGTATCGCCCGAAGGCATATAGAACTCTTCATTTGCCAGACATATAGAACTCTTCATTCGCCCGAAGGCCTTCATTCGACCAGTAGGCCCCTACATCACCCGACCGAAGCCATAAAACATGTTTTTCATGTATGCATTTCTAGCAATTAAAACATGCATTTTGGAAGGGGTCAACTCACAGATATTTCACCGTTGAAGAGCCGTGCAAACTAGAGAGGACAGAAATGCCATAAACAATTGCACCTAAGCACATAAAAGGTCCAATTAATAAAACTTTATCATAACAATTGAATTTCGGGAAACGAACGTCATAAACGGATTCAGGACGTCAAAAAACATAAGGATGGACCTCTACCCCTACGCACCGCCATGGGGTGGCGACCTCGACAGTCACACGCCGCCACGTGCCATTTTGGGTCACCGGAAAGTTCGCCAAAAAAGTCGTCGACGCCACAGTGGAGGGCGGCAGAGCACAATACCTCCGGTGGAGGCGCATGTGCTCCATGTGTGACTTGGGTTCTGGGTTGGGCATACGGTTTTGGGCCACAAGGTTGGGCTTAAGATTATTGGGTCGGGCTTAGGGTTCAAGTATAGGTTTGGGCCAAAGCTTGGGTTGGGTTTGGGTTAACTTGGCCCAAAGCTTGGGTTTGGGTTAACTTGGCCTAAATCCAGGTCGGGTTGGCCGATCTCGTCGAAGAAGAAGGCTGGAGCTCTCCTAGCTTCGTTCAACCTTAAAACCTAACTAAAACCTATCATGTAATATACCAAAATGAAGCCCAAGGAACAAGGAAGAGATTTTAACCAATTTCAAGACTTGTGGTGGCCGGAGTTGGCCGAAAAATGGCCTAGAAGCCACAAGTACTCGCCGGAATTTGGGTTTAGCTCCTCTGAGGTGTTTCTTCATAGTTTGACATCCAAAACACACCATCATGGTCAAAAATGAACTACATGGACGAAAAGAAAAGTATTTGGAGTGTTTTGAGGCTTACCCAAGTCGAAAAAGTTACAAAATCATTTGAAGTTACGTCGGGGAAGTTAGAGCCTCTAGGCTCGATTTTCCTACGTAACAGAGCTCAAGTTCGAGCTAGTGGGGTCTAGAGGGTGAATGTGGTGGTTTTTCAAGTGGGGTTTTCCCCCATGGCACTATTTAGTGCTTACCGAGTGAGAAGGGAGAGAAGTGAGAGTGTGAGTCCACAGGAGAGAAAAAAGAGGGAAGAAAGGAAGAGAGATAGTGGAGTTGGGTCCGGGAACAAAATCAAAGGGTGGGCCCCCCTTGGGCACACCAATTAAGACCTAATAGTAACTTTTCAAACAAATATCCCGCAACCAAAGTAAGATTACCAATTTACCCTTTCGATTCGCCAAAAGCCGAGACGGATTGTCACAAGCTGACCCAAAAGAGCATGTGGTGAAGTGTCCAAAAGCTGAGAATATTTGACAACTTGTTGCTGAGAGATGTAATACAAGCCACTACTACTACTCGTTCCTCTCAAGATGATTTTCTTTATTGCCTTGTCCTGCACCTAAAAACCAAACTCATCAAGAATAACATGACAATTGGTATATTTACAAAGTCTATAAACCAATGTTCTAAAAATCGACCTAGGCGGCACCTAGGCGCTATAAGGCAGCCAACCACCACGCTTGACTCCTAATCGGCTACAAAATCGGAGAGTAGATTAGGCGGCCATTGGATAGGACTAGGCAGAGATATGCAAGTCTGGGCGAGGCTAGGCGAAGCTGGGTGGGGCTAGGCGGAGCTGGGTGAAGACTAATCGGGCTTATATGAAGATGTCGAAATTTGCAATTTTTTTTGTTGCAAAGTCGACTTTGCGAAGAAGAAGACTATTCCTAACCTGATTTGCACAATTCAATTAAGATGGTCCCACCATCTTTTATCTATAGCTGCAACGTTTTCTTTGAAATGGTCCCCACCATTTTTTTTACTTTTCATTACGTTTTCTTTTATACTCTTTTCCATTACTTTTCATTCTTTTTTTTTATTTTTTTTTGTTGTAATGCTTTATTATTATTTTTTAAAGATCATACCATATGTATTTTTATTATGTACCTAAAAATTCTTATCCATGAATTTTATTCAATTATAATTTCTTGTAAGTGTCAATATGCACTTATTTACAAGATATACAAGAAATTTACCTAAATTCGCCTAGCCCGCCGCCCGACATAAACAGATAATAGACTTGCAGCCAATTGAAGAACATGTAAAACCATTTGCAAAGTTAATAGTTTTTAAGGAGTTAAAATGGAACTCAAACCAGTGTTAGCAATAGGAAGCCCTTCACCATTGCCCACTATGATTCTTTTATTTCCTTCAAAAGGAGCCACCAGAGTCAAATTATCCAAATCAGCTGTCATATAGGGTGTAGCACCTGTGTCCAGTACCCAGTTTGGTTGTGAAGAATAAGTAAAGCTTGGTTAAGTTTGTGCAGTAAGATTAATGAGAGAAGATGGTGGTTGTGCACCTTGATAGGCATAATTGCTCATATGGTAACAGTTAAGAGCAATATGCCATTTCTTCCCACAGATTTGACATTTTGGAACTGAATGAGCATTGCTAAAGCTTGTAAAATACCTAGAGTAACAATTTGGTGCAATATGACCACGTTTGTTACAAATTTGACATTCAGGAATCAGAGTAGACTTAGAACCATTTTTGCCATTCCAATTCTACCAATTAGATCCTCCATTTGAACCAAAATTAGAACCTCCATTGCTACCAAAATTGCCAGAATATATGGTTGAATTCCCAGAAAATCTACCATTATTACCACCATTGTACCTTGGTCTATTACCATAGTTTTGAGAACTCCGATAATTTTGAAAATTACCATTTCCCTATTAATGAAACTGAGGCAATTGAGCTTGAGAAACCATCCCACCAGTTGGTCTTGAACCATTATTCGAAGATTCAGCACTATTTTCACTTACATAACCATAACCACCAATGAAATATTAAGAAGACCGTTGAGAATGTTGAGCAGCATTAGTAGATTCACCTTGGCAATACATTGTTGACATTGGAAAAGTCAATGTCGATTGAGATTCTTCAACATTTCTTTCAGCAACCAACAATTGTGCTCGATATTCCTTTAAGGAAATTGGAGTTTCACGGGTTACAATCACAGTTCGAATCATATTAGACTCAGCAGATAAGCCAGCCAAAGCAACTACAATTAGATCAATCTCAGATACTACTTCACTAGCTGCAACTAATTGATCTTTAAGAGCCTTGAGTTTGAGCATATATTTCTCTACACTATCAGCATTTCTTGATAGTATGAAGCTCTGTCTTCAAATGATTAATTCGGGCCCAAAACACAGTAGCATATCTATCTCGTAGATTTATCCAGGCTTCATGAGCAATTTTGAAACCAACAACATACTCTACTGCTTCATCTCCAAGTGTAGCAAGTAATAAGCTAACAAGAGCTCTATCTTGTTTAAACAATTCCTTATAAGCTGTAGTGATCTCAGTAGTAATCCCAGTCCCCTAAACTTCGGTGGACATACAGAGGAACCATCAAAATGATCAAATAGATCATAACCTTCAAGAACTGATCGAAATTGAAAAGACCATTACACAAAATTCATCTTGTAGTCTCATAGTTAACATTACCAATAAATTGTCCATCTTGATAGAATTCATCACCACACTTCAAAGAACATTCAACAATATATCTGAAAAACTGCAGAAAAACCTTACTTCTACAGATAATTTCTTGCTAAAAAATTTGATGAAAAACTTGGCTTCGTGCCAACAATTAGCAACAACAGGCTATGTGCCAACAATTAACAGCAATAGGCTTCATGCCAAAACATTCAGAACAATCCACAAACCTTATCACAGAAGCTCATATTGCAATACTTCAACAAATGATCACCATAGAGATAAACTGCATACAAACTATAAATAACAAGGAGCTTCGTGCTCGCTCAGATCTATGAAAATCACAAACAATTACTCAGAGGCTTCATGCCCTAGAAATTCACCAAATCAATTCTTCACAAAAACACCAACTTCAACAGCTCAAACAAAGAATTCTAGAAATTTCACAAAGATCTGATACATGTAGAAGTAACAGTCAAAGAAATCAAAACCTGATTTGACGAAAAACACAAAATCGATTCCTCGACAAAAATTAAAATTCCAGCCAAACAATTATCAGATCCACCGCTCAAAGAAAACATCCAACACCTAATAAGCAAACCAGGATCCTCCTCTTAGATTCACTGAACCTAAGCTCTAGATACCATGATAACTAAAAAGAAATCATGATCTCAAGAACTCACAAATTCAGCAATGAAAGGCAGAAAATGAAGAACAAGAGAGAGAATGAGAATCTTAGAGAGCAAGTTGTATTTCACTGTAATGAATGCTTACAAATACAAGTGGTTATCCAAATATATATAGAACTAGGACTACAACTGTTACATTTAGAAAACTTAACAACTAAGCTAACCAAATGTTGAGCTCTATATTCTGTTAATAACATAACCGCATCTTTCATGACAAGCTGGCGATTTTAACATGAGAAAGCACACGCGCTTCATCAAGCCCATAGAGTGAATCTATCAAGTGCATCCACAATGAAGCTGAACCATTTGCCAGTTTCATTCCCACCTCTCCAACAATCCTAAATATCGATAATGTAGAAGCAGTATCTTCCAAAACATGCGAGCAACAAAGGCAACAAAGGCAACAATGAGGGTAGTGACTGAACATCCGGTTGTTGTGATCTTTGTCATCATGGCAACCCCATTGTGAGCACGAACAACTCTCTTCCCATCCGTAACAATGTCAATAGCTCCAGAAACCGAAACTATAGCATCACTAGATTGACCAGTGACTTTGCTAATTCCACTGCATCTGTTGATTCATGGGAACTGTCTGCATTATAAAAAAATAAATTTGAAAAATGGTATTTACAAAGGCTTAGTGTTCGACACAAAATGATCCATGATTATTTTAGTAAGTAAAAATGTAACAACCCATCCTTAATTTTACTTTTTTTTTAATAGCGAATTGACGAAAATGTCCCTACAGACGAGATTGTTGATTTTCGTTGGCCGTCTGTAGACATCGAAATTTCGGTGAAATAAATGTTGACCAATAATTAAAATTTCAACGTTCATGTGTCACATAAATTTTACACATAGCATGTGACTAAACGAAAAATCAAAATAAATCGGAAAAGTCATCAAACAGGACACGTGTCAACACCTGGCAGAAATGATTTATTTCATCGGATTATTTAAATCCAAAAAATCAAGTTTTGGAATTCTATAAATAGGAGGTCAAGGCAGTCATTTTGGGACACCAATTCATAACCAATTCACCTCACACCACAACCTTGAAGCTTTGAAACTCCAAAGATCCCAAGCAAATCCCGAAGGATCAAGAAAGCTCTCTTCGTTCTTCGTCAAATCCTCATTCAAAATCAAGCCCCAACGGCCTTTGAAGAACTTCCACTAATTCAAGATCAAGCCCCCCACGACCCTTGAAGAAAGTGTTCATCATTCATCATTCGTTCATCCCTAGATCAAGCCCCGACGGCCCTTTGGATCAACGACGTCAACAAATCCGCACAACTGTTTATCCCAAAATCAAGCCCCGACGACCCTTTGGATCAACAACATCAAATCCACCCATTACAAAGATAGAATCAGAGGCTAAATTTGTAGAACAGATTGTAACCCCTAAATCATCAATACAAATATTATTTTGTACACGTGTTCTTGTCTCGTTCATCTCAAGAATTTTCGTGTTTACAAATTTGGCACGCCCAGTGGGACCATTCTCTACCTCTCATCTCTATCTTTGAATCCGCAAAAAGCACAAATGGCATCAAAGAAGGCTCAAGTTGTTCTCGCAGCCAATGCAAGGAACAAGAACGTCATCACCGCAGACGGTGTCACTTCGGGCGTCACAACTCGAAGCAGGGCAAGAGCTCTTTCTGCCGCCTCTTCTACCCCTACATCAACTCCACCAAAGGAACAAAAGCACCTGAGGCACGAACCTGTGATCACCCTGGCCTCGCTAAGGGCGCCAAGGAAGGACAGCCCAAGGAAGTACTCTGGTTCCACTCTTTCCGATGTCGACTCAAGCGGCAGCTCAGCCATGCAAATCATGACTATTGGAGCTACTTCAATAGATGAGCAACTGGCTCATATGAATACAGCGATCGCAAAGCTAACACGGATTGTGGAAGAAAAAGACCAGCAAATCGCCGCACTCATCAACCAACTAGATGTAAAGCCCGACGTGAAAATCGAGCAAGGGGATGATTTAGTAAAGAAGGAAAACGACGAGGATGAAGAGGCTCATGCGGAGAAAGTTGAAGAGAAACTAAAGCTAGACCAATCAACGGCACTCATGAGATCTCTCTCTATCCAGCAGCTGCAGGAGATGATCGCCAGCACCATCAAGGCACAGTACGAAGGAAGTTCACATGACTCCGTACTATACTCAAAACCCTACTCCAAGAAAATTGACGCTTTGAAGATGCCGAGGGGTTATCAGCCACCAAAGTTCATGCAGTTCAATGGAAAAGGAAACCCGAAGCAACACGTCGCCCATTTCATTGAGACTTGCAACAACGCGGGGACAGAAGGAGATTACCTCGCTAAGCAGTTTGTACGCTCGCTGAAAGGAAATGCCTTTGAGTGGTACACAGACCTAGAGCCTGAGTCCATCAACAGTTGGAAGCAATTGGAAAAGGAATTCCTCAACCGCTTATACAACACCTGCCAAACTGTGAGCATGCTAGAGCTGACGAGCACGAAGCAATTGAGGGATGAGCCAATCGTGGACTACATCAACCGATGGCGCAATCTAAGCCTCGACTGCAAGGACAGGCTCTCGGATATCTCTTCAATCGAGATGTGCGTCCAAGGCATGCAATGGGGGTTACACTATATCCTTCAAGGCATCAAACCACGGACATTTGAAGAGTTAGCCACCCGTGCCCACGACATGGAGCTAAGTATTGCCCATCACGGGAAGGAAGAGCCGATCACCAACTTCAAGAAGGAAAATGTGTTCTCCCCAAATGTAGACAAGACTGGGAAGAAACCCCCCAAGGAAGCATTCACCGTCAGCACTGCGCCCATCAAGACCGTCTCCGCGCCTATCAAGATCTCCTCCAAAACCAAAGCAAAGGAGATAAAGAGAGGTGAGCCTCCTCGCACCCAAGAAAGGTACAAAAGCACCTTGAGGGAATTGGAGCAGAAGGCCTACCCTTTTCCTGACTCATACATGGATGCAATGTTAGACGACTTGCTGGAAAAGAAGGTAATCGAGCTACCCGAATGCAAGCGGCCTAAAGAAATGAATTGCATAAACGATCCTAAATACTGCAAGTACCATCGAATCGTGAGCCATCATGTGGGTAAGTGCTTCGTCCTCAAAGAACTCATCATGAAGCTAGCACAACAAGGGCGAATCGAGCTCGACCTCGAAGACACGGCCGCAACACATACTACTACAATTACATTTGGATCTTTCGATCCTGTGCTTCTCCAAACAACACATGATCATTCCTATCAAGGCTCAATGCTCGTCGAATAACTATTTGCAAGCACATGCAACTCTCTATTCTCATGCTTAAGCTGTCTGATCACTTGATTAAGAGCTGCCACCTCGGCTGTCAATGATTCAACTTGGCGAGTTCGAACAAGTAAGCGTTGGCCCATGTTGGAAACAGAGTTCGCACACTGGACACTGAGAGCCTGGGACTCTTGAACAGCTAATTCATCGGACCGTCGTGAAAGTATCCTATTATCTATAGTCGTGATGAGGTTCCAAGCTACAACCGTAGCCGTTGCTGCATCCCTCATCACAGAGTCTTCAACTATAAGAGGGCCATTAAAAGATAAGAAGGACGGGCGCCATACATTACCCTGACGGGTCCACCTGTGTCACTGCTGAGACTCAAATCTAAGCAAATGTTAGATGGGTTAGCCATTTCAAAAAAAAAAGATGGTAAAAGAAAAAGGTTGGAGTGAGTAAAATCTCAAAAATACAGCAAAGACAATTTTCAAGGGCGGGCAATCTTCAAAATGTGCTGGTTGAAAACGCCTCACTCTTTAAAAAGAAAGGCAACACAACCACTCGTTCAAAAAATCGAAGAGACACCGCTCTTCGAATTTCAAAACCCAGATTTTCCTGCTTAAAGTCCGTCAACATTTTCAGACGCAATCTCAGCTTTTGGTTATCACGTGCAACTTTGCCAGAGATCACTGACAAAGTTGAAAACGTGTGGAGTCCATTATTCCCACCTACCCGACTTTTGGCCGACAAGCATGGGTGACAAGGCCACATCCACCCTGCCACTTGCTATTGGAAACTCACCATATAATTCGACCTCCATCCTCTATAGCAAGGCACACATCCAACCTGACTCTTCTTCCTTGCCGAATGCATCTGCAACCAAAACTTAGTTTTCTTCCTCCCTGAAAATACAAACGCCTCACTCTTCTTCCTTGCCAGAAATACATCTCCAACTAAAAACTCTCAACATACTCAGTTTTCTTCCTCCCTGGAAACGCCTCTTCAACCAAATCACACCGAAGCAAAGGTATCTCATATCACTAGAGTTGAGAGCAAGAGTATCTCATAGCATGCTTTATCCCTATCATTTTCTTTGTCCTCCATCTTCACTGCAGGACACGGAGAAAGAGAGCAATCAGCCGGCACTTGGCATCAACCTTCCGACTTGGAACCAACTGCCTGGAAACCCCTTCCCTGATTGCTTATCTAGCATCGCTCTCAATTACTCATCTTCAATTGTTGATGTATTTCCAAGGAAAACACCACATCTGCCCGGAAAACAGATGATGCAGGTGAAGATGATACATCGAAGCATGTGGAGACAAGCGCAACAAAATACTTGCTGGTTCATCCGCTACTTTTTCAAAAGCAAACGTATCTCATATCATCAGGGTAGAGAGCAAGAGTATCTCATATCATGTAATCTCCCTGTCTTTTCCTTTGTCTTCCCTCTTCACTGCAAAGACGAGGATAAAGAAAGCAATATGTCGGAACCTCCACTCAAGCTCATGTAAGGAACCGACTGCCTGGAACCCCTGCCCTGATTGCTCACCCAGCACTGCTCTCGAAGTACCCATTATCTCAACATCTTATGCTTCTAGAGAAGATACGACATCTGCCTGGAGAACAGAAGAGGCAAGTGAAAATGATGCATCGAAGCATGTGGAGACAAGCTCAACAAATACATGTGCTGATCATCCGCTATTTCTTCAAAAGCAATAGTATCTCATATCATAAGGGTCGAAAGCAAAGGTATCTCATATCATGCTTTTCCCCTATTATTTCCCTTGCCCTTGCTCTTGCCTACAGAACAAGGAGAAAGAAAGCAATCAGTCGGAACCCGAAATCAAATTTCTGATCAGGAACTGATTGCCCGGAACCTTTGCTTGGTTGCTTACGTAGCGTTGCTCTCGAGTGTTTATCTTCAACTGTTGACGGGTCTCGAATTTCCTCAGCAAATATTTCAAAACAGTTAATATGGTGTTGGCTCTTTACACTGAAGCTGCGAAGCATGGATGAGTGGCTGAAGAGTGATGTTTTGAAGGACCATTTAAAGGCAAAAGGTTGCGCACCACTTCGGCTAGGCGAAAGAAACAAGCAAAGAAGAACGCAGCACGATGAGACGGAACAAATCATTATGGCAGAACACCCTTCTCGGCAGAACTGCATAATCCAGATAGAGGAGTATAAGTCAAATCCAAGTCTGCCATCGTTGTTATAATCAAAGAGCTCGAGAAGCTTCAACAACCTTTCGCTGGCACTATCGCCGAAGAGCAAAGTCTCGATAATCCTTAAAGATCAAGTCACCAATTAGAAGAAGAGCTCATCAATCTTGAAGATCATACCGTTGACCAAACTGCTCAAGGTTCATATGAAAATGCTGCGAACTTCTTTGATCTTTCAAAGCATGCATGTCCTGAAACTGCTCGTGGTCATGTTTAAGTTCGAGATCAAGCCTCAACGACCCTTAAAGAATCACAAGTCCGATTCAAGATTAAGTGTCCACCACCCTTGAATCAAATCCAGTTCAAGATTAAGTCTGTGGAAAGTCCTTTGGAGGAAACCAGAAAACCCTCCAGCCCAGTTCAAGATTAAGCCTGTGGAAAATCAACAATTGGAGGAAACTAGAAAATCTTCCAGCCAAATTCAAGATCAAGCCCCGACGGCCCTTGAAAAAATTACCGACCCAGTTCAAGATCAAGCCTCAACGGCCCTTAGATCGACATCTGCAGTAAGGGACTTCAAAACGCATCTTCTACACGTGACAAGCACATGTATACGACGCGCCTTGAAGTGGGGGCATTTGTAGACATCGAAATTTCGGTGAAATAAATGTTGATCAATAATTAAAATTTCAACGTTCATGTGTCACATAAATTTTACACATAGCGTGTGACTAAACGAAAAATCAAAATAAATCGGAAAAGTCATCAAACAGGACACGTGTCAACACTTGGCAGAAATGATTTATTTCATCTGATTATTTAAATCCAAAAAATTAAGTTTTGGAATTCTATAAATAGGAGGCCAAGGCATTCATTTTGGGACACCAATTCATAACCAATTCACCTCACACCACAACCTTGAAGCTTTGAAACTCCAAAGCTCCCAAGCAAATCCCGAAGGATTAAGAAAGCTCTCTTCGTTCTTCGTCAAATCCTCATTCAAAATCAAGCCCCAACGGCCCTTGAAGAACTTCCACTAATTCAAGATCAAGCCCCCCACGGCCCTTGAAGAAAGTGTTCATCATTCGTTCATCCTTAGATCAAGCCCCGACGACCCTTTGGATCAACGACGTCAACAAATCCGCACAACTGTTTATCCCAAAATCAAGCCCCAACGGCCCTTTGGATCAACAACATCAAATCCACCCATTACAAAGATAGAATCAGAGGCTAAATTTGTAGAACAGATTGTAACCCCTAAATCATCAATACAAATATTATTTTGTACACGTGTTTTTGTCTCGTTCATCGCAGGAATTTCCATTTTTACACCATCATTTTATGATGTGTATGAGATATTACTTTACCGTATTCTTGAAGTACTCGACGGTACGAACGCGTAGGGGCAAGCAAAATCGAATTCAGAGTTACGACGAAGATTTTATGGAAATACGAACGTGAGGGTACTTTAGTAATTTTGTATTTTTGAATTTTGGTCCTTGATTATTTTAATATTTTTTGGTGGGATATTTTAATTATTTTAATAATTTTCTGGCCCGTGGGGCCCACACTCACACCAAACTCTCCACTAATTTCTTGCCAAGTGTCCATTCTCTCATTCCCTCATCTCTCTCGGCACTCTTTCTCTTTCTCTCTCAGACTCGCTTTCTCTCTCTACTCTCTCGTCCCTCATCTTCTCTGCATCATCGACACCACCACCCTACCTCACCAACTCCGGCAAGCTGCACCCCCCAACCCAGGCCGACACCACCATTTGACACTCCCCATCTCGATCCCAGGCCAAGGCCAAGGCCATGAAATCTCGACAGTGGCTAGACCACTATTCATCATCGTCCCCGATGGGTGTTCTCCGTGAACTCTTAAGAAATATGTTCAATGTAACCTTGAAACCGATGTGGATGGTCCAAAATCATAGTTTTGTGTTGTTTTTTGCCTCATTACGTTTGACACAGAGAATCTCCTTGGAAAGTTATTTTTCAGTTTTCGACGAAAAACACCGCGAGTTAGAGGTTTTTTTCGGCTAACATTGGCCACAGCTCGGTCCCTCTTAGGTATATTCTTATTGCTTACATCTTTAGCTTCATTTTGGCTTTTGAATCGTTGTAAATGGTTGAGTTTTGGACCCCTAACGGAGCTCGGGAAGTTTCCCGGTCAAATCCTACGATATCCAGCCTTCTTCTTCGTTAGGTTCGACGAGTGCGACCCGCGAGCCCAAACCGAATCTAAGAACAAGCCCAAGTCCAAGACCCGTTAAACCTAACCCGAATCCAATTAAGAATTTGGAGGGAATATTTCGTTAACCTTTATGTTAACTTTAACAGAATATTCCATCTGAGAATGGAATCTTCCGTTAAAGTTAATTGTTGACCATTAGTTGACTTTTTTGAAATTTTCTTGGAAACCCTCCTAGGCTAATTTCGATGCCCCAATCCATTTTTGACATCCATTTAGTGAAATTCTGAAGTTTTAATGTAGTTGACTAGCTCAATGTCTCAATTGACTTTTTGGTTGACTGTTGACTTTTTACAAAATTTGCCTAGGACCTTTCTTAGCATATTTGGACGCCCCGATTCCAAATCAGCATTCCGTTCTCCCAAATTTAATTGTTTTAGTTGAATTTTACTAATGGGTCCCAAAATTATGCTTAGGTGCGATTACTATCGGAAACTCCGGCTTTCCTAGTTCGAATGGTTGCGACCTCGCAAGTACCTATGAGTGGGTTTTTCTTTTATATAGTATATTTATTTGTTTAGTTTCCATACATCTAATAATGAATTTTCTATGTGATGCTGTAATTAAATTAACGTTTATAAGAAATGTCGTAATGATGAGAATTAGGAAATCATTATCAATCCTACGGGATGCCTTAATTAGATTTACGGCTATGAATAGTATTATGTTGACTAGAATTATCGAATCACTATGGCATGATCATATTTACATTATCTACTCATCGTATGCTACACTGGTGTTTGTACTCACGGAGCTAGGGCCAGGCTTCACGTGTATGTTCACATTGCACCGTACGCTCACTTTGGATCCATTGCAAATGTCAGTCTTGTCCTAGATTGCTATAGGCAATTAGGACTCGTATGTGATGCGCCTAGCGTCAGTCTTCACGTGATTGTAGTACTAGAGTGTATATTATGATTACACCTAGTCATGTTCATGTCAGAATTTCTCTGCATGAACTCGTGTGTCAGCATATGTTGATGAGCACTCGATATGATATGCTTGTTATGCGTAGATCTGGCATTCGTGTCGTGTTTTCTGTGTTCGTGTCGTTTTCGTCATACCCGATATCTTAACGGGTCGTGTCGTGTAACACCCGTTAAAATAAACGGGTAAAATGACCGGACCCAAAATCGACCTGATAATATTAACAGGTAATATGACCCGACCCGTTACCCGTTAAGGAAAATATATTTTAAACAAATAAATAATCAAATGAATAACATAATACTAAATAAGTATATACATACCATATTATCACATTCAAAACATAAAAACGCATTTGTCTTTCAAGTATTACATATTTACATACCCAAAATAAGAGCATAATAAAAAATAAAAAATAAAAATTAGAACATTACAATATATCAAATGTTGAAAAGATTTGCAAAATTAAGGGAGTTATGTTTCAAGGTTTGGAACCTTGCACATTTTCTTACAATCAAACTCTTCAATTTTCATCAATCACCATGGGAAACAGTATTGGAACTTTGGCTTTATATATTGTCTTCAAGAGTTATATTGATGATATTTTTAGTGAGGCTTTCTACATTAGCACTCTCTTCTCATTTATCCTATGGCTATTGTTTAATTAAAGTCTTTAATAGTTTTTTAATTAATGTAGAAGTGTGAAAAATATAGAAAAAAATATATAAACGCTAGCTCGTAATGACAAGCTTTACAGCTTTCGTGAAGGGCTTAACTTTGAAATGTGCCACTATAATAATATAAATCATAGATCAAAATTTAACCGTCGATTGTTATTTACATTTATGCTTCCTTTTTCTCACCAAATTTTATTTTTTGAAAACATGATCTATTAGAGGATACAGGAATATGAACGGTTCGAATCGTTGATATTATGTTCAGAGTTTTACCGTTAGTGAAAATATTGCTTGGTGTTTATAAAGTCTCTACAAGCTATATAACATCGACTCATATTTCAATTAACCGTAAATATCGGGACGTGATATCAAAGATATGAACCGTTCATCTTCCTACATCCCCCAGAAGATCATGTCTTCAAAAAAGAAAATTTTAAAAATGAAATTCAATATAAAGAATAAAGCCTAAACGACAATCGACGGTTAAATACAAATTTAAGGTTTATGGATTATAGTGTCGGATTTCGAAGTTGACCCCTTCACGAAAGTTGTAAAGCTTGTCACTACAAGTGATTGTGTGTGTGTGTGTGTATATATATATACAATAATTATTATTAATTTTATTACTTTTACACTCAAATAAAAACACTATTCATGACGGTTTGGAGGGTTTTAAAAATCTAAACGATAATGTAAGTGTAACCATTGTCTACTCGTGGAGGAATGATGAATCACGAGTGTTTATATATTCTTTCACATTTTTCATACTTGTAGGGATGTCTTATTGCCTATACTAATACTATACTAGTTGATTTTAATTTTGGACAACAAAATGTTAAGTAAAATTTATCTTATTAATGATAATAAGAAACTCTTATAATAAAAATAAATGAATGAATAAAACTTAATTTTTTTAACTTATATAGAATAATAATACAAAAATATATATTTAATATAGAATATACCAATATATACAATATGGCTATTGTATTTTATAATAAATTTTTTAGTAATTAAACTTTAAAATTATAATTTATTTTTCTTAACGGGTTCGAAACGGGTTACCCACATGTTACCCGCATGTATACCCGTTATTAACGGGTCACCTGATAATGACCCGATTAGTTATCGTGTTGACCCGAAATCCGTTATTTTCATTTCGTTTTCGTGTCGTGTAAGAAATTACCGGGTCTAGTTATGCGGGGTTATGTAATTACCGAACATTATGTGCTTATTTACGAAATATTGTGGCATATTGCATTCTTGAGATATTGTTGGCTATGGTAAGTATTTTCATATTTACGTAGTATGTTATATTTGGAAACTATACTTGTTTTATGGCGAGGGGCTATACGTTTTCAAAAAGGGTTTTACAAAGCTTTATTTTTAGGCCCACCCACCCTTGTTTTTCACCCCTTCAAGTTTTAGTGGCAGGTTCGTGTCGACGAAGATTCTTGGCAAATGTTGGAATAGGAGATTACCTTCGATGGGTTCATTCCCGCTCACATGCTCTGACATCACGTGTGAAATGGGTTCATTCTCGCTCACATGCACACTATTGCATTTAGGCACTTTTAGGTTTAAATTTACTCACATTTTCAACATCACTATACTTTATGGCTTCGTCACCTTCCTGGTGTCGGCTAGCACAGCTTGATTCGGAGCCCAGGTAGACATTGCAGATCAGGGTGTGTCAATCTGTTGAGTAAATTGTAGCAATGGTCCCTTAACTTTAATCAAATTGGAGCAATGGTCCCTCAACTAAAAATCCATTACCATTTGTCCTTCAACTCATCAAAATGTGTAGCTATGGTCTTTTTCGTCAACATCGTTAGAATTTTGTCAAAATAAGTTATGTTGGAATGACCATTGCTACAATTAGGGTCCCTCAACTCATCAAAATGGGTAGCTATGGTAATTTTCGTCAACTCCGTCAGAATTTTGTCAAAATGAGTTATGTTGGAAAAACCATTGCTACAATTGGGTTAAAGTTGAGGGACCATTGCTCCAATTGGGTTAAAGTTGAGGGACCATTTCTCCAGTTGGATTAAAGTTGAGAGACTAATAGTAATAGATTTTTAGTTGAGGGACCATAGCTGCACTTTTTGATGAGTTGAGGGACCATTGCTCCAATTACGTTAAAGTTAAGAGACCATTGCTACAACTATATGCATCCTAAAAAAATAAATTTGAAATATGGTATTCACAAAGGCTTAGTATTGAATACAAAATGATCCATGATTATTTTAGTAAGTAAAAAAGAACACAACTTTATATTTCATCCCATAAAAGCCAAAACATTGGCTTCACTTCAAATAAAATACCTAATTTTTGGCTAACAAGGAAGTAGCCAAGTTGACTACACCAATGAGTTGTGTGACTCAAGTTCGAATATCTTTGAGTAATTTAGATTAGTTTAGAATATCAGTCTAAATAAAAATAAAAATAAAAAAACCCACCCCAAACAAAAATCAAAATTACCTTTATCTCATTGTTCTAAAATAATCTTTAACGAAACAATGCATAACACTAAATCGTACAGAATGATTCATGAAACATTGCAAACCAGAAAACACTTAAGTCGTTTTGTTAAAAATATTGATAAGTTATGTCTGTTATGTAATATAGCCAAAGAAGATCAATGTCATCTCTTTTGTAATTGTGTTTTTGCTACTAAAGTTTGGAGCTCAACTTTTGGTATTTTTAATAATGGTAACATTAGTACTATTGATAACTTTTTTGATTGGTTAGAATCCTTAATTTCTAATGACAAAGATTGCCTTTCTAATATTGGTAAAGTAATTATGAACTGCTGGCAAATCTAGACGGAAATAAATAACTTTGTGTTTAAAAGTGTGCCCCCGGTCCCGGCGCGTTGTATTTTTATCGCCAGTAGTGTTGCTTCGGCTTTTCTCAAGGCTAATGGGAAATGTGACCCCAAGGAGGCTTTACCTATCTCTTCCTTTATTAAATGGCATCCTCATGACTAGCATGATGTGGTTAAACTCAATTTTGATGGTTCAGTTTCGAACAACCGTGCTGATGCTGCCTTTGTGCTCTGTAACAGTAATTCACAGGTGATTGGGGCGGGGCTCTTAATCTTGATGGCGCTACTATCTCGGCAGCAAAAGCAAAGGGTCTGCAAGAAGGGCTCCAGTGTGCTAGGCGCAAGGGTTTCACTAAAGTGATGGTGGAAGGAGACTCTAAGCTCATCATTGAAGTTGTGCAAGGTCATTGGGGAATTCCTTGGAGAGTCAGCTCTATCATCAATGATATTCGTATCCTGGCTCGGTCTTTTAGTCAAGTAGATTGGAAGCACATTTTCAGGGAGGCAAACTTTGTTGCGGATGCTTTAGCTCACCTTGGTCTCTCCCTCTTGAATCCTTATTATTGGGATTTCTGTTTACCTGATGTTGCTCTTCCTACCTTTAATTTTGATTGTATTGGAAACGGTTGTACTAGAGGTTTCATGCTTTAATGATTTTCTTTGCATAAAAAAAAGGGAAAATGATTAACTAATATTAAAAATAGAACATCCAAGAGTTGTGCAACTTCATCAACAAAACATTAATCGGACAAATTTATTATCAATCATAGAACAATTACCTTGGTGGGACCCATGGAAACATTGGCAAGGAAAAAGGATCCTCGCCTGATTCTTTTTATAATAACAGTAGGCTTAACCTCCACAAGCCTTCAACTGGAAACCGAAGGCACCACTAGGTCGAGAACCCAAGGCTTGCTGGACTTGTGCGCCAGTTGAGCAACGACCTTCATAGCCGGCAACCAGTCGGCGGAGAGCGTGCCAAGGTTGACGTAGAACGCGTGGACCAAAATAGTGAAGTAGGGAAGTTCTTCAATGCAGGCATGGTGGGTGAAAGAACATGGTTAGGTATTTTAATATTTTTTTTATTTTTAATCAATTTTTATATTTTTATAATTTTTGGTACTTTTTAATTACTTTTTTTTGTAATTTTTTTTATTAATTTTTTAATTGCAGCTGACGTCACCCTTTTGGGACATGGCCTAAGGGCTAGGCTAGTCGGTTTTAGCCTAGATGAGCAACTAGGCTCCCTCACAGCGCAGTGGATTGGAATAGGGTGGAGAAGTTTTGGGGGGAGGGAGGGGATTTAATCCACTATCCCCCTAGGTGATTTGAGAGGGTTGGGAGTGCTCTTTTAATTTTTTTTTTCCTTAAAGTAACTTTTTAAAAAGAAAAAATTATGTAGACTATCCTAATTTAACTTTATAAACATTTTAACATAAAAATATTTAGATTCTGACAAATACTGAAAAATCATTAACCGACACCATGAAACTCGTTAAACACTATGAAAAAAAATATGAAACATATAAAAGATTTTTTTTTAATTACTTTAGCCATTAGATTTAAATTTGGACCGTTAAATTTTTGTTTTTACTGTTGAATTTCATCAAATTAGATCTTAACCATTGAATTTAATGAATTTATAAATATCAAACTAAATAAAATATACATATATAGTGGGCCAGCCCCACTAATCATGGATTAAATCTGGCTTTGTTTTAGATTTTAGGTCCAATTTTAAGCTTGGGTTGGGTTGGATTTTTTTTTGGGGGGGAGGAAATAGAAGGGGAAAAATATGTTATAGGTCAGGGTTAGAGATGGTCTAAGGAGAAAGAAAAGGGAATTTTGAAAAGCTGGTCAAAATTTTGACCTAGAATTCTAGCCATTACTTTTTTATAATTCTATCTAAAATCTGATATAAAAATACTATAGTGTCATTTCTTAACAAAAATAATTATAAAATTATATCTTCTCTATAGTGCAGTGTTTATTTTTAATAAAAATACTTTCATGCGTAGATTTTTGGCATTAGAAGCTCCATCGATTTTTAAATTTGGCCCTGCCTACCACTTAGAACTCCTATCCGCTTAGAAAAGAGAGCTAACAGAAATGACCGGTGTTCTTTAATTTTACCTGTAACCGGAAGCAATCGAACAAAACCAAAATCTAATTTATGGTCGCCAAATTTAATTTTCGGCCTTCGGATCGGATGAATTGAAGAAGATCATGGACAAAAATTATCAAGGAGTGTGTGAGAAGTAAAATGAGGTGTGTGGATATCACACTCCTTCTTATAATCGAGCAAACACTCATTAGAAGGCAATTCTCCAACCCCACCCTACCTTATTCTTATGTACGTCTTCACAAAACTTCCACTATCTTCTCTCTTGATTTTCTCACCATCCAAACATAAAGTTCACATCTCTCTACAAAACACAGTTGTCGTTCCTCTCAGAAAACCCAGAAACACAACGATATTTTTGGATCTGATTGAATGGGAATGGTCGGTTGCAGATAGGAGTTCTGGTTGGTCGGTCAGGCCAAATTCTGAGAACGGTAGAGCTTCTAATGCCAAAAATCTACACTTGAATGTATTTTGTACAAGAAAAGACTACATAATGTAGAAGATGTAGCTTTGTAAGTATTTTGGTTAAGAAAAGGGCATTGTAGTATTTTTCATGTCAAATTTTAGTTAGAACAATGAAAATTCACAATGGTTTGTGAAAATTATATCCATGATCCAAATTTTGGCAAGTTTTTAAAATTTTCACTCTAATTTTCTTATTACATTTTAGGCCCTCTATGTTTGGTGTGATTTTTAGAATATACCATGTAGTTTCAATATTTTTCACATTACACCAATTTTGGAATCTTTTCAAATAAGAAAACACCAACTATCAAGTAAAGTTTGGAGGACCGGATTGAACCTATTTGAAAATTAAATAGGCTGAGCCAGGTTGGGCTAGGTCATATAAATTTAAGGGTTGATCTCTGTTTACTACATAAAGTTTCTTGTTTTTCAACATTTTATACATCAAGTTTTTTTTGTACTAGTTTGGTACCTAAAGTTATAATTATGGACGCTTTCATACATACTTTAAGTTTTTTGTTAAAACAACCGTTAACTTGTGAAGTGTCTCCTCTGTGGATAGTGACAAGGCGCCAAGTGTCAATCTACCCCTCCCCTCGACGCTCGCAAAGCAGTGAACCTTGTTGGCTTGAGGTCTCCCTTTGGATGGATTTTATAGAGTTTTTATTAGGCATTAGGAAATTAGGGCCATCCCCCTAATATTTCTAATGATTTCACCCCAAATTTCACTTGGAGTGTATGAAACTCCATTAACCTCCATAGATTTATAACTCTTTCTTCAAATATCAATCGAATACAAGCCCCTTAATAAAACAGTTAAATATGTACTTTATGAATGCATTCATACATAAATATGTGTAGAAGCAAATCGTAAATATGTCTGAAAAATATGGGCTGCATTTTGCTTACCACCCTATTTATTACAGTTGGATGAGTTTAAATTTTGATATTTGTGTCTATTCTCTACACATATTTCAAAATTTAAACTCATCTAACAGTAATAAATAGGATGGTGACCATCACCATCACTTGAGAGTGCTACAAACAATGTATTCAAACATATAATAGGTTTTATTCAAATATAAGCTATATATATATATACTTACTTTAAATTGTATGCTATATACGTCACATCAAATACTCATATTCAATGTACGTATAATTAAATATTTATAACATAACTACAACATGGAGGCAGATTGTCTGCCCTCCTTTTACCATACACTTCTCATCTCCTCCTATTTGTGCGTTACGGTTAAGCCACGTCAACATGTCTTATTATCTCTACAAAAAAATCAATATAAAATGTTGATGTGGCTTAACCGTGACCACACAATGTAGGAGGGGATGGGAAGGGCATGGTAATGGGAGGGCAGACAATCTGCCTCCCTACAACATAAGACCAAAATAAATGTCGAAAATTATCAACACTATTATTATGGAAGGTTATTTTAGTAAACAAAAATGTTTTTCTTTTTTTGTGATAACTAAATAATTTCCTTTTATTCAAATAAAAAATATGTAGACCAGGTTCTATGAACCACATTCATTTAGACCACACGTGTCACTATTTGTTTACAATAATTTAGACAAGATTTCGATGAGATTTTTAACCAATCACGTAGTGCCACATGGCATTATGCAGAACCTCATCCTATCTTTATTTGTTCATATAAACCCTACATTCATCCTAATTCATACACCAATCTCAATCCTTTAGCTCATAATCCTTCTTCATCGTTTTTAAATCTTAAGTTCTTACAATGTCTTCTTCAAGGAGATTGTATGAAATCGATGAGTAACAGAAAAAATTGTTGGCAGAACAGGAAGAATTGTTCAATCTCGAGGAAGGTGGAGATAAGGCTTTCGCAATGGAAGAGGATGAGGATGATGAACATAGAAGGCAGAGAACCTCACATTCCCGTCGTGTCATGGAAGTTGTGGTTCAGATATCCAAACCCAGACATGTCGTAAACTTGGATAGAAAGAGGGAAAGACGAGGTAAAGATCTCTTGGAAGATTATTTTATCCCCAACAGTTTATTCCCTAATCATATTTTTAGACGTCGTTTTAGAATGCAACAAAGTTTGTTCGACAAAATCATGATTGCTATTTGCAACCATGATCCATACTTTGTGCAAAAAAATGATGCTTTTCATGTTCTAGGTCTTCTTCCTGAGCAAAAAAATTACTGCTACCTTGCGGATGCTTGCATATGGAGTATCTGCAGATCAAGTGGATGAGATAGCGAGGATGGGAAAATCAACTGTTCTGGAGTCCCTGATGAGGTTTTGCTCCGCAATCGAAATCCTCTACAGAAATGAGTACCTCCGGTAACCCACGACAATGGACCTACGAAGGCTTTTGAAGAAGGGTGAGATGCGATGTTTTCCTGGCATGATTGAAAGCATCAACTGTATGCATTGGACCTGGAAAAAATGTTCAAGTGCGTGGCAAAGAGCTTATGGCGACAGAAAAGGAGCCAAAAGTATCATTTTGGAAGCGGTGGCTTCATTTGATACATGGATTTGACATGCTTATTTTGGTGTTCCAGAAGCTCAAAATGACATCAATGTCCTTGCCCAATCTCCAATGTTCGACGAGGTGCTGCAAGGAAAAGCATCGAGAGTTACATATTTGGTCAATGGCCATAAATACGAAGTAGCATACTACCTAGCAGACGACATTTACCCAAGGTGGACAACATTTGTCAAAACAGTGCCACATCCACAAAGTGAAAAAGAAAAACACTTCACAAAATGTCAAAAAGGGTGTAAGAAGGATGTGGAGTGTTATTTTTGTATCCTGCAAGCTCGTTCGGCGATTGTCAGGGCTGCTGCCAGAATGTTTGATGTCAAGGCTCTTCGATCCATCATGATGACATGTATCATTCTCCACAACATGATTGTGGAAGATGAGTATGATTATGATGCCATCGACGAATACGAGCCGGACATGATTGTGGAAGAAATTACATAAACTACTAAAACTAAATAAGAAATTACATAAAGTACTAAAAATAAAGACGAAATTGCATAGGCCTCGTTTGGCAGCTCGGATTGTACTGACTATTTATGTCGGATAGGATAAATAGTCACCGGATAGTACTGACTAAATTAGTCGGGAATTTGGTGCAGTATCGGACTAATGACCGTATTATTTATACTATGTTTGGTACTGAACCGGATATGAAAAGGGAAGAAAAAATAATTGACAAATATTTGTTTGTTTGTTGAACTTTTCTCATATTTATACTTATTGAAAAACACACAAATTTTTAAATAACAAAGAAAAATAGTAAATTCCATACATCAAAGAAGGTTCACAAAACGGAAATAATAATGACTCCACCGTCGGGACTATCTTACAACTTACACGACCCTAGTTTATTCTCATTATGCTTCCCATTCTGCAGACTTCATCTATTTCAACTATTGCAGATAATTTTCAGCGTGATGACCGCACAATAATGCATACAGCACCAGTTTGCTCCAATTATTTGGTTGAAATGCAAAAGGATGTTGTTATCCACCACAAAAATTTCTGAACAAAATGCGGAAATAGTTTATTAAATCTTTAGTCAAGAATAAGTTTGACAAGAAGCAACTCAGTGCTCTCTTCTCCTTATTTCCCTCCTTGCTGCACTACCTTACAAATCATACCTTTTCTTTTCTTTTTTCCATTGGGGTAGGGAAGGTAAAACTTACCTTAAAGTTCTAACTAACAAGGATGTTAACACAAATTATTTGTGGTTCAATCATGCAGATGTTCACCGTGAAGAAATATACCAAGGGAACATCAAAAGGAACTGGAAATCAGACCAGCAGCGATGAACTAAATACCAGTTCTATCACATTAATTTTTCTAACATATTACTACTAAGAAAAATCATTACAATTGAAATGCAGATACTATTTTTGTCTCAATCCCACTCTTCCCTTTCCCATTGCACCATGAAGCAAAATAATTTCACTCCTATGAATTATGATTTCATACGTTCAATGCAATCTTTCTTCTCAGTCAGGATTTCTACATATAAGCGCCTCCCTTCCCATTAACTAGAAGGAGCTGTCTACAGATGCAGAATACAAACGACGGGCTTCCAATGTCTCCCTATAACATTTAAGTAGCATTTGAAAAGGATATTCATAGAAACACCAGCTGAACCACATTTGGTTTGGATTAAAATGTACCCTGTTCTCCACATCCCACCATGAAAAATATACGTATCACAAATACCCATAAAGGATATTCAGTTTAAGAGCAACCAAACAACCATAGCAGCAAGCTGTGGCATGACACATAACTATGACCAACATGAACATGAACTAATTAAGCAGTTAATTCCTGCCATGAAAAGACAACTACCTAATCAATGAACCCAAATTCCATAACATAAAAACACATCCAAATAACACAGAAAAGTGAAAACTACCCGTGTCTTAAAACAACAAATGAAAACACCTATAAAATGGACTAACCAGAAATAAAGAATCTTTATTGCAGGTCAAGTTGCTCAGTTGACAAAAAAGAAAAGGAAAAATCTGAGGTCCCTTGGAAAATCATGAATGTTATCAAAGCTAGAATCGTCTGTCTTAAGAGCCCTATGAAATAGGATATGTTAATAGCAAACAGATAAGTCATTTAATCTCTACCCCTACAGCTTCTTCAATACGCCCTTCTAGATGCAACATCCACACCCAACTGTGCTAGGATCACAGATCTCAGGACCCTATTCAACCTGCAAGCAGCAATAGAAATGGCAAATGGAGAAGACGAAGTAGAAGGGAGCAGGGCTCCAATATATTTTTTAGTTTTGTATTTCTGTTTGTAAAATCTGATCTCCTACAATTCAGGGAGCTCAGCTCCTTTTATAGACTTTACACCTTCAGTGCCAGCTGGCATTTCTAACAGACTTCACTAAATAACAGCAATAAGCCTAACAAATCCAATATTAAACTCCTAATAGTGATTAAGCCAATCATTAAATTCTAAGTTCATAACATTGCCCGTCCCTTGAAAAACAACCTTGTCCTCAAGGTTAGGATTAGCACTTGGAATCTGGAACTGTTTGCAATGAAATTCAACTAAGGAGTCTTGCAAACGAAGTGTGAATTTGTCGCTCTTGGAAGGAAGGTGAGAAATCATCCAAGCCAATACTGCTTGTGGGACGAGTTTCTGCACTAGACCTTCCTCTGTGCTCAGTAGCAAGGTGGTTGAAGGCGCAACAGTGGAAGCTAAGGAGGAAGCGTAAGACCCCCAATTATGAACCATAAGAACTTGCAGCGCCACACTTGTGAAAAGGCATGTTTTCAATTCAACTGCAACCACTGCCCTCTGTTCAACATCAAAACCTTTCAATGGTAGTTCCCTTCGGAAAAATAGATTCTCAAAAGACCCATTCGCTTGCCATCCTTGTACTGAAAATAGAGTATCAACTTCACAGCTTTAGCCGATGCATCACCAGCAAGCTTATCAATTCCACCTTGTAGTGCAAATTGAAAATGTTGATCAAAAGGAATTTCTTTTGCAGAGGACTTCATAACAGAATGAAGCCTTGATTGCCTGTAATTCACCCTACTATTTTGTTGCTGATATACCCCCCGTCGCAAAATCTTCGCAACCACAACTCCATTTGTTAGAGTATGAGTATGATTCATATAGTTTGATAATAATCCTTGTTGTCTCGGATTACAATAAAGAAGTCTTAATATGTTTGTAAGAGTTAATTCGACTGTGGTTTGGACTTCATAACAGAACGAAGCCTTGATTGCTTGTAATTCACCTTACTGTTTTGTTGCTGATTCACCCCCCGTCACAAAATCTTCGCAACCATAGCTCCATTTGTTAGAGTATAAGTATGATTCATATAGTTTGATAATAATCCTTGTTGTCTCGGATTACAATAAAGAAGTCTTAATATGTTTATAAGAGTTCATTCGACTGTGGTTTGGATTGAAACTCTGTGTTGATAAGCTCGGGTATAGAACTCGTGCTTGCACAAGGATTTGGTCTTGTAATCCTTGTAGGATTGTTATAGGCAATCTAGTAGTATAACATCACAAGCCCCTGCTCTCACAAAGAAAGCTTTTTTGTTCCAATTACCTATAACTTGGAAAGCATTAAGTTTTGCAGAGAGGAGAAGACTTGTGCAGATTTTCATGGCTTCTTCGCCTATGAACATGTCTGCAGGTATGTACTGGTGTAATTGCTTATGTTCTTACATTCACATTACATACATGATCAAAGGGTTGTGATTTAGTTGATTAATCCTCATGTTCTTGGCTGATGAGTTAATCTATAAGTTTATATTTCTTCTTACATATGGTATCAGAGCCAATGGATTTTTCATTTAGATTCAATCTTAAAATCATTCTTTAAATCTGCAAAACAATCTGACCTAAAGGAACAAGTTTGTTTAAATTCAAATTGAACTATACGATGTCGTTTTATTAGTATTCTTTAAAATTATGATCGTTGGCTTTGGAAAACAGAACTGGGTTTTAAAATTTTTTTTAAAATTTTTTTACCGTTATCGAAGCAAAGAGGAAAAACAATGACCTAATTTTTAATCTGTGAAGGAAAGATCCATAATCTGATATGGCAATTTCATCTTTCCCAAACATCATAAAATCAAAATTCTTGTATATCTATTGCTTCCGCTGTGTTGATTATGATGTCTGCATATTGAGGTAATTTTTCTTTCCTCTTAATCCATCTTGTGTTAACATAGTAATACATAAAGATGTATTCTGTAATTTCTACCATGATTAATGAAAAACATTGAACGAAGATTATACAATGCGTTTGATTCCATATCTGCAATTTCTATATACACAAATGGGTTGTTTAATCTATATATGTTTTTCATGTTCATGAGAAATTTATATATATGACTAAATTTATTCACAAGCATTGTGTGTTAAGTGAAAGTGGATTGAAATCAAGAACCTTTGGTTCTTCTATTGAGATTTCATTTTGAATATGTCTGCAGTTTCACTTAAGACGTTCAACCTTGCTATTGTCCCTATTCTCACTAGAGGCAGCAATTACAAGAAATGTGAAGGAAGATTTGTGAAAAACATGTTCATTTAAGCAACATCAATAGCATGCTATTAACAATTAAAAGGCGGAATCATGCTTGCATGCACTTAAAAACAAAACATTAACCATGAAATTCAAAGCCTAGTAGATTGGTGAACCAAGACTCAACTCAAATCAAAGTGAGTTGAGAAATTATACCTTTGTAGATTCCTCTTTGCATAAGCAAAGGCTAATCACCCAAAGAGAGGGCCTTCATTCCTTGCATCTTAGATCTATGGATTTGGATGGAAGAATAGGTTTCTCCAAGTTCCCAAAATTGAGAACCTCTAAGTATCTTCACCAGGGTTAGATTGAGAAGAAATGAGTGACCTTGGAGTAGTAGGATTGCTAGATTCACCCTCCAAGGGGGCCGGCCTCCTAGAGAGAAAAGGAGAGACATGTTCTCTCCAATTTTCTCCAAAAGAACCCTTTATGAATTTTAGGCTATAAAGTTCTTTATATAGTCACTTCTTTAAATGACCTAAAGAACCAAAAACCCTAATTCAATACACATGGCCGGCCATATAAGGGATATGGGCTTTTGGGCCTTTGTGAATCTTTATTCATTAAATTGTCATACAACTTAAGTCAATGGGCTTGACGTTCGAAGCCCATTGGGCCTTAAGGTCCAAAACTATCCCGAGGTCTTTAACGAACTTATTCGTTTGATTAATTAACATATTAATTAATCCTTGCCATAAATAATTAAACCATTTAATTATTCTTACTCATCTCCATTGTTTCTTCAATCTTTACCTTACACGGTGTACGATCCATTAGGTTCCTTTTAGCGAGGCAGTGGGCGATTCCGAACTCTTTCAAATCGATTGTGAATTGAAACTTACTTTCAATTCTCCCTTTAGTGTTTATACACGTTTAGGGCTTCCACAAACCATGAGTGACACCTAGCAGCATATCATGGTTACCCAAGCTAATCAGAAGAGGTGGAGAACCTATTCAGTTTAGGATTACAAATGCAATACGGTCTTTCTCTAATACAATACTCTTGACCACATTGTTTGGTTTGATAGTTTATTCATGTCTACTATCCAATGTGATTCGTGTGCTTATATGATTACCTTGAATGTGATTTGGAACGACTTCCTAAATCTCATTCATACTCTGGCCAGAGATTCTTAATCATATCATAGAGTATTCTCCCTCAAACAGTTTGAAGGTTAGAGATCCCTTGTTGCGCATTCACTTGCCTCCATGGCTAAGTGGCTTAACCCCAACTATGCCGTGGACACCCGTGTATGGGTGACGTTTGACATAATCAAAGATCAAGGACCTAACCATAAGACAACTATGATGCCTCAGGTCAAAGGACTACTTTGCATTATCCCAACCATGAGTTCTCATGTGACATGAATATGAGAACTCTTCGTTGATCGTGTTCAGTGAACTCATTCTCTATTGAGTACCTACGTACTTGTCTTGATGTCACACACACCAATGACTCGAGACTAGTCACTCTCCGTGAGAGAAGACACAGCACGTGCTGATCTTAACGGACTGTCAATGCCCAATTGGCAATCCTATGATCAGGAACGTTTAGGATGTGTCTACGAAAGAATGGTCTCATGAATCTAACTTCTTTAGATCGTATTCTCTCAATCACATATTCCTTGGACTTATCGTTTAAGCATATAACATTTATATGAGACGGCTCAAACAATAATCTTTGCCCCTTTATATTCAAACTAGATTAGTTTAACATATGAAATGTCCGTAAAGTATCATCATATGATTGGCTTTAGGGCACATTTCCAACAATCTCCCACTTGCACTAGAGCCAATCAGCTTAGTCATCAGTGATGATACCTCTTCTGTAGTCATTTCATAAATGGCTGAGTAGTAGGCCTAGATAATGGATATCTATATGTTATCCATAGAAGCAACCTTGAGAATAACGACGTTACCATTATACATGATTCTCAATCATGTGGTTCAGTCTCTCATATGAGTTCGGATCTTGATGAGACCTTGATTCCCTGGCTTGAGCTATCGCCCCATTAGTGTCATAGTGTCAGTACACTAGATACACTTTCTGGTTGGAACCGAATAGAGAGTTCATAAATGAACTTTCCCATCCAAACAACATTGTTGTAAACTTCTATATGGCAATATATTTTGCATTCATAATGGAACACACTAAAGTCATTACTTTTAATGTTTCCATCCAAATATCTCTTTAGTCATAATAAAGAGATATCTGATTATCTCTTCATTCATAATGAAGAAACGTCCAATGATGGATTAGATTCATAATCTAATATATTTATGCTTCCTTTACGTTACTCTAATTCTTCCTCATTCTTTGAGGAATCAATCCTTTAGTATTTCTTAAATACTTAAGGATTCACTTGACAGTTGTCGTGGTTCTGATCATGGGTTTGCATTGATATTGTCTTGTACCGATCTAGGTACAATTCATATCAACGTTTTTCATACAATATGAAATACGTAAATCACCTTTCTGCGTATGCATAAAGGATTCTATTTATGCATTATTTCTTTGGGAGTCAAAGGGCATATTCCCTTTGAGAAGAGCAACTTCCTAGTCTCACTAGAGTTGTCTTTCTAATTGAAGTTTATCATTATATGAGAAACTTCCTAGCATCTTTTGTCTATTTTAGGGATTGATATAATCCAATTATATCTTGAAATCTATCATTATAGATTTCCATCCCATGTATATAGACTATGTCTCCCATATACATTCTATCTTTATAGAATGTTTAAAGTCATAACTTTAACGAAGAAATATTCTTTTCATTTCCAAAATTAATATATCATATATATTTAAATTTTAGGAACATGATTAACTCCCACTAATCTTTTGTAAACCTAGTAAACAAAAGATTCATTTATATCTTTATGAGAAATCAAACGATTTGATCCTTTTCTCATAAGATGCTTATAGCTCCCACTAGCATGCTGAGATTCATGATGGATGGATCTCTACAACTTACATGTCTTGTGATTCATAGTTTTTTAAACATATATTATCAAGACTATCTTAATAATGGTTTCGGAAACCCATATTATGTCCAAACATTGAATCACCATTTAGTTGTAGCTAGCAATCTTCGAATTAATTGAAACTAAGACTACGTCAAAGATGGTTTCTTCAAAGTCAACCATTCTCTTTGATTGTAGTCACCTTAAGCTACCAATTAGCTATGAAGGTTTCATTATTTCGGGTCAAATGGTACTTTACCATTTCCTTGAGTATATATCATATATACACTCAATGTAGTCATAAGGATTTTCATTCTTATTTCTTTCGAATTAAGAGGTGCAACTCTAAAACATAGTCACAAAGTTCAAACCATTCAACTGAGACGGTTTATAAATCCTTCTCGACTACCTTGGAGCTTTTGGTATAGGAACTAGGTTGTTATATTTGTTGATTATTATCTTGTCTCTCAAAGAACCCATTCTTTGAGTTCTATCTCTCGTTCATTTGCTCTATCTTGGGCAAATCCTAGTGTAGGATTACAATGAACTACCCAACAAACAACATTTGTTAGTTGGTTTATAGAAGTGATATCCAAATGTTAATTTAAGGATACCCACAAGATAATTTTCAAACAAATATTGCTTATTAGCACACAACCCCAAATCTTAACATGATTAAGATTTGTCTTTCTTTCCAACTACATCCTATGGAGTCATGAAAATTATGGAAGATCTTCTAATTGACAATCATATTGTTTTAGAAGTATATATCCTATATATGGGTAATTGATAATATCCAACGAACTAAATCTTATTCGAGTTCGTTCTTCTCCTAATGGAGAAATCCATTATCTTATGATGCTTATTTCCTTGATATCTTTCAAGGAAACTGTTCTGAAGTGTTACCTTTCCTTGGATCAAATCTAAGGAGGTAAATACTTTAGACGTCTTACTCATCAACTTACATTTCTTGAATTCTTTGAAACATTTTTGCAAAGTATTCGGACTTGTGTTTATTCAAAATAAACTATAGTCCAACCGAGAGTGATCTTCGGTGAATGTCAAACAACATGAGTAGGCATTATGTTTGTGGACTAGTGCCACTAACATCTAAGTGAATTAACCTCAACAACTTTGTGATTCTTTCTTCTTTCCAAAAGAATAAAGATTTCAAACATTTTGCCTCTATACAATTTTAATAAGAAGGTATTGGATCCGGATCTAACGATCCAAAGCATCCATCTATGACCAACTCGTAATTTATGTTTTAGAGGTATCACAACTTAGTTGGGTTTAGTCACTACCTTGCAACCTTTTGGGTTTTAAGCATCGTTATATTCTAAACAGTTAACACTACCATATCATCTCTACTATAGAGATAATTAATTAGATTACAATAATCCAATTATTAATTAATAAAGAACAATGTTTTTTCAAACAAAACATTCATCCATCTCTACTATAGTGATGGAATTAAGTTCCTTAAAATTGGAATGTAAAGACAATCTTTGGTTTTTCCAATTTCTTTGGTAGTTTATATGAGGAAGTAAGTACCATCTGCTTTCGCAGAGATCCACATTTGATTCACGTTCCGAATGTGAAGTACTTTCTCTTCTCTCATTTATCTTCTACTTCTTATTAGCCACACTTTTACAACGATTGTAAAACTTAGTTACTAATACGGAATCAAGCATTCAAGTAGAAGAACCAACTGTTTTGAACTATTCAAGAACATTTTACAACACCTTCGAAAGGTGTATTCTTGACACTTGCAAGACATTTCTTGCAAATACCCCTTCCAATGTCCATCCTTTCATAAAGAAAGTTTGTTCCCTTGGAGTTTATTTTGCCTTCTTCATTTGACTTCTCCTTTGACTACAATAGTCATGGTCCCTAAACTCCCACTATCTCTCTTGAAACTTATTTCAATTGTGTTATACACATCAAACGATTTGGAGAGCGCGTGGTTATTGTTTAATATATAGTTTACAATAAACTTAATGAACGATTTGGATAGGGACACAAAGGTGAAGTACTTGCCTAGTTTCCATTTCTTTAAGTGGTTTAACACTTCAACACTCAATGATTCAAAATCATCATAAGTCCATGTTGATGGACTATTTTTGTCAACCAACCATTATGTTCTAAACATAATTACAAACTTTCAAGAGTTGTTCAAGGCAACTCTCATTTCTTCATACAACAATTTGTAAGTGAAGAATCATGGCACATAAAGTGTCCATACCTTTGTGCTTTCTTCTTAAGTTCTTTGTTCATTTAACAAAGAAACAAGCACTAGTGTTTGCATTGACTAAGGGTTGTTCAAAACAACTCTTATTTCTTCATACAACGATTTGTAAGTGAAGAACTAATAACACTAAAAGTGTCCTTTTCTTTATGCTAATCTTCGTAAGTTCCTTTGTTCATTTAACAAAGGATTAAGCATTGGTTGTTTGTGTTGTCCTCTTCATGATAGACTTTTCTAACATGTTCTTCCAATGATACATTATCAATAGGAAGATTGTGAGGATGAGACTACTTAGGTATATTTACAAGCCATTAAAGACAATCTATGGTTTTGTAGTACCAAGTCCGGAAACTAAAGCTTTCGGCTTTTATTTGTCAAGTGTTGGATAGCGTTTGCAAATATATTGGTAAATAAATACATAACGAATATAAATTGATTGATTTTAAGCCATTTGATTCGGGTCTTTAAATCAAATAACACCACCCACTATTTTTGGCAAATTCCATATCCCTCATTGGAATTCGAGAGTTTTGGAGGAAACTCTTAGTAGGGTATGGGAGACTCACTATTACCAAGTCCACCTCACAATGATATGATGTTGGCTAGCATTAATAATAGTGAGAGAGTACACTCATTTGCATCTCTTGCAAGTACCCATCTTATTTGGCCTCTAGAGAATGTTACCTCACAATGATATGATGTTGGCTCCATTGCACTTAGTTAAGTCATTCCCACCATGCTTAGTGCGTGAAGGGGTTCAAGAATAGCCTCACGATGATACGATGTCAGCCATCCTCGTTGCCTACACTCACCTCATCAAGTATGTATATAGAGTCCTCCTGAGTATAAGCATGCACTTTGAACTTCCCCATGATAGGGTGAAGGCGGTGTACAAGTCATAAACAATTGGAGCTACCACGGTGGAAGGCCACGAAAGAGTGTTCAAAGCACTCTCACGCTTATCAACTTAATAATGGTTTGGTTGAGGGTTTTAGGTCTCATCACATAAAAAATATTCATTTTAATCTTTATTAAAACAATTTTGGTCCTATTACAACTATTGGTCCATTGGATTGAATTTAGTTGTATATAATACTCCCACTATGCTTATAAAACGGTTTTTAAAGCAAGAGTATATGATACTACTAACATAAGGTTTGCATTCATTTAATGGACTATATAGTTGTCTTAGGGCCTTAGGATGACTATGAACCTTTGTTTAGATTCAACACGAGCCTAGTGTTGAATCTCGGACTAGGGATGGTGATTGATTTTAGTTACGCGTTTAATCACATTAAGGCGTGTTGTTCCTAGGGGCGTTGGACCCTCTACTCCATTTTCATGCATATCAAATAAAACAAGAAAATGAGTACTTTAAAGTAAAGAAGAGCTTATGCTCTTTTACAACAATTGATCAAAATAAATTACTTTAAAGTAAAGAAGAGCTTATGCTCTTTTACAACATTTGATCAAATCAAATTACAACCAAAATCTAATCTACACATTCCCATGGTTCAAACAAATTTGAAACGGCCGTTCACATAGCTCAATTATCGTAGGCTTAGGTTCATAATCACCCTTTAATTAATTAACGCTTTAACTAATTAAATTGAATGCAACATTTTCATTTGGTTTTTGTATCCATAAAATTGATTTAAATGGAGCTAAATGAAATGAAAATCCAATTCTCATTTAAAGAGACAAAACAATTTTGTTCTCAACCTAATTTGGGCCAATAATGCAATAACCTCAACTTTTTGGGCTATGTTGCAAAACACAAACTTTTGAGCTCATTTTGTAAAAACACAAAAGTCCACTACTTCATGTAATTACAACTAGAACTCAAAAATTTCAATAAATTCAAAAACTTCATTAAAGGAACAAAACAATTTGTCCTTTAATGATTTTGGGCCTTTACGTAAATACGCAAACTTTTGGGTCAAACTACAAATTACACAAAAGTACCAAAACTTTATGTAATTACATAAAAGCCCCAAAAACACCCCACTTGTAGGGTGGCCGGTTTTAGAGAGAGTGAGGAATGCAAAATTTTGAAATTTTTCAACAAAGTCATAAACCATGCAAGTGGTGCATGTGGTGTGACATAAATGTCATGCAAGTGGTGTGTATGAAAGAGAATTAATCCTTACACACCCACCAATATTTCTTACACCTTTCTAAATAAATATCTAACACATTTAAACATTTGAAAAATCATAAAACATAAACTTTATGAAATAAATCAAAACTTTGAATCAAAACACAAACCTTTTTGTTCTTGGCTAAAATGTCAAGAACAATGAAGAACATTCATGAAAAACTCAAAAATTTCCATGAACATTTTTCACCCAAAAACATCTCAAAAACATTCAAACTTTAGGGAAATAACATATAACCAAACTAGGGTACATAGGGGTTCCAAAAGTCATTTGAAAACACTTTTAACAAGTCAAACAAGAACCCAAAAATCCACCCTTTGGATTTGGCCGAAAATTCCCAAAAACATGGCACCAAATCTTAGCTCCAATATTCATGCTCATATGAACTACATCTACAACATTTGAGATGGCAAATTTTTCAACAAAATTTACATTCAAAGAAACAAGAATAAAGCTTGTAACATATTACAACATTTAAATCATAAACTATGAACTACAAAACCCAAAAGGATTCACCAACTACTAGACCTAGGCTCTGATACCACTTGAATGAAGATTTGTGAAAAACATGTTCATTTAAGCAACATCAATATCATGCTATTAACAATTAAAAGGCGGAATCATGCTTGCATGCACTTAAAAACAAAACATTAACCATGAAATTCAAAGCCTAGTAGATTGGTGAACCAAGACTCAACTCAAATCAAAGTGAGTTGAGAAATTATACCTTTGTAGATTCCTCTTTGCATAAGCAAAGGCTAATCACCCAAAGAGAGGGCCTTCATTCCTTGCATCTTAGATCTATGGATTTGGATGGAAGAATAGGTTTCTCCAAGTTCCCAAAATTGAGAACCTCTAAGTATCTTCACCAGGGTTAGATTGAGAAGAAATGAGTGACCTTGGAGTAGTAGGATTGCTAGATTCACCCTCCAAGGGGGCCAGCCTCCTAGAGAGAAAAGGAGAGACATGTTCTCTCCAATTTTCTCCAAAAGAACCCTTTATGAATTTTAGGCTATAAAGTTCTTTATATAGTCACTTCTTTAAATGACCTAAAGAACCAAAAACCCTAATTCAATACACATGGCCGGCCATATAAGGGATATGGGCTTTTGGGCCTTTGTGAATCTTTATTCATTAAATTGTCATACAACTTAAGTCAATGGGCTTGACGTTCGAAGCCCATTGGGCCTTAAGGTCCAAAACTATCCCGAGGTCTTTAACGAACTTATTCGTTTGATTAATTAACATATTAATTAATCCTTGCCATAAATAATTAAACCATTTAATTATTCTTACTCATCTCCATTGTTTCTTCAATCTTTACCTTACACGGTGTACGATCCATTAGGTTCCTTTTAGCGAGGCAGTGGGCGATTCCGAACTCTTTCAAATCGATTGTGAATTGAAACTTACTTTCAATTCTCCCTTTAGTGTTTATACACGTTTAGGGCTTCCACAAACCATGAGTGACACCTAGCAGCATATCATGGTTACCCAAGCTAATCAGAAGAGGTGGAGAACCTATTCAGTTTAGGATTACAAATGCAATACGGTCTTTCTCTAATACAATACTCTTGACCACATTGTTTGGTTTGATAGTTTATTCATGTCTACTATCCAATGTGATTCGTGTGCTTATATGATTACCTTGAATGTGATTTGGAACGACTTCCTAAATCTCATTCATACTCTGGCCAGAGATTCTTAATCATATCATAGAGTATTCTCCCTCAAACAGTTTGAAGGTTAGAGATCCCTTGTTGCGCATTCACTTGCCTCCATGGCTAAGTGGCTTAACCCCAACTATGCCGTGGACACCCGTGTATGGGTGACGTTTGACATAATCAAAGATCAAGGACCTAACCACAAGACAACTATGATGCCTCAGGTCAAATGACTACTTTGCATTATCCCAACCATGAGTTCTCATGTGACATGAATATGAGAACTCTTTGTTGATCGTGTTCAGTGAACTCATTCTCTATTGAGCACCTACGTACTTGTCTTGATGTCACACACACCAATGACTCGAGACTAGTCACTCTCCCTGAGAGAAGACACAGCACGTACTGATCTTAACGGACTGTCAATGCCCAATTGGTAATCCTATGATCAGGAACGTTTAGGATGTGTCTACGAAAGAATGGTCTCATGAATCTAACTTCTTTAGATCGTATTCTCTCAATCACATATTCCTTGGACTTATCGTTTAAGCATATAACATTTATATGAGACGGCTCAAACAATAATCTTTGCCCCTTTATATTCAAACTAGATTAGTTTAACATATGAAATTTCCGTAAAGTATCATCATATGATTGGCTTTAGGGCACATTTCCAACAAAATGGAGGCGTGAAATTGGTTTATTACTGACACTCGATGAGTTTGACATTGCACTGGATTCGCCCAAACCATCAGAATTGATGGATAAGAGTACCAAAGCTGAGAAAGCTGATTCTGATAGGTGGATGAGGGCTGATAAAATTGCATTATCAATTCTTGAGAGTGCAATGACTGACACAGTGAGAGGGAGCATAAAGAAGCATGCTCTTACGGTGGATTATCTCAAAGCCATTGAAAACAAGTTCAAGGAGTCTGAAAAGGCAGAAATTAGCTTGTACATGTCAATGTTGACAACTTACAAGATTGATGGGAACATTTCCATCAGGGACCATATAATGAAGATGACAGATGCAGCAAAAAAGCCTAACTCAATGGATGTGACTATTGGTGAAAAACAACTTGTCTTCATGATTCTGCAAGCACTACTAGAAAAGTATAGTCAATTGAAAGTGTCCGATAATACTCAAGACAAGACATGGACCGTTGATGAGTTAATTGCTCAATGTGTGCAAGAAGAATCTTGACAGAAACAAGAAAAAGGCAAGGAGCTCGAATCTGTCAATCTTGTGCATAAAGATACCACTTATGCTTCTGGTAAGACATTTAAATTCTCTGATAAGTCTGGTAAGCTTGCTAAAAATACTAAACCCTCTAAGTCTAACAATCTTAAAGTTAAACCTAAAGATGTTTCTAAGATCAAGTGTCATCACTGCAAGACTAAGGGTCATTATAGAAAGCATTGTGAGATATTCAAGGATTGGTTGAAAAGTAAAGGTAGAACTGATGTCTATGTGTGTGTGGAGTCTAATTTGGTTGAAATTTCTGCTAATTCTTGGTGATTTGACTCTGGTTCTTCAGTTCACATCATAAACACATTGCATGGTTTTGAAAAACAAAAACAAACTGGTATAAATTCTTATAATGTTTTTGTGGGGGAAAGGTCAAAAGTAGAAGTTAAGGCTATTGGGATTGTGAAATTAAAAATGAAGTCAGGTTTTGTTCTTAAATTAAATGATGTTTTATATGTCCCAGCAATGAGAAGGAGTTTGATATCTGCATCAAAATTAGTGAAATAAGGTTTTGGTTTTTCTTGTGATGATCAAAATGTTAACTTTTTTCAAAAACATAAGAAAAATATATTGTTATGGACAACTGTTTTGTATGAAGAACTATGGAAATTAGATTGCATTCTGGTGGAAACAACTAGTTTTGTTTTAAACACAAGTATCAAAAGAATGCATTACACTGAGTTTTCATATGAGCTTTGGCACAAAAGGCTGGGACACATTTCAAAAGATAGGATTTTGCAATTAACTAAAACTAATTTGATTCCTGCACTTGATTTCAAAAAATGCTAAAGAGTGTATTGACTGTATGAAAGAAAAATTAACCAACACAAGGAATTTTGAGGCCAAGAAAAGTCAGAATCTTTTAGAAATTATCCATACTGATATTTGTGGTCCCTTTCCAGTTAAAACTATCTATGGAAATAGCTATTTTGTGAATTGCATTGATGACTTCTCTAGATATGGTTATACCTTTCTTATTAGTGAAAATCAACAGCACTTGAATGTTTCATAATCTTTAATACTGAAGTTGAGAAACAACTAAATAGGGAGATTAAGATTGTTAGATCCGATAGAGGGGGAGAATATTTTGGCAGGTGCACTGAGGCTGGACAACAGAAGGGTCCCTTTGCACTTTATCTCCAACAACAAGGCATTATAGCACAGTATACCACACCTGGAACACCACAGCAAAACGGTGTTGCTGAAAGAAGGAACAGAACTCTCATTGGAATGGTTCGAAGCATGATGTCAAGATCCAAGTTGCCTAGTTTTCTCTGGGGTGAAGCACTCAAGACTGCAAATTACATTTTGAATAAAATTCCCACCAAAGTTGTTAAAAGTACACCTTTTGAAGTATGGACTGGAAGAAAGCCAAGCTTTGGACACTTTCATGTGTGGGGGTGTAAATCTGAGGCAAGATTCTATAATCCCAGTGAGAAAAAGTTGGATTCTAGAACAACAACCTGTTATTTCATTGGATACTCAGAGAAATCCAAGGGTTTTAAGTTCTACTGTCCACAAGCACACTCAAGGATCCAAGAGACTCACAATGCAGTATTCATAGAAGATCAAAATGTTGCTGATTTGATAACAACTGAAGAATTCATTTTTGAAGAGTTAAATGATACTCAAATTGCTGATTATCCAAATAACTATATTTAAGTACCATTTTTTCAAGATCTTCAATAGTTGAGGATGAAGATACAACAATGACTGATGATGTTCCACAACCAGTTATTGATGGCCATATTGAAACTACAACTGAAGCAGTTATACATCAAAATGATCAATCTATGCAGCAACCATTAAGACAATCATCCAGAATTCGAAAACTAGCAATATCAAGTGACTATGTGTACCTGCAGGAATCTGAATATGATTTTGGTGATATAGATGACCCATTGACATATCCTCAGGCAATGGCTAGTCCTCAATCAGTCTTGTGGGAGAAAGCTATGAAAGAGGAGTTGGAATCTATGTCAAAGAACAATGTATGGACATTGGTGAATTCTGATTCAAGTATCAAGTCAATAGGTTGCAAGTGGGTCTATAAGACCAAAAGAGATGTTGAAGGAAGAATAGAGAGGTACAAGGCTCGATTGGTTGCCAAGGGCTTTACACAGAGAAAGGGTATAGATTTTAGTGATACTTTTTCCCCAATTTCTTCGAAATACTCCATGAGAGTGATCATGGCATTATTGGCTCATTTTGATTAGAGTTACATCAAAAGGATGTCAAGACTGTTTTTCTTAATGGAGAATTGGAGGAAGTCATTTACATGAGGCAACCAACCGGTTTTGTAGAACAAGGGAAGGACAATATGGTTTGCAAGCTCAATAAGTCAATTTATGGACTTAAGCAAGCAAGTAGGCAATGGTATCTCAAGTTTGATAGAGTGGTTACTGCACATGGCTTCATTGAGAACAAATTGGATGACTACATATATTTTAAGTTCAATGGAACCAGATTTATTTTTCTGGTTTTATATGTAGATGACATTTTGATAGCTAGTTCAAATAAGCAATTGCGACAAGAAACCAAAACCATGCTCAGTTCTAATTTTGAGATGAAAGATTTGGGGGACGCTCACTATGTGTTAAGGATAGAGATTGTCCGAGACAGAAAGAAAAGGCTTCTAGGACTTTCACAAAAGGGGTATATTGAGATAGTGTTAGCCAGATTTAATATGGAGAGCTGCAATGGTGCTGATGTTCCTGTGAATAAAGGTGATAAATTTTCCCAAGAACAATGTCCACAAAGTGATCCGGAAAAGGAGAAGATGAAGTTAAAGCCCTATGCCTCTCTTGTAGGAAGCCTAATGTATGCAAATATTTGTACTCGGCCTGATCTTGCATTCATTGTTGGTTTATTAGGGAGATATCAATCAAATCTAGGTGAGATGCATTGGGTGGCTGCAAAGAAGGTATTTCGATATTTGCGGAGGACAAAATGTTTTCTGCTAGTGTATCGGAATAACAACATATTAGAAGTTGTTGGTTTCACTGATTTAGACTTGGCTGGAGATTTGGATGAACGGAAATCAACAGGTGGTTATGTTTTCATGCTCACTGGAGGTGCTATTTCTTGGAAAAGTGCAAAACAAACTATAGTGTCTACTTCTACCATGGAAGCAGAATTTATGGCTTGTTTTGAGGGTATGAAACAGGCTACGTGGCTTAAAAAAATTATCAATGAATTAAGAATTGTTGATTCAATTCAAAAACCATTGAAGATGTTCTGTGAAAATAATTCAGCAGTGTTTTTCTCCAAAAACAATAAAAGGACTTCAGCTTCTCGGTTGATGGATGTGAAGTTCCTTAAGGTTAGGGAAAAGGTGAAAGAAGGTGTCATTATTGTGGAACACTTGGCCACTAATTTGATGATAGCTGATCCTTTAACCAAGGCCTTGCCTAATGGAGTTTTCAAAGATCATATTACTCGAATGGGAGTACTGGATGATCTTGATTAATGGGAGTAGTCATAACTAACATCAAGAGCTTGTGGAAGCCTGTTTTGGAGTGCTTTACAAGTAGGAGTATGCTGCACAAGGTTTTCTAGAAGCTAAGTTATATAGCTAGTTTCTTGTTTCGTGTTTTGTAGCTAGATTTTATTTATGTTATCTAGTTAGTTAATGTTTTCATATAGTTCAACCTTTCCAGATAAATCTGTGATCAGCTGTTCAATGGAAACAGTTTGATAATTCAATAAAGCTTGAGTCAACATTTTCAACATTTTGATAAGCTGTTGGTGAATTATAATATTTTGTTTTCTGTTTTGGGCTTTATGAGTGGGAGTGAAATTTTGGTTTACTCAAAAGCTGTGAGATGTTGCTGCTAACATGAATTGGACTTTGTGATTTATAAGATGAATCTGTACGATGTATTGCAAAGGAGTTTATGAATTCATTTACTGATATGTGTGAGTAGTATTCTGTTGGAAACATATATCCAAGACTTATGTGATCACCTTTATGTTGAATCTGAAATGATTATTTGCTATTGTGAAATCATACTCAAGTGGGAAAATGTTAGAGTATGAGTACGATTCATATAGTTTGATAATAATCCTTGTTGTCTCGGATTACAATAAGGAAGTCTTAATATGTTTATAAGAGTTAATTCGATTGTGGTTTGGATTGAAACTCTGTGTTGATAAGCTCGGGTATAGAACTCGTGCTTGCACAAGGATTTGGTCTTGCAATCCTTGTAGGATTGTTATAGGGCAATCTAGTAGTATAAAACCACAAGCCCCTGCTCTCACAAAGAACGCTATTTTGTTCCAATTACCTATAACTTGGAAAGTATTAAGTTTTGCAGAGAGGAGAAAGCTTATGCAGATTTTCATGGCTTCTTCGTCCATGAACATGTCTGCAGATATGTACTAGTGTAATTGCTTATGTTCTTACATTCACATTACATACATGATCAAAGGGTTGTTCAAAGGGTTGTGATTTAGTTGATTAATCCTCATGTTCTTGGCTGATGAGTTAATCTATAAGTTTATATTTCTTCTTACACCATTTTCAAGTGAATTTATAGAGCAGGTAGAGTATACCATTATTCCATGGTCTAATGCACCTGAATGCCTGCACGCAGATCTTACACACAAAACCATTGTCGGGTCCAAAGCATCTATAACCCAAAGTTGAGTGACAAGGTTTTGACAACTAACTAAAAATGACATTCCCTCATTTGAGAAAACTTCTGCAAGCTATGCATAACCAAGATCAAATATATTTCCAGTAAATATTCCTCTAATCAGATTCTCTACCCACTTGACTTCATCTTCAATAGAATCACTGAGGTCCATTACATTCTTAGATAGGTATATGGCATTGGCATTCTCTTCGTCCACATGTCCCAACCGATTCAAAGCCTTAATTCTTGACAAAGTTGAGATCACATCCCCAAGAGCTGAAAGAGGTTTATTGATGTTTTGAGCTTCCTTAAGGTTTTCCCCTTGAACTACAGTTTTTGCTCGACTCTCACTGCCACCTAAATTCACAAGCCAAAGCTTGCTAATCGTGGACCCTTCATCGAACTTAAGCTTAAGTTCATCTAACTGTGTAACCATCGCTGGAATTGCAGAAACCATATTGTTGAATTTGGAAATCACATCAAATTTATGCACATCAGAAAAAAAGGTCAGAATAGTCTTCCTCCCTCAACTTGACTTGACTTCTTATATTGTCAGCAAGAGATATACAATATTCACGAGGCAGAAACTGGTCAAGAGATTGAAATCTGCCCTCACGTATCGATCGTAAAGAAACTACCAAACTCAATAGGGAGTCTTCTTTTATTTTCTTGAGATACACAATATCAACGTCCTGATTGCAGTCTATGTTGTCCAAATATGCAGCAACTTGTGTAGCAACCATTGTATCACAGGCAGATTTTGCAGCTACTTCAGCAACTGATGCTGAGTCTACAAACTGCGTATGTCCTCTGTCACACAACAGCATGTGATTCACATCACAGTTGGGACGTACATCAACAGCTGCAGATACAAAATCTTTACCATACTTTTCCTCAAAAATATTCCTTTTGCGATCAGTTCAGAAATCTCATAACACCTGGAAAAGGCAAAGATTAAACTAGCAATTCCTCTTTTGAGATTAGGCATACACTCCCTTGGCTGTGTGATGGTAAAAATCTAGATACTACTAATTCACATAAAAGCTCATTGAACTCATTGGCGACCAAAATTTTATGTTTTCTGAACACATGTTCCACCCAGATTCGAGCAGTGGCATCTTGACCAAATTGTAGGAGCAAGGCAATGTCACGCCTTAATTGCTTCACCACCGCATGGCACTTGTTCCTCATCAATTTTATTTGAGCCACTGCCATCTTCAATTGCATTTTGCGGAATTGAGAGCCTCCACCCTTATCCCGAATGCCATTACAGTAGCACATGTCACGATTGAGAACAGCATAGCAACTTGAGTCTGGATTTTCAGCAAACAGTTTCCATGCACAAAAATCCTTCTTCACAAATGTACCCACAAGATACCAACTAACCCATCTAAATTTATCTTGCAGGTATGCACTATAGTTATCATGCAAAAAAGAAAGGAATTGAGCCTCCGAATTTTGCTGAAATGATACTCAAATTAAGAACTACCTCAGGTCCAGTTTTCGTAGTATCGGAGAACAAGTACTTATGGAGTAGCTGCGGAGCAGAGGTCATCGTCTTCGATTTCGGAAGCAAGACTGTAGATGTAGCGAAGTTGTTCGAGTGTGGCATGACGGCCGAAGTTGCCAGTGCTCAACATTGGTGAAGATGAGAACAATGGCAGAATGGAATGGTCGTGGACTGTCGACAGAATTCGCAGTGGGTTGTCGTCTCTGTCTTGCATTGCAAGGTGTTGAAGTTTTAGATGACCTACATCGATCGATTCAGCTGCCTCGGAACACATCAAGGCTGGTAGCAACTCTACCGTTGTGGCCATCTTCGGAGCTCGGGTTGCAGAATAAGCAGTCGATAATGGCCTAATTACCGAAATTGCCATTGCTTGTAACAACGGTGAAGATGAAAGTAACTGCGGTACATAATGGACTTCGATTGGCGATGGAATTCTAGGTGGATTGTAGTCTCCTTGAAGTCCGGGATAACCGAGACCAAGCGATTGAGTGCCATCGGAAATCGTCGGGGCTGGATCGGAACCGTCCCCAGCACCGAGAGCCAAGTCATGGCGGAACAGAGCAAGGTCACGACGGACTGTGACGACTATTGAATCCATAGCCTTATGGAATGCGAGTGCAGAATCCCGAATGGCACGGAGGTCAGCACACATCGAAGCTGCAAGGGAGTCGACCGTGGCTGAACAACGGGTGTCCATGGCAGCGAGATGAGATGGATTGGATTGGGCGGGAAAACAAGAGGGAAACCAGGAACGAGATGGCTGATACCAATAATAGGATCACAGTTCTCAGGACCCTATTCAACCTGCAAGCAGCAATAGAAATGGCAAATTGAGAAGACAAAGTAGAAGGGAGCATGGCTCTAATATAGTTTTTGGTTTTGTATTTCTGTTTGTAAAATTTGATCTCCTACAATTCAGGGAGCTCAGCTCATTTTATAGACTTTACCTTCAGTGTCAGCTGGCATTTCTAACATACTTCACTAAATAACAAGAATAAGCCTAATAAATCCAATATTAAACTCCTAATAGTGATTAAACCAATCATTAAATCCTAAGTTCATACCAAACTGACAAGCGAATACTGCTGGTGTTCATGAAGAATCTTAATCCCAAGTACTAAACAATATACTGATATGGATGAAAGTTCAACACCAACAACAAATCTAAAATTCAACCCCAACAGCAAACCCTAAAATTTGAAAATTCTAATTAAAACACAAAATTACATAATCAATTGCATAATTAGAGAGAAAACAATAACTAGATTCAATCAATTGAAATAAAATTGCAAGAAAAATAGGAGGAGGGGGAAGAACTGAGGGAGGGGCGGAACCTGGGAAGAAGAAGAAAAATGAGAAGATGAACTAGATTCAAACGAAAAAGAAGAAGGCATTTGAGAAGACGAACCTGGATTCAGATGAGAGAGCAAGCGCGTAAGAGGCAGAGAAACCTTCTGGAGAGGATGAGAGTGCATTTGGAGAGGGAGGAGAGAGTGACTAAATTGTCCCATGGTTTTGGAGAGCATAAGGAAGCGGATATTCACCATATAAAATAAGTGGGTCCGGATTATTCAATTCGGTGGCTATTTAATACACCAAACATCGTACTCCGTATTATTAGTATTATCCGGTGCCTTATACAGTGTACCAAATGAGGCCATAAAGTACTAGAAATAAATACGAAATTATACAAAGTCTGAGGAGCTAGGATCTTTGTTGCTAGAACCCCCTCTACTTGATCCATCATCTCTTGCGCCTCATTCCCACCACGTTTCTTTTTTCCGATGTCCAAAAATATTTAGAATTCGGAGACATTCCTACTAGAGGCTTGTTCATAGTGTCACGATTTGCTTGAGCCATCATTTCTTCTCTAAGCAGTTCCATTTCTCGATTAAGTATTTCTCTTTGTCTCTCATTAGCCGCATCACTTCTCTCAGTAGCTGCTAAGATTGCTTGCATAGTCGCAACTTTTGATATTGATGCGGGTGGAATACATATAAATAAATAAAAATATTGTCACATGATCCGCCAAACTTCTCCCACTACTCAAATTAGTGGAAGCATGAGAGAGAGCGTTTTTCCAACAAGTAAGTGAGTTGTTGAGTTTTTTCCAACGAGCTTGACTACTTCTTGTGTCTTTTCCAAGCCTATCGCAAAACGTTGTAGTAATTCTACTCCACATTTCTCGCAACTGCATCTCATTACCCATAATCAGGTCATAAGTAATTTGAACCCAGCATTGACACAACGTAACATCTTCGATGAGCTTCCACGTAGCCATTTTTTTCACAAAAAAGTATATGAAACCTTTGGTTGAAAGTGTTGAAAATATTGAAATGTGGTGTAAGGTGGAAGATGATGGTTAGGTATTTATAGGAAAAAATAATAATTTTTTTTTATTTTTCGGTATTTTTAAACAATTTTTAGTAATTTTTTATTACTTTTTATTAAGTTAATTAATCTGGACCATTGGATTTGAAAAAAAATTGAAATCCAACAGACCAGATTTGGATATGTGGCCAACGGTCATAATTCTAACCGTTTCCTTTTTTTTTAATTGTTTTTTGGCCAAAAATCGTGGACCGTTGATCTAGGAATCAGACGGTCCAAAACGCACCACGTCACTAGCCGTTGGTCTTGAATTTCAAATTTTTTTTACCGTTGGACAGAAAACTAGCAATTGGAAATCCAATAGCCCAAAACGAGCCAAGTGGCTTCTCCCGCTCTCGTTTATAGCGCCTGCAACGGCAGGCCCGCCTCCTTTTTCTATTGGAAACGCACGCCCACGCAAGCGTGTTTCTCACATGCCTGACACATAAAAAATCAATAGTGCCATGTGATGTCATGCTGACATCAGCGTGACATCACATAGGCCGAGACATTGCTCAGCACGTTTTGGACTAGCGTACAAGCTGGCTTGGGCTGGGTGCCAGCCTATTTGGATCGGCTTGAGGGTTTTTTAGGGAAGCCTGCCTATTTTTTAGGCTTTGTGCCAGCCTACCCCAATGGGGTGAAGTTGCTCGACCTAATGCCGCCGAAACTCGAAGCCATGTCTAGCACGGATTTTGAAAATTCTAATTTGTTTTTTTTCTTCATAATAATTAATTCACAATATATGCAAAATAATATATTATAAAGGGAATTGTTATTAGCACTCCTAAAATCTCATTTGGCACTCCAAACTTTCTATAATTAGAAAGAAACATACACTTGTGAGGAGTGTAGAATGAGATTTTTGGAGTGCTAATAATATTTCCCTATTCAGAAAAGAATGCAAAAACAATATATGCAAAATCAGTAATTTGGAACGTGTAAAAGTTGGGTTCCTACATCATGGTAAATGCTTATGCAATGACGACTGAAAAAATATCGACAATTAAGACCACGTTTTAGAAGAACATGGATGCATAATGATAATTGTGAATTAGTCTGTAGCACCGTCTTGTGTCCAATTTTCTAAAAGGAGAGAGAGGGTGCAGCAAGAGAGAATAGAGAGAAATAAGGCGTATGGAAATTATAGGATATATTCCCCCATTTTAGTGCCTTTATTTATAGTAAACAACGAGGAAAGAGAAACTTGTTCTTCAAGAAAATACAAGTCTAATAGAAAAGAATCACTAGAAATGAGTAATCTTAAAATTCACAATAATTCTTGATTAAAATTCACCCGATGCGAATCTTTGGTTGTTGATAAACACGATGAGGGAATGATACTCATTTTCATACAAATTACATTCCTTTTAAGTAATACTGTCATTGATGTAATCCAATAAAATTTCCCCTTTTTTGTACAAAACAAAACAAATTTCATTCCTTTTAAGTAAACATGTCATAAATATGTTCTCCATACAATGTATTCAAGCATATGCTATATACGTTTTATTCAAATATAAGCTATATATACTCTCTTCAAATTGTATGTTATAACATCATATCAAATACTCATATTCAATAAACCTAAAATTAAATATTTATAACATAACAATAGCATAATACCAGAATAAATGTCGTATGCTATCAACAATATTATTATGGAAGGTTTTTTTTAGCAAACAAAAATGTTCTTTTTTTTGTCATAACAACATAATTTCCTTTTATTCAAATAAAAAATATGTATACCAAGTTCTATGAACCACATTGACTTAGACCATATAAAACTTATCACATTAAAGAACATTTTGCAACCCAAGTGTTCTTCCACCAAGAAACTCTCCAGGGTTTTCGAAAATTTTCACTATGGCTTTCTACTTTAGAAATGTATTTCTGCTGATAGTGTTGGTGTTGTTCCTAAGTATTACGTGCGAAGCAGGGATTTTGCCGCATAAAAGAAGTATTAATAGCACCAACGATGTAGGCGCAGAGTTGGCGATGCACTGTAAATCCAAGAACGACGATCTTGGTGCCCAAGCAATTCCTGATAAAGGCAGCTACGCATTTACTTTTAGACCTAATATTTTGGGGACTACACAGTTCTGGTGCAGTTTCGCATGGGGGTCTGAATTTCATTATTTCGACATATACATACATAAAAGAGACGATTGGTTGTGTAATTACTGCTTGTGGATTATAAAGCCAACTGGTCCATGCATGTGGAACTACGATACCAATGCGTGGGACATTTGCAGCAAGTGGAACGAGAGTTAGGTTGAAATTATATTAATATGCTAATAAGTTTTAATTAATCTCTTTGTCATGATGTGAAATTGAAACTGTAAGTGTCTTTAATTTGTGATATGCATATGGAATAAATAGGAGCTTGATGAATTGGTTGCTTTTATTTCTGAAATTAACTTTTTTTTTAGTTTACTAAATTCTTGATTAGATTTTAATGGTGTGAAATATTTAGCTAGTGTCACGTGGTTCATTCGTAGCATTAGCAAGGACATTGGCAGAGGTGTGCATGGTAGAGGGGTTGCCGAGCCAAAGCTGCACCCCCGCGCTGCTTTTGACCATTGTTTTGGGTTTAGGAACCAACTCCAAGCCCAAGTACTTTAATCGAACAAAAGCATCCAAGTGCAAGCCATCGAAAGAAAACCGCAAATTAGAAGTAGTTATTTCTTAACGCAATCTTTACTCGCCACTGCCTTGCGGTTATCAATTAATATCCAAACAAATATGTCTGTTTTGCTCCCTACTTCTTAGATTGTGATGATGGGAAGTTGGACAGTTTCCAACTGTTGACCTATAAATTTCTCACCAGTTAGAGTTTCAACACTCTTAGTTGGAGTTGGCTTATTTCTTTTTGCTTCTTGAATTTTTCCTTTCCATTCTTCCTTTAAGTTTTTGTCTCGCACTGTTTTTTCTTACCACTTCTTAAATATTTTGATTTGTTGGCTTGTGTTGACCCGAAAAATTACAATGCCTATGTGATGCGCAGACCGAGTAATTACGAGCTAACAACGCTCTTCTTGCGAATGCAAGCGTGCCAACTTGCAATCGAGCTCAGTCGGGCGAGTCGAATAGATGGCCGTCTTATTAAATGTTATACGCTTAAACAGTAAGTCCAAGGAATATGTAATTAAGAGAATATGATCTAAAGAAGTGAGATTCATAAGACCTTTCTCTTCCGTACACATATCTTAAACATTTTAGATCATAGGATTACCAATTGGGCATTGACGACTCGGATAGATCAGTACATGTTATATCTTCTCTCACAGGATAGGGATTGATCTCGAGTCATTAGTGTGATGACACGAAGACAAGTATGTAGGTGCCCAATAAAGAGTGAGTCCACTGAACATGATCAACAAGGAGTTATCACACTCATGTCACATGAGAACTCATGGTTGAGATAATGCAAAGTAGTCATTTACTTGAGACATCGTAGTCTTATAGTTATGTCCTTAGTCTTTGACAGTGTTAAAGGCATTCCATTTGAGGGTGTCCACGATATCGTTGGGGCTAAGCTACTTAATCATGTGGGCATGTGAATATACAACAAGCGATCTTTAACCTTCAAACCATTGAGGGAGAATACTCTAGATATGATTAAGAGTCTTTGGTCAGAGTATGAATGAGATTTAGGAAGTCGTTCCAAAAGACATTCATTGTAATCATATATAGAGAGAAGAATCGCATTGGATAGTAGACATGAATAAACTATCAACCAAACAATGTGATCAAGAGTATTGAAATAGAGAATGATTTGTGGAAGCCCTGAAGATTTATAATCACTAAAACGAGAATTGAAAGTAAGTTTCAATTCACAATCGATTAGTAAGAGTTCTAATCGCTCACTGCCTCGCTGAAAGGAACCCAAGGAATCGCACACTGTGTAAAGTAATGATTGAAGAATATAACGGAGTTGAGTAAGGAAAATTAAATAGTGAAATTGTTTATGGCTAAGAATAATTAAAAGTTAATTAATAAAAGACGAAATGTTCATATTGGGCCTTAAGTTAGTTTCGGGCTTCATAACCCAAATGGGTTTTGGTCCACAAGACCATTAAGTTTAAGTTGTATTACAACTAAAACAAAAGGGACAATTAATCCACTAACAAAGGGAAGCCGGCAGGGTAAGTTGGTTTAATTTCAAGTTTGCCACTCAATTGTTAAGTAGTATAAAAGTGAAGTTATAAGGCTTAACCTGATTAAGGTTTCTTTGAGGAAAGATGAGATAACATCTATCTCTTTTCTCTCTAGAGAGGCCGGCCACATGGGGGAAGGATTCTAGCAAATTCTTCCTCCTATGTCACTCACAACAACTCTTCAAATTTGGATGCTCACGCCATGATTTTCTAGACAAATTAATCGCTAAACAGTCTCGTTTGAATAATTGACAATTCCCACTACAACAAAAATGGGCATTGCACACAATAAATTATATGTGCCCTTTAATGCCAAAGGGCACCAACATATGTGCTCATAGGTCAATGGCAACAATGCAGGAACTATGTTTCTATATGTGCCCTCTATGGGCGTTACCATTGATTAGAGGGCACAATATTGTTTTTGGTGCTCAACGATGTTAGCACAAATAAAGGGCTTTTGTGCCTCCGTTCTGACAAGTTGTCAGATTTACTTTCCCATCCATATTAACACAACTTTTATTATTGTGCCCAATAGGTTAAATATTAAAAAAAAAACATAAATTCCAATATTACAAAATCAAATCAAATCAAATAGTAATACCATTGGTAAGAAATTATTCAGCTTGGTTTTACATGCACATCCAAAATACCAATTAAACTATGGGTAGGGCTAAAACAAGCTTTTATGATTTAGTTCTACAAACAACCAATTCATACAGAGATTTAAACCAATAATTCCTAATACTTGATGCGAAAATTAACTAACGCACAAATTTAACCCTATTTGTGACAATTGTAGTAATGATGTAAGTAGGGATCGTTCTAACCGGGGATTAACTAGGGATGCTAACCAAAGTAAAATTTAATTAAAAACGTAAAAACGAAATTTAAAACACTAAACTAGACTCAAAACACTTAACTAGAATAATTCAAAATAAAACTAACAAATAATCTAAAACAAATCAAAAGACTCAAAATAATTCAAGACTCTAGAAAACACAAACTAAATTGATTTCTAACAGATCTAGTACTTTAAAATAAATGGTGGATTGATTTTTTTACGAAATTGAATTTAAAACAGAAACTTAAAAACAAACTTCAAAGAAAATATATTTTATAGAATTAAAATGATGAGACGTTAGTTAGAGTGTTCCTTATCCACACATGAACATATGCATATAATTTGATTCCCAGTTATGACTTCAACAAACGAATAAATGACAATACTCCAAATTAATTAGGTCCGCTTAAATTAACCTTCAGATTTCCCTAGATTCATTGAATTGGACGGGATACGCATCACAACCAAATTATTCTTATCAAGTTCCCTAACTATGGAATACGCATGATAGAGAGACATATCAAAGATCATTAAGTTCAATGGAAATCATAAGCATCGACTAGGCATTCATAACTATGGAATACGCATGTTAATCCAACCTAGGGTTTACTAAACACAATCGTGACTAGCGATTTTTACTACTCATGAATATAAGTTCATAACGATTAGATGAAATTCCCTTATATCCTAGCATCAAGTCTAAGCATGTAAATTAAGTGTCGACCCTCAACCCACATACATAAACAAGTTCTTAATCAACACAGAAAAATAAACCACATCCAACATTCATAAATTCATAACTGGAGTAAATCAAATTATAATAAACAAATATTCATGGCTTCAAATTCACCTCTAACCAAACAGAAATTAATTACACATGTTTAATATAATTGAAAAGCAAATTAAATTAAACATGAGTTTAAGAAAAATAAAACCAAATGAGGAGTTGCTCCTCTGCTCTCTTTCCGCGTTCTTCACTGCGCATGCTGCCAAAGCAGCGTCTCCCTCCCTGCGCACTGCTGTCCTTTCCGCCAGCTCGCGCCTGTCTCCCACTGACCTCCTGTCAGTTTTTTCTCCGCATGTCCTGCTTCACCAAGCCTTCGAATTCCCTGGTCAGCTGCCAAGGCAGCTTCCTTTTCGCTGCCACGTGTCCCGCTGCCAGTACGTCTCCACTGCGCCCCAGATCCTGCTCTCGCCGCTTCTCCTCAAGGCAGCGTGCTGCCTTCCTCATGCGTCAGGGACTCTCCTCTCGTCAGCTCAAGGCAGCGCGCCTTTCCTCCTGCTCGCGTTGCGTCCGTCTCCCTGGTTCCGTGTGCGACGTCTGTCTTCCACCTCTCTTCTCCCTCTGTTCAGCTGCCTAGGCAGCTGTTGTCGTCTCTCTCCTTTCCTTCCACACCGAGAGCCTCTAGCGTCTGCTGCTGCCTCCTGGCAGCTCACTCCCAATCCCCTGTCTCCCTCCACAGCATCCCAGTCAACAACAACTCCAACGTTTATGGATGACAGCACCTCCATATTATTATTTTCTGCTTTCAAACAAAAGGGACAGTGACAATGCAGTTAACAAATTTATTAACCAAATAGAGTGGGTAAGGTTGTTTTAACGAATTTATTACTTAAAACCTCACTAGTGCTATTTTTATTTTCTTAGCTAGATAAATTCTATAAAACACAAAAACAAAGTAAATAGCACAAAAATATAAGAAACTAACTAAGAAAAGACGAGAGAATTTGATGTAAAATATGTATAAATATGAGCTTATCAATACTATTGTATTTGAGTTCGTCGCAAGCCAAACAACCCTCAACAACCGCAGATAACCCAGTATTGACAGCCTCTGAAAAATGATCATAAGTAGGAATATATCAAGCAGTAAAACACATAATCATATTGGATATCGTTGAAAAAAAAGAACTATAAATTTAGATTACCAATAAGCTCTTGAAAACATCTTTTACAGAGAGCAGCAAGAAATGAGTATGTAATGGCTTCCAAACTTTCAAATCATGATTCTTTTTCTTTACTTGATGAGTTGTTCTATATCCTTCCTCCCACAGATTAATTGGTGTAATTCTACTATGTATACATGCACTCATTTGTGATTGATACATAAAGACTTTTGCCTGCCACATTAGTAACATTCTTATATGCATGTCAAGCAATCATCACACAAATTAGCACATAAAAAATTAGTTCAGAGTCCAATTGATTCTCTCTTTCAAATGTAAAGAACTAAATAGACAGATGCATAATATCTCAAAATAGGCCACTTTTAACAAACACGAATTTAGTCCAGAGTCCAACTAATGTGATTCTCACTCTTTCAAATGTAAAGAACTAAAGAAACAAATGCAGAATATCTCAAAATAGGTCACTTCCTACAACGTTTAACAAACACAAATTTAAAGAACTTAGGAGATTAGTAGTCGGTCTGGAGTTTAATTGATAGAACACAAGTGAAACGTAAAAAAAATGTACACCTCGCCATGGGCATCAGAATTAACTGTAAGACATAATCAAACCTTATCTTAATCTGAAAGCGCAAAGCTTTTTATAATACCCAGGCCTGCAAGGTAAAGTAATCACAAACCATGTAAGCACCAGTAAGCACACATCAAGAAAAACTCGAACTTTAGAAAGCTACAAAAAGGTCTACACATGGAGATGCACATGGGAATTAAAAAACAAAAAAGGAGATTTGGTACAACTATCAATCCCCAAACCATTATTGTGGATGTTTACAAATTTAAGATGCAGGCCCTGTCCGATAATTAAAACTCAAAAAATGTTTCACATGTTCCAGATTTAGTGTAGTATCAAAAAGGTAGTGCAATATCTTTAATTTGGCAACTCAACATAACAAAGTCAAGTATAATTGAGGAGATAAAGATATGCAGAGATGTACTTACACTGAGACGAAGGAAGATCCATCCACTATTAGAGAAGGAAAGTCGAGATCTATGACCTCAAAAGGAGCCAAAGAAGAATCGAGAGAGAGAGAAAGAACTAGAAAAATTTGGGAAAAAAAAGTAAAGAGAGAGAGCCTAGGGTTTGAAGAGAGGCTCCATCTGATTAGGAATTGAGAAAGGAGGCTGTGTCAATTTTCACATGCAAGTATAGAAAACAACTTAGAACATCAAAAGGAATTAAACGTAGGTAGTTACAGACCTTACCTCGGTAGGGAAAGCGATGAACTCGTCGGAACTCTCTCGGATTCGAGACGGAGCTCTAGTTCTCCAATTTGAGGTTCGAGTCTAAGTTCTGGGACTTTGGGTTCTAGTTCCGTGTTTGGTGTGAGGTTGGGACGAGGATGGTGGTGATTTGGTGTTCGAAGTCGCCGGAGAACGTGGTGGATGTGTTGCTTGAGGAGAAGCGAGCCAAGAGAGATAAGAGAAGGATGAAGGACAGAGGGAGAAGAGAGAAGAGGAACCGAGGGAAAAGAGAGACAGGTGTGGGGATGGCAAAAATAAGTGAGGGGAAAATGAGGGGGTTTGCACGGGGAAGAGAGACTCACACGTGGGTAGGTCCCACGGCACACCACTCAAACATAAACAATATTAAAATAATTCAAATGCACAAATCCATAATTGTGCCAACATGAGAGATGCAGAGTTTGAGTGTGGGGAATGGGGATGGCAGAAAGAGAGTGAGGGGAAAATGAGGGGGTTTGCACGAGGAAGAGGGACTCACACGTGGGTGGGTCCCACGGCACACCATTCAAACATAAACAATATTAAAACAATTCAAATGCACAAATACATAATTGTGACAATATATTCTTTTGCTGTATGGGAAGTCGAATGATTTATTATTTATTACTATTTACTGGACACAATTTTTAAAATTTGTGTGATAAGCTCATATTTATACATATTTTACATCAAATTCTCTCGTCTTTTCTTAGTTAGTTTCTTATATTTTTGAGTTATTTACTTTGTTTTTGTGTTTTATCGAATTTATCTAGCTAAGAAAATAAAATTAGCACAAGTAAGATTTTAAGTGAAAAAATTCGTAAAAATTATCTTGCTCACTTATTTGATTTCAATTTCCAGTATTATGTTTTCACAAAAATATAAAAGTTAAAAATTGAAATGATTATCAAATAGTACAAGAGGTGGTATGCACTAAGATTAATTTATGCATTCATGGTATATGCCTCAAGTAAAAATAAGGGGTAGAAAATGTGCATTAATATATTTTATATAGATCAAAATATGCATCCACTGAGAATGTGGAAGTCAGAAACCAAAGCTGTCTTTGCAGCTGGCAGCTAGAAGGTGGGACGGAAAGCAGCAAAAAGCTGCCTTGGCAGCTGGCGCAATTGAGAAGGCAGGAGAGAGACGGACACAGGGAACAAAGAAGAATAAAATAGAAGGGGAGCTGTCCTTTGCAAAAAAAAAAGAAAAGAAAGAATATAGGGAACTGGCAGCGCAAGGAGCACGGGGAGCGCAGTGAGGACATCTGCCTTAAGTAGCAGAGAGGAACGGACAGACGGGGGGGAAGAAGGCGCTGCCTTAGGCAGCGGGAAAGAGAGGGGACTGCGGAAATTGCGAGACGAGGAGGGCAGCAGAGCTGCCTCATGCAGAACGACGTGGAAGAAGAAGGAAGACTGTGCAAGCTGGGAGCGAGAGACGCAAGCAGCACAGAAACAAAGCCAGCGCCCATAATTGCACAGTGCACAGATCCTTGCACATCCTCAATTTGGTTTAATCCTCCAACCTCATATTTTACTTTTACTTTAATTTATGAATAATGTGTAATTAATTTGTTTTGGCTAGAGGTTAATTCAAAACCATGGATATATTTGTAATATGAATTGATTACCTTCAGTTGTGATTTCTGAGTTGTGAATTTAATTTGCTTAACTGTTTGATTGATAACTTATTTGTGTATGTCGATTAAGAATGCATACTTAATTTACATGCATGAATTTGATGCTAGAATATAAGTGAATTTCACCTAATCGTTATGAATTTATATTCAAGAGTAGTGAAGGTTGCTATCCACAATCGTGTTAAGTGAATTCTTGGCAAGAGTATCATGCTGTTCATAGTTACGAATGCCTCGTCAATGCTTATAGTTTTCACAAAGCTTAATGATCTTTGATTGTATCTCTATTGTGCTGTTCACGTAGGGGACTTTTAAAGAATATTTTGAATTGTTGTATGCGCTTTTCCGTCCAATTCAATAACTATAGGAAAACTTGAAGGTTAAAAAAGTGTTGTCACAGTTAATCTGGAGTGTTGAGATTTACAATTTATTGAAAGAACAACTGAAAATCAATTTAGGTTGCATATGTGTAATGTGTGGAGAAGAATCCTCTAACCAGTTCGTCGCCCATCCATTCACCTTAATTTCATGTTTTTGTCAATTCTGTAATTTATTTAAGTTTAATTTACTTTTCATCTAAAATCAATCCTCCATTTATTTTAAAGTGTTAGATTTGTTAGAAATCAATTTAGTTTGTGTTTTCTTGAGTCTTGAATTATTTTGAGTCTTTCGATTTGTTTTAGTTTATTTGTTAGTTTTATTTTGAGTGATTCTAGTTAAGTGTTTTGATTTTAGTTTAGTGTTTTAAATTTTGTTTTTACGTCTTTAATTTAATTTTACTTTGGTTAGCATCCCTAGTTAATCCCCGGTTAGAACGATCCCTACTTACATCATTGTGTCACAATTGTCACAAATAGGGTTTAATTTGTGCGTTAACTTATTTTCGCATCAAAATTTTGGCGCCGTTGCCGGGGATTAGCAAATTTGCTAATCCCTTGTTTATGTTTTTGTTTGTGTTTTATTTTATTTATTTATTTTTTTATTTATTTATTTTTTTTTTTGTGTTTATTATTTTATTTTACGTTGATTTTTTTTTTAGTTCTCTTTCTTTGATTTTAGGTATTAGAGAAGTAAGACATGGATTTTAATAGCATTCACGCTCAATTGGCAAATCTTACTTCTCAATTGACTCAGAATGCTGAAAGGGCCACAATGCCAAGTGTCCCTACATTTGGTGCATCGTATGGGCAAGGATATCAAACTCATCAATGTCCCCAATTTTCTGCAAATGAAGATGCTTGGGGATATCAAGGCCATAGCCAATCAAGGGGCAACATGTTTTCCAACGCTTACAATTCGGATTGGAGAAATTATTCAGATCATAGGTGGGGAGAACCTCAACATGTTCAACAAAGTGGATATTGGCAACAAGATGAGGAGTTTTATTCAAGATCTATGCAGCCACCACAACCTCCCCCACAGAAATTTCAATCGAATTCAAGTATGCCCATGAATTATAATGAAATTCTTGATGGACTCATTTCTTTGACGCATGGCTCACAAAACGAAGAACAATTACAGCCATCAGAGGAGTACTATCAATGGCCATGTGCACCACCACAACCTCATATGCAATATGCTCAATTAAACTCAGGTTCGTCAATAGATTATAATCAACTTCTTAATGAATTAAACTCTTTGGTGCAGGGTTCACAAAATCAAGCTAAGGAGACTCACCAAGGAGAATATTGGCAGCCGTGTGAGGAGTTCTATCAATGGCCATGTGAACCACCACAGCCTCCACCACAATCTCCCCAACCAAATTCAGGTTCGTCGGTTGATAATGATAATATTATTCAATTAATCACCTCTTTGAACCAGGAAGTAGAAAATCGAAACAAGGAGATGCAAAATAAAGCCAACAAGGTGGATGCATTGGAGAAGCAAGTTGGGCAGATTATGGAGATCATGGCACAGATTCAAGATCAAAGTGAACTCTCCAACTCCACATTTGCAAATTCAAAGGGAGAAATGGAAATCAATGAAGCCATCACTTTGGGAAGTGATATGGAGTATGAAGTTGTCCCAGAACCATCCAAACATAGCCCGAACATGGATGAATTGCCGCTTCAAGAAGAAGATGAGGATGACGACTTGGGCAGTTTAGAAGAATTCTTGTCGCAAACCCCTCAAGTCCTTATGCCATCCAACTCAGGTGAGGAGGTACTAAATTCAATTCATTCTAACCCCATTCCGCCAATTGTCCTTTTTCCTTGCAGGTTTTTAAATCCCAAGGAAGAAGTGAATGAAAAAGACGTTGTGGAAGCTCTTCCAGAGGTGCAAAATGAGATCCCAATTTTTGGTGCACCAAATTATGTTCCCAATGATGATGAATCATTCAAAGAACCTTGCACACCAAGAAGAGGGATTCCAGAAAAGGAGGTGGCCGGAGAATATGTTGAACATATCAAAGAGGCTGTGCATGAGACAATCAAGCCCAAGGAAGTTGAGACTGATGACACGGGACAAGCCACAACCATTATAATAAATTTGGCCAAGTTCAAAGTCCCTGAAACGTTCAAAGACGTGGTGTTTGTGATTGAGTTTGAACAAGAAAGTAAGCCATCTTCTCCAATTTTAATTTTATGTTATACTAACAATCTAATTTTGATGATTCAGGCACCGTCATTAGAACTTAGACCGTTGTCGGATCATTTCAAGTACCACCGTCCGTTCAAGGATAAACCCATGCATTTGAATAATGAAGGGAGGCCAAGGAATCACCCACAATCAGATTTGCATTCCTAAACCCTTCTCTTTACTGCTTTCATTTTGTTTTGTTTATTTAGTTGTGATATTTGTTTGGGAGATTAAACATAGTATTTTTACTTTGATTTACTTATTTTTAAAAATAATAATAAACATCCATATAAATAAAAAAATTAAAATAAATTAAAATAAATAATAATAATAATAATAAACATCCATATAAAAAATAAAAAATAAAAAATAAAAAACTAAAAAACTAAAAAAATACTTATATTTATATATATAATTAAATAAACTTAAAAGCATAAATATTTTACAATAAGGTGAACTAATAGCTTTCATTGGTCGTTGGTAGGTGGTGCCTCGGAGGTCGACGGAGCCCCAGAAAGACGAAGCGCCAGAGTTGGATCATTCGGAGCCTCAATACTTGGTGCAGCACCCGAGGATGAAGGCAACATAAACCTCGGGAGTAACGCCATAAACCGTTGATGATCACTCTGAATCCGCACTTCGGACTCCTGCAGCTGATCAAGCTTCCTCTTCAAGCTTGTTGAGTAATTAGTTGCGAGCATGTGCAACTCCTTATTCTCATGCCTAAGCACTCTGACCTCTTGCCGAAGACTAGCCACTTCAGCCATCAACGACTCAACCTGACGAGTTCGTGCAAGAAGGCGCTGGCCCATGTTTGATACTGAGCCTGCGCATCGGACGCTGTAGGCCAGAGAGTCCTGAACAGCCAATTCGTCGGACCGCCTGGAAAGTATCCTAGTGTCTCTAGGAGTGAGCAGATTTCTGGCCACCACCGAAGCGGTTGTATCATTCATCATCATGGAATCCCCAACTGTAAGAGGACCATTTGGGGATATGAAGGACGGCTGCCAAATGTTGGTTGGAGAAGACATATCAATATATTCCCCAACATTCAAGTTAAGGCGACGGTCAGAAGGGCAAGACATATTTGAGGGTGTGGAGAAAAAGAAGAGGTCGAACTGATCAAGATTAAAAAATGCAAGAAGGGAGTGTTTACAGGAGAGAGCTTAAGTGTGTTGTGGAACAAAATTAGCGCCTCTATAAAAAGAAGAAATCAGAGAGGCGCTCCTCAGAAGTCGAAGAGGCAAATCTCACAAATCAAAGAGCCGGGTTCCTTTCTCAAAAGACGGACTCCGTCTCAAAAGTCGGACGCCGTTCTCAAAAGTCGGACGCCGTTCTCAAAAGTCGGGCGCCTCTCTCAAAAGACGGAGCGGTCAGGAATCACGAGGCGAGCAGCTTTTCCAGTTTTGTCGTCATTCGTCACGCGCACTGTCAGCTTTGCGCAAATTACGGGTAGCTTTTTCAGAAAGCGCGTAACCTGTACTGTTCATCCATCCACCGATTGCCGACAATGAGTGAGAGAATAGTTCCGGTTGTGAAGAGAAGTCCTATAAGTATCTACCTTCGCCTTCCACAGCAAAGGCACACCCCCTCAGCACTTCTTCATCTCCGAAAATGCATTCCCAACGAAGCCTCTCGAGTTACCCTGTGTTTCTCATTCCCTGGGATACCTTTGCAAACAAGTCATCAAGAGATAGAGTATTTCATATCATGAAGGTTGAAAGCAAGAGTATCTCATATCATGCTTTCTCCCTGTCTTTTTCCTTGTCTTTGTGACAAGGAGAAAGCGAGCAATCAGCCAGCACTTGGTGTCAATCTTCCGATCTAAGAACCGACTGCCTGGAAATCCTTCCTGATTGCTTACCTAGCATTGCTCTCGAGTGCTCATCTTCAACTGCTGATGTACTTCCGAAGAAGATGCCACATCTGCCTGGAGAACAGATAAGGCAAGTGAAAATGATAACTTGAAGCATGTGGAGACAACGTGCTGATTCATCATCAAGATCAAGTCTCATTTTCCTTGCTAAGAAGTTCCCCAGCCCAGTTCAAGAATACACCTGTGGAAAGATACTTCTTCAAAAGCAAAAGTATCTCATATCATTAGAGTCAAAGGCAAAGATATCTCATGGCATGCTTTTCCTTTACCTTTGCTCTTGCCTGCGAGGCAAGGAGAAAGAAAGCAATCGGTCGGCACTTGGACAGATTGAACAAAGAAACAGACCACCACCTCTACCTCGTGCCTACCTGCCGTGCAGAAGAAACAAGCAGAGAAGAATGCAGCCTGCAGACTCAATCAACCCGGCAGAAGGAGTCCGAGTTGAAACCAAGAGCTCGAGAAGCTTCAACAACATATGGACGCATAAGTCGACAAAGTGCACAGCCTCGCCATACAAGGCCATCAAATCACCACCACCAATCAAATCTCATTTTCCTTGCTAAGAAGTTCCCTAGGCCAGTTCAAGTTCAAAGCTGTGGAAAGTCAACAAGCACGACCAATGATCACTTATTAGTTCTATTCATTGTCTTTTATCGTCATTTTCAATTTCTCGTTTGCATTTTCTACATTTTCTTGTGTTACTTAACTGAATTATTTCTTTTCTTTGCAGGAACTTTTGGTTATTTCCACCCTTGAGGTTGATTGCAGAATTTAAGCTTCGGGGTCATCGCTTGATTTTACTGCAAATTAGGGAAGTTTTCAGTCCTATTGTTTTATTTTGTTTCTATTTATTTATTTATTTTATTTTTATTTGCATTTTATTACATTTTCTGACATTTGGGACAATGTCTAGTTTAAGTGTGGGGGTAAAGAGTATAAAAATGACCAAATTGAAAATTTTTGTACCTTCGACTTTGAACTGGTTTCATTTGTTTCCATGTTATTCCTTTGTGTTTTCTTAATTAAGTTGTTGTTTTAAAAAAAAATAAAAAATAAATAAAAAATAAAAAAATCCAAAAATTTAAAAAATCCAAAAATATTTCCTTGTTTTCCTTATTGTTTTGAATTAGATTTTTATTAGTTTCCCGACCTAATGATATAATTGGATAAAATTTGAACCATGATGATCAAGAACTTAGTTAACATGTGTTGTGTGAAATTCCTAATTCTCGTGTTAGTTTTGTACATATTTGATCATCTTTGAAAAACTAAACGCACATAGCCTTGTTGATGTGAAACTAAAACATGATTTAAAGCTCCATATGTGAATTTAGTGACCATATACATCCTATGTGAGTTTTTGAGCCTATTGAAAGTTGTGCATTTTTCATACACTCTTATTCTTTCATGTGTGATGAACTTATGTGAGATACTTCTCTAGAACTTGCATAACGATCTTTCGAAATATTTGTCATTGATTGCATGAACTTGAAAATGATAGAGGCATTAGGTTTACCACCATGGCCCAAATAACCTTGTTGCCCAAAGAAAAATGATATCATTAGATTGCCAATTTGAGCCGTATATGTGAGCCTTTTATTTCTTATCACCAGATATGTCTACCCTTATGCCTGAAACATTTTTCCTTACCCTTTCCAAGCGAGCTAGTGAGTAATGTGAAATTATCTTATGAGAAATGTTTGTGAAGTACTTGGAGGGAGTTTGGCAAAAGAATAAGTGTGGGGGTATTTCATGTTTGTCTGGAAAATTGCTTCTTGAAAAAAAAAAAAAAAAAAGTTTGTTTACGAAGAAAATAAAAATTGTTTAAAGTTTCAGTTTAAGGTTGTGGTTGGAGGTGACTTGAAGAATAGCTGGAAAGTTTGAGTTCTTATAAATATAAACAAAAGAATTGCTTGCAATGTAGCTTGGAACTTGTGTTTACCTATTCTTTCGTTTCAATAACCCTCGCCCTAAACCTCATTACATCCAATAAAAGTCCTCTTGATTTAAGTTTTGCAATTATGATTGTGGAGAAGTGATCTTTATGCAAGTTTATGGTAGAACTTTCACATTTGATTCTTTGAGAGAAACACATTAAAACTAAACACATGTGTGATTGAGTGTGTTTCCAGTGAGAAGGTTGCTAGTTTGCATATGGTGATTTTAAAAATAAAAATTTTGAAATTGCATTAACATGGCTATCTCACACACTACACTTCAAGGATGATTCAAAGATTACTGCTAATATTTGAATAAGGAAAATGAACTTGGATTAGCTTGTTTGGTGTTAGCTATGGTTCTTGATGATTTGTGTTCTCGAATGAAATTCTATGAGGGTCACATAGGGGGAAGCTAATAATTTTCATGTTATTACTTTTTCTGTTTTCTCTGTTTTGCTCGAGGACTAGCAAAAGCTAAGTGTGGGGGTATTTGATAAGCTCATATTTATACATATTTTACATCAAATTCTCTCGTCTTTTCTTAGTTAGTTTCTTATATTTTTGAGTTATTTACTTTGTTTTTGTGTTTTATCGAATTTATCTAGCTAAGAAAATAAAATTAGCACAAGTAAGATTTTAAGTGAAAAAATTCGTAAAAATTATCTTGCTCACTTATTTGATTTCAATTTCCAGTATTATGTTTTCACAAAAATATAAAAGTTAAAAATTGAAATGATTATCAAATAGTACAAGAGGTGGTATGCACTAAGATTAATTTATGCATTCATGGTATATGCCTCAAGTAAAAATAAGGGGTAGAAAATGTGCATTAATATATTTTATATAGATCAAAATATGCATCCACTGAGAATGTGGAAGTCAGAAACCAAAGCTGTCTTTGCAGCTGGCAGCTAGAAGGTGGGACGGAAAGCAGCAAAAAGCTGCCTTGGCAGCTGGCGCAATTGAGAAGGCAGGAGAGAGACGGACACAGGGAACAAAGAAGAATAAAATAGAAGGGGAGCTGTCCTTTGCAAAAAAAAAAGAAAAGAAAGAATATAGGGAACTGGCAGCGCAAGGAGCACGGGGAGCGCAGTGAGGACATATGCCTTAAGTAGCAGAGAGGAACGGACAGACTGGGGGGGAAGAAGGCGCTGCCTTAGGCAGCGGGAAAGAGAGGGGACTGCGGAAATTACGAGACGAGGAGGGCAGCAGAGCTGCCTCATGCAGAACGACGTGGAAGAAGAAGGAAGACTGTGCAAGCTGGGAGCGAGAGACGCAAGCAGCACAGAAACAAAGCCAGCGCCCATAATTGCACAGTGCACAGATCCTTGCACATCCTCAATTTGGTTTAATCCTCCAACCTCATATTTTACTTTTACTTTAATTTATGAATAATGTGTAATTAATTTGTTTTGGCTAGAGGTTAATTCAAAACCATGGATATATTTGTAATATGAATTGATTACCTTCAGTTGTGATTTCTGAGTTGTGAATTTAATTTGCTTAACTGTTTGATTGATAACTTATTTGTGTATGTCGATTAAGAATGCATACTTAATTTACATGCATGAATTTGATGCTAGAATATAAGTGAATTTCACCTAATCGTTATGAATTTATATTCAAGAGTAGTGAAGGTTGCTATCCACAATCGTGTTAAGTGAATTCTTGGCAGGAGTATCATGCTGTTCATAGTTACGAATGCCTCGTCAATGCTTATAGTTTTCACAAAGCTTAATGATCTTTGATTGTATCTCTATTGTGCTGTTCACGTAGGGGACTTTTAAAGAATATTTTGAATTGTTGTATGCGCTTTTCCGTCCAATTCAATAACTATAGGAAAACTTGAAGGTTAAAAAAGTGTTGTCACGGTTAATCTGGAGTGTTGAGATTTACAATTTATTGAAAGAACAACTGAAAATCAATTTAGGTTGCATATGTGTAATGTGTGGAGAAGAATCCTCTAACCAGTTCGTCGCCCATCCATTCACCTTAATTTCATGTTTTTGTCAATTCTGTAATTTATTTAAGTTTAATTTACTTTTCATCTAAAATCAATCCTCCATTTATTTTAAAGTGTTAGATTTGTTAGAAATCAATTTAGTTTGTGTTTTCTTGAGTCTTGAATTATTTTGAGTCTTTCGATTTGTTTTAGTTTATTTGTTAGTTTTATTTTGAGTGATTCTAGTTAAGTGTTTTGATTTTAGTTTAGTGTTTTAAATTTTGTTTTTACGTCTTTAATTTAATTTTACTTTGGTTAGCATCCCTAGTTAATCCCCGGTTAGAACGATCCCTACTTACATCATTGTGTCACAAAAAGGAAATTGGAATGAAGGCCTTGAGGTGTTTAAAAGCAGAGAACTCTCGAGTATTCGAGAGAGAAATTAGGGTAGAGGCGTTTGGGTTTGAAGTGGTGTTGCTAGGGTGATCAGAGAGAGAAGAGGTGGAGCGGCTGCTAGGGCTGAGAAATTACCAAATGGAGCTACATATCACTTATACGTGCACGCCCTATGCCTTTCACTGCTTCCAGGTCATGAGTTCGAAACTAGGTGGTTTATGTCCCTTCTCTTTTCATTTTTGTTCTGCTACTTTTATTTTACGTGCAAAAAAAAAATTAAAAAACTAATAGAGAGAGCAAGAGGGGGGGGAGGGCATGGAAAGATTTTTTTATTTAAATATATTAAATTAGAGGGCACGAGAACTTTTATTGTGCTCTTGTATATTGATAAAAAAAATCTAATTTCTGACATGAAAATGACATACACAAACTAGGCACAATAGTTTGGTGCTCAAATTTTTGTAGGCACAAATAAACTTTTCTATTTTTCTTTTTAGACACAAACTAATGTGCCCTTTGTTTAAAGGGCACATTTGAGATGGTTTTGGTGCTCATTGACATTTAAAAAGCACAAATATGTATTTGTGCTCAATGATAATAAAAAGGGCACAAATGAATTGTGTTCTTAGCCCATTTTTGTTGTAGTGTCCCCAATTGAATCGACAGCGTGAAAATCGGCTCATGATGTTTTTTTTTTTTTTTTGAGATACAAAAGAGCGAGAACTTAAAGGGAGTCACCTCTAAAACAACCAGCCCCTAAATAGTCAAATAAAAGAGCCCTACTCGCGACAAAAGGACAAGATCTATCCCATAATTGAAGGTTGCCATACTGGAAGCCAATACTCGTAACTGCATCAGCCACAAAATTTGCTTCACGGAAGATATGAGTCTAGGAGATGCAGTCGAAATAGTCGGCAATACATTGGATATCTTCAATAAAAGCCAAGGCGCCAAGGAATATGCATTTACCAGCTACAGCCCGCACCACCAGTTTCAAATCTCCTACCACCAAGATCTTCTTTAACCCTCTGCTTTTGGTAATCCAAAGAGCGTCTCCAAAAGTCAAGCATTCAGCAACATTGGTAGAGGTCGACCCCAAACATCTAGCACCAGCAACCACAGGCACACCACAATCATCTCCGGGAACAAATCCGGCTGCCGCCACAGATTCTTTGACCGACCCATCAAAGTTTAATTTACAGAAACAATCACTGGGAGGCATCCATGTAATGTTTATTTTACCTTATTATTTACTAGTACTTGTTTTCTTATTAGCACTTAAGTAGTCTTTACCCAAACTAAGAGCTAAAAACCCAACTCTAGTGAGGTAAGGTTTAGCATTGTTAAAAACAACTTGATTTCTTATTTTCTAAATTTGCCAGCAAATCAATAAAGCAACACTAAGCTTGGATAATTCCTCATTACTTTTATAAACCGATATCAAGGGATGGAGAAATTAAGCAGTTCAATTCAAAAGGACTATCATAAACCATATTAGGGTGAACATTTACATCACCATAGTAATATTGTTGAAATTAACGTTTTTTGTAATTTTCTAATTGTAGCACTGAGAGTAAAATATATTATGCTCATATAGCTTTAACTCAAATTATAAAATGCACATAACTATATTACAAGGATGAATAACTCTTTTTAGTGTATCAAATACTTTATGGTTTCGTTTGGTATAGAGATCGGTCTGTAATGGATAAGTCACTATTTTTAACATATGTTGAAATAAAAAATGAAAATTACGGCCAACTTAGAGTTAGAAGATCGAGTACTCAATAAGAAATGTTATCTATAATAATTCCCCCTATAATTGGAGGATTAGAAAGGAGAAGTGTCCGTAATAATTCTCTTTAAAATTGGAGGATTGCAAAGGAGAAGTTTGCTTCATTCTCCTCTACTTTCAGAATGCCTATTGCCAAGAGAGGAGGGTGAAACCAAAGAGTGAAGTTCGGTGAGCTTATGTGAATTTTTTTGTGTCTGTTTGTTACATTGTAGAAGTGGTCTGGATTTCGGACCCAACTAACCAATCGAATCATCTATACCAAACAGGATCTTAAATATGATGTCACATTGTAAATTGAATAACTATTAATTAAAGGTGTGAAATGTAATTAACCCAGAACTAAAATTAGGTGCAATTGTGAATTTCAAAGGGAAAAAAAAGGGAGGAAAATAAAGAAAGAAGGAAGGCAGAGAGATCGTCCATCCGCCACTATCACAGTACCCAGCAATGCAAAACTCCACCCATTCCCCATCGCCACCGTCTCCATTTCTCTCCTCCACACCCACCACCGCCGCCGCCGCCACCATCCCCATTCTCTCAATCAAAGACCCCAAAGCCCTCCTCCCAATCATCCTAGTCTCTTCCCTTTTCGCCCTCCTCCTCTTCCTCTCCTCCTCCTCCTCATCATCATTATCCTCCTCCGCTGCCCTCATCCATTCTCGACCCGACCCATTTCTCTTCCCCAACCAGCAAGCCCACCGCATCATTTACCACGACAACAACTCCTCAGATCCCACGCCCCCCTCCATCGCCTACCTCTTGTCAGGGTCAAAAGGCGACTTGGGTCGGATCCTGAGGCTCCTCTACGCCGCTTACCACCCCAGGAACCAGTACCTCCTCCACCTCGACCGGTCCGCTTCCGATTCCGAGCGGGAAAAGTTGGCTCTGAGAGTCCAATCACTGCCCATTTTCAGAGCTGCCCAGAATGTCCATGTCATTGGTAAGGCTGATTTTGTTTACCCAACTGGGTCTTCTGCTATCTCTTTTACGCTCCATGGCGCCTCGATACTTCTGCGTCTGTCGCCAAATTGGGATTGGTTTATCAGCCTCAGTGTTCGTGATTACCCACTAATCACACAGGATGGTACGACGCTTTCAATCCTTGGCATTTTAATTAACATTTCTGATTTTTGTTTTTAAAATTTTTATTTTTTGTTTGATTTTTTATATGGGGTTTTCTTGGTCCTGTAGATCTTCTTCACATTATGTCGTTCTTGCCTAAAGATCTCAACTTTGTGAACCATTCAAGTTATATCGGCTGGAGAGAGTACGACCATTTGCCGTTTCTAGTTTATTGATTTCGAGTTCTATGTTATTGTTACTCTTAATTTTTTTGGTGGATGCTGTAAGTGAAATGTAAGGTTTCTATTTGTTTTTTGCTACAGGTCTAGGAGATTAAGACCGATAATTGTTGATCCGGGGCTTTATCTTTCGGAGAAAACTGACATGTTCTATGCTACACAGAAAAGGGTGTTGCCTAATGCTTACCGGTTGTTCTCTGGTACATTTTTTTATACTTTTTGTTGACTAATTTTTGCTTATATTCATTCCGGTATTTCACTTATCAGAGCAGAAATTGTAAGGTTAAAAGCGTGATTGCCTGTAAGTTAATTTGAGCTATAATTGCATGCAGTGTGTGTTGTCTAGGAACCGAACGAATATCAATAGTCTATCTAGGTTAGCCTTGCAAAAAGTTGACTAAGATTTATTCATCTACTGCACTTCCATTAGTTAGTATTATAATTTTAAAGTGGTGGGAGCTTGTAGAATTGTATGATTAGGCTAGATCAACAGTGGCTAGATCAGCAGTCCCACTGCTGGGTTCTCATGCATCCTTATGTAGTTAAACAAGGATTACCATGTCAGTTAATGTTGGTTGACTTAATAACTAATAGTTTTAGAACAATAACAATGTCGTTTTTTTGGAGGATGGGGCTCTTCAAGCGGTTATTGGATTGAAGCAATCATTCCCTTGAGCCTAAAGGGTTCATCGGTTCTGCTTGCATTTCTAGAGATGAAGACAAAGCCAAAAGGAAACAGCCTTCTGGTTTGTTTTATCACTGCCTTCTGGTTTGTTTTATCACTGTCATTGGTGTCAAGAATGTTGAGGGAATACGTTATGGACCTATGGTTTTGGTGGTTTAGGATAAAAACTAATCTTGGTAATAAAAGAACCAAATTCTGGAACATCAATCTAGTGGTCGATCCTTTGGTTTGGAGGTGGAGAACCTAAAGATGAATAGAGAGGACCTCGTATGCTGTATATGAAACCCTGCAATTTCCACTCCAACAAAGTGGGTTTGAGTTCCCAAACAACTTTGTGTTTTAACTTTGAGTTCCGAACTGATTACTGGTTACCGACAAACATAGTGTTGGTTTGCCATCCATAGTGTCAACTGCAGAAATGTATAAGGAAGAATCCAGTTTTGCCTTTTAGTTATCAAGCATCGAGTTAGTGACCAGGTCTCTATCTCTTTCTCACACACACATCTCTACATTTATTTGTGTAAAAAAAAATGCAAGTTTGCAACATAGAAAGAGCTACTTATGAATCCTGATGATGCAATATGCAAGATTCATAAATTTAACTTTTGAGTTTTGTCACAAAGCAACGGTCCATATAAGTTAATATCATCTTTATACCTGGGTTAAACTTGGATAGATTCAAGAGTAATTGAATATACAGCAATGGATACAGTTTCCATTTATTCACTTATAACTCTAATAGGATTTGGGACTGAGACCATGGAACAACTGATATGTACCAGTTATTACTCCCGCGATGCCCTTAAGCTATCCTGAAAGCACAATACTTCGGAGATATACTGTAATGATAATTCATTCCTAACTGTTTGATTACCACTGTGATGTAAAACTTAAGCATTTTATCTCTTTTCTGTATGAGATGGGGATCATTTTGGAAACTTAGTAGCACTTTATGACAGGAGTAATAGCACTTTATTATAGGACAAATAATAAAATTTTCAACATAACTCGTTTGATAATTTTTTCTGCAGGTTCTTCTTTTACGATTCTGAGTCGCAATTTCATTGAATTTTGTGTTGTCGGTATTGATAACCTGCCAAGGACTTTGTTGATGTACTTCTCAAACACACCTTCTGCTCTTTCGAATTACTTCCCTACCATTCTTTGCAACTCCCAGCAGTTCAATAAGACTATCATGAACCATAACTTAGTATATGCTAATTCCGAGACAACCCCTAGAGAGAAGCCCCAGCCAATCAGTTCCGCTGATTATGATGCTATGATTCAGCATGGAGCTGCCTTTGTCACTGGACTCCGGGTAGATGATCCGATTCTTGACCGGGTGGATAGAGAAATTTTAAAACGCAGGCGAGGAAAAGTTGTTCCTGGCGGCTGGTGTTTAGGTGGGTTTGCAAACGACACATGTTCAGTCTGGGGGGATGCTGATATTTTGAGGCCTAGTCCACAAGCAAGAAGACTTGAGCAACTTTTAGTCGGATTGCTCTCAAATGGCACATTCCTGTCTCATCAATGTATATACGAGTGACCTGGATCATCAGTCCCACGAGAGATCGAGAGACACGGATAATGTAAGTTGCCCGCCCCTTCAGCATTTGGAAATTTTGGAAGAAGAGTAACTGCTACGGGCTGATTCTTTTAGCGGCGCTAGGCTCAGTTAAATCGTGATTATTATAAAAGGTATTACAAATCATTGTGCTTATGAGTTATGTCCCTGTTGTACAAGTGACGTTTGCCTCCATTCTCTGAAAGTAAAGTAGTTTGTGTTTCTTTTTAACTCTCAAGATTACGTTCTTTGCTGGAAGTCAATTGCTTCTTGGAAAAGCACATGGAATTGCTTCTTGAAGGAGTCTCTGTTAGGTACTTCTCCAGAAAGCAATAAAAAGTGTTTTTGGTATCCTTAACTCTGTCACTAAACACAACTACAAGACACTAACAGCATCCATAACACCGCTAACATTGCGAGTAAAGAGTGTTTAAGACCGTTAACTTTGTCATTCAATTTCTAATGATGGCGTTCACAGGAATTGGAGCAACATTATAGAACAAAGAATCCAGAGCAGCCACTGAGGAGATGCTGAACATCTGCCACTGACCTCTGCCAAACTTCTAAACATTTCACTACGAAGCCTTTCGGATACGAATTACGTTACCTGCAAGGATATAAGCAATGCGAATACTCCACTAACACATCCGCAGCTCTTCTATATCCCTCCAATCACTATTCCACTGCCGTCTCATGTGCATCGATGTTTTCTCTTTATGCACTGATGTATCTATCTCTCTCTCTCTCTCTCTCGAGCTTGCGAGAATTTTCAGAAAACTCCGAAAAATGTGGCTACTGCAAAAACTAGAAACAACCCACCTCCCACGTAGCCAACCTGATTGAAAGATACAGTGAGTTTGCAGCCTTGTAACACAGCATCAAACGACAAAGTTTTCAATCTTACTAATATCACGGAGAGTTGTGGATCTTACCAGTTTTTCGGAAATGTAGTTGGCAAGAAATGCCCCTCCTAGAACAGCAATAGATGTCGCAAGTACGTGTCCAGCAATGGCTCCACTTGCCACGCCCCATGGAGACTGTATTTAACAAGTGTTAGAGGAAACTATCACCAAGATTAGTAGACCGTGGAAGAAAGATTTTCACGTGACTGAAATTGAACAAGGTTTCACCTGCGCAGCACCGAGAGCGATCGTGGCGAGCATTGAGCGATCCCCCCATTCCTAGAAGCAAAAACAATGTATTCAGGTTTGAAATCTGTTCTGATGACACAGTGGCAATAATAAGCTTCATCCCTTTTATTGCAAATGAAGGCACCGACATTCGCATTGATATGCGGTCGATGGTAAAAAAAACACGACAAGGTAGGAGAACAAAGATTTCCATGATGTCTGGCATTTCTCGGAAAATTGGTAGCTAAGCAGACATTAGATATGCATGTAAAGATGTTGTTGCAGATAAGTGCAATATGCTTACGGCAACGAATACAAGGGTGAACGATTTCCAGACAATTTCAAGTGGATTAGTGAGCCGCTTTGACACCTGAGAAAGTACAAAACAAAAAGGTGCATAAGAACAGAATCTTCTAAAATGGATCTGGAAAAATATACGACAGCACAGAGTCTACCTTCTCTTTCACAAGCTCCTCGGCCTCGGTGTATTCACCGAGCTCAGGGCTGCTCTTATCACCACTCTTCACATCACTTGATGGAAGGTCCCATGCATCTTTTATTGATTTGAGACCGAAGAATAGTAGAAGAGTTACTGCTGCATATTCTCCAATTGGCAAGGCTGTTGACATGACCACCAAACAACAAAAACATGAGGAGATTTAAGATAAAATGTGGTTATAGATAATTCCATCAGGCCATTACAGAATGTATCTCAAAATTCATCGAGATTTAAGCACCGGTATTGACATGCGCGAAAAACAGCCAACTATGTGAGGAGTTTGTAATGGAAATTTACAAGTAACAATCTCATATCATACAGTAACATCCAATCACATACAACTCCAACTCCATATAATTGCATTACTACTCATTAATGAATTTACAAATGAAACACTACGTCGAGAGAGGTGAGAAGTTTATCTTAAAATTCAAATTCTTCAAACAAAACTTATAGGCACCCATGACGGTTTGACATTGGCTTTGATGCACCATATTCAGAAATTAGGTTTCTCTGATTTGGCGGTTTTCTGGTAGAATTTAGGATGGGAAATAGGATTGATAGAGATCAAACGAATATTTCAACCTGTTTCCTGAACATGCAATAAATTATGAAAATATGTCCTGGACGAAAAATACTAAGAATTACAACTTACTTGTCTGGAATTGAGCAGGGACCGAGTTAAATATTCGCCCAATAATGACAGAGAGGACTGTCATAAGTGAAAGAGCACCAGTTGACCCCAACAGAACCTGTTCAATTTAAGCAAGCAACCCAAGTATATTCTTCAATTAAAAGTGAAGAGAAATATAGCACATGCAATATAACCAACACCATTTAACTAAGTTGTTCCCACAATGGTGCTTCAATTGTTTTGTATTAAGGGCGGGTGAAGATCATAGACAGAGATTCAGTTAAACAGTGGAACTCGAAACTCATGTCCAAGATATCAACAGGTGATCACAAATCACAAAATGAACAGAATCTTGAGATAAGTTTTCAAGATTTTTTTTATCTCCTAACAGTCTACAGTAAAAAGGGTGTGTAACATAATGCTTGAACCAATTTGGATATCATCGAGTTAATAGGTTGTTTGGAACTAATTTGATCTTGCTTATTATATCAACTTACACGTCGTTGTCTCTTTCTGTAATTTATGTATTGGTGTTGGTATATATACTTGAACCAATTTGGATATCATCGAGTTAATAGGTTGTTTGGAACTAATTTGATCTTGCTTATTATATCAACTTACACGTCGTTGTCTCTTTCTGTAATTTATGTATTGGTGTTGGTATATATACTTAAATTAGGAATGTTTTAGGCTTTCAGAGATCCTAAGCTATGTGCATCTGGTCCAATATCTTAGTGGATAAGGTGTTGGGTTTCAACCCATGCCTCCCAGGTTTGAAACTCCCCGCTCCCCTAAAAGAGCAAATCAAACTTAATAGATAGAAAGTAAAACTTTAGAGAAGATAGAAAAACTCATACCAGTACTTTATCATATTGCATGGCTAGGAGTGCAGCAATGAAGAATGTCTGGTCAATAGACAGAGTATAACTTTAGGTCCAGTTTCTTCTAGTAGCATACATATGATTTGAAAAAATTACGGAGAGTTTCGTGTCTTGAGAACTAGCTTTATGACATTGATTTCAGGTTCAACAGTTTAATTGTTTAACCCATCATAGTATATCTAATCTTAGTTAACACAATAATAAAAAATTATTGACGATCAACTAGTTAAAATTTAAAGAGACTTGCTCAAAATAACAAAATAGAAACTATTATTTTCTTAACCCCATTACCCAACTCAACCGGAAATTTCCAGCTCAGTAGGTTTAGTTACATGGATCTTTTGCCCCGTGGCACATTACTAAAGGTCACCATTCTGCTCTACTTTGTAACATATCTTGGAAACGCAGACACTTATTTACATGTAAAATACACGACATCCTTGCCACTTTTTGACATAAATATGGACAGAAAACAGAAGCAGAGGGGGAAAAATAAGTTACCTTGTCACCAATTTCAGAAACAAATATTAAAGAAAATGCAGCTGTAAAGCCTGATTTTGCAATTGCTGCTAAAAGTGCTGAAGGTCCTCCTTTCACAAAGGCAATCAGAGCAAAAACTAAGGCGCACCCAAGTGGCACAAGACCCACGGAGAGAGGATAAGGGATTTGAACTGGATGCTTCTCACTGCCAAATCATGAAATATTAGTATCGTTCAGGTGACGGTTAGCAGTTTAACATCCAATAATTCAAAGTAGTGTAATACATGGACTATAACTCACATTTCAGATGAACTGTCACTGGGTGCATCACTGGGAAATATTTTCTTGTTCTTGTTTTCCTCACTGTCTTCATATCCTCCAGATCCGATACTAACATTAGATGCTTGGACTCGTACGTTTCTGCCAGCACACCTTGATATCACTCTACATCTCACTATAAATACGTTAGCCAGAGTATTGCTTAGAACATGCTATAAACACGCAAAAGATTAGAGTTCATGGATCAAATAAAAAAGGTAGACAGTATACCCTTCACAAGCGACTAAAATCACCACCTCGGAAAGTAGACAGCGTGATGTATTCAAGCAAAACAACAATGTATTCCTTAAACCATTTCGAACCAGTCATAATTTGTTACTGGGTACGCTGTAGGTACCCCGAACAACTGTTGCCATGAAAATGCAGCTTGCAAATAACCATTTGGAATGAGTCACATATTTCGTTTTATCCTAACAGAAGCAGTTCATGTCCTCAGTCCACTACCACAGTACCAGTGTACCACCACTACCAAAGTAACCGCCTCCCTGAACCGAACTCTCACACTCAAACAATACTGAAAACGGATAAACTTACTATGATTCTCCCAACCCAGGATCAATTCACAAGGTCAACAACCCACCCAGACAGCCATTGAATCTTGCAGTTGCCTATAATTTATCAAAACCATGATACCCCAACTTCCGACCAACACAACTAGCAATTAGCCAAATTCTATGCAAAGCAATGTAAATTCGAAAAACCAATTAACCAATATGCAATAACTTTAGCTTTAATTACAGTGAGAGTAAAGATTAAAACTTGAAAAATTGACGTAGTTATAGCAAGAGAGCAACAAAAAGAAGGATAAGAACTTACACGATGGTTTTCTGGAAAGAGTGGGACAGCTTGGAAGAGCGTCCGTAAAAGCTGACAAGGGAAGCTTCTTGCTTGGATTGAATGGCATTGGTGTATTGAGAATCCCCAGTCCTTGCATTCTTTCTTCTTTTGCTGTAAGACTTTTTTATTACAGTTTTTTCATCTCCTTTCTTTCTCTGCAAGTGCAGATTAAACCCAAAAGAAAGACTCGTTTTTTATGAGTTGAGTTTTGGGATTTGGTAGGATTGACCTGGGGAACCCTTACCCAGTTGAGCAAGTTATCGTTTCAGAGTTTCCAAAAAGTTCCAACTGCACTTCTGAGGGTGGGGATTTTGTAGCCTGCCACGTGTCTGTTGTGGGTGAGATTAAATGGAAGGGGTGCAACTTTGTAATGTGAATTCCACACGACAATAGATTGGCTAGAGTTTGTAGGGCCCCGGGCTATTACAGAAGATCAAGGGTTTTTGTTATGGAAAGGGATCCTCTCTCCGGATCCCTTCCTCTTAATCCACCAAATCAGGGGATTCATGCCGTTAAAATTTGATCCAGCGGTTGAAGTTATTATAATTTTTAGAGTGAGCCCATGTTTGTAACCGTTGAATTAAATTTCCACGGTACGAATTTTCTGATTTGGTGGATTAGGATGAAGGATTCGGAGAGGATCCCCTTCCTTTTGTTATCCCTAATTTGGTGTTTTTCTTTAATATAACGGTATATTTAAAACCAAAAGGAGGGTGCTTGGCTAAGCCACCTAATGGGGTAACCTAAGAGTATCTCCAATGGGGGCTTTATCCACAACGAGACTACCACATTTCAAGCCTTAGTGAGAAATTTCATCCCCAATGAGCTGGAAAATAGGGCTAGATCAACCACTTGGGCTAGCAACTTCCTTTCTTGAGTAACATAAAATTGGGCTACATCTAGCCCCAAAAAACAATGGATCCCACAAAAAAAAAAGTAACAACTCATGTGAGCAAAATTCTATCACTGTCGCTCCACTTGCGAATACATTTATACTCTCCTTTATTTTATTTTTTTAATTCTTTTTTTACTAATTAATGATTGTTTTAAATTCCATAAGAACTAAAATTTCAAATTGATTTAACGTTCATGGGCATTAGTGGGTGAAACTTTCAAATAATTTTTTTAAAAATTGTAAGATACTAATTTACCAATTGGTGCTAGTTAAAGTGTCGTATAGTACATGAAAATCAAATTATTTTATAAGGCGAAGGGGGGGTTTGTATCTTTCAATGGATAAGAGTGATGAAATCTAACTTTGTCAGAATTTGAATTGTTTTAGGTTGAAAGGTTCATTAAAAAAACATTTATGATAACACGTCCAAAAATCAACTTAAGAAAAGTTAACACAAAAGAAAATTTGTCCTTATTTACTGTTTTGGCTGATTAGTCTGTAATGAGGACCCTTATTTAATAGGTAATCCTTATTTAATAGAGATTTTTTACGGAATGACTAATATGATTTATGGTTGACAAACTCAATGACAACTTCTATCAATGTCAAATTTCAAATACCAAAGTGAGTCCTTATTTAATAGAGATTTAAAATGGGGACCAAAATGAAATCTTAGGGTCCGTAAATGCAACTAGGCATTTTTATTGTTTTAGGCAGATTAGTCCTTATTTAATAGAGATTTTTTACGGAATGACTAATATGATTGATGGTTGACAAACTCAGGAACAACTTCTATCAATGTTAAATTTCAAATACCAAAGTGAGTTGTGCCAATTTTAGAGACAATTTTAACTAAAAAGCCTTTTTTTCTCATCAAATTATGCACTAGAGAAAAATAGTTTTTTTTTTTTTCTCAGATCCAAAAATTAGTAATGAGGATTGTCAGAATGAGTTGACACAACTTGATTTGTTTTAACAAAGGAGAGTACTATCTACATATTTCTTTTTACTTTTAACACATCTTCTTAACTTTCTGTCGACGGATCGAATGAAAGATCAAAGAACAAAATTAATAAGGGATGTGTGAATATCACATCCTTTAACAAAAACTCATTAACCCTTTACCGAAACGTTGAATTTTTAGTGTTATTTCGTGTTGTGGTGACGTACGATATTTATTATTCAGTACTACGGTCTAGTGATATTCATTTTCACTTGGAAGTGAGATGTCTTATGTTCGAATCTCGTGGATGGCGAATTCGATACCAAATTAAATTGTCAATTGTGCATTTCTGTGACTTAGCCGATTTCACTTTCTCTTAATGTAAAAATATTAATGTCCTAAAAAAAAAACTACAGCATCCACAGCACGTGCTTTGTGAAAGGAGTCAATCACAGATCTCTTCCATCAAGAGGATTAGCTGGCAAGGCCAAAATTCAAATAAAAAAAATAGAAAAGAAAAGAACTGTATTTCCACGTGCTGCATGTTGATTGGACAAGATACGTGTCCCTTAAATGCGAGTGCGACTTCGTTGCAGTCGTCCATTCTAGGTGATATTTCGGCGGCCCGACCTCGACCCCTCTCTTTACTTTCGTGTTACTAAAATTTTGTCCCCATATTACCCTTGTGCCCTTCCCACCACTACTTATCGTTTATGTTTTAGGAGATCCAATAGATCCTCAAATCACATTCATTTATCGTACATCGTGCAGTCAGAAACAAGATCGCCCCAGGCTCAGTGCAGGCAGATCGACCGTCCGAGGCCCCAAAACATTGGGGGCACCAAAATTATTAGGGTAGTATATTTATATATGTTTTTATAAGAGTATAAATTTATAAAATTTGGTTTAGTAACAAAGAAATTTAACTAGAACTGGTGGTTTTGTTGTTTAAAATTAATGAAGAGGTCTTAAGTTGAAAACACTATGTGTGCTTATTTACATTATAGTTTTTACAAATTTCTTTTCATAACGGTATATGTCACATCCCGGCCCGGGGCGGACCACTTCCCGGGCTCGCTCCACCACCGTAGCACGATATTGTCCGCTTTGGGCTTACCATTCCCTCACGGTTTTGTTTTTTGGAACTCACGAGCAACTTCCCAGTGGGTCACCCATCCTGGGAGTGTTCTGGCCTCCTTCTCGCTTAACTGGGCGATGTGGGATGGGAATATACATTTAAGGATCGCTCCCCTGGGCGATGTGGGATGTCACAGTATAAATTTACAAAATTTAGCTAAATGATCAAGAAGTTTGATTAGAAACAGTGGTTTTTTTTTGCTAAAATTAATAAGAGGTCCTAAGTTTGTTTATTTTTTTCAATTTTTTACAAATTTTTGTTTGGTTGTTAATTTATTTACTAGCTAGTAGCTATGTGGGTTGCTATTTTTAAACATCCGTTCCAATTCAAGTCTAATCTTCAACAAAAAGTACCGCATAGACTAAATTTTTAGACCAAATTTGCAAATAATATTATGTGTCATCAAAATGTTTAATTTAGTGTTCATTCATTACTTATACATATCCTTAAAGACTTGAAAACATTATTAGTTTTTTAGTCTTATATTGACGAGATTAGTAAATAAGAAAAAATACCTCACGATTTATACAAAAACACTTTAAAAGTTCAGATGGAAAACAAAACTCATAATCTATCTACTTGCAAGCCCGAAGTTTTTTATGTTTCCTTCTCTCGATACAAAATAAATTAGTTATTCTGTGTTTCTAAATTATTGAGTTTAAAGTGTTTTTCTAAATATAATTTTATCGATGTCTTACGTGTGAAAACAAATAATTTTTTTTATATGAAGTGAGGGCATATTTTTGGCGTCACCCCATGCCTCAAAAATCTCTAGACCGACTCTAGTCAGAAATCATTGTAAATTTTTTTATTTAAAATTGAATATAAATAGTACCTGACAAAAACTGGTCGCACGATATACGATGAACAAATGTGATTAGAGGATCCGACAAAGATCATCTCTCATATTTTAGTGTCATTGTTTCCCAACATAATTTTATACTTGGTCCATGAAATCTTTTATCTTCTTTTAGCATTATCACATGACATATTTATACCTCATTAGTGTACCATCTTAAAATATCGCACATTCTAAATTCACTTAAGCGGTGTTGGGGTGTGCTAAAGGTGAAATGGAACAGGGCCTGAATTTCTAAGGACCCCAAAAATTTTCTTCCTCCTACCTGTTACATATGAGTATAAATTTTCTTATAAAAAAGTTTTTGGCTGAAAAGAAAAATTATGATCATGTTATTTTATCTATATTACAATTGATTAAGTGGAGTCTACACTTTCCTCCACTTTTCTCTGGTAGAAAAACTTGGTATTACTTTCTTTCACTTTTCTCTAGCAATAAAAAATGATGTATTACTTTCTTTAAAAAATATAAGCGTATTTCCGTATCTCTTTTCCAGTCATACTCCATTTTTTCATGGATGAACCCTAAATTATAATTTCATGGTAGTTGGACATTATTTAATTAATAAGAGTGAGATGCTGATTTCAATTAAATTTGAATTTAAATAGTTGAATTCTATATGAATATATTGTTAAAAATATTATTATTTTTCAAATAAAGAGAAATCTTTTTATTAAATTTGCACATGTCCTTTAAAATGTCATAAACTCCCTGCACTTAAGATGGTACACCCTTCCTATTGGCAAACCCAATAATCAAGAAATGTGTGTATATTTTTTTACAATGGGCTAATAATAATGTGGTTCAATTTTCGCTTAAGATCTCTCACTTATAAGTGAAAGAGAAATACTAAATAAGATTTTAAGAGTTCAAATAACATTTCCAAGAAGTCATGTAAGATACTTTTCAATTTTTCAATTTGTTGGGAAAATAGGAGTTAGTATTTACAACAACAATATGTCTGGTTACGCAACCTTTTAATTTATCCACCATACATTACCAAAACAAATAGAAAAATAAAAAGAAAAAAGAAAAATAATTAACGAGGGGTTTAGAGAGAGAAACTTTCACAGCCCTTCATTCCCACCCAAAAACCCTCATCAAACTTCAAAGGGCATCAAAACGTGACCCCCCCCCCCCTCCCTCTCTCTCTCTCTCTCTCTCTCACAGATAACATAGTTTTTGAATACAATAAAAAGAACACAGAGAGACTTACAAACCCCTCTCTCTCTCTACAAAAACCAACCGCAAGCCAAAACCCTTGTGTTTCTCTCTCTCTAGAAATGGAGTCACTGGACTCACTCGACGACATCCTCGACTTCCACTCCGACGACGCCGGCGCGGAAGATAAAGCCCATGACTTTAAACCCTCCATTGCTCCCTCTGGGGTTTTGTGCCCGGATGATCCTAGCCGTCCGTTTTCTCAAACTGTAAGTTGCTTGATTAACTACCCACCATTTCTGGCTTTGTTTTGTTCTTTGGGGGTTACAGGCCGTAGCCAACCGATTCCGTTTCTGAATCGGCCGAGACTCGGCTTTGTGGGTGTTTGCCACGTGTTCACCCGGGTTGGTTTGGGTTTGGACCGAGTTAACTGGGGCGAGTTGGTCCAAGTTTGGGTGTGGGTGTGGGGGATGGTGGCTTTGGATTTGTGATTTGATTAACAGCCATTTTTGTATAATGACGATTTTGCCGCCCTTGGTATAGGAGCATTTACGGAAATACCAGAGTTTTTTTTTTTATACAAATGGGTCAAGACTTTCGCCCATGTATTTTACCACCCATTTTATTTTATTATTATTTTAACAAAACAATATTGAACGGGATTGCGCTAAACTTGATAATAAATTTATAATAATGTGATTAGAATTCGCTTTTAGGAAAGAATCGAATACCTTCAATTTGATAGTGCCATTGCCACAAATGTGATAGGAACAGTGAACCAAGCCTTCCTTACTTTGTCCAACATCCTACGTGGCAAAACTCTTGGATTTTGTTGCCCTTTGATTCCCTAGCCTGATCGGTTTTTACGCGAGTCAACTCAAAATCCCCACCGAGTCAGCTCACTGTTTTTATGTTCACTTGCAGGAGGAGGGTGTGGAGGAGGAGCTAGAATGGCTGTCAAATAAAGACGCGTTCCCGGCGGTGGAGACATTCGTTGACATTAACCTTCTGATCGGGCAACCAGCGGGCATTGGCACGGACAAGCACCAAAGCCCTGTCTCGGTGCTTGACAACGGCACAACCCCCACCACCACCCTCATGAGCAGCTGTGGGACACTCAAGCCCCCTCAGGGTGCCCGGAGCAAGGGCCGCCGTAGGCGCGAAAGCTCCAGCTTCCCAGGCACTCTTGAGGAGCACGTCTTCTGGAGCCAATCTAACAACTGCAAAAAGGATGACAAGACAATAGTGAAAAGAACAACAGGGATGGCGATGATTGGGAGAGTATGCCAGCATTGCGGGGCTGATGAGACCCCACAATGGAGGGCAGGTCCCCTTGGACCGAAAACCCTGTGTAATGCTTGCGGGGTAAGGTACAAGTCCGGAAGGCTTGTTCCTGAGTACCGCCCTGCAAGTAGCCCAACTTTTTCAAGCAAGTTGCATTCGAATTCACACAGGAAGATAATGGAGATGAGGAAGCAAAAGCACGGGACGGGGATGTCAGTTTAGCCTGAGGATGATGGGTAGGCTAATTGTGGGTAGTCGACTTTTTTCCGTTTTAAGATTAATTTGGAGCTTGTAGGATTGCTGTAATGGGGGTTTAATGGTGGTTAGTGTTTGCTCCTTGTTTTGATGAAATGACCACAGCTAGGTGAAATTTTGAATTGTTGTGTTTGGTTATGTTGTAGACTAGTAAACAAGATCGTGTTTTTGGTGTTTATCAAATTTTAATTCTTTGCTCTGTTAGCTTCCCAGGCGATTCAGGGGAGCAGCTCTTTTCGAACCAAGCCCACAAGGACAGCAAGGATGGCCGGATAAAAGCTAAACACAGCAAGGACAACAATTGGGAGAAAATGTCAGCATTGCGGGATTTAAAAGACCCTGCGATGGCAGGCAGCTCTCATTGGAAAGTAAACCTTGCGTAATTCTTGTGGGATTAGGTACAAGTCCGAGATGATTGTCAGAAAATGCCAGCACTGCAGGACCAAAGAGACCCTGCAATGGCTGGCAAGCTCCACTGGAAAGAAAACCTTGTGTGATGTTGCCGTGTTAGGTATAAGACCAAGATGATTGGGAGAAAATGCCAGCATTGTGGGACTGAAACGACCCCTCAATGGCGACCAGGTCCCCATGGAAAGAAAACCTTGTGGGGTTAGGTACCGAAAGTCTGGGAAGCTTGTCCCAGAATACTGCCCTGCAAGTAGCCCAACTTTCTCGAGGGAGTTGCATTCGAATAGCCTCAGCAAGGTAATGGTGAGTACGCATTTTCGTGTTGTTTCTTTATAAGGGTTAGCTCTGTGTTTCATTGCGTTTCTTTATAAGGGTTAGCTCTGTAATGTGGTTTTACCTTCCCAGTTCTAGGTTCCAGGGTTTGGATAATCTGAAGTGTCTACTTATATCCTGTGTTGTTAAAAGGGAAGTGATTTTCGCTCCTCTTTCTCGCCGCGCGCTCATTTTCTTTAGCTTCCTCGTTTTTCCTTCTCGTTGAGATTGAGTAAATCAAAGCATAAGCGACGGATACAACAAACCAGATGGAGAGTACACGAAGAGAAAAGGTGAATGCGAAAATCACTTTCGACTGTTTAAAATGTCGAATTCCCTTGTTTGCTTAATTAGTTGTGTGTGTTGGTTCTTCTAAATTTGGGCCATGTGGTTGGTTGGGGCATTTCCGTTTGTTGTCATTGGGCTGATCTAGACTTGTTAGTTTGGGCTAGACTTTCTTGAGTCACAGCGTTCTGACCGCACTGCTCTACGCCAAATCTCGTTTAACTAACGGATGCAAATAGTATCAAGTCTTCATAAACTATGTCATTTTCTTGTATCAAATTACGTTTAACGGCTTAAAGGGACGATTAACATCCACCAATGGTTTTTATTGACACCCATAAAGACCTATTGAAGCCCATGATTTTAAAATGTTTTAATGACATTTCTATCCTACTGCCAGATGATTCAAACGAACAACTTATTTGGTAATTACCTTCTGTTTTTAGTTTTAAAAAAATGTGAGCTAAAACTCAAGGCTAATCTTTGAAAACTCAAGGAAGTAAATGAAAACTTAAAATAGATACCAAATAAGATTTTAGTTTTCAAAAAAGTGAAAAGTGAAAATGAAATGATTATTAAACCCGCTCCTAAATGAAAACCCTAGTCTGGAATTGGTCCATCTACACCAAAAATACCACAAAAAATACCATCTACTCTTTTTGTCCTTGTTATTAGTTTTTTCTTTTGTCGAAAAATGATGCTAAAAACAAAGCCCAAACAAATTAATCAATAATGAATCTAGATCGGCACATTCCATGTCGATTCTCACACACAAAACTAATTGAACAAGAAGGAGGATTATCAAAGTAAAAATTGCTAAATCTATATTAAGATTATAGTTTGCTAAACTATCCTCCACAAAAAAAATTTCTATGTAAATATACCTAATATCTCATTGCCAAAATCTTGAAAGAAACTCTCAACAAGCCAAAACAATGGGACCCAAAGCATGATTATTGCCAACAGCTTCAAACACTAAATGGATTGTGAGTGCAGAGTGATTCCACCAGTCATTTATCAATTTGTAATCTTCATATCAATTGTAAGCCCAAGTAAAGACCTAATAGCTCAGCAGTGAGAATCTTACATGTGCCCAAATTGGCGCAAAATCCAGAAGTCTATTTACCATCAGAATCCCTTAAAGAATCACCTGCTCTAATAGATTTATTATTTCCCTTCTTGCAACCATTAACATTAATCTTAGACCACTCTGAAGGAGGAGCTTCCCAATGGAACAATGATTCAATCTTATGAGGTTTATCAATCTTATGAGTTTAGCCTTCAACTATTCATGAAGATAAGTACAAATAGCGACTTTAGGCTCATCAGTCATTGCAAAGTCTTGCTGAAAAATAAATTTATAACACTAATACCAAATAAACCAACAAGCAACTGAAAAAAAAAAAAAAAAATTAACCTCCACTCTAAATCTCCCAATAGTGGTGAGGTCAAAATGAAGCCAATCGTGAAAATCAATGTGGTCTAAGTGTTGATTATACATTCTCAACCCCTGCCAAACTTCTCTTGCCTTAGGAAAATCTTTAAAAATATGATCCACTGATTCAAATCCACAAGTACATCTTTGAAACTCAGGGTTATTAGTCATACCCCTTTTTAGCCTTTGATTATTAGTTAGGAGCTTATCAAGAGAGAGCAGCCACAATAAACTTTGAACTTTTGAAAGAATTTGAAGTTTTCGAATGAGATTCCATTGCCAATTAGGAAGAATCAGGATTCTCTCCTGAGCATTCCCTAGGGATCCCGCAATCATGTCCATTCATCGTGTATCGTGCGGTCAGAAATCATTTAAAATTTAAATTTTAAAATTCAAATATGAATAGTACCTAACGAAAACTGACCGCACGATATAAAATGAACGGACAAGATTGCGGGATCCCTAGGATCCCTAGGGAAATGCTCAGGAGAGAATCCTGATTCAATTAGGAAAACCACTAAAACGACTGGCCAACATATAAGCAGATTTCACAGAAAAATTAACATCACTAGTTCCACTCTAGATACACTTATCAGCCAAAGCAACAAAACCAACTGTAACACTAATAATTTGTTCAACGATCTCCTTTGGTAAAACAAATACCATTTTACCAATATCTCAATAATTATTGTAATAATAATTAGCTACAGTAGCCTTAAGCATATCATTGGAAAGCAGACAGCTAGCATGATAAAGCAAAAACTACATATAGCAAATTTGTTAGCCCAAAATTTTACCGTATTACCATTTCCAATTCCCCATAATAGCCTTTCATGCAAAAGTTTAGTCTCTTCAAGAACATCTTTCCAAGTGCATGAAGAGCCTAAAGTAGTTTTATCTTTGAGTACCTGATCCATATCACCTTTAATATGGTTGCCGTGGAAATTTTTTGGCCAAAGACCACCCTGCTTCAATCTGCGTTTGTTGCACCGGACTGTCTCGGACTGGACTAGCTTCAGGGACTAAGCTGGACTGGCTTAGACTAGACTAAGATTGACTAGCTTAGTGAAGCGTTTGATGCAGTGTCGGACTAAAAAGCAGAATATAAACAAACTATAATATTATATTATTTAACACTTATCTAATAATATTTTATTATTTTATCTAATAATATTAATTTAACCCTTTTCTTTCTTTTTTCCCACTCTACCTCTCTCTGGAACCTTCTCCCATCTCTTCCCTCTGACTCCATCCATTCTCTCCGACTCCATCCATTCTCTCCTTTCCTCCTTGTATTTCTTGCAAAACGCAATCTTTCAAAACAAGGTCATGGTAGATCTTTCAAGACAAGCTCATCCATTTCGCCCTCTTCCTGCCGTTAGGCATCTCCACCTTCCTCACCCTTTTTCTCCCAAAAATTTTCGAATCTCTCTCCTCCCTCTGATACATGCGTCGGCTTCTCCGTCTGCAATTCCAGAATGAGATAGCCATCTTAGAATTTTCTGGGAAAAAGGAAGAATGCTTGCTGATCAGCTTCTCCCATTGTTGTTATTGTTTTGCATAATTTTTTTTTTTTTTTGAATTTTGGTGGTTCGATTTTGAGATTTTGGTAGTGGGAGAAGCTGATTTGGGGGTGGGTAAACGGAGACGAAGCAGCGTACAGACGATGCAGTGTAAAAAGGAAGCAGATTTGGAGACGGGACTAACAATCCCATACATTTCGAGGGGACTCGCCAAGACTACCTAGCGAAGGACTTAGTCGGGACGAATTCGACTTTGTCTCATTAACGCTAGTCCTTCTTCACACCAAACACGGCTTAGCAATCCCAGTTAAGCCAGTCCAGTCCAACGAGGTTTAGTGAGGGCAAACAAACGCCCCCAAGAGTTCTTAGCAAGAAGAGCCAAATTCATAACGCTCATATTTTTCAAGCCAAGCCCACCAAGAGACTTTGGGAGGCAACCTGGCTCCATTTAACCAAGTTAACTTTATTTTTGGATTGAGTGAGCCCCACACAAAATTCTTATTCAATCTGTCAAACTGATCACAAATGATAACTGCTAATTTCACTGTCTGCATACTGGGATAGCAGAGGTGAAAGACTGAACAAGAGTGGCCCGACCAGCAAGAGATAACGAATTCACTTTCCAAGCAGAAAGTCGAGCTTGCACCTTCTCTACGAGGTCTTTGTTGGAGTTTTTAGTAATATGAGAATGAATGAGCGGAACTCCCAAATACTTCCCCAAGTCATGAGTTCGAGGAGAACCACAAATGTGACTAAGATCAATAGCCATTCCACGATTATTATTAGGAAAGCAATAGATTCTCGATTTTTCATAGCACATTTGCAGTTCAGAAGCCAAACAAAATTTATCAAGTCCGAGATGATTGACAGAAAATGCCAACACTGCAGAACCAAAGAGACCCTGCAATGGCTGGCAAGTTCCCCTGGAAAGAAAACCTTGTGTGATGTTGCTATGTTAGGTATAAGTCCAAGATGATCGGGAGAAAATGCCAGCATTGCGGGACTGAAAAGACCTCTCAATGGCGACCAGGTCCCCATGGAAATAAAACCTTGTGTGATGCTTGTGGGGTTAGGTACCGAAAGTCTGGGAAGCTTGTCCCAGAATACCGCCCTGCAAGTAGCCCAACTTTCTCGAGGGAGTTGCATTTGAATAGGCTCAGCAAGGTAACAGTGAGTACACATTTTCGTGTTGTTTCTTTGTAAGGGTTAGCGCTGTGTTTCTTTTGATGTACTGACCAAAGCTAAGCAAATTTTGGGATTAGTGTGTTTGGTTGAGCTATAGACTAGTAAACAAAGATAGTGTTATTAGTTTTTGTCAAATTTTGATTAATTAAAGAGGTTTTGATAGGTTTCTTGTTCTTTGTATTTTTTTATTCTCGCGGTTTTGTTCTTTTGAGATAAGCTTCTCGTTATGCATTGTGTTTTTACTCGGCTAAACTTTAACTCTGATGCATAGTAGTGAATAGGCATATTGTTGCGAAAATCTCGTCTTGCGATTCATGAAGTCGAAGCCTTGCCTGAGAACCAGTTTAGGTTCCAGGTTTTGGATAATCTGAAGTGTCTACTTATATGCTGTGTTGTTAAAAGGGAGGTGATTTTGGGCTGGTTTGGTATTGCTGTGCTTTGAAAAAAAACTGCTGTGAGAATAAGCGGCTGTGCTGTGAGAATAAGCGGCTGTGAAATAAATCAGCAGAGTGTTTTGTAAACTTTTTTGTAAAAGTAATTTTGGAAAAAAAAAAGCAGTTTGATAGTGGGTCTTTTCATTAAAGGAGCACTGTAGTTCCGTGTGCTTCGAAAAAAAGCCAGTTTTCCAAAGCTGCAAATAGCAGCTTCAGCTTTTTCCTTTGATTTCAGCTTATTCTCACAACAGCTTCCAAAATAAGCCCTTTTTTTTTCAGTTTACCAAACACCTAAAACCCTCACAGCTTTTTTTCATGGGTGCTTTTTTTTTAAGCACCTCACTCCCAAACCACCCCTTTCTCTCCTGTTTCTTGTTGCGCACTCATTTTCTTTACCTTCCTCGTTTTTCCTTCGCCTTGAGATTGAGTAAATCAAAGCATAAGCGATGGATACAAACCAGCTGGAGAGTACACAAGGTGAATGCGAAAACCACTTTCGACTGTATTAAAATTTTCGAATTCTCTTGTTTGCTTAATTGGTTGTGTGTGTGGTTGGGGCATTTCCGTTTGTTGTCGTTGGACTGATCTTGACTTGTTAGTTTGTATGTTGGACAATGCGGTATTCTAAACTATAATCGAGGGAATTCAAACTTGAGTCACAGGGTTTGAGCGCATTACTCTAGTCAAATCTCATTTAACTATTAGATGCAAACAGTATTAAATCTTCATAAACTATGTAATTTTCTTGTATCAAATTAGGTTTAACGGCTGAAAAGGACGATTAATCTCCACCAATGGTTTTTATTGTCACCCCGAGGAGACCTAAGAGCAACTCCACCCTTGGTGGTTGCTCGGGGGACAGGCGAAGGGAAAGAGCCCGAGGGCCGGTGGATAGGGCTCCAGCGTTGGGCAGCCCGAGGGCCAGGCCCGTGGAGGATTGCCAGCCCTGCAACCCGAGGTGGGTGTGACGTCAGGCTGACACCAGGCCTGGCGTCGGTCCTTTTTTTATTTTTTTTGTGTCAGGCGCATGCCCCTCACTCGTTAGTGGGGGCGCGTCATCCGATAGCTTTACAGGGCACGGGGCCTGCACGCCAGTTTCAGCAGGTGACCGTTGGGAAGCCACGTGGCTTCCCACGGTCCGTTCGATCTCAACGGCTCTTTAATATGAGCCGTCCGATTTGAAACGGTAATAAAAAAAACTGATTTAATATCAACCGTTCGATCTGAGATCAACGGTTGATATTAATCTGCTTTATAAATTAAAAAAAAAAGTTTTAAAATTAAGAAAAGTCACCGTTGTGACACGTGGCACAATATGGAGTGTTGGAATTTATTTTTTTTTTAAATCCAACGGCAGAGATTAATTATTTGAAAAAAAAAAAATTTTAAAAATTGTAAAAAATCCGAAAAAAAAATCTGAAAATTAAAAAAAACAAATGTTTCTACTTTTCTATAAATACCTTCTCATTATCATCTACCTTACACCACAATTTCATATGTTCTCAACTACTTTCAATCACATTCCTATCTTTCTCTCAAAGTTTCAATCCAATTTTTTTCAACAAAATGACTACTGATGCAGGTACGAATTGGACGTCTCTTGAAGATGTTGCATTGTGTACTAGCTGGGTTGAAGTGTACTAGCTGGAGAGACGCCTTGGCACAAGTTAGTAGTAATCTTCGAAGTGGGGAAAATTACACGGATCAGGTAACAATATATTATTTATTTGTTTGTACTATACCCAAATTTACATTGTAATTATTTGTTTGTATTATTTATTTGTTACCTACTTTAATTATAATTATTTGTTTGTATTATTTATTTGTTACCTACTTTGATTATAATTATTTCTTCTCCCCCATTGTGTAGCTAATTCAAGCACAAGCTTGGTATGGTGCCAAAACCAAAACCAAAAATAAATCATTCAACCGGTGAGAATGTTGGAATATTGTCAAAGATTGTCCTGAATTCAGAGTCGTGCCTGTCGGTCCAGAAGTTGTCATGAACAACACCCCTCTACACTCTACACTTGATAATGGCTCGCATGAAGATGATGCAGAAGAAGTGCCTGAAACGCCCATCCCTGAACAAGCGTCGGGTTCGACCCGTTATCCAATTAGGCCTCAAGGTAAGAAGGCTTCAAAGAGAAAAGGAAGTGCTTCCAAGCATGATTATGGAAAGTACATGGAAGAACTTACTCGCCATAGTGAATTGACTTTGGTGCGGGAAATGGCGAAATTTGAGGCTGATAAGGCTAGAGAGGAGGCAAAAGCTGCAGCTGTTGACAGAGAATTTCAAGCTAAACAGAGAGAAAGAGAGCTACTTAGGCAAGAAAGGGAACTGGTTATAGAAGAAAGAATGGCTCAACGAGATCGTGAGATTATGAACACGCCTTTAGAAGGGAAGTCTTCAAATTCTAAATATTTTTGGAAGTCGGAGAAAGAGGATGTGGTGCGTAGAAGGCGTGCAAGAGAAGCGAGAGCAAGAGGAGATGGTCCTAGCACGACAAGAGAAGATCATCCTAGCACCACAAATTGGTTAAGTGATGATGATTAGAGTACTTTTTGTAATCGGAGCCCATAGTTTTCCAATCACCTTGGGTTGTAATTTATTATTTATTGAATTGAGTATTTTATGTTGTTTCCAATTTATTGAATTTAGTACTTTATTTAAAGTGAGAGTAAATTTATTTAATATGGTAATATATTTATACTATAAGAGAATCTTTATTCAAATGACATAAACACACCAAATAAAAAACTCACGAAATGAACACATCAATTGTAACGTCCATCCCTTTCTAATGGCTCATGTTGCACGGGCTCATCGGTGGCGTCATGAGCACAATATATACGTGTTCTTGAATTGTTCATCGTGTCTGGCTTATATTCATCAACGGCTTCATAATTGTACTCATCTTCCACAATCATGTTGTGAAGAATGATGCACGTCATCATGATGGATTGAAGCAACTCTACATCAAACAATCTGGCAGCACCATTGACGATCGCCCAGCGAGATTGGAGGATACCGAAACAACGCTCCACATCCTTCCTGCACCCCTCTTGACAGCTTGCAAAGTGTTTTTCCTTTGCACTTCGCGGATGTGGCACTGTTTTGACAAATGTTGACCACCTTGGGTAAATGCCGTCAGCTAGGTAGTATGGCCCGTTGTACATACGTTTGTTGACCTCATACATGACTTTTGGTGCCTTTCCTTGCAGGACATCGTTGAACACTGGGGATTGGGCAAGGACGTTGAGGTCATTTTGAGCTCTCAGAACCCCGAAAAAGGCGTGCCAAATCCATGTATCAAAAGATGCCACCGCCTCCAAAATGATACTTTTTGCTCATTTTCTGTCTCCATAAGTGCCTTGCCATGCACTTGGACAATTTTTCCACGTCCAATGCATACAATCAATGCTCCCAATCATCCCAGGAAAACCTCGCATCTCGGCCTTCTTCAGAAGCCTTTCCAAGTCCATGTGAGTAGGTTTCCAGAGGTACTCTGCGGTGTAAATAGATTCGATTGCTCCGCAAAACCTCATCAGGGACTCAAGAATGGTTGATTTCCCCATCCTCGCTATCTCATCCACTTGGTCTGCTGATGCTCCATACGCAAGCATCCGCAGCGCAGCAGTAATTTTTTGCTTGGGAATGAGACCCATAGCACCACAAGCATCCTTCTTTTGCACAAAGTAAGAATCATGGTTGCAAACAACAATCATGATTTTGTTGAACAAATGTCGTTCCATTCTAAAACGACGTCTGAAGTACGTATTAGGAAATGCACTATTCTGGACAAAATAATCGTCCAACAACTCCACACCTCGTTGTTGCCTGCTTCTATCAAGGTTTCCGGAACGGTTGGGCCTGTATATCTGAGCCACAGCTTGGATGACTGGACTGGAATGTGAGTCTCTGGCCATTCTTGCTTCGTCATCTCTCCTTCTCCGCTCCTCATCCTCTTCCTTCTCATTTTGGGCTATATGGAGATTGAACATTCCTTCAGATTGGTTAAACAATTCTTCCTCTTCTTGATCGATTTCCCACATCATGCTTGAAGAAGAAGACATTGTAAGTAGAAACTATGAATAATGATACATATTTTGATTTGGTGAAGAAGGAAGCATAAACTATGAATAATGATAGAGATATTGAGAAAATTGGTGTAAGATTTAAAAGGATGGATGATGGATTATATGGAGGATTCTCAAAATGATTAGGTTGTAGATAGTGCCACATGGCATGCCGTCATTCGTTAAAAATCTGATTGAAATCTATCCTAAAAGATTCTGAAAAGATAACGACACGTGGCACGACGACATTGGATAAAAATCTTATCGAAATCCATCACCAATAATTATCTTTTCGGATAATGACACGTGGCGTAACGAGAACGATTTAAAATCTGATCGAAATCTATCCTCAAAGATTCTGAAAAGATAACAACACGTGGCACGATGACATTGGATAAAAATCTTATCGAAATCTATGACCAATAATAGTCGTTTTTGGTAAATGACACGTGGCACAACGAGAACGATTTAAAATATCTTATCCGAAATTACAAATAAATTTATTTAGTATTATTTTGTAAAAAAAAAATTAATAATATTTTATTGCCTATTACCAGAGCTATTCAAGTGCAACGGTGGAGATGCAAAAGGCAGTTACTGCTCACATGGTGGATTGAATAGTGGATTGCCTGGGGGGAGGGCTCCAAGGGTGGAGTTGCTCTAATGAAGCCCATGATTTTAAATTGCTTTAATGACATTTCTATCCTTCTACCAGATGACTCAAACGAACAACTTACATGTTAGAAAACAAAAGGGAGTTGCTACTACCACTCCAAAAAACAAATTTCTTTTTCTTGCATCCTTTATTTATTTGCAAATCACAATTTGTTACATGCAAAAGTAATTCACTGAAATTACAAAAAAAAAAAAAACTTTTGTACACATTGAAGGAGCCAAACCCTCCAACTATTTCATTATTTAAGGGGCCGCTTGATAATCATTTGGTTTTTTGTTTTCACTTTTTAAAAAAACTAAACCTTGTTTGGTAATTACATTATATTTTCAGTTAAAAAAAAATGAAAACTAAAACTCAAAGTCAAATTTTGAAAACTCAAGGAAGTAAATGAAAACTTAAAATAGTTACCAAACAAGATTTCAGTTAAAAAAAAAAGTGAAAAGTGAAAACAAAATGATTATTAAACAACTTCTAAATGAAAACCCTAGTATGGAATTTGTCCATCTACACCAAAAATATCATCTACTATTTTTGTCCTTGTTATTAGTTTTTTCTTTTGTTGGAAAATGATGCTAAAAACAAAGCCCAAACAAAGTTAATCTTAATGAATCTAGATTGGGACACTTCATGTCGATCCTCACAAACAAAACTAATTGAACAAGAAGGAGGATTATCAAAGTAAAAATTGCTAAATCTAAACTAAGACTATAATTTGCAAAACTATCCGTCACAAAATTCTTTTCTCTTTAGACATGCCGAATATCTCACTGCCAAAATCTTGAAAGCAACTCTCAACAAGCCAAAACAATGGGACCCAAAGCATGATTATTGCCAGCAGCTTGAAACACTAACTGGATTGTGAGTGTAGAGAGTGATTCCACCAGTCATTTATCAATATGTAATATGAATCTCAGTTGTAAGCCCAAATAAAGACTGAAACAATGAGAATCTCACATGTGCCCAGATTTGCACAAAATCCAGAAATCAATTTAGCATTAGAATTCCTTAAAACACCACCTGCTCTAATTGATTTATATTTTCCTTCTTGCAACCATCAACATTAATCTTAAACCACTCTAAAAGAGGAGCTTCCCAATGGAGCAAAGATTCAATCTTATAAGGTTTATCAATCTTATGAGTATTAGCCTTCAACTATTCACGAAGATAAGTACAAATAGTGACTTTAGGCTCATCAATCATTGTAAAGTCCTGCTAAAAAATAAATTTATTTCGTCAATACCAAATAAACCAACTAGCAACTGAAAAAAAAAATAAACCACCACTCTAAATCTCCCAATAATGGTGAGATTAAAATGAAGCCAATCATGAAAATCAATGTGGTCTAAGCGTTGATTATACATTCTCAACCACTAGCAAACTTCTATTGCCTTAGGAAAATCTTTAAAAATATGAGCCAATGATTCAAAGCCACAAGTACATCTTTGAAACTCAGGGTTATCAGTCATACCCCTTTTTCAGCCTTTGATCGTTAGTTAGGAGCTTATCAAAAGAGAGCAGCCACAAGAAACTTTGAACTTTTGAAGGAATTTAAAGTTTTCAAATGAGATTCCACTGCCAATTAGGAAAATCACTAAAACTATTGGCCAACATATAAAGCAGATTTAACAGAAAAATTACCATCACTAGTTCCATTCCAGATACACTAATCAACCAAAGCATCAAAACCAACTGTAATGCTAATTATTTGTTCAACGATCTCCTTTGGTAAAACAAGTACCATTTTATCAATATCTCAATAATTATTGTAATAAAAATCAACTACAGTAGCCTTAAGCATATCAGCGGGTAGCATGATGAAACAAAATACCACATATAGCCAATTTGTAGTCCAAAATTTTACCGTATTACCATTTCCAATTGATCATAGTCGCCCCTCGTGCAAAAGTTTAGTCCATTCAAGAACATCTTTCCAAGTGCATGAAGAGCCTAAAGTAATTTTATCATTAAGTACCTGATCCATATCACCTTTAATATAGTCTGCTGAAATTGTTTGCCCAAATACCATTACCCCCTGCATCAATCTCCAAGAGTTCTTTAGCAAGAAGAGCCGCTAAATTCATAACCCTTGTATTTTTCAAGCCAAGCCCACCAAGAGACTTCCGGAGGCAAACTTGGCTCCATTTAACCAAGTTAACTTCATTTTTGGATTGAGTGGAGCCCCATACTAAAATTCTTATTCAACCTGTCAAGTTGATCACAAATGATAACGGGTAACTTCACTGTCTACATAACATGTACTGGGATAGTGGAGGTGACATACTGAACAAGAGTGGCCCGACCAGCAAGAGATAACGAATTCACCTTCCAAGTAGAAAATCGAGCTTGCGACTTTTCTACGAGGTCTTTGTAGGAGTTTTTAGTGATACAAGAGTGAATTAGCAAAACTCTCAAATACTTTTCCAAATCATTAGTTAGAGAAGAACCACAAATGTGACCAAGATCAATAGCCATTCTACAATTATTATTAGGAGAGCAATAGATTCTCGATTTTTCATAGCTTATTTGCGGTTTAGAAGCCAAGCAAAATTTATCAAGACAACCTTTAACAATTTGAGCTTGCTTTCTGGAGGCTTCACAAAATAAAATAATGACATTTGCAAACATAATATGAGATACAGCAGGTCCTTGTCTTACAACTTCAACAACTTTCCATTTTCCAACATTAATAACTTCATTAAACAGGTGAGATAATTTTCCAATACAAAAAAAAAAAAAAAAAAAAAAAAAAAAAAAAAAAAAAAAAAAGAATGAGGAGAAAGATGATCACCTTGTCGAACACCTCTTCGTGGGCAGAAGCTTTTTGTGTTCTCACAATTTAAAATGATTTGAAAATCACATCAGTTACAAAATTCATAATTAGCTCTTAAACCTTACCTTGCACACCAATTTCTTGAAGAGTATTCCTAATAAAACTCCATCGAAGCTTATCATAGGCTTTTGCTAGAACAATTTTCCAAGCTAAGAAACCTGTGTTACCTTTCGCTTTTTGAAAAGTGTGAAGGACTTCCTGAGCCATAACTATATTATCTGTGATATGTCTCCCTTAATCTTGGTTAAGATGGGCCTCAACCGGTCAACCAAAATTTTGGTAACCACCTTATAAATAGTATTGTGCAAAGACTGATGGGGCACAATGATCAGAGACGGTTCGAAGGAGATGTTGAACAAAGCCCTACGAGAAAAGAGCCCTCGCAGCTTAATTCCCAATAGCTTGATCCAGTCCGTTTAATAATTCTCCCATGACAATTCTTATGGAACCATGTGAATTGATTGCCAATTAAACCCAAATCAATAATACCATGGTTTTGGACCCATTGATTAAAGCCTCCAAGTCTATAAACCTCCTTGCTTTCACAACTAAAGATTATATATGCAAAAATCATTCAATTTGTATATCGTTTAGTCATTTATATGTATAAAAAAAATGGATGATTTATTATGAGGATTCTACTTGTTACTAAAAGGCTCAATTGATTTCACGCGTATGGATGATTCAAATTTCAAATTAAATGATTTATTTTTGCACGTATGATCTTTGAATGGTGTTAAAAAAAATAAACGGTTCCGATTATGATGTTCGAATGATACAAATGCGTTAATAGTAACTGGAGAAAACATAGATTCCCCATAAAGGAAATACAAGCATTACTTTTTAACTTTTACATAAGTAAATGATTTTCCCATTTTCATTTTGCTTCTCGACACTTGACAGTCTACCCCTCGTCACTCTCTTTTTCTCCATAATTTTTTTTAACATAATGCTAGGGAGACTAAATTTGTAAATTAAATTTTATAAACTGGGTGTAGTCAAACTTGGATTTGAGAGGATTTTAAAATACTTTAAAATCCTAGTGTAGTCAATTAAAAGATTTTAAAGGATTTTAGAATCCATTCAAATATAGGTGTAGTCAATTAAAAGATTTTAGAATCAATTAAAATCTAGGTGTAGTCAATTAACAGATTTTAAAGGATTTTAGAATCCATTCAAATCTAAGTGTATTAAAAAAATTAAGATTTTGGAGGATTTCAATAAGTTGTGGATTTTGTGGGATTTGAAAGAAAAAAGTATATATAACCAAAACTAAAAAGAATCCACCCTCATCCCCTAGGATTTCAAATCCTTCCCCCACAATCCACCACAATCCATTCAAATTCTTTAAAATCCATATGAATTTTGTAGGAGTCTTTAATCCTCTTAAATCCTATCAAATCTATCACTTTTAAAATCCTTTGACATCTTAGTTTGACTAAATGACATGAAAATTGGTGATTGGATTCTTACTTAATCGTTGATAAACATGCTCAGTTTCTATTTGTGACATCTTATTTGATTTGCTAATTTAGTCTCTTTAACATTACTCTTTTTTTTTTATAGCTTTTGAATTTTTTGCTGGGAAGCAGTAACTTGTGGTACCGAGTCACAAATTGTGACTCACAATGAGTCCAAAAGAGAAAACAGCCTAAAACCATTGATTCTTACTCTAGAAAACAGCCTAAAAACCCTTTGTTTCTCTCTCTAGAAATGGAGTCGCTGGAATCCTTCGACGAGTTACTCGATTTCCCCTCAGACGTCGGCGAAGAAGACAAAGACGAAGACTGTGAAGCCTCCAATGCGCTGCCTGGTGATGATCCTAGCCGTCAATTATCTGAAACCGTAAGTTTTATTGAAAACCCACCATTTCTCGTTTCATACGGTTGTTGGGGTGCAGAGGACCGAGTCGACTCGGACGACGAGACTTGGCGTCTGTTGCGAATTTCTGTGTTGTCCTTGGTCCCCAAGGCAAAGTAAGAAGACAGCATTATCCAATCTTGTCCAACGTGGCTTCACACGTGGCGAAACGAGTGGTGTCTGTGTTCTCCTTGGCCCCCAAGGCAAGGAGAGACAACTAAAAATTTCTCCAAGGCAAGGACAATGCGGTCTTTCGCCTATTAACTGAGTCAACCCGAAACCTCTTCGAGTCACCGAGTCGACTCACTCTTTTTCTTTTCTTTGATTTTTGGGTTGGTTCTTTTGTTCGCTGTAGGAGGAGTGTTCAGAGGAAGTGCTAGAATGGCTGTCGAACAAAGACGCTTTCCCTCCTGTCGAGACATTCTTCGGCATTGACCTCAGCTTCGCAGGAATTCCGTGGGAAGGGGAGCAGATTTCTACGAACCAATCTGATAACTCCGGCAAGGATGACATGACTAAAGCGGAAACGCCAATGATGGCGAAGACGGTTGGGAGACAATGTCACCATTGTGGGACTCGAAAGACCTCGCGGTGGCAGGCTGGTCCCCTTGGACCGAAAACCCTGTGTAATGCTTGTTGGTGTTGGTACAAGTCCGTGATGATTGGGGGAAAATGCCAGCATTGCGGGACTCTGAACACCCCGCAATGGCGGCGGGTTGGAAGGGATACTCTGTGTAATGCTTGTGCGATCAAGCTTAAGCACAGGTCTGAGATTCTTCGGAGAAAATGCCAGGATTGCGAGACTAAAAAGAGTACCCTGCAATGGCGGGAAGACGGTCCCAAGGGAAAGAAAGCCTTGTGTGATGCTTGTTATGTTAGGTACAAGTCCGACATTATTGGGAGGAAATGCCAGCGTTGTGGGGTAGGAAAAACCAAGCCGTGGCAGAATTGGGGAGAAGGTCCCCTCGGAAAGAATACACTCTGCAACAATTGTCATATAAGGTACAAGGCCGAGATCAATGGGAGAAAATGCCAGCATTGCGGGACTGGAAACTCCCTGCGATGGCGCGCAGGTCCCCTTGGAACGAACACCCTGTGTGACAACTGTGGGTTGAGGTACAAGTCCGGAAGGCTTTTCCCTGAATACCGCCCTGCAAGTTTAACAAGTTTCTCGAGCAAGTTGCAGCCGAAACCACCAAGGAAGAAGAAGAAGATACAAAATATTGAGACGGGGATTGGTGGTGAAGCCGAGATAAGAGTGAGGAAGTGCCAGCAATGCGAGACTGAAACCACCCCGAAATGGAGGTCAGGTCCCCTTGGATTGAAAACTCTGTGTAATGCTTGTTGGCATAGGTATGAGAGATCCAAAAAGCTTGTCACGCAATGCTGCCCTGCAAGTAGCCACACTTTCTCGAAAAAATTGCGTTCAAACAGGCACAGGAAGCTATCGAATGTGCTGAGGAAAAAGCAAGAGATGGAGACTGGTGATTTCCCTGCAAGTAGCCCAACTTTCCCCAAAAAGTTGCGTTCAAACAGGCACCAGAAGCTATCGGATATACTGAGGAAAAAGCAAGAGATGGAGATCAGCGTTGAAGCGTGTGGATAAAGGGTAGTCCAATGGTAAGTAAAGCTAGTCGAATTTCGAAACTAGTGTTTTTGGTTATGCTTAATTAAAGACTATAAAACATGTTAGTTTTCGGTTTGCTCGATTTTGTATGCGATTGAATTTAGGAGCAGAGGATTTGGAAACTTGAAAAGCAAATCAAACTGCAAATTAAAATGGTCTCCAGAGACTTAATAATTTTGCGAACTACTGCGCATGGCTGAAGATTTATGTATGTGATCACTTTGTTTTATGGTATTGTTCTTGTGTCGACGACTCTGACTATCATAGAATGTTTAGAAAAAACCAGCATATTTCATGAATTAACAATTAACTAATACGCGAATAAACGCCTCTACGAAGTTGATGCAATTCAATAAACTGCCTAGCTAGGTGCATATATGTGTGTAGTTTGTGCTGCTGCTGCTGAGTGCTGATTACTATACTAAAGCAAGTTCCCACCATGAAAAGCCATTTTAGTGTCTTAAATTTGAGACTTGTAGCCATGTTATCCGGTTAACATTGTATTAGAGGGAATCTTGTTAGACTTTCAGAAAGGGATTCTACACCTTTTAATTATAATTGCTGCAAAGGCATATTCAATGGTAGGCTTTACAAGGTGGCTATATTTATGTTCAACTTCGTGAGGTGACCAGTGTTTCTCTCCGAAATAACCTAGATAAATGAAAAGTTGGGTCCTTCGGAGTTAGAAGAACTTGCCTACGACTACACTTTGGGATGTCAAAGTGGCGATGTTCCCAAACCAACGACGCACTGACATGTGAAAAAAATTAAAACACATAATAATGTATGATTGATTTATAAGAAAAAAAATAAAGCACATAACAATGTGTAGTATCTCAAAGGCAAGTATAAGTTTCTCGACCATCTCCAACCTTAGTGATAAAGCTTAAAATTTAAGTTTTAAAATGACACACCCCGATCCTAGAATCAAGGCGTGCTGGCCGTCACGTGAGCGTGACGTAACCAAAAGTGCGATGCGAAAGCCAAAGATAAAGGAATTACGAAGGAATAAAAACCAACTACTAGCAATAATATCCAACTAACATGCTAGAATGAGTTTAAGTGTGAAACACACATAATCAGAGCATAAGCACTGGGTGCAGTCTAGTAGGAACATTACTAAATTACAACACCCGAAGGTGAGTCCTACATTTAAGTAGTCTGTCAGAACGCCGTGGGAATTCTCGTGAGCCACCAACACCGCTAACTAGAACCTGGAGGAGCGCAAAACAAGATTGAGTGGGTCGGTAAAACAAAGCTTTTCGAAAACATTTCAATTAATAACATTTCTAACCACTCGCTGTAAAACCTGTATACTTTCCCAGAAAATAACATAATATGCATATAATTCTTCAAATATCTCAAATCACCAATCTTTATCAAAACCAGAAAGTATGCCATGCTATAAGCGTCAATAACAGAATAAGGATGCATCAATATAACAGGTGAAATAATGAATCAACCGGAGACCCTGCACTTGGTCCTGTACGGTTAATTTTATAGCTCAATATCCAATCCAACAGGAGTCACCACTGTGACCTGTACGGCACTACTCTGCACATAAATCGGAACTACCTGAAGTAATCTGTACGACAAGAATGGTGTAAGAATACGCTCTAGTGCTTCTCTCATCAACAGCTGTATAATAATCTAAAGTCACCTACAAGTCGGAACCACCTCTCATGGTCTGTAAGACATGTCGGAACCCTCTAATGGTCTGTACAACATGCACCTACTTGGATCCAAGGTGAGCGTGTGGTGCGGGGTGAATAATATAAGCACTGACACCAGGGGTGCAGGTTTGAGCTTTCAATACAATTCACATCACAATAAATCACATGATTAACATAAAACTCACCTGATACTCACCTGTGCGTCCACAACACCATTTAACATATATGCATCAAATACTAATTCATATATTTCATATATTATGCATGCATGGCATTTTAATACATACTTTCATTTAAATTCAATTTCTGGGAAAAATCGATAGTATATAGGTAAATACAGAAAATACTGCCCACTCACTGGTAAGTCGAAGGGTCATAACCCCCGTGACGCCCTTGAATACGCTCGTCCTCGGGATAGGTATCACCTATATGCGAAACAACTATAAAAACGTTATTTTAAAACACCTAACCAACAATACGTAATAACTTATCATACGATGCTCAATTTGGGTATATGAATATACCACAATGACCTACTCGACGTCACGGACGTCGAGGTATTTTTAGAAAAAAAATTTGATGCTGCACGCGCCCCCACGCTCCTGGAGGGGCACGGACCCACGCGCCCCCATGCGCGTCATCTTCTTCCTCCAGTCGCCGGACTGGTTTCGCCGGCCCCAGAAAACTGGAGATTTTTCAATCTCCTTGTTCTCCGTCATTTCTCAACCATTTCTTACGCATTTTATATCAAAATGAAGCCTAAGCATGTAGAATCACGTTGTACTACTTTAAGGCTAAAAAACATACGAAATCTCACCGGAGAAAATCCAAGAAAACCGGCCAACTTCGAACCCTACGATCCCGACGTCCAAAACCTTCAAACTAAGTACTCCGAGCTTCCTTGGGACCTCATTAAGCTCCCTGTAAGCTTAGAATTCCCTGAAAATCAACATTTCACGTCCACATGAACAGTACTCAAAACTGGGGGTTCGGATTTCAGGGGTTATCGAAGGTTCTAAGTTCCAAAAATGGTACCACTAAACTCACAAGCTTGCAAGGATGAAGAAACTCACCTTTTTGACGTCGATCCGTGAAGATTTGAGGGTTTTGGTCCTCGTCTGTACAAGTTCGAGAGGGAGAGAGAAGAATAGTGAAACTGAGAGTGAGAGAGGGTACGGGAGAGTGAAAGAGAGAAAGGACAGTTTGTGTGAGTGTGTACATGTCCCGTGTGGTCCAACCAAATCAACCTAAACTCCAAAATCCTTTAAGTCCCTATCCACACGAAAAAAAGAATACCAATTTTTAATCCAACTATCTTTTTCCAAAAACTTAGGAATGTATGAATTAATCAATTTAAGGTCACACGTACCTTAACAGCCTTTAAGGGTAATTCCGTCATTTCACATCCACGATAAATGAAATTTCGGGACGGGCTGTGACAATCTACCCTCCTTATAGAATTTCATCCTCGAAATTCATACAACACTCACTCCACTAATACTCATAAAACAATCTTGGATACATCTCTCTCATTCGATCTTCCGTCTCCCAAGTAGCCTCTTCTACTGAGTGGTTCCTCCACAATACTTTTACCAAGCTCACTGTCTTATTCCTTAGAACTTTGTCTTTCCAATCCAAGATAGTCACTGGTTCCTCATTATACGTCAAATCCGGATTAATCTCCAAAGGTTGAGGAGGAATCACATGTGAAGGATCTGAAACATAGTGTCGAAACATCGAGACATGAAACACATTATGTACCTTAGATAACTCTGGAGGCAACTCTAATCTGTAAGCAACTTCACCAATCATTTCAGTGATCTCATAAGGTCCTATGTATCTAGGACTTAGCTTGCCTTTCTTTCCAAACCGCACACACCTCTCCAAGGTGACAATTTTAAGAATACCAAATTACCCACATCATATACTCGGTCAGTAGCATGTCTATCTGCTAAACTCTTTTGTCGATCCTGGGCCGCTTTCAGGTTAGACTTAATCACCTGAACATTTTGAGTAGTTTCATCCACAATCTCTGGGCCCTCTAGCACTCTTTCGCCAACCTCTGACCAACACAATGGCGTACGACAAGCTCTACCATAAAGTGCCTCAAATGGTGACATACCAATGCTCGAATGAAAACTATTATTGTAGGCAAATTCCATCAAGTCTAGGCGATCATGCCAAGAATCACCAAACTGTAACACTGAAGATCTCAACATATCCTCTAACGTCTGAATAGTCCTCTCTGATTGTCCATCTGTTTGAGGATGATAAGCAGTGTTGTAAAGCAGTTTCGTACCAAGAGCTTCCTGAAAAGCTATCCAAAACTTAGAAGTAAATCTTGGATCTCGATCGGAAATAATATTCACTGGAACTCCATGATACTTCACAATCTTCGTGATGAACAACTTAGCCAATTTATTCAAGGGATACTATTCCCTCACTGGAATGAAGTGTGCTGACTTGGTAAGCCGATCTACAACCACCCAAACGCCATCAAATCCATTATGTGTACGTGGAAGCTTATACACAAAATCCATAATTATATTTTCCCATTTCCACTGAGGAACATGAAGTGGTTGCATCCGACCAAAAGGCTTCTTTCTTTCAGCTTTGACTTGCTGACAAACAATACACCTACTTACATATTTTGCAATTTCCCTTTTCATACCCGGCCAATAATAAAATAGTTGAATGGTATGGTACATCTTAGTTCCTCCTGGATGCATCGCATAAGTCGAACAATGTGCTTCATCCAAAATTTCTTTCTTTAATTCCTCGTTATTCGGCACATACATTCTATTCTCTTGCATAAGCATGCCATCCGATTCTCGAATCCTGAGGTCTTTCTTTTTCCCTTCATTTCTCAATTGGATCATTTCTTGGATCTCTTCATCAACCGTCTGAGCTTCAAGTACACGATCGACCAAAACTGGCCTGACTTGGAAACTAGCAAGAAAAGCTTCTCTTCATTCTTCAATCTCCAACTTTACTCCAGTAGCTCTCAAATCTGCAAGAAGAGGAACACGACAAGCATACAAAGCGTTGAGTCGACCTTGAGGTTTCATACTTAGTGCATCAGCTACCACATTTGCACGACCCAGATGATACTCAATAGTGCAGTCATAATCACTTAGTAATTCCATCCATCTTCGCTGACGAAGATTAAGATCATGCTGAGTAAAAAGGTACTGAAGACTCTTATGATCTGTGAAGATCTTACATTTCTCACCATAGAGATAATGCCTCCAAATCTTCAAAGCAAAAACAATGGCTGCCAACTCAAGATCGTGAGTAGGATAATTCCTTTCATGAATCTTCAACTGTCGAGAAGCATAGGCAATCACTCTATTATGCTGCATCAAGACACATCCCAAACCATTCAAGGAAGCATCACTGTAAATCTCAAAGTTACCACTATCGTCAAGAAGTACCAATACTGGAGCATGAGTGAGGCAATATTTCAGCTGCTGGAAACTTTGCTCACAATTCTCGTCCCACTCAAACTTAACATCCTTCCTGGTTAACTTCGTTAGTGGTAAAGCAATCATAGAAAAATCTTGAACAAACCGTCGATAGTAACCTGCTAGACCAAGAAAACTCTGTACCTCAGTGACGGTTCGTGGTTGTTCCCAATTCTCCACTGCTGCTATCTTTTGAGGATCTACTTGAATTCCTTGTGCCAATACTACATGTCCCAAAAATGCCACTTAATTCAACCAAAACTGGCATTTGCTAAACTTGGCATACAACCGATGTTCCCTCAATTTCTTTAATACCAAGTTAAGATGTCGAATATGATCTGCTTTCGACTTAGAGTATACCAGAATATCATCAATAAAACAATGACAAACCTATCAAGATATTGCTGGAATACTTCATTCATTAACCTCATGAAAGCTGCAGGTGAATTAGTCAATCCAAATGGCATCACCAAAAACTCATAATGTCCATAACGGGTCCTGAAAGCCGTTTTAGGTACATCTTCATCTTTAATCTTCAACTGATAATATCCAGATCTCAAATCAATCTTAGAGAACACACATGCACCTTTAAGCTGATCAAACAAATCATCGATACGAGGCAATGGATAACGGTTTTTAATCGTTACCCGATTCAATTGCCTGTAATCAATACATAATCTCAAAGTTCCATCTTTCTTTCTTACAAACAACACCGGAGCTCCCCAAGGTGAAGTACTAGGTTGAATGAAACCTTTATCAGTTAATTCCTGTAACTGAATTTTCAATTCTCTCAATTCAGCTGGAGCCATTCTATATGGAGTAAAAGATATAGGATCTGTACCTGGAAGCAAATCAATCGAAAACTCCACATCTCTGTTTGGCGGCAATCCAGGCAAATCATCTGGGAATACATCAGGATAATGCCTGACTACTGATAGGAGCATATTTATACGACTTAGTTAGCTTGTTTCTTGGCATTTATGTTGTTAGTTCGTAGTTATTTTAGTATTTTAAACTATTTTCGTGTGTTTGTAGGTCCAAAAGGTTAATGTGGCAAAGAAGTAGATTTTGGAATATTTTTGGGCATGGAATGGATAACATATGCTTGGAGCAAAAGGAATGGACGAAATTTGAAGTTGTGCATCATCCTCTCCCTATAAATAACCATTTTAGCACACTCATTTCACCCAACACATCCATTCACCTACCACTACATCCACTCATTTCACCCAACACATTCACCTACCACTACATCCACTCATTTCACCCAACACATCCATTCACCTACCACTACATCCACTCATTCCACCCAACACATTCACCTACCACTACATCCACTCATTTCAACCACCCAAAAACACTCACCCACTACACCCATTACATCCACTCATTACCAAACACTACTTATTACCAAACACTCATCCACTACAACCATTTCATCCATTCATTACTAAACATTCATCCACTACACCCATTACATCCACTAATTACCAAACATTCATCCACCACACCCATTACATCCACTCATTACCACAACACTCATCACTACCACCTTAATTAGATGGTGGTCCTTTCCCTAGCCTATAAATACATCCACCCTTCACCATAACAAGGAGAAAGAAAACCAAGGAGAACACAATCCACCCATCCACCCTTCACCATAACTCACCTATATCCATCCACCACCATAATTTACCACTCATCCATCAAACCACACCTTGTGCCGCAACAAAGAGAAGAAGGAGGACCCTTGGACGTGCTTGCCATTCAAGTTGGATTGTTGGAGCATTTTTAGGTGTTTTCATTCTTTTGTTTTCAATGTCTAAATGTGTTTATCTTTGCTTTGTGAGTATGAGGAACTAAACCCCCCTTAGCTAAGAGGGAATTCGAAACCATGTTCATGCTTGCAATATGATTTGATTACCTTCAGTTGTGATTTCATAAGTTGTGAATTCAATTTGTTTAACTGCTTGATTGATAACTTATTCGAGTATGTTTATTAAGAGTGCACACTTAGTTTGCATGCTTGAATATGATGCTAGAGTATCAGGGAGTTTCACCTAATAGTTACAAACTTATATTCACAAGTAGTGGAGGTCGCTTATAAACGATCGCGTTAAATAAATTCTTGGCAGGAGTTTCATGCTCATCATATTAACGAATGCCTCGTCAATACTTCTAGTTTTCATAATGCTTAATGATCTTTGATTGTATCTTTATTGTGCTGTTCACGTAAAGAACTTTTGAAGAATGCTTGAATTGTTGTATGCGCTTTTCCATCCAATTCAATAACTTAAGAAGAACTTGAAGGTTAATTTAAGCGGACTTAATTAACTTGGGGTGTTGAGTTTCATGATTGATCGAAAGAACAACTGAAAATTGGTTTATGTGCAAGTATGTCATGTGTGGAGAAGAACCTCCTAGCTAGCCTTCCATCCATTCAATTTACTCAAATTCGTGCAGATTTCATTAGTTCTTTAATTTACTTGTTTTGTTTTCAAATTCGTCAAAACCAAAACCCCATTTACTTTAAAGTGTTTTATTAGTCAAAATCTATTTTGATTTGTGTTTTTAGGTGTCCCAAAAGTGTGTTAGAGTCCAAATCTGCCCAGTTTGTGTTTTTAGGCAGATTTGAGCGTTTTTAGCTTGTTTTGAGTCATTTGAGTTTGTTTTAAGTTCTTTGAGTCTAGTTTAGTGTTTTTAACTTTGTTTATATGTTTTTAAGTCAGTTTAGAGGTTTTAGCAAGCCCTCCTAATCCCCGGTCCAGAACGATCCCTACTTACATTCTTTACTACAATTGACAACAAGAAGGTTTAATTTGTGTGTTAAGATAATTTTTGCATCAACTACTCCAACTTCCTCCACACTGCTAGGAACAACATCATTTAACAGCACATGTGCTAAGTATCCTTGACAACCTTTCGATAACAACTTCTTTGCTCTCATGGCAGAAATAATACCATGTCTTACCCCACTTCTTTCTCCCACAAAAGTAACTTCTGGTAGTCCAAGACGATGAAAAGTAACTGATTTCCCGTAACAATCTATATGGGCACGATTATAATGCAGCCAATCTGCCCCTAAAATCACATCAAAATCCACAATATCTAATGGGATAAGATTAGCTGGCATAACTACACCATCTACCATCACTGGACACCCTGGATAAACACTATCAACATATCATTTGTCCCCTCTAGGCATAGCAAACTCTAAATCAAATCCTAGAGGTGAAGGGTGAGGTTGTGTCATTTGAGCAAATGTATGAGAAATCACAGAATGTGTAGCACCACAATCAATCAAAACTCTAGCAAAGTGACTAAGGATGTTTAACGTACCCATAATCAAGTCCGGATGATTCTGAGCATCTTGCAGTGAGATATGATTAACACGGCCATGAGCTTGCTGTCATCCACCACGACCTATGTTACCTTGATTACCTCACCCCTGATAAGTACGTCCCTGTCCTGTCTGGCTAGACTGCCTAGACGGTCCTGCACTGCTAGCAGCAACCTCTCCCTGTCGGGGCTAACCTCCCTGATGCCACTAAGATCCACTAACTGGCATGGAAGGATATGAAGTATAACCTCCAGGATCTTGGGAATACCAGTTTGAAAATAAGGATCCTGGGAATACTGATTTTGTCCGGAAGCATAGGGAGCAGTATCACCCTGATAGTGGTAAGCACCACCACGACCCGTTTGACCATAACTGCCTAATCCAAAATTCTGCTGAATCGGCGCTGGAGGTGGCATAGTAGACTGCTGAGGCCTCTGCTGACTCTGGGGATACTGAGTAGCTCTATGTCCCATTTGTCCACAAGTGTAGTAACCACCGCCACTTCTCCTACACTCTCCATGATGTCTACGGCGGCACAACAGAGTACCTGAACCACCAGCACCACCAAAGTCTCTCTGTCTCTGAAACCTGGGTCCACCAGTAAATCTTCCACCTCTCCTCGGGCCTGTGACACTAAATCATCCGCTGGAAGAACTCGAGCTCGCTCCACTTCTCTTGAAATTCTGTGTCTTACGGGGTCTCTGAGTGGAGATACCTTTACCCCTGCCATCTTTCCTCTGATTATCATTCTTATCTTCATCATCCTCACTATTACTAAGAAGATTGTCAGAATCCTCCATCCGAACCAAAATCTCAGAAAACTCATAAGGAATCGCACTAGCAAAAGTCCGCCATTTCCTCTTAGTGCCCAGCTTAAAACGGCGAAGCATCTCTACCTGATTACCAGCTGTATCAGGATCATAGCGAGATAAGTCTGTAAACTTCTTGTAATACTCATATGCCGACATATTCTTTTGCTTCAATTGAGTGAACTCCTGCTTCTTACGATCAATGTACTCTGGAGGAACAAATCTTTTCTTAAAATTCTCTTTGAATACTTCCCAATCAGTTGCCGCTTCAGGTGACATAAACTGAGTTTGATTTACCCACCAAGCTGCTGGCTCTCGTCCTAAAAACCAAGTAGTGGTCTCAACCCATCTATCAGCAGGAAGATTCTCTTGACTCCGCATCACCTGAAAAGTCTTCTCAATATGGTCTAGCCACTTTTTTGCCCCTTCATGACCCTTATTACCCATAAAGCGGTCTAATTTCAGATTATACATAGTCTCCAGGGGTGTTCTCTGGGGAGGAGGAGGACATATTGTATTCTGAAAGGCATGGGCCATCGCTTCCCCTAAGTGAGTTATATCAGGGAAGTTAGACACAGAAGCACGACGTGGTTCCCTACGAGGAGGCACAGTTCTGACAAAAGACACCAAAAGATCATTAGAGCATTAAAAATTTATACAGGACTGCAACCTAGGCTCTGATACCAAACTGACACACCCCGATCCTAGAATCAAGGCATGCTGGCCGTCACGTGAGCGTGACGTAACCAAAAGTGCGATGCGGAAGCCAAAGATAAAGGAATTACGAAGGAATAAAAACCAACTACTAGCAATAATATCCAATTAACATGCTAAAGTGAGTTTAAGTGTGAAACACACATAATCAGAGCATAAGCACTAGGTGCAGTCTAGTAGGAACATTACTAAATTACAACACCCGAAGGTGAGTCCTACATTTAAGTAGTCTGTCAGAACGCCGTGGGAATCCTCATGAGCCACCAACACCGCTAACTAGAACCTGGAGGGGCGCAAAACAAGATTGAGTGGGTCAGTAAAACAAAGCTTTTCGAAAACATTTCAATTAATAACATTTCTAACCCCTCGCTGTAAAACCTGTATACCTTCCTAGAAAATAACATAATATGCATATAATTCTTCAAATATCTAAAAATCACCAATCTTTATCAAAACCAGAAAGTATGACATGCTATAAGCGTCAATAACAGAATAAGGATGCATCAATATAATAGGTGAAATAATGAATCAACCGGAGACCCTGCAGTTGGTCCTGTACGGTTAATTTTATAGCTCAATATCCAATCCAACTGGAGTCACCACTGTGACCTGTACGACACTACTTTGCACATAAATCGGAACTACCTGAAGTAGTCTGTATGACAAGAATGGTGTAAGAATACGCTCTAGTGCTTCTCTCATCAACAACTGTATAATAATCTAAAGTCACCTACAAGTCGGAACCACCTCTCATGGTTTGTACGACATGTCGGAACCCTCTAATGGTTTGTATGACATGCACCTACTTGGATCCAAGGTGAGCGTGTGGTGCGGGGTGAATAATATAAGCACTAACACCAGGGGTGCAGGTTTGAGCTTTCAATACAATTCACATCATAATAAATCACATGATTAACATAAAACTCACCTGATACTCACATGTGCATCCACATCACCATTTAACATATATGCATCAAATACTAATTCATATATTTCATATATTATGCATGCATGGCATTTTAAAACATAGTTTCATTTAAATTCAATTTCTAGGAAAAATCGATAGTATATAGGTAAATACAGAAAATACTGCCCACTCACTGGTAAGTCGAAGGGTCGTAACCCCCGTGACGCCCTTGAATACGCTCGTCCTCGGGATAGGTATCACCTATATGCGAAACAACTATAAAAACGTTATTTTAAAACACATAACCAACAATACGTAATAACTTCTCATACGATGCTCAATTTGGGTATATGAATATACCACAGTGACCTACTCGACGTCACGGACGTCGAGGTATTTTTAGAAAAAAATTTTGATGCTACACGCGCCCCTACGCTCCGGGAGGGGCACGGACCCACGCGCCCCCATGCGCGTCATCTTCTTCCTCCAGTCGCCGGACTGGTTTCGCCGGCACCGGAAAACTAGAGATTTTTCAATCTCCTTGTTCTCCGTCATTTCTCAACCATTTCTTATGCATTTTATATCAAAATGAAGCCCTAAGCATGTAGAATCACGTTGTACTACTTTAAGGCTAAAAAACATACGAAATCTCACCGGAGAAAATCCAAGAAAACCGGCCAACTTCGAACCCTACGATCCCGACGTCCAAAACCTTCAAACTAAGTACTCCGAGCTTCCTTGTGACCTCACTAAGCTCCCTGTAAGCTTAGAATTCCCTGAAAATCAATATTTCACGTCCACATGAACAATACTCAAAACTGGGGGTTCGGATTTCAGGGGTTATCGAAGGTTCTAAGTTCCAAAAATGGTACCACTAAACTCACAAGCTTGCAAGGATGAAGAAACTCACCTTTTTGACGTCGATCCGTGAAGATTTGAGGGTTTTGGTCCTCGTCTGTACAAGTTCGAGAGGGAGAGAGAAGAAGAGTGAAACTGAGAGTGAGAGAGGGTACGTGAGAGTGAGAGAGAGAAATGACAGTTTGTGTGAGTGTGTACGTGTCCCGTGTGGTCCAACCAAATCAACCTAAACTCCAAAATCCTTTAAGTCCCTATCCACACAAAAAAAGAATACCAATTTTTAATCCAACTCTCTTTTTCCAAAAACTTAGGAATGTATGAATTAATCAATTTAAGGTCACACGTACCTTAACAGCCTTTAAGGGCAATTCCGTTATTTCACATCCACGATAAATGAAATTTCGAAACGAGCTGTGACATAAAACCCCCCAAACCATCTTCAATCATTGGCTTAAAAATAAATTTTGAGGAGAAAATAACATTTTAGGTCAAATTCTCCCAAAATTTAAGTCAGGATAGCACTATTGGGCCCTCCCTGCGCGTACACGCGCTGCAAAAGAACCCAGCGCAGCAAACCCAACGCGCTGCACGCCTCCACCAGCAGCATAGTTTCACGTGGGTCCCATCTTTGTCGGCCACTATGCTGCTCCCCCGTTGCCCTTGAATGTGATAAAACTATTTCAACGGCTCTTTTCTTGGATGGATGGTGGAGATGAACTGGCTGTTGGTTAATCCAACGGATCAGTTTAAACTTTTTTTTAAATTTTAATTACATTATATCGAACAGCTGAGATCAAATATAAACAAATCTAACGGTAAAATAAAAAATCAAACGGTCCAAAATTAAATTTAATGACTAAAATTATTTTAAAAAAATTATTTAAATCAAATTTCACCCAAAACTCTATAAATACTTATGTATTTGTTCAAACATTCACAAAAAATTAGGTTAAATATTTTTATGTTAAAATGTTCATAAAAATAAATTAGGATAGTCTATATAAATTTTATTTCTAAAAATGTTACCAGGAAAAAAAATTAGGCTAATATCATTATTTAATAATCTTGGGCTAAAATTTTAAGTCATATAGGTTGGAGGAGAAAAACAGTTTCTGGGTTATGATTTAAAATTTTCTGGTTTAAATTTTTTAACTTTATCCCCAAGAGTTGGAGATGGTCTTATGAGATATATGTGAAGCAAGACTTCAGCTAAGCCAGTTGGCTAGAGTATGTGTTGACCCTAAAAACTACCAAGCATACGTGGCGCACATGCCGAGTAATTAATAAGCTAACTATGTCATTCGGTTGTGTGCGAGGCGTGCCAACTCATCAGCCGAGTTCGACCGGGGAGTAAAATATGTTGATGTGGCATTGGGCGCGCTGCCAACTTCTTGATCTTGCGATTGCGACCGAGGAAAGAACACGTCTCGACTTTCGGGTTCTAGAGTCTGAAGACAAGGCTGCTAGTTCTGCAAAGTTCAATTTCAAATTTGGCTTTCAATGTGCCGAATGAAGTAACCTGGTAACACCTCACTTCGCCGAGAATGCTGATGAGATGACCTTAACCAACAAGGACTAAAAAATCCTTGTTGACCGAGACTTGGATAAATAACTAGTCAATCTTGAAGCAGCGCTGTCTATCCAAACTGAATGTGCTCCTCGGTCGGCTGGTTCTATGGCTCTAATGCTGTCTATCCAAACTGAAGATGTCGCCGGTTGCTTTCACAGTGCTGTCTATCCAAACTGAAGATGTGTTGGCGAGAAGAAAGAGGGAGAGGAAAAAATCTTAGGGTTGTTGAGAAGTTTTGCGCATGGCAATTTGTGTGTTGATTTGAAGAGGCCTTGAATGATGCATTCCGCTCTCTATTTATAGGCCTTGAACTAGAAATTTACTTGGATTAGAACTCCTCAACCCAATCTGATCAGGTTTCGTCCAATCCTAACCCCTATAGAACTTTGAACCAAGCTCTTTAACGAACCATATTCATCCCCTAATTCTAAGCATCCTTAACTTTAAGCTCCTTAACGAACGACTCTAAGCTCGGCCCAAAATATTATTTTAGGCCCAAACAATATGACAATGCACTTGCTTTTCGGACAAGTTTGAATCCTCGTCCTCATATTCTAGGTTTAAGTGAAGATGTAGTAGCATTTGCTCCAAATGGCATTGTGCAAAGGGATGGGATATTATCTCATATATTTTTAGAAATTTTAAAATTATGCACTCTATCTGATTGGAGGGTCTAGCTCTACCGCCCAATCTCAAAATGCAATCCTTGACAATGACTATGTAGTTTGTCTTAGAAAGCATACATTATACATGGGGACCTATAATTGATTACTTCAATAACCTTAAAGCCCAACAACGTTTGTTGTTTCTCTAAATGAAAAAAAGGCCAATATTGACTATAATCAGTAATCATGCATATTTATAATAACTAGGTTAATGAGTTCCATACTTCTCTCTTTTCGTTTTGCACGCCTATCATTGTTTCTATCCAATTTGTTGATACTTGATTTTATGATTTGTTTGGATTTAAATTAACACTTGGGTCGAGAATGGGCCAACTCGAGTTAAAAAGTCATAATTCTTGGCCCAATAGTGATCTTTTAGGCCAGTGGGCTTTCAGCCCAGGACATGATTGATTTGATTGAGTCCTTATGGAAGTGGGATTGTGAAAGGATTAAGTTTAGATGTGGCTCGGTCGAGTCCTTAGTGTGCCAAGGATCAGAATAAGCTCTGTTTAGATGCGAATTGTTCTTAGGATCAGAATTTGTTCTTGATTAGATAAGGATGAATTAATTGCATAAAGGGACTAGGTTTAGAACCTTGGTTTGAATCAAAGAGGCCAAGAATGGATAAAGATGAGTTTTGGCTAAGGAAGGGATTAAAGATATAAAGAGAGAATATTTAGATAAATATCGAGTAAACACAGTCTCATCAGGACTCTACCTCAACAAACTTGTTTATCACGAAGATCATCCTACAAATAAAAGATGTTCAACAACATGAAAAGCACCCTTCAACCCAACAAACAACTCAAACGATCTATGCAAAAACCCTCGTTCTACGGGAAACCCTTATCATACCATGAGAAAAACACTAACTATTCTAACCTTCATGTCAAGACATCTACAGTTTGGATAAGTCAACAACATTGTGTTGACAACCAGCAACACCTTTAGTTTTGATAAGTAAACGACAATGACGTTGTAGAATCAAGCAACATATGAGCACCTTATTTTTGGATAAGTAAACAGTACTGCTTCTAGGTTGGTTGGTTATCTATCCAAATCTCGATAGGAGAAGAATTCTTAATTCTTTTGCCCAAAAAGGTCACTTTATTAGTCTCCCAACGAAGTGAAGTATTATATGATTGGTTACTCTTAGGTGCATTTTGTAGTTCTGCATTCAGACGGTTGAACCTTGTTCATTATCAAAACACTTATCTCCTTTGAGTACCTTTGCTCTCATAGCCTAATATTGATTCAGCCCACCTATATTCTCATGAATACAATTGAGGCAGCCGAACATGGTGCATGAGATCTTGAACTTCGCAGTAAACTAAGAAACATTGTCTTAAGGTTCTAGAACCTAAGGCCGAGATGAGACATTAAACACCACCACCACATCTATTTTACTCGTCCAATCGAGCTCGATTGCGAGTTGGTACATACACATTCATAAGAATGACATAGCCAGTTCATAGTTACTAGGCCTGCACGGAATGTCTTCTCAAAGTTGAAGCTACTTCTTCCTTATCGTATTCATTGGTTTCATATATGAAGTATTTTGAAAAGGAGGGGAGGGGGGGGATCTTGCGCCTAGGCCGTTTTTTAAAGTACTGGTTGATTCTACAGGCTACAACAAGATAGAGGAGTGCAAATGGAGAAAAGAGAAGTGCATAAACCACTCTCCTTTTCACAATCCCAATATGTTATTCCTGCAATTTAACATTAACATGTTATTGTTTTTAATCATAAAGGAGTTTGATGACTAATTACCCCAATGGTAAGAAAGCAAGGTATTTAAGATTTGAGTTTGGATCGAATCATCTCTAATGCACATACTCAAATTTCATGAAACTCAACACTATCCTTTTTCAAAGTAAAGACTGAAATTTTAAAAGACAAATTATAATAAAATGGATCAAAGAATATAAGTATTTGCATTGGAGGAGAAAACTAGAATACTCAAACTTACTTTCCTTTTTAAACTCATCAAATATAAAAATATAGGTATACGATTTGAGTCTTTGCGTTAGAAATGCTATTAGAGCTCTAACCTAGGTCAATATATTTATTAGTCTCTTTAAGCCAGAGTTTAAACTAATCCTCTCATGCAAAGCTCTAACTTGTTATCTTCACGTAGTATATATTGTATATTCTTAGTGGCTTCAAAGCCACAATATGAAAACTGAAGGGATGAAGTTAAGAATTTACACCAACTGCAACTGCCCCTTTATCATTGTTGTACAAAGGTGTTGAACTCTTACATGACGATGTGGGTTCAAACTCCGTCGGTAGCTAATCTAACATCTAATATAACAAAATATATCGTTTGACGAAAAAAAAAAATTTACACCAACCGTTACAGTATGTTTTTGGTAGGGAATAAAAGGGAAGGTTCCATCAAATATGTGACCACTTTTTTCTAACGTGACGGTGATACAACTACTTGTCCACAAACTTTGCCCAATGGACAAAGAGTGCTGATCAATCTACAGTTTTCACGGAGAAAATGGATTTGATTTGAACAAGATGACAACCTTCCAATTTGCCTAAACATCTATGAGCTACAGGATCTTGACGATGACATGCAAAGAGATTCTATGACATAAAGTATCAGTTATAATCATTACTCCTTAGATTTTAAATTTCAAGTGTGATTACAAATTTCACTTAATTGACCATGATTAAAAATTTTAATTAATGAATGTTTCGTTCGTTTGATTTAAACTCAAAATTTCATCTTACAAAATTAAAATTGAATAATATTAAACCAAATATTAATCATATAAACAAATATATTAAACCAACTACTAGCTACTAGTCCGAAAACGCCCTTAAAATTAGCATAATAGCAAGTCAAAATAAGATTTTACCAAAAAAAGAAAAAGAAAATCAAGTTAAAATAAGCAGCACTATGTAATTTAACTGGTGATTGGTGCCAGAAAACATCACTCACATGACATAATCTAAGCTGCTGTAAATTATTTTCTTAATCGTGCTCCATATAATATAACTTTTCGTCCATCGATACTTGTTCCCAACTTTAATAAGGAAAACGTAAAAGATAGAAAATAAAATAAAATAAAAACCTCCACGAGGGCAACGAAGGGCAATACAGTATATGCATGCATCATGCAATGCCATTTGGCCAACCGAAATTCAAAGAAAAATTGACGGTGGAGTCAAGCCTCCTAACTAAGGATGTGTTATCCACATATATTTTTTTTATTTCTCACACATCATTTGCTAATTTCTGTCTCTTTATTTTTTTTAATTTATCTGATCTGATGGCTGAAAATTACAAGGATGGTTAAGAAGTAAAAAAATGTGTGTGGATATCACATCCCTAACTTAAGGGTCAATGCTAATTAAACAACTAATTAAAATAAAAAGAAGGTTTTCTTTTCTTGCTAATCAAATTTAGAGATGGCATTGAAACCCAAAAAATGCTTCGAATCAATAAAAAACACGATCTTGTTAGCTTACGTTCAAATTAAATGGTTCTTTTTTTTTTCCTTTGGCCATGTTAAAAATCATGTTGATTGCACCATGTTTAGTGGTGAGAAAGTTTTTCAATTGGGGAAATTGAAAGATATTTGCAATATAAAAGCTATAAGGGAAGGCATCATTGGTTATATTAAACACATATACCAGAGCCATCACTGACATAATAATAGCTAAGGCATGTGGCCATTTGAAAATAAAAACTCATAAGAAAATTACTTATTTAGTACTACAGTATAATAATATTTCTCTTCATTTGTAAATGAGAGGTCTTAATATAATATCGTTTGTTTAAATAAAAAAAAAGACAAAATAAAAAAAAAGTTTATGGGTCCTAAAACGTTTGGGGACATTATTAATTTCTTATATCTACGTTTCTTTTAAAATTAAAGCCACGGCTCATAAAAATGCAGTACCATATATTACCATGAAAAATCGAGGGTCACGTTTCATTTTAACATGCATGCTAGGGTTCTCAGTAGATCTTATTCATAGTGAAAGTGAGTTTTAAACTCTTGTTAACTTCATTAATGGAAGCTGTACCATAAATTGTAATTTTCCGAAAAGATATAACTAGGCAAAGTCTTGTGTATCACCATCATCATGTTTCAATAGTACTCTTCATGCATCACATGCTAACATGTCACGTGATAAACGTTATACATACTTACAGTAAATGAGTATGTACTAACATGTGGTGTACTAACATGATATATATTACAAGAAAGATGTATTCATCAATTCCCCCCCTGAACTTCTGACAATTGGCCAATTTCCCCTCTCAACTTTAATTTTGGCCAATTTCCCCCCTCAACTCTCATAATTAGTCAATTTCCCCCCTCAACTTTAATTTGGCCAATTTCCCCCATCAACTCTCATAATTAGTCAATTTCCCCCCTCAACTTTAATTTGGCCAATTTCCCCCATCAACTCTCATAATTAGTCAATTTACACCCTACTGTTAATTTTTTTTAATTTTCCATCTATTCTTTTTTTTTTCTTTCAATCTTTCTAATAACTTCCAACAAAGTACTAAAATTAACATAAACTCACATGCATAATATAGGGTAAAATGTACAAAAACATAATACAATTAATATGTGATATGGGTTGATTATAAGAAAAAGTTATGAATCGGGTTTAAAGCATGTAGAAGAAGAAATAATAATCCTAAACTCATGGATAAGACCTATTTCAATAAAATGAGTTCTTCTTAATAAGGAGTAAAAAATTATGAATTGACTAGCCATTTTTGTACTAAAGCTCGATTCTCCGCAATTTACTTGAACTTAGCTTTCACTTTTATAAAGAAAATTGTATTCACATACAAAAATGTACACATCAATCCTTTTCGTTATCAATTTTGTATAGTAAAAAAATCAAATAAAATTACTTCATACTGATTTATTATGACTAATAATACTATCTATGATAAATTGTAAAATTCTAAATTTTAATCTATTTGTAATAGGATAAAGACATAGGAAAATGATTAACATACATCTTATTTAGTTTCTTACACACACTTGTTTAATTATGATCAAATTAAAAAATTAACAGTAGGGTGCAAATTGACTAATTATGAGAGTTGAGGGGGAAATTGGCCAAATTAAAGTTGAGGAGGGAAATTGACTAATTATGAGAGTTGAGGGGGGAAATTTGACAAAATTAAAGTTGAGGGGGGAAATTGACCAATAGTCACAAGTTCATGGGGGAAATTGATGAATACCTCTACAAGAAAACATAAAAGAACATTATAACGAGCATTCTGGACATATCCCGTCACCAAACATGTTAAAGTTTAACCTAGAAACTATTAGTATATTACACGGGAAAATGATTGAGCTAAATACAAGATTGGTTGTAGTTGTGTCCCAACATAGCAAAACCATCCATTTGTCGGACATGGTCGTCAACCCCTAGCTACCACGTAGGACAAACGAGCAAGCAAGAGTGTTCTGCTGAACCTCAACTAGGTCATAGTACTTTTCTTTCCGATTCCGTGTTTGTCAACGACTAGCTCTTGCATGCCCAAGTTCAGGTTTAAGTCGCACTCCCCAAATACCGATTTGCTGCGGTTGGGCATCTCTCAGTGAAATACTCCTCCACCAGTTTAAGGGACTGCTACACCTGTCGGCCTGCCTAACCCTAATCTAGCAACAAAAATTTAAGTTTAAATTTCTTTTTGGTTTTTGAGATTACACTTGTACTATGGTTTAATGGTATTCCTATTCACTAAGTGAAAAGTCTTAGGTTCAATTTTCGCAAAACGCGAATTTGAACCACATACCCCACTCAGTGGGATCAGACTGTTGTTGTTGTTGTTTGTGTAGACATCGAAATTTCGGTGAAATAAATGTTGATCAATAATTAGAATTTCAACGTTCACGTGTCACATAAATTTTACATATAGCATGCGACTCAACAAAAAATCGAGAATCATCAGAAAAGTCATCAAACATGACACGTGTCAACGCTTGGCAGAAATGATTTATTTCATCTGATTATTTAAACCCAAAAATCAAGTTTTGGAATTCTATAAATAGGAAGCCAAGGCATTCATTTGGGGGACCAATTCATAACCAATTCACCTCACACCACAACCTTGAAGCTTTGAAACTCCAAAGCTTCCAAGCAAATCCCGAAGGATCAAGAAAGCTCTCTTCGTTCTTCGTCAAATCCTCATTCAAAATCAAGCCCCAACGGCCCTTGAAGAAAGTGTTCATCATTCATCATTCGTTCATCCCTAGATCAAGCCTCGACGGCCCTTTGGATCAACGACGTCAACAAATCCGCACAACTGTTTATCCCAAGATCAAGTCCCAACGGCCCTTTGGATCAACAACATCAAATCTACCCATTACAAAGATAGAATCAGAGGCTAAATTTGTAGAAGAGATTGTAACCCCTAAATCATCAATACAAAATATTATTTTGTAAACGTGTTCTTGTCTCGTTTGTGTCAGGAATTTTCGTGTTTACAAATTTGGCACGCCCAGTGGGACTAGCTCTACCTCTCATCTCTATCTTTGAATTCGCAAAAAGCACAAATGGCATCAAAGAAAGCCCAAGTTGTTCTCGCAGCCAATGCAAGGAACAAGAGCGTCATCACCGCATGCGGTGTCACTTCGGGCGTCACAACTCGAAGCAAGGCAAGAGCTCTTTCTGCCATCTCTTCTACCTCTGCATCAACTCCGCCAAAGGAACAAGAGCACCAGAGGCACGAACCTGTGATCACCCTGGCCTCGCTAAGGGCGCCAAGGAAGGGAAACCCAAGGAAGTACTCTGGTTCCATGCTTTCCGATGCCGACTCAAGTGGCAGCTCAGCCATGCAAGTCATGACTACTGGAGCGTCTTCAATCGATGAGCAGCTGGCTTATATGAGTGAAGCGATCGCGAGGCTAACACGAATTGTGGAAGAAAAAGACCAGCATATCGTCGCACTCGTCAACCAACTAGATGTAAAGCCTGACGTGAAAATCGAGCAAGGGGATGATCCAGTAAAGAAGGAAAACGACGAGGATGAAGAACCTTCGGTGGAGAAAATCGATGTGAAGCCGGAGCCAGGCCAAACAGCGGCACTCATGGGATCTCTTTCTATCTAGCAGCTGCAGAAGATGATCGCCAACACCATCAAGGCACAGTACGAAGAAAGTTCACATGACTCCGTACTATACTCAAAACCCTACTTCAAGAAAATTGACGCTTTGAAGATGCCAAGGGGTTATTAGCCACCAAAGTTCATGCAGTTCGATGGAAAGGGAAACCCGAAGCAACACGTCGCCCATTTCATTGAGACTTGCAACAACGCGGGGACAGAAGGAGATTACCTCGCTAAGCAGTTTGTACGCTCGCTGAAAGGAAATGCCTTTGAGTGGTACACGGACTTAGAGCCTGAATCCATCAACAGTTGGGAGCAATTGGAAAAGGAATTCATCAACCGCTTCTACAGCACCCGCCGCACCGTGAGCATGCTAGAGCTGACAAGCACGAAGCAATGAAGGGATGAGCCAGTCGTGGACTACATCAACCGATGGCGCAATCTAAGCCTCGACTGCAAGGACAGGCTCTCGGAGATCTTTTCGATCGAGATGTGCGTCCAAGGCATGCAATGGGGGTTACATTATATCCTTCAAGGCATCAAACCATGGACATTTGGAGAGTTAGCCATCCGTGCCCACGACATGAAGCTAAGTATTGCCCATCACGGGAAGAAAGAACCGATCACCGACTTCAAGAAGGATAAGGTGTTCTCCCCAAATGTAGACAAGACTGGGAAGAAACCCCCCAATGAAGCGTTCACCGTCAGCACTGCGCCAGTCAAAACCGCCTCGGCGCCTATCAAGATCTCCTCCAAAACCAAAGAAAATGAGATAAAGAGAGGTGAGCCTCCTCGCACCCAAGAAAGGTATAAAAGCACCTTGAGGGAATTGGAGCAGAAGGCGTACCCTTTTCCTGACTCAGACATGGATGCAATGTTAGACGACTTGCTGGAAAAGAAGGTAATCGAGCTACCCGAATGCAAGCGGCCTGAAGAAATGAATCGCATAAACGATCCTAAATACTGCAAGTACCATCGAATCGTGAGTCATCCTGTAGGTAAGTGCTTCGTCCTGAAAGAGCTCATCATGAAGCTAGCACAACAAGGGCGAATCGAGCTCGACCTCGAAGACACGGCCGCAACACATACTACTACAATTGCATTTGGATCTTTCGATCACGTGCCTCTCCAAACAACACCTGACCATTCCTATCAATGCTCAAGTTGCATGATACCTTCTGCGCAACCATCGCCGGGGGCAAACGAACAAGATGCACATACTGATGATGAAGAAGTATGGACATTGGTGACCTACAAAAAAACAAGGAAACAAAAACCACAAGCCACAAGACAAAAGGTGGAACAAGTGAGAAAGCACCGTCGCCGCAACAGTAGGAAGCCCAAAAGAAACGTAAAAGTTGATAAGCCAACGTATGATGGGGAACCTATGGAGCAAGAGCCACGCATTCCTGTCTCCTTGCACGAGTACTTCCCGAATGACTTCTTCCAACAGTGCACTATCGTTGCATGCCACATGGTCGAAGTAGAAATGAAAGAACCTTCAAAAGGCAAAGATATCACCACTGAGGGAGAAAAAGCTCTCACGCTCGAAGAAGGTCTACCAACACACTTTAGCATTGAGGAAGCGCTACGATTGCCAAAGAAGATGTGAATAGCATTAGCAGCGGTCTTGGAAAGTCCCAATGACCACGAAGTGCAAGAAAGCAAGAACGAAGGCTTGAAGCTTTGGCCACATGAATGTGCCACATGCTGTGCCATCGAAGACACAATCTACTTCACCGATGAAGACTTGCTACTAGGATCCAAGCCTCACAACAGTCATCTCTTCGTCTCTGGGTACGTAAGGGAGCACAAAGTCAACCGCATGCTTGTGGATGATGGATCAGCCATAAACATCATGCCAAAGTCAACAATGACTACAATCGGCATCAAGGCGGATGATCTGTCCCTAAGTCGTCTACTAATCCAAGGTTTTAATCAAGGAGGACAAAGAGCGATGGGCATGATCCGAGTAGAGATGACTATTGGTGAACTCAAGTCAAGCACGATATTCCACGTGATTGATGCAAGAACTTCCTACAGCTTGCTCTTAGGAAGGCATTGGATCCATGCGAATGGAGTAGTATCGTCCACCCTTCACCAATGCTTGAAATTCTACCGAGAAGGAATGATGGTGATCTATGGCGAAACCAAACCATTCACCGAAGCCGAATCACATTTCGCAGACGCCAAGTTCTACATGGATGAAGACATGGTGCTCGAAGCTCTTCCAAAAGAGATCAAATCCACAGGCAAAGCAACACCTAAAAAGCAGGAGTGGCAAGCCATGCCCAAGAAGCAAGAAGGAGAAGCCATGCCGTCTTCAAGCAAGAACGACGATGAGCTTGCTAAACCTGCAACAACCAAAGGGAGTAGGACGCCCTCAAATGGACCAAACACACCCGTCTTCCGATACATTCCGATGTCGAGAAGAAAGAATGGTCAATCTCCGTTTGAAACTGGAGCAAGCAAAGCCGACGCACATCGGCATATGGATAATGTAAAGTTGCTCAAGACGAATGCACTTTTGCCTCTGACACAGCTAGGCGATGCTAAGATTGCAAGACTACCACAAGGCTTCATAAAAGCTCTACCAAAGGGGGTGGAACCAAGCTTTCTCCCAACTAAGAGGACTGAAGAAGGTTTTGATCCAAATGCCTACAAACTCATGTCGAAAGCTGGGTACAACTTCGCTTCTTCCTCGAATCCTGGAAAAAAGGTTTCAAACACCGTCAACAATAAAGAACGTGACCTCACCGAGACTCAAAAGAAGTTGAAGAAGCATGGTTACGGAGTTGACAACGACAAAGCTGGACTTGGCTTCACACCAAATGCACCCATGAAGATTTCAAGCAAAGCAAAAAATGCTAGCACTTAACAAATCAGCGTGAGCATTGAACAAGATCAAGAGGAGCCTAAGTCCTCCTCTCGAACGTCAGTCTTCGACAGGATAAATCATTCAAGACCCAGAACGTCAGCACTTGATCGCATTGGTGGTCAAAACCAAACCTCCGTCTTCAAGAGGCTTAACAGGCCAACATCCCAAAGCTCTATTTTTGAAAGGTTGTCAAAACCTAAGAAGCAAAGCCACACGGCCAGCTCTCCTTCTCATCAGTTGACTTTGGAAATACTTGAAGACAACATGAAGTTTTCTAGAAATAGGGAGACAACGTCAAAGGAAGAAAAGCTCGACAGGCTAGCAGAAAAATGTGATATTCGAAGCTCAATTCCTTCAAGGATGAAGTGCCAAGCAATCTTGGAGGTTGACGCAAATGGACCACTGATAGTGAGAAGGCGCACCATCATCCACACTGGACAATCTTCATACCAACAAGCCCAAGAGGATGACACTAAAGAGGAAGTCCAAGATGTCTTCCATATCACGATCCAAGAAGGCAAAGGAGACGAGATCCCCGAAAAAGATGTCATTGCTGCACCACCACAACTTTGAAGGAAATTTTGTGAAAAACATGTTCATTTGAATAACATCATATAGCATGCAATTAACAATTAAAGGCGGAATCATGCTTTCATGCATTCAAAAAACAAAACATCTACCATGAAATTCAAAGCCTAGTAGATTGGTGAACCTTGACTCAACTTAAAAACAACAATTTGTTAGTTGAGAAATATTTACCTTTGTAGATTCCTCTTTGCATATGCAAAGGATAATCACCCAAGAGATAGGGCCTTCATTCCTTGCTTCTTAGCTCCATGGATTTGGTTAGAAGAATAGGTTCTCCAAGTTCCCAAAATTGAGAACCTCTAAAGATTCTACACCAAGGTTGGATTGGAGAGGAAATGAGTGACCTTGAGGAAATAGAATTGCTAGACAATATCCCCCAAGGTGGTTGGCCTCTTAGAGAGAAATGGAAGCTTTGTGTTCTCACCAATTTTCTCTAAAATCAACAACATATGAATTTATGTTATAAAGTTCTTTATATAGTCACTTCTTTAAATGACCTAAAGAACCAAAACACCCTAATTCATCACTATATGGCCGGCCACTCTAATGGATTTGGGCTTTTGGGCCTTTGTGAATCTTTATTCATTAAGTTGTCATACAACTTAAGTCAATGGGCTTTGACGTTCGAAGCCCATTGGGCCTTAAGGTCGAAAACTATCCCGAGGTCTTTAACGAACTTATTCGTTTGATTAATTAACATATTAATTAATCCTTGCCATAAATAATTAAACCATTTAATTCATCTCCTTTGTTTCTTCAATCTCCACCTTATTTGGTGTACGATACATTAGGTTCCTTTTAGCGAGGCAGTGGGCGATTAAAACCATTTTACATCGATTGTGAATTGAAACTTACTTTCAATTCTCCCTTTAGTGATTACACACGTTTAGGGCTTCCACAAACCATGAGTGACCCCTAGCAGCATATCATGGCTACCCAAGCTAATCAGAAGAGGTAGAGAACCTATTCAGTTTAGGATTACAAATGCAATACGGTCTTTCCCTAATCTAATACTCTTGACCACATTGTTTGGTTTGATAGTTTATTTATTCATGTCTACTATCCAATGTGATTCATTTGCATTTTATGATTACCTTGAATGTGATTTGGAACGCATTCCCCAATCTCATTCATACTCTGGCCAGAGATTTTAATCATATCATAGAGTATTCTCCCTCAAGCCAATTGAAGGTTAGAGATCCCTTGTTGCGCATTCACTTGTCTCCATGACTAAGTGGCTTAACCCCAATGATGTCGTGGACACCCCGATGGGGTGACTTTGACATAATCAAAGATCAAGGACTTAACCACAAGACAACAACTGTGATGCCTCAGGTCAAAGGACTAATTTGCATTATCCCAAACATGAGTTCTCATGTGACATGAGTATGAGAACTCCTCGTTGATCGTGTTCAGTGGACTCATTCTCTATTGAGCACCTACGTACTTGTCTTGATGTCACACACACCAATGACTCGAGACTAGTCACTCTCCCTGAGAGAAGGCATAGTACGTACTGATCTTATCGGACTGTCAATGCCCAATTGGCAATCCTATGATCAGGAACGTTTAGGATGTGTCTACGAAAGAATGGTCTCATTAATCTAACTTCATTAGATTGCATTCTCCCAATCACATATTCCTTGGACTTTATCGTTTAAGCATATAACATTTATATGAGACGTCTCAAACAATAATGTTTGCCCTTTATATGTAAACTAGATTAGTTTAACATGTGAAATATCCGTAAAGTATCATCATATGAATGGCTTTAGGGCACATTTCCAACAAACTTGAGGATGGGGGGCAAGCCACGGTTGACGATCTCAAGGAGCTCAACTTGGGCACAAATGAGGAGCAAAAACCTATCTTTGTAAGTGCACTGCTAAGTGCAGACGAGATAGAGGAGTACTACCAACTGCTATCAGAGTACAAAGACGTCTTTGCTTGGACCTACAAAGAAATGCCCGGCCTTGACCCTGTCATCGCTGTGCATCATCTTGCAGTCAAGCCTGGAACGCGACCGATAAAGCAAGCTCAAAGGCGTTATCGATCCGAGCCCATTCCACAAATTGAGGCAGAGATTGACAAGCTAATCGAAACAGGCTTCATTCGAGAAGTGTAATACCCTAAGTGGATCTCCAACATCGTCATCGTTCTTAAGAAATCTGGACAAATACGTGTTTGTGTATACTTCCGGGATCTCAACGACGCTTGCCTGAAGGACGACTTCCCCTTGCCAATCATCGAAATCATGGTGGACGCAACCACTGGCCACGAGGCACTGTCATTCATGGACGGCTCTTCTGGATACAATCAAATTCGCATGGCTCTCGAAGACGAGGAACTAACAGCCTTCCACACTCCAAAAGGTATCTACTGCTACAAGGTGATGCCCTTTGATCTGAAGAACGCTGGAGCTACTTATCAACGGGAAATGCAGAAAATCTTCAATGACATGCTACACAAAAATGTAGAATGTTATGTAGAAGATGTGGTGGTCAAGACAAAGAAAAGATCAGACCACTTGAAGGATTTGAGAATAATGTTCGAAAGGCTGCGAAAATACAACCTCAAGATGAACCCGTTAAAATGTGCGTTTGGCATCACCTCCGGAAAGTTCATCGGCTTCATCGTCAAGCACCGTTGTATTGAAGTGGATCAATAAAAAATCAAGGCCATTCAAAGCATGCTAGAGCTAAGAAACCTGCACGAGCTGAAAAGTCTACAAGGACGGATAGCCTTCATCAGACGTTTCATCTCCAACCTTGCAGGGTGTTGTCAACCATTCGGCCGACTCATGAAGAAAAATGTTCCATTTGTATGGGACGAAGCATGCCACAATGCTTTTGAAAGCATAAAAAAGTATTTGTCAAGTCCACCTGTCTTGGGGGCACCTGTGCCCGGGAAACCACTCATATTGTACATCGCCGCTCAGGAAAGTTCAGTGGGAGCACTCTTGGCGCAAGAGAATGAATCCCAGAAAGAAGGAGCGCTCTACTACCTCAGCCGAACTCTCACCGGCGCCAAGTTGAACTACTCCCCAATAGAAAAGATGTGCCTTGCCTTGGTGTTCGCCATCCAGAAACTCAGGCATTACATGCATACTTACACCATCCACTTGGTTGTTAAAGCTGACCCGGTCAAATACGTTATGTCCAAACCAGTCTTGACGGGGCGACTCGCTAAATGGGCGCTGCTTCTTAACCAGTATGAGATCATCTACGCTGTCAAGGGATAAACGCTAGCAGACTTTCTTGCCGATCACCCAATCCCAACTGATTGGAAAATCTCAGACGACCTGCCTGACGAGGAAGTATTCTACATCGACATCTTCCCGACATGGACGATGTTCTTCGACGGATCTGCACGAGCAGACGGAGTAGGAGCAGAAGTAGTATTCATGTCGCCACAAAGGCAGATATTACCTTATTCTTTTCAACTAAGCGAATTATGCTCCAACAACGTCGCTGAGTACCAAGCACTGATCATCGGGCTCCAAATGACGATCAACATGGGAATCACTGCCCTTGAGGTATTTGGCGACTCCAAGCTCATAATCAATCAACTCTTAACCGAATATGAGGTGAGGAAAGATGATCTCGTCCCATACTTCTGGCTGGCAACTCAACTGCTACAAGAGTTTGAGACTGTGACATTAGAACATGTGCCAAGAAAAGAAAATCAAATGGCAGACGCTCTTGCCAACCTAGCCTCAAGCATGACATTAGGAGAAGACGAAGCTGCAGACGTGCCAGTCTGCCAAAGATGGGTGACCACCCTCATCACCGAAATGCTGCTGGATGATACAAATGTCATCTCAGTACTTCCAGTCGATGTTGAAGAATGGAGACAACCGCTGATCGACTACTTAGAGCATGGAAAACTTCCAGATGATTCTAGACACCGCTCTGAAATACGTCGACGAGCACATCGCTTCCTCTACTACAAAGAAACACTCTACCGGCGCTATTTCGAATGAGTACTTCTGAGATGCCTAGGTGAGGAAGAAGCCAATCAAGCCATGGAAGAAGCACACTCAGCGTATGCGGGGCACATCAATCTGGACCAAAGCTACATTTCCAGCTCAAAAGAATGGGTTACTACTGGCCAAGCATGGTGAAGGACTGCCTGGAACATGCCAAAAGGTGCCAAGCTTGCCAATTCCACGCCAACTTCATACATCAACCACCTGAACCATTACACCCTACAGCTGCTTCATGGCTATTCGATGCATGGGGATTGGACGTCGTAAGACCAATTACTCCAAAGTCATATGCAGGAGAAGCTTACATCCTAGCTGCAACAGATTACTTCTCCAAGTGGGCTGAAGCTATACCCCTAAGGGAAGTAAAAAAGGAAAATGTCGTCCGTTTCATCAAGGAGCATATCATCCACTGATATGGTATACCTCGCTACATCATCACTGACAACGGAAAACAATTCTCCAACTGACTCGTGGACGAGCTCTGCGAGAAATACAAGTTCAAGCAGCACAAGTCTTCCATGTATCATGCTCCGGCCAACGGTCTTGCAGAAGCATTCAACAAAACATTGTGCAATCTCTTAAAAAAGGTGATCGGCTGAACAAAGAAAGACTGGCATGAAAGAATAAGTGAAGCACTTTGGGCATATCGGACGACACATAGGACTCCTACCCAAGCTACGCCTTATTCTCTTGTATATGGCGTGGAAGCTGTTCTACCGCTTGAAAGTCAAATCACCTCACTGAGAATGGCTATACGAGAAGGCTTGACTGATGAAGAGAATGCAAAGTTGCGCCTTCAAGAGTTGGAAGCACTCGACGAAAGAAGGCTCGAAGCTCAACAACACTTGGAATGCTACCAAGCACGGCTATCCAAGGCATTCAACAAGAAGGTCCGCCCAAGGTATTTCCAAACTGGAGATCTCGTCCTCGCATTGCGTAGGCCTATCATCACAACTCACAAGACAAAAAGCAAGTTCACATCAAAGTGGGATGAACCATACGTAATACAAGAGGTCTACACCAACGACGCCTACTTAATCATGGTAGAAGACGGCTTGAAGATCGGCCCTATCAATGGAAGATTCTTGAAGCGTTACTACCCCTAAAAGGCGACAACCAACACTCCGGGCCCGCAAGAGCATAAACTGCGCACGGCACAAAAAAAAAGCATTTGAACTACGTTTTGACTTGATCCGTCCTCAATCGAGGGTACGTAGGCAACTTGAAACGTCAAAACTTCAAGTATAGTCACACCATCTAAAAAAAAAAACACTTTGAAGAATGAAGAGCAAATTCAAAAATGTAAATACTTTATTTCTTTAAAAGAAGGAGTCGGCTCCAAAGCCTGATTACAAGAAAAACAGAAGATATTACTTGAAAACTATGTCCCTAAAACTACGAAGGCGGTCTTCAAGCGAGCCTTCCAAAGTCTTCAAAGTCTCTACCTCGGTGGGAGACAATATGGGCAACTCCATAATCATGCCTTTCTCTAGTTCTAGGCGTGAAATCTCCTCTTGGCATTGAGAAAGTGTAGTTCCCTGCTCCGTAAGAACACTTTCAAGCTGCGAGGCTTCGATTACCAGCTGCTCTCGCTCTCGCACCAATGTATCTAGACGCGCCTGGACAGAAGTTAAAGAAGTCTCTATAACTTGATAATCTCCCGAAGCAGCTTGCTGAAAAGACTGGACTTAAGCCAGTGACAAGTTTATTGTTGCTAGCTGATGAGCTCTAACATCTGGACTCAACTTCTCCAAGGAAATAGCACACAAGGAATAATACTCAGTCGAGGCAGCCATAAGTTCGGCAATCTTGATCTTCAAGGATGAAGAATCAATGTTAAGGTTGTCAATCACAGAAACAAGCTTCGACAAATCCTCATTGAGCAACGTAAGGTCTTCCAACGGGCACTTAGAAATCCTCTTCTCTATATGGCTCTTGATATCCATTGCCGCACCAAGACTGAAGCGATGGATGACTTGCTCAGTACCGCTAAGGTTCGGCCCTCTCAAAGAGATCTCAGAGCTAACTGGCAAAGGTGTTGGACGCATGATGGGTTCTTGCATACCTTCACCTACACATGGCAAACTCGGGAAGTTCGGCGGATTTGGAACAAGCTCTGCACCAGGCGGATCCCCGATCTCCCTGTCTGTAGGTAGGTCACCTGCAAATAGCATCTTCGTATAGGAATAAACATCTGCAGTTGCCAAATCAGAAGGACAAGAAGGCCCAACCTAAAGAAGACAAAGAAAGATGTTAGAAACGAAAGCCAAAATGATGAAAGCAGAAGAAATCACGAAAAAAAAAAAAAATGAAGTGCATACATCTTTCTTCTTATGACGAAAATTGACATCACTGTCAACCTGAGCATCCTCAAGTGGTCGTTTGTTTGAAACTTGTTGACGCTGCTGTAAAATAAATCCATTTTCGTGCGAATCAACTTCATCTCTCGCCTCTTCAGAAACATTCGGATGTCGAGGAGACAAGCATGGGCGTTGATGAGCTAAAGTTACAGGTCTATCTTGTAAGGGACCCGCACTCGCGCAATCAAGAGGTACCAGTTGCATAGGAACCACATGACAACCCTCTGTCGACATATCATCGCCTAAGTGAGAAGAATTGGTACCACTTGCCATCCCCAAGTTCTTATAATGTACCTTTGACCACCAACGTGCGTAAATACAGGTCACTGGATTACTCTTGAACTCGTCCTTGGCTGGCAGCGTGATAACAACATTTGTGCATGCACGGGTACAAGACTCCCAATGCATGTACACGGCTTGTAAGGATGCCAATTGGTTCTTTTCCTTCAGCTTGTTTGGCACGTTTTGGACAAAACCAAATTGCCTGCTGAAACGGTGGGGACTATATGGCTGAACAATGCATCGGTCTTCTTGCTGCAAAGAAACAAACCCCGAGCGAAGACTTATAAAATAAGACAAGTCTGAGTAGTGGAGACGCGAATTATCTACGATGCCTAGCCGCACCGGGCCAGCTCTCGCTAAGGGGTCCATCCTCAAATCTTCACAACGTTTAAATAGCGCTCGCGCCTGCAAATCATCAAGGCTCTTCGCGGAGAGCACACCAGAATACTTTGTCATCAAAGGCCCCAGCTTGGCTCCAGTCGATGAGGAAGGCCTTGACTTGTCTAGAGTCGACAAAGAAAAATGAGTGCCAAAATATTCACCCAACCAACCATACACATAGTTGTAAGGAAGCACCGCAACACGATCTTTCGTGCTTGCCAAGTCCGAAACAATGCTCAAGCCATTATAAATGTTGGCTAAGACCGGAATAGCAAGACTAAAAGACTCACCCACAGCCATCTTGCTAGCAACTTTGAAAACTCCTAGACAAATTAAGTTGACGTCGCCTGTCGGGAAAACAAACTTACAAAGCCAGCAAGCTAAGAAAGCAGCTAGGTAAGACTCCTCCACATGCTCTGATGCTATGCCAAGATCCTCAAACGCTCTCAACTCGTCAGAAGAGAGGCGCCTGGTTGAGCCAATAACACCGGACGGGTCTGAGTCTCCCTTTGGCCTAGTGGTCTTGTTACGGCCATTTTTCTTCAAAGACTTCTTATACCTCATGGCCTCCCAGTACCAAAATCGGATCCATGAGGAAATCCTCACTCCTGATTTACCTTGAGCATCCTGGAAAAGCTTGTGATACGCCCAAAACAAACAGCGGCAACTAGCAGGCAATCTTCGGCTATTGCAAAGAGAAAGTTCCTCTGCGTTGGGAACGACCTCGTCATAAAACTTACCTTGGATCGGCAAGCCTCCTATCCTGTGAAGATCCCAAAGTGAAATTGACATCTCCCCTTGCGCCGTGTGAAGTGTGTTGGTCGCTGAACACCAATGCTCAAAGAACGCACGAAGGACGGGAAGATGACGATCATAACTAAACAAAGATGCGTACACAGTGTGGTAAATGCCCGCTTTAGTAAGCACATCTTTAGATCGGCTTAGGACATCTTCAAGCCACTCCTAATAAAACTCATCAAAGACGGCTTCTCCAGTAATCGACAGGGTCCTATTCTAAGCCATTGCTCCGCTGCGGATGTGATCATCAAGAAGTTTAAACGAGGCCTGATGATGGTCACGAGCATGGTGCAAATGATTCAAAATAAGAACCCTCAATGTGCACGCCTTTTTCTTCGTATTTGGTTTAACAGCGTCTACCACCTCCCAAGATACTTCAGAAGACCACGACTTAATATGCATGGAGTTATCTTTCGCGAGAAAAACAAGCGCCTTAGGACCAGTTAGTGGCGCGTAAAGCTTCAACGTTGTTCCCTCATCTTGCGAATCGCCTTCCTTGGCAAGAATGGTGATGGTGTTGTTCTTAAAACATTTGAAAAATACCATGACTGCAAAAAAAAAAAAATCAGCCACAAAACTTGAGCAGCACGACAAAGAGGGCAGCTACAGAGCGGTCATTCAAAGCACGCTACACTGGCGAAGAAAACCAAAATGCTACGCGATTGCGCTACGTAGCCCCGCTGCAGGCTCTTGCACAGCACCACACGGCAGCGCACCACCGAGGGAAAACTGTGATCAAAAGGCACTACACAGCGAAACCTCGTTGCAGTCTCTGGCACAAGCACTAAGCAACCTGCTCACTCCGACACCAACAATCACACCTCTGAAAGCTTCATGAAGGTCCCAGCATCATGCTCTGCCTTCTTAAAATTAAGGATTCCTGGCATCACAGCAAAAAAAAAAAAAAAAAAAAAATCCATCATCGACACATAAATTGTGCATAAAAAATAGACGCATCATATTTTATATGTAATACATGCACACGGTATTGGGATGGTTCAATCAATGTCCTTACATATACATATATATATATGTACATGTCAGAACATTCAATCAATTCCACACACACACACACACACACACACACACATATATATATATATATATATATATATATGATTGCACGCAACCCCAGGATATCAAAAGATGGAAATGGTATGCATGGCTCAAAAGATGGAAATGGTATGCACGGCTCAAAAGATATATACACGTGACTCACCAAGTAAAAGCGGCATGAAGGAATTGCAGAGGTCAAAGCACATCATATTACATATATATATGAATTGCAGAGGTCGAAGAGGTGGAAAGCAGCCATCACCAAATCTACCGCATAGGGAGAAGATTGAAGGAAACATTTGGAAATTCCAGCAAGGAAAACCTACCTCCTCTCTGCATTTCCTTCCTGCACCGTGTGGGGAGTATATATAAAGAAAAAAATAATAATAATAATAAAAGAAAAAAAATAAAAAATAAAAAAAAGAAAAAAAAAAGGCCATCATGGCTTTGAATGATGGTGTCGTATAGAAAGCAAGAAAAAAATAAAAAAAAGAGAAAAAGAAAAAAAGGCCATCATGGCTTTGAATGATGGTGTCATATGGAAAGCAAGAAAATAAATAAATAAATAAAATAAAATAAAATAAAAAGAAAGAAGGAAATACACTTAATGAAACAAAGCTCATTTGTTGATTATCTGAAAATTTACAGAAATGTACATTTATTTTACATAAATTTGCATTATACATACCTAAAAAAAAAAAAAAAAGTCAAATCAAATTTACAGGAAGGGATCTTCAAGGATGATCAGGTGGCGCATCATCACTTGGCGGAGCTCCGAAGCACCAGAGATTGATTATCCGGAGCTTCAACACTTGGTGAAGCGCCAGAGGACGAAGGCAGAAGTTACCGCTGGAGTAACGCCACAAACCTCTGATGATCACTCTGAATCCGAACTTCGGACTCCTGCAGCTGGTCAAGTTTCCTCTTCATGCTTGTTGAGTAATTAGTTGCGAGCATGTGCAACTCTTTATTCTCGTGCCTAAGCACTCTGACCTCTTGCCGAAGACTGGCCACCTCAGCCATCAATGACTCAACCTGACGAGATTGAGCAAAAAGGCGTTGGCCCATGTTTGAAACTGAGCCTGCACATCGGACGCTGTAGGCCAGAGAGTCCTGAACAACTAGCTCGTCGGACCGCCTGGAAAGTATCTTAGTGTCTCTAGGAGTGAGAAGATTTCTGGCCACCACCGAAGCGGTTGTATCATTCATCATCATAGAATCCCCAACTGTAAGAGGACCATTGGGAGATACGAAGGACGGCTGCCAAATGTTGTTTGGAGAAGATATGTCACTGTCTTCCCCGACATTCAAGTTAAGACGACGGTCAGAAGGGCAAGACATTTTCGAAGGTGTGAAGAAAAAGAAGAGGTTGGACAAATCAAGATCTTAGAAGTGCATGAAGGGAGCTTCTACAGGCGGAAATTCCAGTGTGCTTTGAAACGTACTGCGTGCCTCTATAAAAATCAGCACTCGACGGGATTTCAGGAATCGAAGAGGCGAGCTCAGAAATCGAAGAGGCCAATTAAAAAATCGAAGAGGCGCTAGCTTTCTCAAAAGTTGGGCTTGATCAGAAACCACGGGCCAATCTTCTTTTCCAGACTTGTCCGCACTTGTCACATGCAACCTCGACACTCGATGGAGCTCAGAAATCGAAGAGGCAAGCTCAGAAATCGGAGAGGCTTTCTTTTCCAGACGTGTCAGCGCCTGTCACATGCACACTCAGCTTTGTGGAAATTACGAGCAATCTGTCGAAGATTTCTTGTGAAGTAGAAAGCACATGAAGTTTACTGTTAAATCATCCAACGGTTGCTGACAAGAGTGAAAGAACAATACCGGTTATTAATCCATATAAATGTCAACCTTCACCCTCCATAGCAAGGCAGACATACATAACCTTTCTTCATCTCCGAGAATGCCTTCCCAACGAAGCCTCTCGAGTCACTCAGTGTTCCTTATTCCTTGGGGTACCTCTGCAAACAAGTCATCAAGAGCAAAAGTATTTCATATCATGAAGGTTGAAAGCAAGAGTATCTCATATCATGCTTTCTCCCTGTCCTTTTCCTTGTCTTTGTGATAAGGAGAAAGCGAGCAATCAGCCAACACTTGGTGTCAATCTTCCGATCTAAGAACCGACTGCCTGGAACTCCTTCCTGATTGCTTACCTAGCATTGCTCTTGAGTGCTCATCTTCAACTGCTGATGTACTTCCGAATAAGATGCCACATCTTCCTGGAGAACAGATAAGGCAAGTGAAAATGATACCTTGAAGCATGTGGAGACAACGTGCTAATTCATCTTCAAGATCAAGTCTCATTTTCCTTGCTAAGAAGTTCTCCAGCCCAGTTCAAGAATAAACCTGTGGAAAGATACTTCTTCAAAAGAAAAAGTATCTCATATCATCAGAGTTAAAGGCAAAGATATCTCATGGCATGATTTTTCGTTACCCTTGCTCTTGCCTGCGAGACAAGGAGAAAGAAAGCAATCGGTCGACACTTGGACAAATTGAACAAAGAAACAGACCATCACCTCTACCTCGTGCCTACCTGCCGTGCAGAAGAAACAAGCAGAGAAGAATGCTGCCTGCATACTCAATCAACCCAGCAGAAGGAGTCTGAGTTGAAACCAAAAGCTCGAAAAGCTTCAACAACATATAGACGCATCAGTCGCCAAAGAGCAAAGCCTCGCCGTACAAGGCCATCAAATCACCACCACCAATCAAGTCTCATTTTCCTTGCTAAGAAGTTCCCAAGCCCAGTTCGAGATTAAAGCTGTGGAAAGTCAACAATTGGAGGAATCCAGAAAATCCTCCAACCCAGTTCAAGATCAAAGCTGTGGAAAGTCAACAAGCGCAAAAACAAATACGTGCCAATTCATTCACTACCAAAGCCAAAGATCATCTACCACATAAAGCTCCTTGCGGTCCAATTTCAACCTTCAAGATCAAGCCTCGACGACCCTTGAAGAAATTTCAAATAAAGTTCAAGAACAAGTCTCAACGGCCCTTGAAGAAACTTTCAGCCCAATTCAAGATCAAGCCTCAACGGCCCTTGAAGAAATCTCCAGCCCAATTCAAGATCAAGCCTCGATGGCCCTTGGATCGACATCTACATTAAGGGACTTCAAAACGCATCTCCTACACGTGACAATCACATGTATACGGCGCGCCTTGAAGTGGGGGCATTTGTAGACATCGAAATTTTGGTGAAATAAATGTTGATCAATAATTAGAATTTCAACGTTCACATGTCACATAAATTTTACACATAGCATGTGACTCAACAAAAAATCGAGAATCATCATAAAAGTCATCAAACATGACACGTGTCAACGCTTGGCAGAAATGATTTATTTCATCTGATTATTTAAACCCAAAAATCAAGTTTTGGAATTCTATAAATAGGAAGCCAAGGCATTCATTTAGGGGACCAATTCATAACCAATTCACCTCACACCACAACCTTGAAGCTTTGAAACTCCAAAGCTCCCAAGCAAATCCCGAAGGATCAAGAAAGCTCTATTCGTTCTTTGTCAAATCCTCATTCAAAATCAAGCCCCAACGACCCTTGAAGAAAATGTTCATCATTCATCATTCGTTCATCCCTAGATCAAGCCTCGACGACCATTTGGATCAACGACGTCAACAAATCCGCACAACTGTTTATCCCAAGATCAAGTCCCGACGGCCCTTTGGATCAACAACATAAAATCTACCCATTACAAAGATAGAATCAGAGGCTAAATTTGTAGAAGAGATTGTAACCCCTAAATCATCAATACAAAATATTATTTTGTAAACGTGTTCTTGTCTCATTTGTTTCAGGAATTTTCGTGTTTACAGTTTGTTTTGAGATTACACAATGCATTAAGATATTTTTTTATAATACAATGATATATTAACACTAATAGAGTGAGAGATTTGAGCTCAGTCATAATGGGCTTGTCATGGGCAATAATCGAAAATAAGACATATTGTGACAACCCGTCCCTAATTTTACGTTTTTATTAATTTTAAAAGCGTGAATTTACGAAAATGCCCTAAAGGCAAGGACTTTGACTTCCGTTGACAATCGGTTTGAGAGATGTAGGACTTATTCTTTTAGCGTATATATCCTCGTAGTACTCGTTGGTACGAACACATAGGAGAAAGCCGTTTGCGAGTCCAGATTATAACGATATAGTTATGGACGTTTGAAAATAGTTATTTAAAGTTTAGTTATAAATTATTTGAATTCCCACCTTGTGGGAAAGTGGCCCAATCATATTTGTGTTAGTAAAGGACCAATTAGATAAAGGAGTGAGTGACCAATCAAAATGGGAGAAAAGAGGGCAGCAGCCAATCAGAGAAAGGGAGAGAAGCTCCCAGCTTCTCTTTCCCCTGCACAACCCAAAACCACCTTCTCGACCTTCCATTTTCTAAGGCCGATTCCGGCCAACTCCGATGGAGTTTTTCGACGCCACCACCACCATCTTGAAGCTCTCATTCCCCTCTACAAAACCCAACCAAGAACCACCTTTATAAACCACCACATGTGGCGGGGCGAAGCCACGAAATCCAACGCGTCAAAACCGTGTCCAGCCACTCTTTTCAATTTTTCGACGAATTGGCAAAGCAATTGCTGATGCCACCACTTGGGTTTTGTAGCCCATCATCCCAGGAGAAAATCCTAACCAACCTTGACCTCGTTGGACCACCGTAGACGACGAATCGACGCCGGGAAGCTTTAAGCACCCACCAGCTTTGTGGGCAAAATTGACCATCCATTTTTGGACTTCGTGGCAGGTATGAAAGTTGTTCCTCTCTTTAAGATCTTCATTTTTGTGAAATTTGAGAATTTTTAGAAATAGTGGAATTTTCCAGCAAACTGTGGCGGCCGGCCACCACGCGCGGCGGCGCGCGAGCCGAGACTCCACCTGACCTTCCTAGGCTAATTTTGAAGCCCCGATTCCATATTTGACATCTGTTTAGTGAAATTATGATGTTTAATATAGTTTCATAGTTGACCATCTAATTGGCCATTAAGAGGTGACTCCGACTTATGTGCTAACATTGATTGATGAGATATTGGTGAGTCGTACAAGTCACAAGAGGTGACTCCGACTTATGTGCTAGCATTGATTGATGAGCTATGGATGAGTCGTACAGATCACAAGAGGTGACTCTGACTTATGTGCTAGCATTGATTGATGAGATATTGGTGAGTCGTACAGGTCACAAGAGGTGACTCCGACTTATGTGCTAGCATTTATTGATGAGCTATGGATGAGTCGTACAGGTCACAAGAGGTGACTCCAACTTATATGCTAACATTGATTGATGAGCTATGGATGAGTCGTACAGGTCACAAGAGGTGACTTCGACTTATGTGCTAGCATTGATTGATGAGTTATGGGTGTAGTCGTACATGTCACGTTAAGTGACTCCGACTTGCGTGCTAATATAGATTGTTGAGCACATGATTATTTATATTGCTGATGAGATGTTGTGTCGTGGTATATTTATGGATTTCATGTTGATATACTTTTGATTTCACATTGGTACGTGGTATGATTTCCTAGAAACTATATAGGTGTTACAGCTAGGGATTATGACGTTTTAGAAGGTTTTTACTAAAATTTTATTTCCAGGGCCACTCACCTTTGTTTTGTTTCACCCTCTAGGTTTTATTTCTGAGTTTTCTTATCGACGAGGATTCGTGGCAAATCTTGGTATTGGAGATTACCTTCAAGGGTATGATTCTCAATCCACTATACTGTACTTTACTTATGCTCTGGCATCACGTGTGAAATAGGTTCATTCCCGCTCACAGCGCACTCTCGTATTTAGGCACTTTTAGGTTTAAATTTATTCACATTTCCCACATCACTATACTTTATGGCTTCGTCACCCTCTAGGTGTCGGCCAACACAACTCGATTTGGAGTCCAAGTGGACTTTCCGGATCGGGGTGTGTCACATATCGTTATAAATAAATAAAAAATATTATTAAATCGTAATGCTAAATAGTAAAATATGATTAAACGAAATCAGTCGATTTTTACCAACATGAATTGATGGAGGATGTTTAGTGGAGGAGTCCGGAGAGTGGAGATGAGCAAACCCACAACATTCCAAGTCAAAGAGGTAAATGGGCAGCATAGCAAGAAGAACCTTACCCTTTGCCTTGTGCTCCAATAGTTATCAACTTATTTTATTTTCTTAGTGAATTGTTAGGTTGTTGAATTTTCATGCGGGACCTCGGAGCCGGATTCACCTTTCAACATATCTATGATTAGTCGTCGGAATCATCTATAGCCCACAAAAATGGACTGGCCGCTCATGATATGGACGTAAAGCTCTTGCCTAGTGGTTGGGCAAGCTAAGGGAGCTATCTCACCCTATTTCAATTTTCTAAGGTCCATGTCCTTGAGATTTGTGGACCATTGTTGCCATTGTACTTGCCTTTGCCTACCTTGGATTATAACGCTAATTAAGTTTAAATTTTTAAGGGAAATGATTTTTGAATATTCTGTATCTGCTTTTGTATGCACTACTTGTTTATTTTTTGTTTTCGATTATTTTTATTTTTTTTAAATGTTATGAATAAATAAGTGATGTGCAAATGATAAAAATGAGTTTGTGAATAGGAGTGGAAGGATGTATGTTATTGGATAGCATATGTTCCCCCTAACCCATTTTTTTGTATTAATTATATTAAAATAGTGAAAATCGATTGTCTGGTTTCGCCCCTGACTGTGTGTGAACATCAATTTTCTAAATGAAAATAGTATGACTCGTCCGTGCTTTTGTCATGTCTTCTATAATAAGAAACAAGATTCATGGTTTCCTATCACATGCTAAGTTTTTATTTCAAAATAGCACTAAACAAACTATAAAAAAAAAAGGGAGATGGCGTTTACCACAGTGGCGGAAAGCAATCATACTTATGCATGTGTACAACTCAAGACACACAACTGCTATAACATTTGTCATTCATATAGCTCATAGTTCGAATCTTAGTCATTCATTACAAACAATAACATAAGAACAAATAAACCCTTGAATTCAACTTTTTTTTTTTTTGACAAGCAACGATATTTGATATTTCATTCATAATCCCAAACAATACAAAGGTGCCAATTTGGTACAATAATCCAGTGACCAAGAGAATGATCTGGAGGTGAATTTGCACAAACAAGACAATAATAGTAAACCCCTGGACGACTACCACATGTACGAGAACTTCACACGCCACCCATACAAACCTGTCACAAAACGATAGATATAACATATTTGTATTGGCGATTACAAACGGTCACCGCCGAATAGCAAGGCCACATAAAGTCATCGCGGAGCAAGACCACATAACTCATTGCTCAAAGTGAAAACCAAATACAACCAACGTTGCAGCGTGGCCACAACACTCGCTAGGCGAAACAATAGAACTTGACTAGACCAAACTAAATTGAACCAAATTAAACTAAACTAAATTAAATTGAAAACTCAGAGAAGGAAGACCACAACATGGCACAAAATGATGGAGGGATAGGATACTCAGGCAAAGACTACCAGTTATGACTATATGCACAAAATGGGTATGCAACACCCACAGGTCAAACCGGAGCTGCAAACGTTGAAAACGCAGGTGCAGGAGTCTCTCTAAATCTGAAGTAGTGCAACCGCCAAAATAGAGCGGCCCAGGCGGTGCAACCCCTAGATGTGCTCAGCCAAGGTTGTGCAACAACCTGATTCCAAGGCGGCGCTGCAACAAATCTGAACACAGAAGGCAGCGCTGCAATAGATCCGAGCTAAAAAATGGGCACATCCACATCAAAAGTTGAGAGTATCACTAAACTGAATCAGTTTGACGGAAGTGTCTCCGACCCACAAACCCCAATCCAAACCCAAATCACGAATCAATCCCCAAATCATCTTAATACAGATAAATACGATACAAAAAGAATATTGTTTGTTCTAGAGTTTTATTAATAAAAACAGATAAAATCCCAAAGCTTTTCTGAAAAGATTAAAATAAAAAAAAGATTCAAACTAGTTTGGGTTGCCCCAAAAGTTCACAGTTCCCCCCACTTCTCCATTCCAAGGCACTAAAAAAGAGGAAAACCGAGTCCCCACAATCAGCCATCTTCTTCTTCTCCTCTAGATAGAGAGAGAAAGAGACTCAGTAGCTCAGCACAGAGAGCACGCACAGCCAAATAGATAGAAAACATGTGAAAAATGATGAAACCATGCTTTATCGGCCATTAAAGCTTCAGAGCTCTGGCCCCTTCTCTTCTAACACCCATCATTCCATTCACGACGCCCAGCACCCCCACAAGCTCCAACTCAACTCCAGCACTTGCCTTGCCCTCTCTCTTCGGGAATAGAATATTCCCAGAGATATCTTTCTGTAATCTTCTGAGTTTCTTTCTTGATTCAAAAGGCCGCAATAAAGGTGTGAGCTTTGAGATATTTCTGCGCAAATCTTGGCCTGTAGACCGGAGATCCCCACCATTTGTCCGAAAAGACGAACTGGGTTTGTATCACTTTTGTATTCTGGTTCATAATTCCCATGGTTTTCAGTTTGTCACTCCAGGAAGTTAGTGCTCCCACTTCTGCTGGACTTGCTGCTTACATTGTCGCTCCCTTTTTCATGAGTGTTCCTAGACTTTGAGAGGTATGTTCCTAGCTCTAATATGCTTAATTTGGTTATTACTTTTCAGTTTGGTTCCTTTTTTACTACTGATTTGTCACTCTTTACTCTTATCTGGTTAAATCTGATCATTCAGTTTGAGTTGGTAATTTGCTAAATTCATTAGTTTTGTGTTATTGGGTTGCTTCAAATGACTATATTATTCCTACCCTTTTAGCTTTTAGGTGTCTAAATTCAATTTTTAGTCTCTTTCTGTCATGTATTTGGATTTTGAGTTATCAAAATATCGAAGTTTGTTCTTTCAAATGGATGGTTTGATTCCTTAAGCACTTGATATGCTTGGATTTTGTGCTGTGAAACACTGAAACTGCCTTGTTTAAACCAGATTCTGAATTATCAAATTCTTTTGTGATTAGAAATTGGTTATGTATTATTTGATGTAAAGGATTGGCTAATTTGTATTGCATCGCATCTGATGAGCTTAGATGGGAAGGTGTTTAATTATGTGATTGTGCTTGTCTCAGTGTTACTATAATGTCAAAAACATTTGAGGTAAGGAGGGCCTTGGAAGTGCAGTTTGCAGGAATTTTACTTGCCTTAAATCTACTTGCTTCTACTCCAGAGGGCTTGAATAATGAACGGCTCTACCTTTTAGAGTTGAAGAAAAGTATGCAGGATGGATTTGATTCTTTGGGAAATTGGAACTCCTCCGATCAAACACCTTGCGGATGGATGGGAGTAAATTGCTCTTCCGATTATGATCCAGTGGTCAAAGGTCTTGATTTGAATTCCTGAATCTTTCAGGTGTCCTCAGTCCTAGCATTGGTGGTTTGGTCCACTTAACTTTTCTTGGTCCACTGAAGAATCTGGTAACGTTTAGAGCTGGGAAAAATGCTATTTCTGGTAGCCTACCAGCTGAAATAGGTGAATGTGAGGCTTGCAATTGCTTGGTCTTGCCCAAAATTCTATAGGAGGGGAATTGCCTAAGGAGCTTGGGATGCTTCAGAGCTTGACAGATATGGTTCTGTGGGGTAACCAGGTCTCGGGTGTTATACCTAAGGAGCTTGGAAATTGCTCTACGCTTGAGACAATTGCTTTGTATCAGAACAATCTTGTGGGGCCTTTACCTCCAGAAATTGGGAACCTCAAGTCATTGAGGAAGTTGTACATTTACAGGAATGGCTTGAATGGAACCATTCCAAGGGAAATTGGAAATCTTTCTTTGGCAGCTGAGGTTGATTTCTCAGAGAACCATTTGATGGGTGAGATCCCATCAGAGATAAGTAAGATAAACGGTCTAACCTTACTGTATCTTTTCCAGAACCAGCTTACTGGTGTGATTCCAAATGAACTGAGTAGCTTGGGGAACCTGACAAAGCTTGACCTTTCAATTAATTATCTCAAGGGTCCTATTCCCGATGGGTTTCGATATTTGACTCAAATGTACCAGTTACAGCTGTTTGACAACTCTCTAAGCGGTAGCTTACCATGGGGGCTTGGACTTCAAAACCAACTGTGGGTAGTTGATTTATCTGATAACTTACTGACAGGAAGAATACCTCCATATATTTGTCAATATTCCAGTCTAATTTTGTTGAACCTGGAGTATAATGATCTTAATGGAAATACTCCGTCCGGAGTCTTGAGCTGCTGATCATTGGTGCAACTTTGTCTTGTTGGAAACCTGCTTACTGGGAGCTTTCCTTCGCAGCTATGCAATTTGCCAAACCTTTCTGCAATTGGGTTGAACCAGAACAAATTCACTGGTCCAATTCCTTCAGAGATTGGAAACTGCCAAAAGTTGCAAAGGCTTCATATTTCAGACAACTACTTTACATCTGAGTTGCCAAAGGAAATAGGATATCTGTCTCAACTGGTGACTTTCAACACATCATCCAACTTGCTCACCGGGCGGATTCCACCAGAAATTGTTAACTGCACGATGCTTCAGCGACTTGATCTCAGTCGAAATAGGTTCATAGGTGCTTTGCCACATGAGCTGGGAACACTTTTGCAATTAGAGCTTCTCAGGCCTTCAGAAGATAATTTCACTGGAAACATACCAGCAGCATTAGGAAACCTCTCTCATTTGACAGAGTTGCAGATGGGTGCTAACTTGTTTTCTGGTGAAATACCACCGGAATTGGGTTCTCTTTCAAGCTTGAAGATTGCAATGAATCTCAGTTTTAATAATTTCACTGGGAGAATACCGCCAGTGCTTGGAAATCTTAATTTACTTGAATTCCTCTTGCTCAATAACAACCATTTGACTGGTGAAATTCCCAGCACATTTGAGAGTCTGTCAAGCTTACTAGGGTGCAACTTCTCATACAATGACCTTACTGGAGCTTTACCTTCCACCCCATTGTTTCAGAACATGGAGATTAGCAGCTTCATTGGTAACAAAGGGCTCTGTGGCCGATCGCTTGGTGGTTGCAATGTAAATTCATCTCCTCAATCTGTTCCATCTCTAGAAAGTGGAGTTACTCACCGCAGTAAAATTGTTACAGTAATTGCAGCTGCTGTAGGTGGTGTTTCTCTTATTCTAATTGCTGTTATCTTATACTTCATGAGACGTCCAGGCCAGAGGGTTCCTTCCTTGCAATATAAGGATGCTCTATCTCCTGATACAGATATGTACTTACCTGCAAAGGAGGGATTTACGTTCCAAGATCTAGTTGAGGCGACAAACAACTTTCATGAAAGCTATGTTATTGGAAGGGGGGCTTGTGGAATAGTTTATAAGGCAGTAATGCGAATTGGACAGACTATTGCTGTTAAGAAGTTGTCATCTAACCGGGAGAGCAATAACATTGAAAACAGTTTTCAGGCTGAGATTAAGACCTTAGGAAATATAAGACATCGGAATATTGTGAAGCTGTATGGTTTCTATTATCACCAGGGTTCCAATCTACTTCTGTACGAGTACATGGCAAAGGGTGTTAAATGTCCCACATCGGTGGGGATAAAGTCCCACAATTGGTTTAAATAGAATTACCCTACTCTAACTAATACTGAGGGTCTTTTGTGGTAAAACCCCACACCTGATGGATCTAAAAATCCAACAAAGGGTAGCTTGGGTGAATTGCTTCATGGTGAATCTTGTAGCTTGGACTGGCCAACACGTTTTCTGATTGCTTTAGGAGCTGCTGAAGGTCTCGCTTATTTACATCATGACTGCAAACCCAGGATTGTCCACCATGATTAAAGTCCAACAATATTTTGCTAGATGAGAACTTTGAAGCCCATGTTGGTGATTTTGGTTTGGCCAAAGTGATTGATATGCCTCATTCAAAATCAATGTCAGCAGTTGCAGGGTCGTATGGATATATTGCTCCTGGTAAGCTTGCCTTGTGGTATTCTTTATTACTTGAATAGTTATTTAATCACCTTTTTCTCTGAGAATACTGCTGAAGAAAAAGTATTCTTTAACGCTGAAACAACTAATTATTTTTTTTATTGATTATATTAAAGATTAGAAATCTTTGTTTTCATGTCGTAAAGTAGAAAAGGAAATCCATTTTTTCTCCATATTGATATGTAATGTAGCAACCACTACTTGGTTATCGAAGAGATGTGACAAGAGGGAAAATAAAAACTCGAGCATTAAGTCTTAAATTATTCATTCAATGGAAACCACTTTCTTAACCCTTCATTTTGCCTCGAATAAGGATGTTTCCGATGTATTTAATTTTGAGAACGAAGGGAAACAGCAGAAATGGGAACATGTTTGTTTAAATGATTTTTCCGTTTACTGGCAAACATGATATTTTTTTCATGGCTGGCTGACCTTTTGTTTTATGCGAACGTGTTGAATTTTCTCCTGTTTACTCACCTTTGTCTTGCTCTGCAGCTGCTTAGTTCGTTCTTGTTTTTTATTTCTGCACTCAATTGTTTATTGAATGGTTTATAATGTTACTCTTCTTCGTGGCAGAGTATGCATACACCATGAGGGTTACAGAAAAATGTGACATCTATAGCTACGGGGTTGTTCTATTAGAGCTGCTAACCGGAAGAACTCCAGTCCAATCACTAGCTCAAGGAGGCCACTTGGTCACCTGGATGAGACACTATGTTCAAGACCATTCATTGACATCTGGGATACTCGATGGTCGGTTAAATCTTCAAGACAGACTTCTTGTTGATCACATGCTTACTGTATTAAAAATTGCTTTGATCTGCACCAGTATGTCCCCTTTTGACCGTCCATCAACTCGAGAAGTTGTGTTGATGCTTTTTGAGTCTAATGAGCAAGATGGGGACTTTCTTCCGTCTCCAACTTTCAATCTTCCTTCGAAAGATGCTACGGATCTTCTGAAAGACGATGCAGATCCTTTGACAGATGATACTCGGTGAAAGTATACGACACATCCCTAGATTTTAGTTACTCTGATGATTTTTTGGGGCTCCAATTCTTCCACATATTATTTGCAACAAGGAAATGGTAAATATCTTGTACATCTTTTTCACTAGAATTTGCTTTTTTAATTTGTAACAGGCTAAACTGAAGTTGCAACTTCTGCAGTCTATACAAAATAGTGAAAATTAGTGTATGGTTAGCAGTATGATACTCTGTGCTTTTTAAATGTGATTATGTTTATTTTTAAATCCTAATCCACCGAGTAATAGTGTCACTCATGGATTATTTTGTTCTATTAAATTTGAGTTTTGATATAATTAAACGTGAAGTAGGAATGCCATTGTGTGATTGGCGTTACCCTTTTTTTTTATTTTTTTATTTTTTTTCTTTCAGTGTACACTTTGGAGTTCTTCGAGAATGCTTTGCGTGAAAGGGAAATTTATCCTCAATATAGTAAGGGAGAAAAAAGCGCCGAGTTTTCAAAATTTAACTGCAAGTTATGTACAAGGAAATGGTTGTTCTTAGACTCACACAATTAGACTTGGCATTCGTGTTGTGTTTTCCATGTTCGTGTCGTTTTCGTGTCATACCCGATATCTTAACGGATCGTGTCGTGTAACACCCGTTAAAATAAACGGGTAAAATGATCCGATCCGAAATCGACTCGATAATATTAACAGGTAATATGACCCGACCCATTATCTGTTAAGGAAAATATATTTTAAACCAATAAATAATCAAATGAAAAACATAATACTCAATAAGTATATACATATCATATTGTCATATCCAAAACATAAAAACGCATTTTTCTTTTAAGTATATATTTACATACCCAAAATAAGAGCATAATAAAAAAAACATTAGATCATTACAAAATATCAAATTTTTAAAAGATTTGCAAAATTAAGGACATTGGAACATTAGGACATTTGAACCTTGCACATTTTCTTCCAATCAAACCCTTCAATTTTCCTCAATCATCTGGATTTATGCTTTGATTATCAAAACCACTACTGAATTTATGTAGACACAAAATCTTACAATATTATTACCACGACTTTATGCATAATAGGAACAACACTATAACTATCTGCCTACCAGAAATTAACTCTTCTACAGCAGCAAGTTTAACATTACTCCCTAATAAAAGGAAAACTAATGAAAAGGACTTGAAAACTTTGAGTTTTAATGATAAAGACAAAATAAAAGGTAAAATGAATAGTACCATGTTTGACTTTTTAGTGTAAAAATGTGATTTTTCGTTAAAGTGAACAGTATAATAAATTGAAAATATCAACTTTATGGTAAAGATATAAAACACTTATAGGCTTGCTCAGAGCAAAAGCTTTGAAAAGCTTGTCAACGTCCTCTAAGAGCGATTCCACCCCAGTGGACATTGCCCAGCACCTATTCCAAAAAACTGCCCAGCCCCTTGTCAATTTGCTCCAGCCCGCAAAAGAGCCTGGCACACAGCCCAAGCCGGGCAACAGGCCAGCCCATTTCGGACAGACCCAGAGGCCGGCCTGTTTAGCAGGCGCGTGCAGCACAAGCGCGCTTGTGCGCGAGTAGCAGACCGGGTTGCAGGCGGGGGGGGCCCGCTTGTCAGCCCACTTGTGTTCACCCGGAATAGGGCTACGTGGCCCTCCTCAATGCCGTTGGATTTCCAACAGCTATTTTTTGTAGACCGTTGGATTTCCAACGGTAAAAAAATTTAAATTTAACTTTTAAAATGGACCGTCCGATCATAGATCAACGGTCCACGTTTTTTTTTCACAAAAAGTAAATAAATAAATAAAAAAAAAACAGCCCAACGGTCATAAATATGACCGTTGGCCACGTGGCAAGTCCCTAGCTCTTGGATTTGAATATTTTTCAAATCCAACGGTCCAGATTAATTAACTATATTAAAATTCATTAAAAATTATTAAAAAATACAAAAAAATTATTAAAAAATACAGAAAATTTAAAAAAAAATACAGAAAATTTTGAAAAATGTTAATTTTTTTCCTATAAATACCTACACCACATTTCAATATTTTCTACACTTTCTACCAAAGCTTTCATATACTTTTTGTGTGAAAAAAAATACCAAAAAGCTTGTGGTTGAAGAATAAAGAGTATTTGATGAGTTTATGTAATTTCATTTTAGTGTGTTTTTTTTTTATAGTTTATTTGATGAGTTTATGTAATTTTATTTTAGTGTGTTTTTTTTAAGTTTATTTGATGAGTATGTAATTTTATTTTAGTGTGTATTTTTTTTTAAGTTTATTTGAAATTTTATCCGAAATTGGTTAAAAATCTTATCCGAAATAAACTTAAAAAAAAAAAAAACACACCAAATAAATGCGCTGGGTGCCAGCGCATTTTTTTAGGGGTGGAGATGCCTTGGCCTATTACTGTTCATTGGAGTCTGTTACTGTTCATTTGAGTGGATAAATGCGCTGGGTGCTGACGCAAAGTCCTTAGGGGTGGAATTGCTCTAAGGTAGTTGTTTCGTCAAACAAAACAGTGATCTGAATGGAGTTTAACATTCAGTAACCTCATGAAGTAAAAGCACTCCATCCTCCGTCCTCAGAGAACATTTAGTGAAATAACTGATGCAAGAGACTCACAAAAAAAAATAAAAAACTTACAGTGCTCGAGTCTACTACTCTCAAATTTAATCCAAGCTTGTTAGCAGCATCTGAAATTGCATGTGCGTCAGCAACCTTAACCTTCACAGTGTCGAAGAAGGGAAGGCTCTGAACTTCCACGGTTCCAAGTTTCTTCAATCCAACTGCAAATGCCTGCCACAGAACAATTAATATGAATAAATGTTGACAGAAATTGATAGTAACTTAATATCCCCAAAAAAGTAATGAGAAAGTATGAAAATCAACCCCAAGGTGATGCACAATCAGAGATTCAAAAAAGCTAGACAGAATGATAGCAACAAATTTAAAAGATTAAAAAGAAGACAACCAACCAACCTTTGAACAAAGAACACACGGACAGAAAGCATAAAATTAATAACAAATGGGAAAAAATGAAGAACTTAAAAAGATGAAGAAAGGAGATGCAGAGATGTAGAGACAAAATCGAACCTGGAGTGGAATCTGGAGATGCAGAGATGTAGAGATGACCAGAGATGACAAGGATGATTATGTCCACTGCACGAGGGAGGAATAAAGAGAGATTGAGAGAGGCTACCGGAAGAACTGAGCATACGGCGGGAGGGAAGGGCTAGGAAAAACAGACGGCGGGATGGGGAAAGAGGGTTACAAGAGTGGGGAGAGAGAAGGGGATTAGGGCTTTTGTTTTGATCAAATGGTAAAATTGGAAAATAATGGAATAGAGAAGGGATTTTTTTTTTGTCAAAAAAAGTTCTAATAATATAAGTGAAATAGAATTTAATGGTACAAATTTACTCTCATTTATCTTATGGCTGTTATTTAAGTAAAGTCTTTAATAGTTTTTTAATTAATGTAGAAGTGTAAAAAATATAGAAAAAATATATAAACGCTTGTAATGACAAACTTTACAACTTTCGTGAAGAGCTTAACTTCAAAATTTGCCACTATAATCATATAAATCATAGATCAAAATTTAACCATTGATTGTTGTTTACATTTACGCTTCATTTTTCTCATTAAATTTTGTTTTTTCGGATTTTTTTTTTTGAAAACATGATCTATTAGAGGATGCAGGAAAATGAACGGTTTGAATCGTTGATATTATGTTCAGAGTTTTACGATTAGTGAAAATATTGCTTGATGTTTATAAAGTTTCTATAAACTATATGACATCGACTCATATTTCAGTTAACCGTAAATATTGCTTGATGTTTATAAAGTTTCTATAAACTATATGACATCGACTCATATTTCCGCCAGATGATCATATTTTCAAAAAAGAAAATTTAAAAAATGAAATTCAGTAAGAAGAATAAATCGTAAATGACAATCGACGATTAAATATAAATTTAAGGTTTATGGATTATAGTGTTGGATTTTGAAGATGACCCATTCATGAAAGTTGTAAAGCTTGTCACTATGAGTGATTGTATATTTTTTTTTTTTACATTTTTTACACTTCTACAATAATTATTATTAATTTTATTAATTTTTCCCTCAAATAAAAAACATTATTCATGAGGGTTTGGAGGATTTAAAAAATCTAAACGATAATGTAAGTGTAATCACTATCTACTCGTGGAGGAATAATGATGAATCACAAGTGTTTATATATTCTTTCACATTTTTCTTCACACTCAACCTCTCTCCTTCACTCTCTTTCAGACTCTCTACCTCTCTCAACCCTCACCATCTTCACCTTCAGGAATTGTATTTATTTGATTTATTAATTACATTTATGTTTGGATTTTTTTATTTTTATGTATTTATGTTTTTCTTTAATTATCTTTTTCAATGCTAGCTTATTTTTAACAAGTTGAGTTTTGGTTTTGAACAATTGAATGAGTAGAATGAATGACTAGGAGTATGAATGATTTTGATAGGGAAACAAAAGCTAAGAAGAGGGAAAAAAAAAAAAAACTTTGCGCGACATAGGTACACCTGCGTCGCGCAAAACAGCTTTGCATGACGCAGGTGTACTTACGTCGCGCAAAGTTTTTTTTTTTTTTTTCCTTTTGCTTTTCTTTTGGGGTTCTTGTGTTGCCTTTTTCTATTGTGGTATCTACTTGTGTAAATGTTTTAAATTGATGATCAAATTAGTTCATTGTATTCATATAGGGTTAAAGAGTGTAGCTCTAAAAAATCATCAAATCGGAGTTAAAACTACCGTTAAATCGTGGTTTTTCGTTTATAACTGTTGAAAAGTTTTGTCCCGTTACTTGATCTCTGAATGTTTGTTTTTTGCGATTTTTGGCGTACGTGATCTCAAAGCATATACAAACACGTTTGACGGTTGGATTGTTGAAACTAGTTTCGTAGAATGCGTATCCCATTAAAACAATACATTCACTAACACTTGGAGTTTATTTATATTTTCATCAAGTATAACATAAGATTTTGTGGTGTCCACTAGTGTAAATAGTTTAAATTGAAGATCGAATTAGTTCATTGTATTCATATAGGGTCAATGAGTGTAGCTCTAAAAAATCATCAAAATCGGAGTTAAAACTACCGTTAAATCGTGCTTTTTCTTTTATAACCGTCGAAAAGTTTTGTCCCGTTACTTGATCTCTGAATGTTTGTTTTTTGCGATTTTTGGCGTACGAGATCTCGAAGAATATACAAATAAGTTTGACGGTTGGATCGTTGAAACTAGTTTCGTACAATGCATCTCCCATCAAAAGAATACATTCACTATCACTTAGAGTGTATTTATACTTTCATCAAGTATAACATAAGATTTTGTGGTATCCACTTGTGTAAATATTTTAAATTGAAGATCGAACTAGTTCATTGTATTAATATAGGGTCAAGGAGTGTAGCTCTAAAAAATCATCAAAATCGAAGTTAAAATTACCGTTAAATAGTGCTTTTTCATTTATAACCATCGAAAAGTTTTGTCCTGTTACTTGATCTCTGAATGTTTTTTTTTTTTTGATTTTTGGCGTATGTGATCTCGAAGTATATACAAACAAGTTTGACGGTTTGATCGTTGAAACTAATTTCGTACAATGCATTTCCCATCAAGTTCAATGGTATATATATTTAGTAAGTAGATTTTAATTTATTTATTTTGTACTCATAAGCAAAAGGGCAAGAGAAAAGCAAAAGGGCAAATTAAAAAAAAAAAAAACACTTTGTGCGACGTAGGTACACATGCGTCGCGCAAAATAGCTTTGCACGACGCAGGTGTACCTACGTCGCGCAAAGTTGTTTTTTTTTTTTTCCTTTTGCTTTTCTTTTGGGGTTCTTGCATTGCCTTTTTCTTTTGTGGTATCTACTTGTGTAAATGTTTTAAATTGATTATCAAATTAGTTCATTGTATTCATATAGGGTTAAAGAGTGTAGCTCTAAAAAATCATCAAATCGGAGTTAAAACTACCGTTAAATCGTGCTTTTTCGTTTATAACCGTCGAAAAGTTTTGTCCCGTTACTTAATCTCTGAATGTTTGTTTTTTGCGATTTTTGGCGTACGCGATCTCAAAGCATATACAAACACGTTTGACGGTTGGATCGTTGAAACTAGTTTTGTAGAATGTGTATCCTATTAAAACGATACATTCACTAACACTTGGAGTTTATTTATATTTTCATCAAGTATAACATAAGATTTCTACACTTTAGGAACCGGCCCGAACCTAAAATTTCAAAGGCCCCGCCCGGCCCGCCCCGTTTCTCTTTTTTAAAATTAGGAACCGGCCCGTACCCTCCCCGAACCGTGATTACCCGCCCCGACCCTCGATTCCTGTACCCGTTTGCCCACCCCTAGTTGAGCTTGAAATCCTATATTCCATTAAGCAAATATTATATAAGCTGAAAAGGTATTCTTTCAGCATTTTGTGTGGCATGCGTTAAGCCTTTTGCTTTCTCTTTAGCGAGAAAAGATTTATGCTTTCGCCTTTTGTTTTCTATTCTTTTGTTAAATTTCTTACTGATAAGTTTGTCTTTGAAATGATGTTGAGTTGAATGCTTTCTTGATGCTCTGCATGTCCTGAACTTACACGTTTTACACAAATATTCGGAGGAGTGGTAGGCCGAAAATGTGGCCCTCCCGATGTCAACTCTGTATAAACAAAATATATGTCTTTTCCATTTCCTATATGCTCGCACTGATTGAAAGATGTGGAAGTTGATTTCTTAGAATTGTTTTTAAGAGAACACTCTCTCTATACATTCAGCCACAATCGTTCACTAGTTGCAAGATGTAGAAATCATTATCAGCACCATTCTGAAACCTTTGTTAATTTTTCAGGGGAAGAAGAAAGATTGCTCAGTTCTCTTTCTCTTCTCCCCTTTTCCTTTTCCCTTTAATTTTCTCGTCCGTTTTGCTTCTCGGCAATAATTAAATACATATTCCAAGCATATATATGTGTGTGTGTATATATGTATGTATATGCAAATAATTGGAAGATTAGTTGGTTGGATGATGGATTGCAAAATGTTTGCCACTGCAATTTGGAATGCCCAAATTTGTTTGGAACATGAACACTCCATATTTGCCTAATTGTATTGACCTACATGGGACCTTAAATTGCCTTCATAAAGCATACATATTGGGATATATATATTATATGTGTGTGTGTGTGTGTACAACGTGGTTATGCCCAATGAACGTGAGAGATTCTAGAAGAAGAAAGATTTCTGGCTATTTGCTTCGCTTGGACTTTATGGCTATGTTTGCTACACCGCATTAGTTTGCCGAATTGAGCTATTATGAGTTAGTCTAAGCTGTATCAAACAAGGTGCTATTTAGCAATCTCACTAAATGGGACTAGTGCCTCACCTAGTCTCCTTATTTTGACCTTGTTAAAATGAGGGCTTGAACTAGAACCAACCCAAGCGAACATGCCCTATAGGTTTTTTAAATAAAATAGAGCTTACTGTTTATAAAATAGTGTCGGATTACCCATTCTTTTTTGTTTCACTTGATGCACTTTTTTTTGTTGGCTATGAAAATGGATAGGTAGTTCCTCTTGTTTTGAAATTAAGAATGTTGGTAACCTACTTATTACTTTGGCTGCTAATTGATTAGTTTCAAATGCAAGAAACGATTAGTTTCTAATGTTATAATTTTATGGTTCAAAAAGTGTATAGATGTCGCAGTAGATCACTCGTCGTCGGAGTGTGACCAATGAGCTTCCCGCATTATCAGCATCTACTGCTCCAGGTCGAACACCGCAGAGGTCGATGCGTTGAAGGAGGAAGTGACAACCCTAAAGGGTTAGCTTGCGGTCCAGGGCCAACATATGATGGCCCAGGGCGAGGAGCTGAAGGCTTGTGTTGGGCACGTGAGAGACCTTGTACGAACCATACAGATGATTGGCATCCAAATCTCGCTACCAGTACCTGATCTTGCTCCACCTTCGACCTCCGAGCCACTTCACCTAGAAGACTCCTTGTAATTTTGTTTTTGTTCGGACATCTTGTATGTACATTTTCATATATTTTATAATTAAATACTTTTCTTTGGTTAATTAATTATCGTTTAGAATTTAATTACAATATTATTAAAAATTAATTTTTTTTTTTGACCAAAACCAAAAAGTGATCTAATCCACTTTGCGCGATGCAGGAACATGCGTTACGCAAAGCCACTTTGCGCGACGTAGGTTGTGTCGCGCAAAGCCACTTTGCACGACGTAGGTTTTGTCGTGCAAAGTCACTTTGCACGACGTAGGTATCTTCTTCGTGGCGCAAACCCTTCCGTCACTGCCTTGGCGCGACGGTTAGCGCACGACGAAGGTCCGTTGTGCAAAGTTTTGCGCGACGTTTTTTTGACTTTGCGCGACGAAGGACCTGCGTCACCCAAAGTGTTTTTTTGTACTAGTGCAGAAATGTAATTTCACACAACCAAATTTTACTGTTTTTTTTTCAAAGCCTTACCTACATGTAATCTTAACATATCTCTAATTAAAAAAAAAAAAAAAAAAAAAAAACTTCCCACTCCCACATTCTCCATCACTCTCTTCCTCTCTCCTTCTATTTCAAAAACAAAAATAAAAAATTTTCTTACACACTTTGTGTGTGCCCATATGCTAGTCCTAGTAATGATAATAAGGAACTCTCATAATAAAAATAAATAATGACTAAAACTTTTTTTTTAAAACTTATATAAAATAATAATGCAAAACTATATATTTAATATAGAATATATTGTATATATTAATATGGCTATTGTATTTTATAATAAATCTTTTGAGCGGGTGGATTAGACGCATCAACTATATAGAGTCCTTAAATACGAACAATTAGCAGCAGCATCAACAGCGGAAGAACATAGATTATAGCACCATTGTTGTATGCAACGATGAATCATGAGCCATGCCACAGAAAGCACTGAGTATAATAACAAGGCCCAAATTTATTTAAGTTACGAGCGAGGGATTCGAACTTGGGTGTATAAGAAGAGTTCAATATTAAATTCAACTTGGTTAAGCTCATAAATGCATCCATAAAGTAGTATTTTATTAGGCCTTTCACATAGTTTAAATCTTGTAAGTTAGTATCAAACTCGCACATTAAGCCAAAATATTTGAGTTTAAATAAGGGAAAGTCCAATTGTTGAGTGTAATAGATGGATCTCATGAGTTTGATTTTCATAAAATAGTAAGCCACAACCATTGTATTCACACCAATATATCAACAATGTTATAAGTATCAAACTAAAACAACGTGATGCTGTATAGTTAGCAGTATGATGGTGTATTCACACCAATATATCAACAATGTTGTAAATATATTTTTGCACTAGAAAGATATTAAGGACTACTTTTCTAATTCTTACGAGGGTAATTGAAGTTGTTTTCAACTTCTGCAGTCTATATATATTGAAAATCTATTGAGTGTTTTTTTATTTTTTGGGTCAACTAAATCCTTGTATAGTTAGCAGTATGATGGTGTATGCGCTTTTAAATGTGATTGTGTTTATTTTTTTATTCCTAATCTATTTAATAATTGTGTCACTACATGTGTTTCCCGAAGTTGTGTAATGTAAGTATGCTACATGCGCTTTTAAATGTGATTACTGTATTTTATTCCCTAAAGTTGTGTGATGTAAGTATACTACATGCGCTACTAAATGTGATTACTGTATTTTATTCTCTGAAGTTGTGTAATTATGAAAAATGTATCTGAAAGGCTAAATGGAAATTCTACGTGGATATTTTGAGTTAATTTGAAAATTTGTTTCTTTTCTTGTGCTATTTGAATTGTACTCGTCAATACAAATACGTGAACACTAACGGAACGTAATTCTAACATATAATGAACAAGTGACACGCAATTCAAGGCAATAGGCAATTTGATAATTTTGCACCCTCAATAATTGGAGTGTGAGGTGGTGGAGAGAGGTGGTTGACGATGAGGAGAGTCTTGTGGGGGAAGGGGATGGAGTTGAGGCGGTGGAGGGTGCGAGAGGAGGATGGGGGAGGAGAGGAGGGAGGAGAGACGGTGGTGGTGGGTGTTTGGATTAAAACTTGAACTTTGGGCTCAAGAAGGAGCTGGCCTTAAGGGAGACCTAGAAGGAGAGATGGCCGAAGCCCAGCCGAAGCCCGGAAAGCAGAAAAGGCCCTTTCCGACTTGGTGCAGCTCATTTGAACCACTTGCTCACCTACTTAGAGACCAAGTGGTATAGACCAACCAACTAATCAGCAAAAAAGCACTTTACAGTGGCAGTACAAGTAAATAGTTGCTGAGTCATTGCCCTTCAAGCTGCATTCGGGCAAGGTTACTGCTACAGGAGGCCAAGCCGAAGTGTCTATAAAAGAAGAAAGAGACACTCAATCAAAGGACACTCAATCAAAGGACACTCAATCAAACAAACAAATACATACACTTAATCAAACAAACAAATACATACACTCAATCAAACAAACAAATACAAGCACAAACTTTGCTCAAAGCCAGATTTGCCTTCAAACGAAGCTGTAGTCAGCCCAAGCCTTCATCCCTTTTGGGATAAACCCTTACCAAAAAGCCTTTGTAATAGCTCTGCTACCTTGTCAAAAACCTGCTGTAGTATCGATTTCTTTCTGTAAACTCATCTCCCTACCCCTCTTTCTAAGCTATCAAGCCCCTTGATAAACCACAAAGATAGGAAGTTGCAAGACGATAAGCCTTGCCCGACAAGGTGAAACCTTGCCCGACCCTCTTTGTTTTTGTCTTTTCATTCATTAATCTAGCAGTATGTTGTATACTTCCAGTTGTATTCAAATTATTTCTAGTAAGATGACGATTAAAAGACTCTCTCAGTTTTTGAATCCGATTTGAATATGTCTTCACAATTTAAATCAGATCTAAGTTCTAAGCCCTCGGGCATGTAAGATTGATCATTCAAAAGTCCTTGATCTCAAGGCATAAAAAAGAACCTCATGTGGACTTAACCAATCCACGACAGTCTTTGATAAATAAGAAGTCCGAAGTTACTTGGGGTGCAAGTAATCGACCTATCTCTTAGTTTTATTTCTATTATATTATGATTATCATAGAACATTTGAGTATAGAAGGAATTCTGATGGGAAGCCTCAAGGCCTATATCTAAGGCCCTACAAAGGCACCTATTTGGATTCATTCAGCTCTTTGGGCTCGGGTAATCAGAAGTATAATGGTTATAAAACTCTTGCAATTAATGAAACAAACATTATATGTTCGAGTACTGGGTTAGTTATTGACTGGAAGCCTTAAGGCCTACACCTAAGGCCCCACAAAGGCACCTGTCATAACTAACACGGTCTCTCGGGTATATATACAACTAAAACTCAACATCCGTTTTACATCTGCCATGCTGAAGATGGCAGTGGCAAGCCTGAGCACTTAAAAGTTAATCTTGATTGTGAGCCTCAAGGCCTACACTTAAGGCCCGACAAAGCACCTTTCAAAGTTAACTATGTCATTCTCTTTCAGCCTTGCCCGACAAGCCCGCCAGTGAAGCAGAAGCTCGACAGAAAGCATCAACCGGCGCCAACTTCTCGGGGAGCTGTGTGCTCATCGGCTAGAAGACATCCCCAACGGAAATTCCAGCCACGAACATAGTTTTGGCACGCCCGGTGGGAGTTGCTTGATCAAAAGAAATATGTCAAAACTACCAGAAGACTTGCAAACTACCTTGTTACAAATGTTGCAAAGATTGGAGAGCGCATCCACATGCTTCAGAAAAGAAGCAGACCTGATTATAAGACCAACTATTCCTATATCTTTACCTCAACTTAGGGAAAAGGATGATAGGGAAGAAGAGAAAGTTAAAACCAGCCAACCAAAAGAAGCAGTGGCGGACAAAACTGCAGATCCCTTCTCAGAGGCTCCAGTAAATATGATCAGTATGGCATGGGCTGAGAAGGGGAAAGAAAAGGTCACAAGGGAAGAAAAAGGAAGACTAGCTGACAAATCCACAAAAAAAGGGTGATCAAATTGCCCGAACATCCAAAAGCAGCCATAATCAAAGGGATGGTTCTGTGCAGTAAATGCCAATGCGAGTGTGAGCTCGAAATTCCCCCAGCAGGAGTCCTCATTGATCATGAGCTGATCAGGAGGAAAGAAGAAGAAAAAAGGAAAGAAGCCCGCGAAAGAGCCAGGCGGGCAACATGACGAGATATTTCCCGGAGTGTTTTTCAACGATTGAGAGGTGATTCCCAACCTAAAGCTTTATCAGAAGTATTTCAAAACCATGAGGTTTCTGAGGAGGCAGAAGATAAGGATGTTAAAAAGCCAAAGGGGAAGGGTGTAGAGCATTCTCAATACGACCATATGGGAAGAGAAGTCAAGAGGAATGATAAGATAACAAATCCTGTCCAGAAAGATAACCCTGCCCGCCTCAAGAGAAAATGGTACGTGGTTGGGAAGAATGGACAGCCCGTTAGACAAATGGGAGCCTCCATGGTCAGAAGGGTCCAAAGGCAACACAAAGCCTACATGAACTCCTTAAAGACCCCTGCAACGTCTGAAGCATCCAAGAATCAAAAGTTGGAGAAAACGTCATCTGGGAGGAGTAGTCAGTTCTGTTGGATGAGTAAAAAAGAAGTGGAAAAGGCTAATATCAAGACAGAAGGCAAGGGAGACCATGTACCACAGAGCCTACACCCTGGGAAATATAGGATCTTGAGGAGAGCTCAAGAAGATATGATCATGGTGCCAACTCCTGTATGGAAGACGGAGTCAATTTGTTTTGGAACTGTTTTACCTGAAAGAAAACCACCTTCTCTGTCAGGGGTGGATCATTTCGGTGAGGTTCCAAAGCAAACACCATATTCAGGCAGGAATCAACAAGAGGGGGCACCAGAACCATTGCTTCCAGCAGATGCGATGACTTGGTTAGATGAGTTCATGGACCAGATTGGGAGCAAGAAAGAAGAACTGCCCGAGCCTAGCAATTTTCATATCAACATGGCGTATGTGCTATCCGCCATGTTTGGTGCCAGACCTAATCAGCCCGCCACTATGGAAGGTGACTATGTGATAACTGAGCCAATGATGGCCCATGTCAATATGGAGGTAGCCGAAGAGGGAGAATCGGAAAAGGCTGAATCATCTGAAGCATCCAAAGATGGTCCTTTAAAGATCTATACAGACAAAATGGTGTTCGGCCGCCCAAACATTTTGCTTGTCAATCATCTTAAGCCCATATATGTTACAGCTCATTTGGAGGGGGTGCCCTTCAAAAGGATTTTAATTGATGGAGGAGCGGCTGTTAATGTACTACCGGCCAAGCAAATGAAGAAAATGGGGAGAGGCACATAAGATCTTATTCCTACGGACCTCATAGTTTCAAGCTTCTCGGGCGTTATCACCAAAACTCATGGGATATTGCCCTTAGAAGTGGATTTGGGGTCCAAACAGATCATGCTGGCATTCTTTGTGGTAGATTGTACTTCTACCTACGGAGCATTACTTGGAAGGGACTGGATCCACCAAAGTTTTGCCATACCCTCCACCCTGCATCAACAAGTCGCTGTCTACCATGAAGCAGGAACGGAGGGACCAGGCTTTTGGGAAATGGTAGAGGCCGAATCACGGCCATTGCTCCCCACAGCCAATGTTGCGGAAGCAAGTTTCTACAACCCCAACATAGGAATTTTGAAATGTTCAGGAGCAGATGAGAATGGCCGCCCTACTAAGGTGACGGCCCAAAAGCTTCTAGAATAAGGAATGCTCCTTACTAGAGATGAGTGAGATAAACCTTGTATCGTCCCGACGCCCCTACACCATAAATGACAGAACAAAAAAGGAAGGATCAGGTAATGGCAGTCAGGTCCCTGATTAAAAGACTGTTGATGTATGGAAAAGGAAGAAAGCAAGAAAGGGAGCTCTTAGACAAAGAAGAGCAGGAATGGCAATTAGGAGCTTCGACCAGCCAGGATGAAAGCATGGAGGAATCTTGTAGAGAAGAGTTGGAGAGGGCCATACAAATGGCCGAGTGCATATATGACCTAGATGGGCCAGACGACTTGCCCGAGAGCCCGGAGTTAGTCAAATTTTTGTGTGCAGAACCTGATAAGCCACCACCAGAAGTTCAAGATCCTTTGGAAGTTATTGATCTAGGGACAGAGGAAGATCCAAGACCAATACAAATCAGTGGCTTCTTAAAGACTAATGATCGGGCAAAGATTATCTGTCTTTTGCAAGAATTTAAAGATTGTTTTGCTTGGCATTATACTGAGATGCCAGGTTTAGATTCAACATTGGTGGAACACAGAATGCCCATCAAGGAGGGATATAAACCTGTTAAGCAAGCACCGCGAAGGATGTCAAAGGAGATAAAAGAGAAGGTCAAAGAGGAAATTGAGAGGCTAGTAAAAGCTGGCTTTATCAGACCAGCCAAATATGTGGAGTGGTTAGCCAACATTGTACCCGTTTTAAAGGCTATAACAAAAGCAGTACGATGTTGTGTTGATTACAGAAATATTAATGGCGCTACACCAAAAGATGAGTATCCCATGCCCATGGCCGATCTATCCATAGATGCATTGGCAAAACACAAAGTCTTATCTTTTATGGATGGGAATGCCGGGTATAATCAGATAAAGATAGCCCCGGAAGATATACATAAAACAGCTTTTAGGTGTCCCGGTCATGTGGGGGCATATGAATACCTGGTCATGCCATTCGGGCTCAAGAATGCTGGTGAAACTACCAAAGGGCAATGAATGCCATATTTCATGATTTGATTGGCCAGAACATGGAGGTGTATATTGATGACATCGTGGTGAAATCCAAAACAGAAGAGCAGCATCTGATAGACCTCAGGCAAGCATTGACAAGAATGATGATCCACAAACTGAAGATGAATCCAAAGAAGTGCGCGTTTGGAGTGAGAGCGGGCAACTTCTTGGGATTCCTGGTGCATCGAAGAGGTGTAGAAGTAGACAAGAACAAATCTCGGGCAATAATGGAATCGCCCTCGCCCACCAACAAAGTGCAACTTCAGAGGCTGCTGGGTAACATTAATTTCTTGAGAAGATTTATTGCTAATTTAGCGGGCAAGATCCAGCCTCTAACTCCTTTGCTAAGACTGAAGGCTAAAGAAAATTTCGAGTCGGGACCACCACACCAAAAGGCTTTCGACAGCATCAAAGCCTATTTGACTTCTCCACCAGTATTAGTGCCACCTCAAATGGGAAAACCCTTAAAGCTATATATCTCTGCTTCATAGAAATCAATCGGGAGTTTGTTAGCCCAAAACAATGAAGGCGGGAAAGAGCAGGCAGTGTACTACCTCAATAGAATTTTGACCGAGGTAGAAACAAGATATTCCCCAGTAGAGAGATTGTGCTTAGCTCTGTATTTTACTGCCAGCAAACTGAGGCATTACATGTTACCTTGTCACGTGCACATCATCGCCAAGACAGATGTGATAAAGTACATGTTGTCAAAACCAATGCTAAAAGGAAGGATTGGGAAGTGGATTCTAGCATTATCAGAGTTCAGTTTTCAATATGTACCCCAAAGGGCAGTCAAAGGCCAAGCAATTGCTGACTTCTTAGCGGAGCATCAAGAGTCTCAAGATGAGATAATCAATATCCCGGGGACCTTGGAAGTCACTAGTGTTTGGATCCTGCCAAGCAAAGAAATCTCGGGCAAAGAGGAGTGGGTCCAGCAAGAGATAAGAAGAGTGACTGGCCTCTGGATTACTCTTTGGAAGCTGTATTTTGATGGTTCCTACACTCAGAAGGCTTCAAGAGCTGGGATTGTAATTGTCAACCCTCAAGGGGTTTATCATTATTACTCATTTCTCCTAGATTACCAAGGGAACACCAATAATCGGGCAGAGTATGAAGCCTTAATAATTGGTTTGGAAATCTTGATGGATCTGGGGGCAATGAAGGTAGAGGTCTTTGGTGATTCAGAGCTAGTGATAAACCAGCTAAATGGTGAGTTCAAGTGCAGACATATCACCATGGCAGGGTATTATTTGGCGGCTACGCAATTGCTGAGTTATTGGGATTCTGAGATATCAGTTAATCATATTCCCAGGGGATCCAACCTAGCGGCCAACGAGATGGCGAACGAGATGGCGCAATTAGCCTCAGGCGTACCAATACAGGAAAGAAAATATGGGGTGGATGTCGAGATTCAAAGAAGAAACCTTCATTCTATCCTAGAAAGAGGATTCAGTCTGGATGTAACGGTTCTAGAAACTGAGATAGAAGATTGGAGGTCGCCTATCATTCATCATTTAAAAGATCCCTTTTCACCCACAAACAAGAAGAATAGACAGCAAGCAACCAAGTATGTCTTATGGGCGAAGGACCTGCTAAGGAAAACTCCATATGGGTTACTATTGAAATGCTTAGGCCAAGAGGAATCCATGAGAGTAATGGCCGAGATACATGAAGGAGTATGTGGAGCACATCAGGCTGGAACGAAGATGAGGTGGTTGCTTAGAAGGTATGGTTATTTCTGGCCCGACATGGAAAAAGATTGCAAGTCCTATGCCCGAGGCTGTGAAGAATGTCAAAGGCACGGTCCCCTACAACATGTGATTTCAGTGCCTTTAAATCCAGTGGTCAAGCCTTGGCCCTTCAGAGGATGTGCAATGGACTTTATCGGGCAGATCTATCCAGCTTCTAGCAAGGGGCACACTTTCATAATTGTAGCAACGAATTACTTCACCAAATGGGTAGAGGCCTCGGCCGTAAAATCCATAACCTCAGCTGTAGTCGAGAATTTTATTGAGACCAAGATTCTGTATAGTGGGGTGCCTGAGACTATAGTAACGGATCGTGGGCCATCTTTTATTTCAAAAGAAGTTGAAGAGTTTGCAAGCAAATACAAAATAAAGATGATCCAGTCTAGTCCTTACTACCCACAATCAAATGGCCAGGCAGAATCCAGCAACAAGATTTTGGTAAACATTATCAAAAGAATGGTGATAGATAGTCCGGAAAAGTGGCATGAAAAGCTGGGGAATACTTTATGGGCATACAGAACTTCCAAGAGGGCAGGAACATGGACAACTCCTTATGCTTTAACTTTCGGGCAAGATGCAGTGCTTCCCATGGAGATCAATGTAAGTTATGTCAGAATTCAAAATCAGTTTGGGTTACATAGTGAAGAGTACATCGAAGCCATGTGTCAAGGGATTGAAGACTTAGATGTAGCCCGAATTGAAGCCTTGAACCAGATTCAGGAAGGAAAGAAAGTTGTTGCCCGAGCTTATAACAAAAAGGTGAAGATGAAGTCTTTCAAGGAGGGAGATTTAGTGTGGAAGACAGTCCTCCCTCTAGGAGCTCAGCTTAGGGGCTTTGGAAAGTGGAGCCCGACATGGGAAGGTCCTTTCATGATTAGTCGAGTATTAGACAAGGGGGATACTACTTGGCGGACCTCGAAGGAAATTGGCAGAAACATCTCATTAATGTTAAATTCTTGAAAAAGTATTGTCCTACATTATGGGATGTTAGAGATTGTTATATTGAAGATGATACAAGGTAAGGCAGACTTCGGGATATCAAAGTGCAGTGTATGTTCATCAATCATTCAAGAAGACAGAAAGACAAAAAGTTGCTAAAATAATGTTTATTTCATTTCGACAAATTGGTGAAATTTACAACAGATTCAATTAAGATGTGCTACATTCGATTCCTTCTTCCTTCTGGATGCAATGGTGTTTTCAGCTGGTTTTTCGATGTCTTCATGGATAGAATCCGATCAGGTGATCAAGTTGTGCGGCCAAGATAAGCTTGGTAGAGGATCCTCAGACAGAGTCATCACCATATATGATGGTGAAGCTTGACTTATCATGGCAGCGAGCAGGAAGGCAAGTCTTCATGGGGAAACCACCTGACCAAGGGTGTTGGGGATAACGAGGTGTTTGGCCAAAGGTGTTGGAGATAGTAGTAATCTGATGAAATTTTTTTTTTTTACGAAAAGGGAGTTTTAGGAAACCCCACTTAAACCCTGAAGAACTCATTTCACAGTTTTAGAAGAAAACTAAGGAGGCATAAACACTTGGGGTGGATAAAGATGAGATCGAGGATGATTTGTTGAAAGAGCTGGAATTTATAGGAATATCAGAAGGTAGTTCAAGAGTCGTGGGAAGATCAAGAGACTCCGGGTGGCGTTGATCTCAACCAGAAGATACAAGTTCCAAGAACAAGGGTGCAGGCGCATGCAGCTATTCAATCAATATTGGCGCCTGGAATTTCAGGCTGAATATCAATTAAAGGGGGCACTGTTTAGATTAAAACTTGAACTTTGGGCTCAAGAAGGAGCTGGCCCAAAGGGAGACCTAGAAGGAGAGATGGCTGAAGCCCAGCCGAAGCTCGGAAAGCAGAAAAGGCATTTTCCGACTTGGTGCAGCTCATTTGAACCACTTGCTCACCTACTTAGAGACCAAGTGGTATAGACCAGCCAGCTAATAAGCCCAAAAGCACTTTACAGTGGCAGTACAAGTAAATAGTTGCTGAGTCATTGCCCTTCAAGCTGCATTCGGGCAAGGTTACTGCTACAGGAGGCCAAGCCGAAGTGTCTATAAAAGAAGAAAGAGACACTCAATCAAAGGACACTCAATCAAACAAACAAATACAGACACTCAATCAAACAAACAAATACAGAGACTCAATCAAACAAACAAATACAAGCACAAACTCTGCTCAAAGCCAGATTTGCCTTCAAACGAAGCTGTAGTCAGCCCAAGCATTCATCCCTTTCGGGATAAACCCTTACCAAAAAGCCTTTGTAATAGCTCTGCTACCTTGTCAAAAACCTGCTGTAGTATCGATTTCTTTCTGTAAACTCATCTCCCTACCCCTCTTTCTAAGCTATCAAGCCCCTTGATAAACCACAAAGATAGGAAGTTGCAAGACGATCAGCCTTGCCCGACAAGGTGAAACCTTGCCCGACCCCCTTTGTTTTTGTCTTTTCATTCATTAATCTAGCCGTATGTTGTATACTTCCAGTTGTATTCAAATTATTTCTAGTAAGATGACGATTAAAAGACTCTCTCAGTTCTTGAATCCGATTTGAATATGTCTTCACAATTTAAATCAGATCTAAGTTCTAAGCCCTCGGGCATGTAAGATTTATCATTCAAAAGTCCTTGGTCTCAAGGCATGAAAAAGAACCTCATGTGGACTTAACCCATCCACGACAGTCTTTGATAAACAAGAAGTCCGAAGTTACTTGGGGCGCAAGTAATCGACCTATCTCTTAGTTTTATTTCTATTATATTATGATTATCATAGAACGTTTGAGTATAGAAGGAATCCTGATAGGAATCCTCAAGGCCTATATCTAAGGCCCTACAAAGGCACCTATTTGGATTCATTCTGCTCTTCGGGCTCGGGTAATCAGAAGTATAATGGTTATAAAACTCTTGCAATCAATGAAACAAGCATTATATGATCGAGTACTAGGTTAGTTATTGACTGGAAGCCTCAAGGCCTACACCTAAGGCCCCACAAAGGCACCTGTCATAACTAACACGGTCTCTTGAGTATATATACAACTAAAACTCAACATCCATTTTACATCTGCCATGCTGAAGATGGCAGTGGCACGCCTGAGCACTTAAAAGTTAATCTTGATTGTGAGCCTCAAGGCCTACACCTAAGGCCCCACAAAGGCACCTTTCAAAGTTAACTATGTCCTTCTCTTTCAGCCTTGCCCGACAAGCCCGCCAGTGAAGCAGAAGCCCGACAGAAAGCATCAACCGACGCCAACCTCTCGGGGAGCTGTGTGCTCGTCGGCTAGAAGACATCCCCGACGGAAATTCCAGCCACGAACAGTGGGGGGTGTTGGATAGGATGGTGTGGTGAGATCTTGAAGGTTTTGGTTAAGTGGCTGTAGAGAAAGACTGTTATATCACTTTGGATCAATTGTAGGTGTCAATTTGTACTAGTTTGCATTGGATTAATAGGACTTGTATGTGATTCACTTAGCACCAGCTTTCTGCATGGACTCGTGTGCTTGCATTTTTTTATGAGCATAACATATTATAGTATATTATATTGTTGAAATATTTGTCGTGTACCCGTATCCTTGGGATTATTATGGTTTTATTTGGAGCCTTGATTTTCATACTTAATATATCGTATGATTTTGGAACCTATAGCGATGAGTTACGATATTTCAAAAAGAAAAAAAAACGTTTTTAGAAAACTCTTATTCTTGCATGCTCACGTTTTCTGTTTTGCGCCCCTTCGAGACTTCGGAGCTTTACACCGGTGGTGAAGAGGATAACTAGCATTTATTGACATCCACTTCTGACAATGTAGGAAGTTATTTTGATTATTTTGTATTAATATTCATCCTATCTAGGATGGGAATACTCTTAAATTTTGTTGCATTTCTTATCTATGCTCTGACATTCCCTACTTTGTATTAAGGGTTGATCCCCACACTCCGCACTCTTTTTTCTTTGGTCGTTGGACTACGCACTAGACGGTAGAAAGAACTAAAACTCCGTAATTTAGTCATCAACTACAAGTGTAGGCTACTTCCTTCTAGCTTAGAGCAATTAGAAAGAACTAATTCCCTGATACAAAAACCCTCAATTCTCTCGTAATCCCATCAATTTAATAAAGGATTAACCAATCAATCCAACTAAAGGCATAGGCTCCAAATGTAAAAACAAAAAAACTAAAAATCAAAACCCAAAAACCAAAATTAAAATGATTATTAAATTGGACCGTTATCTTCCTTGTAAATTAAAAAAAGTACAAAAGAGACGATCAAGCAATAGATGGAAGAGATTATTCATTATTCCTGGTGAACTAAAATCACATGGTATCATAATCGATGAGTATTGTAATAAAAAGCCTATTGAGGGTTGTAGCTAGAAAGTCTCCGCAACTGACTCATGAATTGTTCCACCTTTTGCAGTTACCATACAAACAAGCGCCAAATTTGAAAACCTCCCAGAAACACTTGCTACAGTCATTCCTTTTTTGGTCGTAGATGTCGAAATAGTGAAGTTGGGGTTCCTCCGGCCACGTAAAGCTGCAAAAGAATAGCGTGCCATCCTCGAAAGCGTTTCGTTTAAAACTAAATTCATATGTGTTCTTAGGAAGGAGTGTGTGAAAGCCTAGATCATCGTTCTTGTAAGTTCCTGGTTGTTTTCCAAAGTATTGTTGATTTGAACAGTTATCTTCTTGAAGTAACCCGCCTCGGCAAGTGTTGTTACATGAGCAACTAGAAGCATCAGCGGAAGAGCACATGTAGCAGAATTAAAGGATGGACTCATTTTTGGAGGTATTCAAGACTGAAGGCTGAAGACTTGAGAGGGGTTAATTTCAAGACTGAAGGCTGAAGACTCGAGAGGGGTTAATTTTCTACGTTAGAATGACCTCCATATATAGGATTTGAGTAAATCATTTCCTAGTTGTTTCAATGTACCGATGCGGTTCATCCAATCTGGAATGAGTAAATTAATTTCCCAATTCTCCAAGAAATCCTTCTATACATATATTCAGGATGTGTTTTCCATGAGAAGAAACAGGGGATAAGTTTTCCATGTGTATTCCATACCAACCTAGAGTCCAGACAGTTTGGTTGTAGAATTCGAATAATGTATATAGTAATAAATCGAGGCTACCAAATTGAAAAGTTTACTAGAAATTAAAAATGGTTTACTCAATTATTGTGACAACCCGTCCCTAAAATTTCGTTTTATTTATTTTTAATCGAAGGAATTGACAAAAATGTCTGGAGGCAAGGATTTTGATTTCAGTTGACCATCGTCTAGAAGAACGTATGACTTATTCTTTTGGCGTATTTGCGTAGTACTCGATAGTATGAACGCATAGGCGAAAGCCGTTTGCGAGTTCGGATTATAACGGTATAGTTACAGACGTTTAAAATTGGTTACCTACATTTCAGATTACTAAATTATTAAACTCCCACCTTGTGGGGAAGAAGCCAATCAGCTTCAAGGATAGAAAATAGGGACCAATTAAATAAAATAAAAAAACCCTTTCCACCAATTAAGAGAGGAGAGAGGGAAGCTCTCAGCTTTCCCTTCCCCTCCCCGTAGCCATACATATGCAAAAAACCTGGTTTCAACTCGGGGTGGTTTTCCGGTGGTTCTCCGCCATTTTTCAAGCAGGTTTCACCCCTTCATCACCTGAAACCTCTTCCACACCCTTCCATCTACCATCTCCATCTATATTTAAGGGTTTTTAGGTCCTAAACCGCGAGGAACTTCACCGGAGCACCGAAGGTGCTCGACGGCGATTCTTCCTTTCCGGCGAGTTTCACCACCCATAACCACCCTTAATCAACTCCACTTGGACCCAGGAATAAGACCCAACCAGTTGTAGGGACGTTCGAACGTTGAAAAAGGAGAATCGAAGAGCACCCATCCTATGGTTTCCGGCGGATTTGAGTGAAATTGGGGCTCTTCACGGCCTAATTGGCCTTAGTCACAGGTATAAAAGTTGTTCCATTCAATGAGATCTTCATTTTTTGTAAATTTTGGTAATTTTTGGAAATAGTTGGATTTTTCGGCGAGTCTGGGCGGCCGACCGCCACCCACGGCGGCGCGTGGCCAGGGGACCGTCAATGTTATTCTTAGGCTAAATTAGATGTCTTGAGTTCATTTTTGGTGATTTTATATCGTAGGGTGATCGTTTGGACCTAAATTCATCAAGATACGTTACTTGGTAAAAATATGAAACGACGATCCGACCGTGGGATCGTCACCAAAATTTAATATGTTATAGTACATAATATTTGAGAGTCATAGGGACTAATGGATCAGAAATCCGATATACGGATCTTCCCGAAATGGAATTGTAAGTTTGAAAAATAAATGTTAACTGACACTTTGTTTTGACTATTGGCGGAGATCCAACCGTTAGATCATAATGAAATTTTAGGATGATGTTTTAGAAGCATAATGTGGATCTTTGAAAGTTACTAATCGGAAATCTGAGGTGCGGATCTTCCGAATTGAATTACGTAGGGTTGTGGACCCTACCGTCAATCGTTGACCGACGATCGACTTTTGGTCAATGGGGCTTAAATCACTCTAAAACGTTTTTAGGGATGTGTTTTACGTAAATTATATGATCTATTGATAAGAATTCTGAGATGTGGTTTGATAATTGTCCCAGGCGCCGATCGTTCAGGAAGCCTCGATGGTTGTGCTAGGAAATTGTAGCACAGACTCCAGGTGAGTGGATATTTTCCTTCTTATTATATATATATGATTGACAATTCCACAAACGTTTATAACTTGATTATTGCATATAACTATTGTGAATACTTTGAAGTACTTATGCGAACTACGAATGGCTTGATCCCTGTTTAGGGTACGTAGGCAGTCTAACGAGATGTTAGTTGCAGTCATACAATAATTAAGATTAAATTTGAGACAAAGCCTTGTTTGGGGAACTGGGCAAGGTGAAGGAATTTGGTAAAAAGGTGAGGTTTAACCTTATGAATTGGTGGTTAAATGTTGATCATAAATCAATGTGTAAAGAATCAAGAATTTGAAGTAAAGAAACGTAAGTAATGATAATTAATTAAACTAGTGTCTAGTTGGGAAAATGAATAATTCGGGAGTAGGGCGTTACAACTTATACATTTTTATGCCACATTATATATATATATATATGTATATAATTGGAAATGCTATAATGTGGTTGAGTATCAGATTTCATCATGGTTTATCTATATGTATATTACCTGCACACAATTATTATGAACGCTTTGAAGTGTAAAGGTGAACGTAGTACACCCAGGTAAGTTCAGGTGAGTTTATGGTATTAGTTGAAATGACGGGGTTATGGTATGACTACATGTATGTTTAGGCAACTTCGACCTTGTCGTATAGGTTGCAATGATGGGCAACTCTGACACTGTCGCACAGGTTGCCCATGAATCGTATATGTTACAATAGATACAGTTAGAGCTCATAAACCTGCACCCCGGTGTTAGTGCTCCCGCCCGTAGCCAGGGCACAGTCCTTCACATGATGTTCACCTCCCGCACCTTATGCTCACCTTGGATCCAAGGTAGGTGCATAGTCTTGTCGTACAGACCACTATAGGTGGTTCTGACTCGTAGGTGACCCGCGATTATTCGCACAGTCTTCACGTGATCGTAGCACTTGAGCGTAATTATTTACACCCAGTCTTGTCGTACAGACCACTTTAGGTGGTTCCGACTCGTGTGCAGGTATACTTATTGAGCTATGGATAAGTCATACAGGTCACTAGAGGTGACTCCGACTTATGAGCTAGCATATGTGGTGAGATATGTGATGAGCTAGCATATGTGATGAGATATGTGATGAGCTAGCATATTGTGATGAAATATGTAATGAGCTAGCATATGTGATGAAATATGTGATGAACTAGCATATGTGATGAAATATGTGATAAGCTAGCATATGTGATGAGATATGTGATGAGCTAGCATATTATGATGAAATATGTCATGAGCTAGCATATGTGATGAGATATGTGATGAGCTAGCATATTATGATGAAATATGTGATGAGCTAGCATATGTGATGAGATATGTGATGAGCTAGCATATGTGATGAGATATGTAATGAGCTAGCATATTGTGATGAAATATGTGATGAGCTAGCATATGTGATGAGATATGGGTAAGTCGTACAGGTCACTATAGGTGACTCCAATTTATGAGTTAACATCGATTGATGAGATATGGGTGCAGTCGTACGGGTCACCATAGGTGACTCCGACTTGGGTGCTAGTATGGGTTATTAATCACATGATTATTGATATTGCTGATGAGATGCTGTGTTGTGATATATTTATGATTTTTCTGGAAACTTACAGGTGTTGTAGCGAGGGGTTAAAATGTTTTATATGGTTTCTATTAAAATTTTATTTCCAGGGCCAGTCACCTTTGTTTTGTTTTCACCCTCCAGGTTTTATTAGCTGAGCTTTTTTATCGTCGAAGATTCGTGGCGATTCTTAGTATTGGAGATTATTTTGAGGGTACGATTCTTAATTCACTCTACTGTACTTGCTTATGCTCTAACGTCACATGTGAAATGGGTTCATTTCCGCTCACGGCGTACTCTTGTATTTAGACACTTTTAGGTTTAAATTTATTCATTTTTTTTCACATCATCATACTTTATGGCTTCGTCACCTTCCAGGTGTCGGCCAGCACAACTCGATTCGGAGTCCTAGTGGACATTCCGGGTCGGGGTGTGTCAATTATCCACTAGGAAATTTCCTTTTATAAATGGGTATTTCGTATGGGAGCCTTATATATAGAGACAAAAATATACAATATGTTGCATTCATATTTAAAATAGGAATGTGATTGCGTAAATCCTAGTGTATCTAGGGATATCTTAGAATATTATCTTTAATAGATATTATCCTATTAGAGTTATAATCCTATTAGGGTAAATATTTAACCTATCCTACTACTATAAATAAAGGCACAATGGGGTGATACAACACACACCTCACAATTAAATCTCTCTCTTTTCTCTCTTATTGCTACCGACCTCCTTCTCTCTATTCCCCTAGAATAGTTCAGTTAATTAGGCCTACAACACGTTATTAGCAGACTCTTACTAGAAGCTAAGGAACTGAAGGATCGTAGGAAAAGGCTTTCTACAAAATTCGAAGGCTTTTATTTGTTTTCTGCCAATTAGATACGCTTAAAACAAAGTAAAATATTTGAAACGTCCATGAAGCATGAAAACATTCCCCATAATGCATGAACCCCTATATTTATATTTTCCTTCTTACACACACACACACACACGTTTAATGCATTATGCAATTATTATTTTGCTATGTGGAATTTGTGAGTCAAAGCATATTATAAGCAATTTAGGGTTTTTCAAACCTTAGAGAAGTCGAAAAAAAAAAGAAAAAAAAAACTGGGAAATATATGGCATGGCTACGGCTCGCCGCCTTTGGCATGATCGCTGACCAACGCAGCTGGCACCACCGTCGACCACTGCAACTGGCTTGCAGCCCAGCCACATGGAGCACACATGGGAACGGTGTCGTTTGATGCCTTGGACCACACGACAACAGCCCTTTGGGCTTTGTTACTCATGCATGATAACCCAGGCCTTCGGCTTGGTAGGGTAGTCACGGGCCTGCATCCTAGCCCAACCCGAGAAGACCTGAAGCTTTCTTGGATTTATCCTACGCGTCCCTGGCCCAACACCGAAACCCAGAGCTGCTGGGCCTTTTCTTTTGTGCCCAGGCCTGCCTGCAGCAAGCTTGTGGTTTGCTGGGCTTCGCCCATGCCTCTGCCCAACTCGCCAGCAGCATCTGCGTTGTTGGGCCTGACCTGCCCCAGCACAAAACCCGAAAGCCAGCCTCGAATGTTCTTCCCTTCACCAACCTGCAAGCCAGCCTTGGGTTGGGCTTGCTCATGTGCCTGTTTTTTAGCCCAAACCAACAGCCTTTACTGCTAGTCTCACCCCAGGACCACCCCAATAACTTGCAACCATTACTTGGCTGTAACCACAGCCCTCCCTGAGGCCCAACATCCTGCAACCTTGTTGCATGGCTTAGACTCGCACCGCAGCCAGCCTAATACGGTGGGTTGTGTTACTCTTTCTACCCAACACCAATTTTTTGCATCTCTGCGTTATAAATCATACCTAAATATTTTATTTGGGGTACTTTGGTTTATGCTAATTAAATCTAATTTAATTATCACTTGGTTTATCGCTAACTGAAGCTAATATGATTGGTCTGTCATTATTTTTACTTCCATGATCGATCTCGTTTGGTCCCGATCTATTGAATTAATTAAAAGTGACTAGCAGTGCATTGCTCTGATAATTAATCCAAAATTATTGATCTGAAGATCACTTTTGGACATTAACGATTCAATAATTTATTTTTCTACTTTGAACCATTAACATCCTTTTGTAGTTCTGACGCTCTCACACTTGAGTTCCCGAAGCAACTTAAATCCACTACACTTAGATCAGCATATTGCATTATGTGTTCTTGTAGGAACCTCTCCTATATGAACTAATCATTCATAAAACTAAATTGAACTTGTAGCTTCATATTTAGTGCCTTTGAAACGCGAAGTTTTCATTCAAAACTTACCACATGAAACCTGTAGCTTTCGTGTTTGAATTAAACCAATACATGTCTATAGAACTCAAATGTTCTAAGATGTATGTCTATGGCTTACCATATGACTAACCACGTTTTTATTGTACCCTCTGTTTTAGGGACATGTTAAACTTGAACAAGCTCGATTTCACCGCTCTGGAAGTATCTAGAAGAAACTACCTGAAGTGGGTGCAAGAAGTAAAGCTCTATCTTGCTGCAAAGGGTATTAGAGCCACCATCGAGGAACCTACTGACGACAACCCCGTCGATGAAGCTGAGAAAGCTACTACAATGATCTTCATTCAAAGACACATCCATGATGCACTGCAGATCGAGTACCTCGCTGAGGAAGACCTACGTACCCTCTGGCTTGCTCTAGTCAATCGTTTCGATCACTAGAAAGGCATTTACTTGCCTAAAACAAGACATGACCGGCGTCATTTATGCTTCCAAGGCTTTAATTTCGTGAATGAATATAACTCTAAAGTTTGTAGAATCCGATCACTGCTTAAGTTCTGTAAAGTGGACTTAACAGACAAGAATCTTCTGGAGAAGACCTACTCGACCTTCAATGCCATAATATTGTCGTATAGCAACAATATAGGGTACATAAGTCATCAAATTTTCGGATTTGATCTTTGTTTTACTTCTCGCTGAAAAGTAGAACCAGCTTTTAATGAGAAATCATCAAGCTTGACCCACTGGCTCAAACGCTTCGCCTGAAGCATATGCGAAGTAGCCGCAAACGATGAAAACATCGTCGTGGTGGTGGTAATGGGCATCAATCCCACCCACGGGCCTAAGGTCAACAGAGCTAAGACCTACCCAAAGGAGGAAATTTGACCCATAAGAGCCAACCCTTGCCCCTAAGGCCCCAAACTTCTAGAACAAAGGAAAAGCTACCGTTCAATTGACTTCCACCGAAATGGACACGTGCTACCGTTGTGGATCAAATGATCATTCGTCACGCGTATGCAAAGCTACCCCCGAGGCCATTGTCAAGTATCATTCCCGTCGTGAGTCTAACTTTGCCAATGTGGAACATCTCGAAGATACTACTACATCCATGGAGATATCAGATTTTCAGGAGGCATCAGCTCCTATGGACGAATAAGGTTTATTGTTCTAGACATGTTTTTTAGGGTACCCCCCTCCCTTTATTTTTTAGGTTTATGGTTTAATTTTTGGACAATTTTCCTAAGTCTTTTGAATAATTTGTTTGGTTTTGGTTTGTTTTGAATTATGGATTGTTATTTGATGGATATTATTTCTCGAATTGCTTAATTGAATGAATGGATTATATTTATGCATGTGACCAATTCAATCAATTTATTTCTAGGTATGTCTAGTGGGGAAGTTAGTTGTCTGGCTGATAGTGCTACCAACGTACATCATCTTGTGTGAGTGACACTATTTTACTAACTTCGTACCTAAGAATGCACCTCTGACAACCCTCTCAGGCTCATCCAACCTGATTGAAGGATACGGAAATGCTTGTATAATGTTGTATAATGGTATTGTCTTAACCATTAAAGAGGCCATTTATTCTCCACGTTCTGGAAGAACGTTGTTGAGTTTTAGAGATATTCGAGATAATCAATATTATGTTGAAACCACTGAAGAAAATGGTTCTGAATTTCTTTGTATCACTTCTTAAGAGTATGGCCAGAAGCGTATTCACGAGAAATTGGAACGTATCCCGAGTGGGTTGTACATCATAACCATTCGAAGCATAGAGACCCACCATGTGGTCGGCCTTGAGCCTGGGTTCCAGAGCACTTTTCTGCTTTGGCATGATCGTATGGGACATCCTGGACGTGATATGATGCGCCGTATCCTCAAAATCATCACATGGGCATCATTTACCTCTCTATGTTGGATTCCCTCCATGCAAAGCTTGTTCTTTGGGGAAGTTGAATACTCAACCCTCAATTACAAAGATTATTCACAACCCTACTAAGTTTCTTCAGAAGATTCAAGGGGATATTTATGGACCTATCCAACCAACATCCGGACCATTTAGATACTTTATGGTGTTGGTTGATGCATCGACGCGTTTGTCACATGTCTGCTTATTGTCCACACGCAATGTTGCATTTGCGAAACTCTTAGCATAAATTGTTAAGCTTAGGGCTCAACACCCTGATTATCCAATCAAATCGATTCGACTGGATAATGCTGGAAAGTTTACATCCCAGACTTTTGACGATTATTGCATGTCCGTTGGGATTGAAGTTAAACATCATGTACCCCACGTTCACTCCCAAAATGGCCTGCAAAAGCTTTCATAAAGCGCCTTCAATTGATAGCTCAAATTTTGGTTATGCGGTCCAAATTGCTGGTATCTGCCTGGGGTTATGCAATATTACACGCATCTATGTTGGTCCGCCTGAGGCCTACAGCTACCCAACCTCATTCACTGTTACAATTGGTTACTAGATACGAGCTTAGCGTCTCGCATTTACGTGTGTTTGGGTGCGTAATCTATGTGCCAATACCGCTGCCACTACGAATGAGAATATATGTCGGTTATGATTTGCCATCAATTATTCACTACTTAGAGCCCTTGACAAGAGATCTCTTTACCTCATGTTTTGCGGATTGTCAATTTGATGAGACAGTCTTCCCGTCGTTAGGGGGAGATAAGAATGCTAACATTTATGTAGAACGTCGCGAAATGTGGTGGTATGCTCCCACTATGTCTCATTTAGATCCCCACACTGCCTAGTTTGAAACTGAAGTGCGTCGTATACTAGATCTTCAGAGTATTGCTCAAAGCATGCCGGATGCTTTTACTGATTTAGGAAATGTGACGAGATCACATAGATATGCTGCAAACATACCTGCAAGGATCAATGTACCTAAAGTACACTGTACTACCTTTTAGGAAGGCTGAACAGTCCCCAAGGGTGGGGTAGCTGCACATTCCATGCGGCGTGGTACATTGGCGGCTAGCCAATCATCTGATCCCACCCTGAAGCGTGACAGACCCCATGGTTCAAAGGATTCACAACCCCGGAAGAGGAAAACGGTATGAACTAGTGACCCTAGTCTGAATCCGACCATCGCTTACTCACTTGTTCCAATGCATGAGGTTATTCTAGATTAAGGTGATGTCTTAGATGAGACATATCGGGCTCCCAAGAATCGCTAGATTTCGGTCTACCACGTAGTATGGGATGAAGTTTGGAATCAGAATGAGATGATCGTCGATGATGCATTTGCATACACAATAGCTACTAACATCATGCTTAGTGATGACATTGAACCATGTTCTATTGATGAATGTGTTGACGTAGAACAAATTGGTCAAACTAGAAACAAGCAATCCAAGTTGAGCATTGTTTGGATGGAATCCTTGTACATCAATCGAACTACACCCAAAATGTGTTGCATGCTTTAATGAGAATAAAGCAAAGCCTTCGAGTACTCATATGGTAGTTCGGACTCTAGATGCTAAATGAGATCATTTCTGTCCCAATGAGGATGAGGAAGATATTTTGGAGCCTGAAGTTCCATACCTAAGTGCAATTAGTGCTTTATTGTACTCTCAATGTACTAGATTCGACATCTCTTTCGTTGTTAATCTTTTGGCTAGATATAGCAATGTGCCTACACACAGACATTAGAATGATGTTAAAGACATTTTTCGCTACCTTAAGGTTCCGATAGATTTGGGCTTGTTATAGACCCATGAATCCTCGAGAGGAGTCGTAGCCCCCTTGGGTCCTCGTGTTGATTCCTGCCTCATTGATTACACAGATGCCGGTTATCTGTCTGACCCATATAGGGCACGTCCTCAAATAGGCTATGTCTTTACAGTTGGAGACACTGCTATATCTTGGAGGTCTACCAATCAAACACTAGTTGGTATTTCTTTGAACCATGCTGAGATTCTCGCCCGCCTTGCATGAAGCATCGTGTGAGTGCTATTGGTTGAGAGTAGTCATGGAACATATTCGAAGTACTAGTGGTTTTACTACCGTCATTGACCTTTCTACGACAATCTTTGAAGACAATGCAACATGTATCGAGTAGTTAAAGAAGGGATACATCAAGGGAGACAACACCAAGCACATAGTGCCGAAGTTCTTTTATTTTCACCAGCAACAACAACATCAAAACATTGAAGTCAAGCAAATCCGTTCCCAGGACAACCTGACCAATCTCTTTACCAAGTCATTGCCCAAGTCTACTTTTCAGAAGCTCGTCTAAGGAATCGGTATGCGTAAATTATCTGAGTTGAATTGCTTGTAGTTCTCTTATTTGGAAGTTATGTCTAACTCAGGAGGAGTATCTTGAAGCATACTCACTTGATCTTTATGTACTGTTTTTCCTACGATTATGAGCATTTTTCCCATTGGGTTTTTGCTACCTAACGAGGTTTTGATGAGGCACCCATCCTGGGATGATCATACTCCATTGAGTTCACTACTACTTTGGTCTTGTATGACGTCTGTTTTAGACATTAAGCATACTTCTCACTTTTCTCCTTAGTCTATGGGTTTTCACCTGCCTTAGGGTTTACCGTTGTGAGGTTTTGTGAGTTTTACTACCAATGCATACTTTCTTTAAATTTGAGACTCACATTCTCCCGTTGTGCTAACGACTTATCAACTATTCTACCTTATCTGCTGAAGAGCTGATGCGATGTTTTGTTTGAGTAGTTACACACTCAAGGGGGAGTGTTGAAGTCATATTTAGAATAAGAGTGTGATTGTGTAAATCCTAGTGTATCTAAGGATATCTTGGAATTTTCTGTTTAATAGATATTATCCTATTAGAGTTGTAATCATATTAGGGTAAGGATTTAACCTATCCTACTGCTATAAATAAAGGCACAATGGGGTGATACAAGACACACCTCACAATTAAATCTCTCTTTTCTTTCTTATTGCTGCCAGCCTCCCCCTCTCTATTCCCCTAGAATAGTTCAGTTAATTGGGCCTACAGCACAATATATTTTAAGGAACTCCACTAGTTTTTTAACATTTCAAGGAGAAACAAAACATAAAAACAACTAAAGCCCCACCAAATATGAAAACAAAATTTTACAATGCAAGTCATACCCCAAACAACTTTAGTTGTTAAGATGGCCTAATCCACACAACTTAATAAAAATAATGCGTGTCATTAGCTCAACCCCTCCTAAATCAATTTTGTAGAATTAATTTTGAAACTATATTTATAATCAATTTGTATCTTTTATTATTAGTATCAGTCCAACCCTTCCTCGACTATTTTTGCAGAATTAGTTTCAAATAACACAAGAAGACGTGTACAAGCTAGGTTTGTGATTTGACTCCACTAATTAATATTTGATTTAATTAAATAAAAGTCAATAAATCAATCTTCCCTAGTTTGGAATTTTCATTTGATTTAAATTTAAATGAATTAAATTGTTAAATTAAATTAAAATCAAATAGTTCATTTCCGCCAAGTGTTGACAAGTGCCCCTTGATGACTTGTTTGATTTTTTATGAGTCATCTATCATTTGAACGATTTGGGATTCGATTTTTTATGAGTCACCTGTCTTGTGAACGATTTGGGATACACATGGTGCATAACACGTAAGCCCTGACATGTCAAAATTTAATGTGTTGGTGAACATTCATTTCACCGAAATTTTGATGTGTATATATACATTTTAGTAGAACCAATTTGAATAGTTTTTAGTAGAATCAGTTTGTATACTTTCAACAAAACTACGTACATGTCATCAATCCAACCTCTCATCGACCATCTTTGCACAATCAGTTTCAAATACATGTAGAATCAATTTTGTATACTTTTTAGTTGAGACAATTTGTATAGTTTGAGTAAATTCAGTTTTTATACTTTCAACAAAACTACATACATGCCATCTGTCAAACCCCTCATCGACTATTTTTGTAGAATCAGGTTCAAATATATGTAATCTATTTTGTATGCTTTTTAGTCTAACCAATTTGTATAGTTTTTAGTATAATCAGTTTGTGTACTTTCAACAAACTACATACATGCCATCGATCCAACGTCTCCTCGACCTCTTTTGCAAATTCAGTTTCAAATATATGTAGACTCAATTTTGTATTCTTTTTTTATAGAACTAATTTGTATAGTTTTTAGTATAATCAGTTTGTATACTTTCAACAGAACTACATACATGACATCGGTCTAACCTTGGCCTAAAGTAAGACTGTCAATAGAGTCTTCCTCGCACAATGATGTATCTTGAAGCCTTTTGGACCAATTTTTTTGCCAAGTGGCGTTCCTCATGAAGCTTCTCATCTTAGATGTAGTCTACGATCTCGTCTATCCTGTTTTCTCTTGTATCGATATCAGCAACTAACTCTGGTTCTAGTTCGTGGATGCTCAAAGTGGCGAAGTACTTAAAGGGATTGTTCATCGGAGTGAGTAGTTCACAGTAGATGTGATGTTCACGAGTGAGTCCGCATAACCATTCCCATTATGAGGAATCTGTTGAGTTTCATACTTCTTAAATCCCTAAAGTAATGTCTTGGCCTTGGTTGAGTAGAACCCCATGGTCGGATTATGTGCGGCATAGACACCCTTGACTTGGTTGACAATTAAAGTTGAGTTACAGTGGATCAAAAGTTCCTTTCACCTGGATCTATAATGTTGTCCTAAGTTAGACGAGTAATTCTTCATACTCTGCCCTAGTGTTGCTTGCCAGAAATCCGAGCTTCAAGGCTTACTTAAGTATGGATCCTTTTAGCGTTATCAAGACCATTCCTACCCCTGCTTCGTTCACATTTGATGATTTTTCCACGTAAAGTTTCAAGAGACGAGGATTTTCGAGAGTCTACTGCAGATCAGTGAAAGATGGGGCATCTTCACTAGCTAGAGTAAAATATGCCACGAAGTTCGCCAGTGCCTAGACTTAGATTGAAGTCTTGGGCCGATAAATGATTTCATGTTGTCCCAGTTAAATGGCCCATTCGGTGAATATGGATGATAGATATGGGTTGTGCAATATGGATCGAAGTGACAATTCTATCATGTAGATTATTCAAAATGACTAGAAGTAAGGTCGGAGCTTTCTAGCCGCCCTCACCAAGGCGAGGATAAGTTTCTCCATTGTCAAGTATCTGGTCTCTGGTAAGAGAAGGGCTTTGTACATATAGTACACCGGTCTGATGCCCCCTTAAGTCTTCTTGAAGTGGAGCCCCACTAATTACACATTCCAACACTGTCAAGTACAACTACAAGTCTTCTCCGTCAACATGTTTGGACATGAGTGGCGGATTCGACATGTACTCCTTCAACTTTGTAAAGGCTTCTTTACATTCATCGGTCCAGAGTAAACCTTTGCTTTTCTTGATTCCAATGAAGAACGACTTGCACCTGTCAGTAGACCGTGAGAGGAATTGGCTAAGAACGACTGCTCTTCTAGTTATTTTGGATTGTTTAACGATTTCTTTCACGATCCGAGATGAATTCATCTCCATGATACCTTTGATCTAGTCTGGATTAGCTTCAATTCCACGCTTGTTGATCAGATTACCTAAGAACTTTCCCTATGCTACACTGAAGGTGGACTTTTTTAGATTGAGCATCATGTTGTATTTTCGGAGTATGTTAAAAGATTCTTGAAGGTGAATGAGATGATCCTTCTTTTCTTTACTCTTGATCAACTGTCGTCGATATATACCTCCATTGTCTTTTCAATTTTATCTTTGAAGATTCGATTAACTAGCTTTTAATTGTTGCCCCTGCGTTTTTGAGTTCGAAAAGCATAACACAATAAGAAAATGTACCTCTATCAATGACGAAAGATGTCTTCTCCATGTTTGGTTTGTACATCTTAATCTAGTTGTATTTGGAGTATGCGTCCATAAAACTTAGTAATTTGTGCCTCGTTGTGGAGTAGACTAGCAAGTTCATCTGAGATAGAGGATAAAGATCTTTAAGGCATGCCTTGTTTAGGTATGTGAAGTCCAGACAAACCCTCGACTTTCTCTTTTTCTCCTGCACAATGACTACGTTGGCTAGCTAGTCTAGGAGATGGATTTAAACAATAAACTTGGCATCCCTAAGTTTGTCGATCTCAGCCTCAATGATTTTACTCTACTTTATTCTGTGATTGCACTTTTGCTGGATAAGCAGTTTCTTGGTTGGGTCCAGATAGAGTCGGTGGCAGATTATTGAAGGATCGATTTCAAGCATGTCTTTGGCGGACCAAGAGAATACATCCTTATTTTCATGCGAGGAAGCAATGAACAACTCTTTTTCTCAATCTGACAGTTTTTATCTGATTTGGCCTTGCGCTCCGGTTTGCCAAGGTCGAGACTTATGCAAATAGCATCCTCGTAAGTTTTTGACTCCAAAGTACCATGGTCCTGGTTATCGAGGTCGATGTCGAATTCTTTGTAGCTTGTTTCTTGATTCCTATGCGGGATTTTCTGTCGGAGTTGAGGAATTCTGCTTCGCATTTCAAATAGTTCAAACTTTCCACAGAGCAACAACTGACCGCAGCCTAATCTCCTGTGATTTCCTTTATCCTGCCAAGTGCAGGACGTCAGAGCAGTTAATGGTATATTGACGGGATTGCCCTCATCTTGTGAAACCAGCTCCAACCCAATATGGCATTGTGAAGGGTTTGGCAGTATATAACAAGAAAGACTAACAGATAGTTATAACGGAACCGCCAATTTCACAATTCCAAACAATTGAACTGGAGCACCATTAAAGGTATGCATAGTAGCTTTACTTTAGTTGATGTTATCTAGAATTCACATCATCTTCTCTCCACTCTATCTTGTTTTCTCTCTCTCTTTCACTATCAAGCTCTCACAAAGGTACGATATACAAAAATTTTGAATTAATTTTTTTTATCTTATAAATTTTATACTACGAAACTCTTTGATTTATATGTGAAATGTTGTGAATATTTGTGAACTTGTACGAGGAAGGGGGTGGGGTGGGTTAGTACTTCTATGCGCAAGTGGAAGCGAATTTTAACAAAAGTACCAAATATAAATATTGTAGACAAAAGCTAAAAATAAACAATCTCAAAGGAACACAAGAGATTTAAGTGGTTTGTCGTAAAGCCTAAGTTCATGGGCGAAGCATGGCGATTAATTTCACTAAACAAATGGTAATTACAAACGTGTGTTTAAAACTTAAAACCTAAATCCCACAAATTACAAACCCTAAACCAAACGAGTAGAGAACCCAATATATCGGAGAAGAATCTCCCAAATTCTTCTCTAACTATAAAATTCACAAATGGACTCCCACAAATTTGCCAAACAAACGAGCCATAAATTTGCCACATTCATGACTCCAAAATGTCACCTCCATCCAAAACCAAAAGAGAAAAAACTCTCTAAACCAAGGTGAGACACACAAAATAAACTAACCCTAAGGTCCTATTTTTAATGCATAGGACTTAGGTTACGATGAGATTCCGAATTCTAATTAGAAGTAAATCCAATTCCTAATCAAATAGGTAATTAATAAATAAATAAATAAAACTCTCCACCAAGCAAGGAATCCAACCAAGAAATTAATTCCAAACTCAATTATGACACCAAAACAAAATAGTAACTCAAACCTAATTTACAAATCATCCTAATTTTGAGCTGTAAATCACAACAACGTTTAGGGTTTAGGGTTTAGGCAGGGGAAGGTGGTGGGAGAAAGGGCTCAAGTAAGGGGACATCAGGGTAAGGGCTTGTGGATGGTGGTGGGGGTGTGTACGGCGAAGAATTTGGGGGGTTTTGGGGAAAGGTAAAGGGCTAGGTTTTGAGGAAGGGAAGAGGTTGGGTGCTAGGAAGGGGTAAATGCTGGGTTTTAGGGAAGGGGAAGGGGCTGGGTGCAAGTTGGGCGAGGGTGGGTGGATGAGGGAGCTTAAGTGGGTGGGATGGTTGGGCCCAGTGGGCTGGGCTGGGTTTGGTTGTATTTCTAATTTTTTTTCTATTTATGAAATATTATTTTAAGATTTTTAGAATTATTAGGAAATTTTAAAAATATTATAAATTTTTAGAAAATATTAGATATATTTGAATTTTTTTTAGAATTATTAGAAGTTTGTAGCTAGGAGTTTTTGGAATTATTTATTTTTTTAGGAATATTAGAACTTTTAGAAATATTTTGAAATTTTTATGAAATAATGTCATTTAATATAACCTTAGAAATTACTGTGATTGATTAGTATTAATGTAAATTTTTGTAACCATTGTTTCTGTATTGTAAATTTTCTTTTACAAATGTCGTTATCAAGGTTGATCACCAGGTCGTAGTGGGAAGAAGTTGCACGCCAGGGGAGGATGAGTTCAGGGAAACATGCAAAATATGGCCCAGGCAACGACAACCTCTGGCATTCATCTCCTCGATCCTCTAAGCGAGCTCTAACTGACATCCCTGCAGCCACCCCAAGAGTACTTAGTTTAGGATATTTTACCTAGGTGGCTAGGCGGGGTCTAGGCGGCCGCCTATGCGGTCTAGGCGGATTTAGGTAAATTTCTTATATATCTTGTAAATAAGTGCATATTGACACTTACAAAAAATGAGAAATTAGGTTCTCATCCTTCCTTTTACTACTCCATTGATTAAAATCTTATTCCTTTTCAATTTTTGATCAAGGTCCTTGGGTATTAATGACATCATTAATTATTTCAATAATAAAATATTTTTTATTTCTAAATATATTCATTTAATGTTTAAAATGTTACAATTAATATATTTATATTTATGACTAAAATTTTTATCATATATTTTTAGTTTTAGTTTTTAATTTGTAAATCTTTTTTAATTTGTACCAATTTTCTTTTCAGTTTTAATTTGTACCCATATATTAATTTCATTTTGTGCCCATATTTTTTAAAGTTTGCTTGTATTTGTACCCATATATTTTTTTTATAATGTACCCATGCTAATTATATGTACCCATTCATGTAAAACTTTTTAATCTTAAAATGTACTCATTCTTAAATATACCAATTTGTTATATGTAAAATGTACCATTTTTTTAATATAAAATCTATTCAATTTTTTTTCTAATCCATTTTTAAACTTATATGGGTACATTCTTTTTTCTTTGATTTTAAAATGTATCAATGTCAAGTTTAATCAAAGAAATTTAATAATGTTATTAAGCCTAATTTTTTTTTTTTTTTTTGTGATTTTGAAGAATGTACCCATGTTTTGATACAATAATTTTTTTGGTTAATTTTGATGAACGTACCCATGTTTATATATATATGCACACACACTATAGTATATTTATATTTTAATATTTTTAATCCCCCAAATTATGGTTTTTTATTTAAAATCTCATTTATATAAATAACTAAAATTTCTAATTTTTAATTTAAAAAATATAGTAACGTACATAGAAATAAATTATCGCATTAATTTCAGGGACATCGATCAAAAATTAAAAACTAACAAGGTTTCAATCAAAGAATATTCATAGCTAATGACCGCATCCAAAGTCTCCCTACAAAAAATTATACTTGTAAAAAATACATAAATAAGATAATAAAAGAATGATAAAATGCAAACAAAATATCTAGCAAGTCCAGAATTTAAAAACATATTAAGCATATATACTATATAACTTAAGACATTTTAAATGACTATATCTAATTTTTAAAGATTAAAAGTAAAAATCCGGTTAGGTGCTTCATAATAAAAAGAATTCTGAAAAGGTGCATATGCATCCTTTCCCATTTCATAAAGCACCACGTGTGTGGTGTGGTGTGACCCCTTCCCTCTAACTCTAGTTCACATGCCTCACATCAGCCAAGACCCATGCCTCACATCAACCAAGACAGTCAGAGACTCACAAACCAAGGAGTCTATTTTGACGCCTTGAAAATCGGAATCTTCCATGTTTTTTTATTCTTTCCTTTTCCTCATCATCTTAGTCTTCTTTCCGTTCACTCTTCTTCTTCTTCTTCTTCTTCTTCTTCTTCTTCTTTTCCATTTCCCTCTATAAACTTTCCTTTTTTTTCTTCGATTACTCTGCCCGATTCCCTATCTTCTCCACCTAATTAAGTTTCTCATTTCTTCTCCCTTCATTCTTCTTCAATTGCTCCGCCTAATTCCCCATCTCTCCGCCTAATTTCCATCATGAGTCCAGTCAATTTCCTCAAGCACAGCGAAGAAATCCTCTCCGGCGAAGAAATCTGGGCTTCCAGGTCAAAGTTCTCGTTTTTTTTTTCCTGCAATTGCACTGTTTTTCTGATTCCTTCTACATATATCTCTCAAGTTTACTCTTCCCTCACGCTCTCTCAATTTCTCTTTCGTCACTATAGCATAGCGGTGTAGTGAGACGAAAAATTTTAACAAAACCGCTGCGGAGGCCGCTTAGCCCGACGCCTAGGCCGCTTAGTCGGCCGCCTAGGCACCGCCTAATACCCATGTCGATTTCTTGAATGTTTTTTAAATAACCACGGCGGTGGCCCGGTGCCCAGACTGCGTTTTAGAACACTACTTTAACCCAAGACCCGACCCGACTCCCTTAACTAATTCTGGTGGTTTTCCGATGATTTTTTCCGGCTAATCACGACCTCTACCCACGGTGAAAACACTCCCCATCGTTCCCTCATCCCATTGGACCCCAAAATCAAAGGAATTTGACATTGAAAACGGGGAAACTGCACCGGTGGGAGAGGGTGTTCTTCCTGTTGAATCTACAATTTTTGAAACAAGTTCCCTCAATTACCACCACCAACCTACTCCTTTAGAACCTAGGACCAAATCCCAAACAAGTTTGGGGGCGTCGGAGCTGCTATGGAGTCGAATCGTGGACACCCAAATTCTAGGGGTTCGAGGCAAATTGGAGCCTTTCTCGGCCAAATTGGTCTTGGCCACAGGTATAAAGTTTGCTCTACTCTTTGAGGTCTTTATTTTTGTAATTTTTGAGAACTTTTAGAAATATTTTAATTTTCCAGCAAGTCGGGGCGCCCGACCGCCACCCGCGGTGGCGCGTGGCCAGTGGGCCGACGTTGCTATTTTATGCAAATTCTGATATCATAAATATGAATTTGATATCCAATTGATGTGTTTTGATTATTTCACCCAATGTTGGTTATTTTGGTTATTTCATTGTGATATGTGAAATTGAATGAAATTGAAGTGTGAACTACGATTGGCTTGATCCCTTCGATGGGTACGTAGGCAATCTAACGAGACCTTAGATGCAGCCATAAAATATGTGAGGTTAAATAAATCCGAGATTAAAGGTTGCTAAAATGGAAATTGGTCCATAAAGGGAAATGGCGTTAAAATATGAAGATAATGTCGTACATTTGGTATGGAATTATAATTATGGAGCATTAGTGAAACTTAAGTAGAGATTGTAATTGTGGATAGTTAACTAAACTAAATTAAATATTTTGGGCCTACCAACAAATTTAATTCCTGAAAATAAATATTTTGGGGCCGAGGTGTTACAAAAATCAATTATTTTTTTAAAATATAAACCTCTTAGCCTAAACAAATGAGCATATAAAACGAATTTAAGCAAGCAATTTCAAGGATAGATTTAGAAATATTCGATGAAGAACATTACCCATAAAATATGCTTGATGCTCCTAGGGGGATTGAGATGGAGATGAAAAACAATGTCTCTCTCTAAAGTTAATTTCTCTCAACCAAAGAGGATGAAAACCCTAGTTAAGGTTATATAGACAAATGTCATTTTTGCACATCCAACAAGGACAAAAACCACTTGTCAACCTAGCAGACAATCTGAGCAGATCAAGGGCCAGAAACAGACCACCAGCAAAAAGGTGTCAGTCAGCCCATGTGGGCTGTCTTAATTTGTGTGCCCTGACAGCTAGAAGTCAGCACGCAAAACTGACTAGACAATCAAACTAGACATAATGCAACACAAATAAAGATATGAAATGCACACTCATGAACAAACCTTTTGTGATGATGATTGTCCTCAACCAATACCCTTAGACGCAAAATTCAGCAAGATAAACTCATAACAGAGTTGTAAATTCAAAGACTATCTAAAAGCACGTGTGGTATCATTTACAACTTTTGACAAGGAAAGCCAAACAAATAAATCTAGACTTTGCAATCTCCTCCTTTGGCTTTCATTGACAAAAAAAATCCAAAAACCTATAACTAAAATCACACAATCCCACATTCCCACATTCAAGAGAACATCAATCAACAGGAGAAGACCAAGTAACAACTCCTGCAAAAGAACATTTCTTGGCAAGAAACAAGTGAAATTTTATCATGGGTTAGGAAATAAATCATCATTATTTTCAAAATGTGCATAAGGTTTTGCAATGTTTTCTCCCCCATTTTGTCATGGTAAGACAAAGACAAGGTGGAATATCACACGTAATGTCCAAATAACATAACAAATAAGCAGGAGTAGCAAAAGCACAGCGGATCAAAATTAGCAATAAATCATATCCCAAGCAAAATGAAATAGTAATTCGACTAGCAACAAGTAAGCGCATGTAATGATACAACTCCCCACAAAGGATGCATGCAAGACAAAAGAACTCCCCCATACATGATGCTCTTGATATAAACAAACTTCCCCATAATCATAGACACAAGTTGAAAAAAAAACACAACAAACAAACCCTTAGAAGTTTGCACTTTTCTAACGAGAAACATTGACTCAGCAGAAAAAGAGGATGTCGTCCTTTGAAAGCAGATTTGAGCAAAAGCGTGACACAATAATCCTAAGTAAAGCATAAGTGATGCAACTTATAATGCAAAGTCCTACAAGGAAAATTACTCCCCCAAAATTAGTCACGTAAGGCAACATGACTCCCACGTAATACCCAAATGTGAAGATGAGGAACAAGGCATAATATCAACACAAAGTGATAGAATGATACATATGACCACTTAGGAGATAGTCAAACTTAGTGGTGTCAGCATAAGTGAAGACAAATTAGTCATATGGTGAAAGCCTGAGAGATGTGACTGAGATGATTCCATGTCAAAAACATATAAGAGCATTCCTTGCAAATTGACAATTTCAAATGACCTAAAGTAACCCTAAATTTTTTCACTTTTCTGACGAGAACCAATTCCTCGACAGATAAGGAAACATGTCCATTTAAAATTGGTTTTGTGCAAGAGCACACAACAATGTACCCAAACAATTTGGACAATACATAACAAAAAATTAAGATCAAGGAAGATATGCATAATCTCAGTACCAATAAACTACAACTAACGAGACAATCCACAAGGGAATTGAAACACAAAGTAGTTTGAATATCTATGCTTACGAGTTAAGATTAGCAATTCAAGAACTTGAGAAATAGACATGCAGTGCAGCTCTCAAAAGACAAATCTTCAAAGGCATACATGGACAATAAAGCATAGATTAATACAAGCTCATAATGCAACAATGTGTCAAGGTATAGGAAGAGGGACATGTGATAGCCTTCTTGAAATCATAGCTCCATGCCACTAGGCCCAAGCTTAATTCAAAGGCTAACCAAACTTTTAATAATCTATTAAGTTTAAGAAACAACACTTCCTTCATAATATGAACAAAGGAATAGACTCACAAAGCGCAAGACACAAGCCTTGAAAGAAAGTGACTTTGGTGTGGAACTTTGATTGAGGCACCAATTTGAGATATGTCAAGGTCAATAGAATGAAGGTAAATATTAGACACCATTTGATTTTTAGAAATTCGAATCCATGACCTGTAGAGGGGATCTTGAAGTACAACTTCATGACATTGCAAGGAAGGCCAAATTAATGGGATTTTCCCATTTTTGATGATATATAGTTTCTTTTCGAAGACACCCCTCTCATAGAACACTCTCCCATTTGAATTTTTGATTTGATCTGGGAGAGGAAAAAATGAAGAAGAGAAATGACACATGGTCCAGATTATAGAGTAAGTAAAGTCACTACAACTTAATCAAGACCAAAGTAAACTTAGCCCTCAAATCAACCCAAGCTATTGTGAGGTAAGAAAAATGATTTTTCAGAGGCTATCTGAAATAATAAGAAGAACCATTGACACCACAGTGGAAAAAATTATCCAAGGTTAATCCACAAAATACTAAAAATGTATGACATTTAAGAGATGCATATAGAGAGAGAAAAATACAATTGTCTGATGAGTCAACTGACAAAGTAGAAATATGCATAGAAACTAGACATACTAGAAAAACTTGGAAGCTTTGTTATTCAACCTATTTAATTTAGCACAAAGACAGCTAGCTGTTTTTAAGTTGGCACAAAGATTAAAGTAAGAAATTTACCGTTCATGAGATCTCTAATGAAGTGATGTTACACGTCAATATGTTTGGCTTTTGAGTGTTGGACAGGGTTCTTTGAAATGTCAATTGCACATATGTTGACACAAAAACAAGAGATTGTTGGATCCCCAAAACCATACAATCTCATAGGCATTGAGCACTTGGAGTTTGTAACACCATTTGGAATTGCCAGAATCCTAAAAACAAATGAGCATATAAAATGAATTTAAGTAAGCAATTTCAAAGACAGATTTAGAAATATTCGATGAAGAACATTACCCATAAAATATGCTTGATGCTCCTAGGGGGTTTGAGATGGAGATGAAAAACAATGTCTCTCTCTAAAGTTAATCTCTCTCAACCAAAGAGGATGAAAACCCTAGTTAAGGTTATATAGACAAATATGATTTTTTACAAATCTAACAAGAACAAAAACCACTTGTCAACCTAGCAGACAATCTTAGCAGATCAAGGGCCAGAAACAGACCACCAACAAAAAGGTGTCAATCTGCCCATGTGGGTTGTCTTAATTTGTGTGCCTAGACAGCCGGAAGTCAGCGTGCAAAACTAACTAGACGATTAAACTAGACAGAATGCAACATAATTAGAGATATGAAATGCACATGCATGAACAAATCTTTTGTGATAATGATTGTCCTCAACCAATGCCCTTGGACGCAAAATCTAGCAAGATAAACTCATAATAAAGTTGTAAATTCAAAGACTATCTAAGTGCATATGTGGTATCATTTACAACTTTTGACCAGGAAAGCCAAACAAATAAATCTAGACTTTACAAAGTCTATATAATGTTTTTGTGGGGAATGGGAGCAAGTTTGCAGTTGAATTCATAGCAGTGTAAAATTAGTATTGTCATCTAGTTTTGTTTTGAGTCTAAGTCCACTTTTATATGTACGTTCCATGAGGAGTTTAATTTCAGCATCTAAATTAGTAGAGTCAGGGATTACTTTTGTTGGAGACAACGAAAGTGTAAAATTTTACCATTCTGATAATAAAGTTGTCCATTCGGGGGTGCAAGTTCATTGGATATTCAGAGATATCCAAAGGGTACAAGTTCTATTGTTCAGATTCTCACTTTTGAATTATGGAAACTAACAATGCTAGGTTTATAGAGGAATAAGAAATGTGTGTCTCCGTTTCCACTACACCAGAATTTGAAGAAATGAATGACAATTCACTGTTACATGATCAACAATTAACAACCATTCCATTGAATGACGGCATCCAACTAATGGTCCTACAAGACGCCATGAATGTTCCTCAGCAAGACGTGATCAATACCACTACAATAGTACATGACAATGATCAAATGACAAGTGAATGAGAATGCACAAGTTGCTAAACCAGTTAATGTCCAACTTGCAACAAACAACATCAGGAAATCCCTTAGAAATGGAATGACTCATGCTTCCAGACTTTGTATACTTAAATGAGGCTGAGGACAACATAGGTGATAAAGATGACCCTATTTAATTTAATCAAGCAATCTCTAGTGCTTGATCAGTTTTATGGCACACAACAATGGAAGAAGAATTAGAGTCCATGAAAAAGAATAGCGTATGGACTCTTGTACCAAGAAGCACACAAGTAACAAGGGTGGTGGGGTTTAAGTGGGTGTACAAAACAAAGAGGGATGCACAAGGTCAATTTGATAAGCATAAGGTAAGACTAGTTGCCAAGGGCTTTACTTAGAGATAGGGTATTAGAGCACTTCCAGTGTTGCTAGCCCCTAGGCTAGAGGCAACCAATCCTCTAAAATGAACAGTAATTGCCTCTAGTAAACAGTAAATGCCCAAGTGCATCTCCACCCCTAAACTGAATAAGCAAGGAAATTTGTAATAAAATATTAGTATTTTTATTTTATAAAATAATAAAAAAATAATTTTATTTTCATTATAAAACAATTTATTGTATTTTTAATTAATTTTTTTATAATTTATTGTATTTTTAATTCATTTGTATTAGTATTTTATAATTTTTATTAGTGGCTAACGTCACCATGACGACAGCCTTGTGTCATATCCCTCGGGTGTTGGGGTCATGGATTTATGCCTGGTGGAGAGCCCGAGCTCGCCTGGAGCCCAAGCTATTTGAATGGGCTGGAGCCAATTACTGGGGCATTGGGTCATTTAACAGCCAATGCCCAAAGGAATTGGGGCATGCTGGAAGTGCTCTTAACTACAATGAGACTTTATCTTCAGTCTCAACAAAATACTCAATAAGAATCATCTTGGCTCTCATAGCTCATTTCCCAATGGTGAATTGGAGGAAGATATTTACATACAACATCCACAAGGATTTGTTGAAAGGGAGAAAGAAATTATGGTCTGCAAATTAAACAAATCCATTTATGGATTAAGACAAGTCTTAAGGAAATGGAAGGATCAAGTGATGATAGCTTTTGGCTTTCAGGAAAACAAGATGGATGAATGCATCTACATAAAGGTCAATGGTTCCAAATCCATATTCTTAGTATTGTATGTGGATGATATACTATTCTTGGCATACAACTAAGAAAATGTTAGCTGAGAATTTTGACATGAAGGATTTGGGGGAAGCTAAGTTTGTTCTTGGCATTGAGATCATAAGGGACCGCAACAAGAGAGCATTTGGACTCTCTCAAAGACAATACATTGACAGGATTGCCAAGAAATCCAATATGGAGAAGTGTTCCTGTGGGGAATTGCCTATTGGAAAAGGAGATAAGATGAGCATTGAACAAAGTCCAAAGAATGAATTGGAAAAGGAAAGCATGAATGACAAACCCTATGCACCCCTTGTAGGTAATCTCATGTATGCTCAAGTTTGTACAAGGCTTGATTTGGCATTTGCAGTGAGTGTGCTAGGAAGGTTTCAATCAAATCCTGGCATAGCTCATTGGGTTGCAGCCAAGAAGGTTTTAAGATACTTGAAGAGAACAAGGGATTTTATGTTGACATACAATCATGTAGACAGTCTTGAAATTGTATGTTATACTGACTCAGACTTGCCAGGTTGCATAGATGACAAGAGATCAACCAACGGATATATATTCATACTAGCTGGAGGTGCTATTTCTTGGAAGAGTTCGAAAAAAAAAATTCATTACATCATCTACTATGGAAGCCGAGTTCATTGATTGCTACTCAGCCACCAAGCAAGCTGGTTGGATTAAAAACATAATGAAGGGCTTGATAGTTGTAGACAACATGAAAGACCACTGAATGTGTACTGTGACAACAAGGCTGAAATGTTCTTTTCTAAGAACAATAAGAGGTCACCGGCATGTAGACTTATGGATATCAAGTGTTTGAAAGTAAGAGATGAGGTGAGGAAAAGGACAATCGATATCCAGCACCTAAGTAAAAAATTGATGGTAGCTGATCCGACTAGAAAAGCTTTACCAGTGGGTGTCTTTAAGAGACATGTTTTCAGAAAGGGAATAAGGGAGACTTTTGATTTAGTTAATGGGTGGGAGTAAGAACTTGTTTATCTTCTTGAAATTGAAAGGTTGAAGTGTTGCTTTATCAGTCAAGTTGGATTGTTATAAATTGATTCGCGCATTGATCTATATTTTCATATATATAAATATGTGAAGCTACATTGACAAAAATCTAGTACTGATGTATAATCAGTTTGTTTTAGGGAACTGATATTTCGATTATCAGTTCTACTCATCATGGCTTTGTTAATAACATAGTATTTTGAGATCAATGTGTATGTAATCATGGAGTAAAGGTATAGCTCAGACTGTGCTTTGTTTTCCATGGTTCTGCAATTATTTCAAAGTGACAAGTTGCTGGAAGGGATAGTTTGCATGCTTTCGAAGATTCAGTGATCACCATGAATTCTTATTGTTTTGGGGTTCTCATTGACATTAAGTGGGAGAATGTAAACTCTTATATTAATGGCAATGAGGTTTTGTGACTTTACTTGGAAATTCAAGTAACTTGGTACTCAAGTTATTTGATTTACAAGGGATCTTGGTGTCTAGTCAAATAAGGATTATGGAGTTTTAATTATAAATAAGGACCCTTATAAAGTAAATACAAAGATTTAGACTCATGAAGGGACTCTAATTGATTTGATAGAGTTTGAGTTTATATCCATTCCAATAATAGGCTGGAATTGATTGAAACCCTAACTATATAAATAAGGAGAAGTCCCTGCGTCCATACTACCGTATTCTCATATATACTACTACCCTATTTTGATAGTAGAGATCATCAAGAGTATTGGAAGTAGAAGACCACTTCAGTTTGTGTTCAAGAATGGTCGTGCCTGCAGTTAGCCTTCTTGTTATTCATGCAAGCATGCTTAGACGTAACAATCTTGTAGCATCATTATATGTGGCCCTAGGTTCAAGTTGATACATTCTGTGGAACTCTTACATCCTATACGTTTGGCGTACGGATTTTTCCTCAGAGGTTAGTTTCTATTCTGTCTTTTGTTAAAAGTTCTGTTACTCATTTCCCTTGATGCTCAAAAAGTAAAATTTGAATGTTTCGACCCTTCCAAACTTTTTGGCACGAATTTTGCTTTATCCGCAGTCGACACAACAAGAATTTTAGAATGCTCTGCCATGTTCTTCCGGAAAGAGGTTTGCTGCCTCTCTTTCTCCATCATCTCCACTTTCAAAGCTATGTTAATATCCTCTTGAAAACTCCACAGATTCTGTAGCCCAATCTTTTCTTGAATGGAGGGTTGCAGTCCATTCACATACATCGCAACCTTCTGATTTTCTATCTCCGTCGGATGGTTTTGCTCAATTAGTCGAATGAAATCATTCGAATAATCTGTCACGCTTCTATAGCTTTGGACACAGCTGATGTACATACGGTACAAAAGTTGTTTCATAATCCGTAGGTTGTTGGATTTGTTCAACATAAATCAATCATAAATGGTCTCCTATTTGTAATAGGAATGTATAAGTTGGAGATCAGTTAAGTTGTGATTCAATATCCTTATATCAATCCTACATTAAGTGTCTTACATTATAAGTAGGTTTTGATTGAATCCTTAATAATATAGGATTATGATATATTGCTTGAGAGCCAAGAAAGGAGAGTTTTTAGCTTTCCCTTATGGATGGAATCTAAAGACTTTTGGCTAGTATATAAACACCGGTCCCTGCTAACCCTAGAAAAGACAACTAAGGCTTCCCATAGAGCATTGTCATCAAGCTAGGTGTTTACAGAAGACTTGGTGTTTTTCTTTTGTTCTCGTCAAAACTAGAATTGGTGTTCTATCAATTGTGCAGATCTTGCATGGCCTCTACGCATTCGACAAGTAAGTCTTCTACATCGAACTGCTTATGATTATTATATATATATATGTATTGTGTTTTGATCATATAAACATTATGGATAACAATTGGTATCAGAGCAATTGTTTATATGATTAAAACCTGTAAAGAATCAATATATCATAAGGTTTCGATTGATCAACTTGCATAGTTTCAATTCGTGACAAGTTTTAACTGTTCTGCATAATTGTTAATACTTTCATACTTATAAAATTGATATGAACATCATCTACATAATTCAATCTATCATATATTCAAGCTACAGCCGTTTATCATGATAGGTTGAATCATGTAGTAAAGTTGTTGTTCATTAAATTGCATTCCATATATGATATAGAAACTGATCTTCTTGCTCACAAGTGTTGATCATTGTTTTCTGGATCATATATGAATGGTATGACATGATTTATGTGCTATATCAGTAGTGAAAATTCTCATCTTGCTCACAAGTGTTGGGAATCGGCATATAGGTAACTGGTATAACACTTAAATCAGTGTCAGAAAACATATTGATCCATCTTGCTCACAAGTGTTGGATCAATTTCGTTTTTATAAAGTTTTGGGAATAGTTTAATCAATGCATGCATGTTGTATATGTATATTCAGTGATGAATGTTGTGAACACTGTTCAAACCCTAAGTGGAACAAACTACAAAAAGTGGAAACAAGACTTGGAAATCTGTCTAGGTTTAATGGATTTGGATATAGCAACAAGGGAAGTTTCTCCTCCAGAACCTGCTGCAGATGCTACAATTGATGTCAAAGCAAAATATGAAAAGTGGCAGAAGGCTAATCGGATTGCTCTCTTGGTGATCAAGAAGTCCATGTCTGACACCGTGAGAGGTGGCATCCCTGAGTCCGAGAATGCCAAGGAATTCTTGGCATCCATTGATGAAAAATTCAAGGAATCAGATAAGGCAGAAACTGGAAATCTCATGAATGAGCTCATGACCAAAAGGTATAATGGTATAGGTTGTGTAAGGGAGCATATATTAGAACTGTTAGATATTGGTGCAAGATTAAATGCTCTGAAAGTGCCTATGAGTGATCCCTTCTTAGTTCATGTGGCACTTAACTCATTGCCAAATGAGTATTCACAACTTAAAAGCACATACAATGCACAAAAGGAAAAATGGAGTTTGAATGAACTAATTGCGATCTGTGTGCATGAGGAACAACATATAAGGCAGGAAATCTTTGAAAAGAAAGTGAATATGGTGACTGATCACCATAATAATACTGCAAGGCAAGATAACAACAAGGGGACATCGAATCATTCCAAGCTAGGTGTAAACAAGGGTTACAAAGCTGTCAAAGGCAAGTGTTTTTTCTGCAAGAAACCTGGCCACATGAAAAGACATTGCCAGAAGTATAAAAAGTGGCTTGACAGTGGCAAGGGGAAAGGTAATGTTATGATTTTTAAAGGTGAAGTTTTAGTTTGTTTTGAAACAAATAATGTTGAATATGCTAGAGATTCTTGGTGGCTTGACAGTGGTGCTTCAATACATGTGACAAACTCTTTACAGGGCTACATAAGCAAGAGAGTGCCAAGAAGGGATGAAGTCTCAGTGATCGTTGGGAATGGAGGAAGAGCTGCTGTTGAGTTTATTGGAACAGTTAGAATAAAGTTAGAATCTGGGTTTTCATTAGATCTTGAGAATGTATGCTATGTACCTTCAATTCGAAGGAATCTAGTATCAGTTAGTCAGCTAGTTAAGAAAGATTTTGTTTTTTCAATAAATAACAGTGGTTTTTCGATTCACAAAGATTCTCAGATTATTGGAGATGGTTTACATATTGGTGGGATGTTTAGACTAAATTGCAAAGAATCAGGTCATGTAGCACTTTTAATTGGTCAGAAAAGATTAAATCAAGATGAGACTTCATCCACTCTTTGGCACAGAAGATTAGGGCATATTTCGATTGAGAGAATAAAGAACCTAAGTAAAAGTGGTATACTGCCATCACTTGAGTTTGACAATTCGGTTACATGTATTGAATGTATTAAAGGAAAGATGACAAGTACACACAAGAAAAATGCAATCAGGAGCAATGGATTACTGGAACTTGTGCACACTGACATATGTGGCCCTTTCCCTACACCTACGTATGATGGTTATAGATATTGCTACCTGTACTTGCTCACGGAGAAGTCTAGTGCTCTGACTGCTTTTCAAATTTACAAGGCTGAAGTTGAAAAACATGTTGGAAGTATGCCCACAAAGCCACTCATTTGATGTAATAGCTTTTTGGAATACTTAATATGTTAAACTTTTATATGTTTAACGGAAGGGCAATACTTATTGTTAATCACTATTTATTGTATCATGTGTTTAATCAATAAGAGAATCCAAGGGATGTATTTGACATAAGAGATAAGTGATCTAATGAGTTAGATTAAGGAGACCTTTCTCTTATGTTCATTCCTAAAACGTTCCTAGCCATAGGATTGCCAATTGGGCATTGACAATCCGCTAAGGTTAGTATGTGTTATGTTGACTCAAACGTGAGTATGAACTAGTCTCAAGTCATTTGGTGTTGGACACTAAGACAAACACATAGGTGCTCGAAAGAGTAATCGAGTACACTGAACTGCGATTAATGAGAGTTCAAACATACATGTCATGTACGAACTCTAAAGGTTACAATATGCAAAGTAGTCCTTAGACCTGAGGCATCATAGATGTCTAATGGTTAGGTCCTTGATCTTTGATCATGACAAAGGCATTCCCTCGGATTGTCCACGGCATTGTTGGGGTCATGTGATCTAGTCATGTAGGCATATGAATGCACAACAAGGGATCTCTAACCTTCCATGGTGGAAGGAGTATACTCTAAAATATGATTCTAAAGTCTTTGGCCAAAGCAAATGAATATGATTAAGGAAGATGTTCCAAATCATATTCAAGGGAATCATATAAGAAAGTATCACATTGGATAGTAGACATGAAACAAACTATCACTTAAAACAATGTGGTTAAGAGTATTGTATTAGAGAAGGACCGTATTGCATTGTAATTGTAACTGGATAGGTTCTCCAACCAATTCTACTTAGCTTGGGTAACCATGACATACTGCTAGGTGTCACTCATGGTTTGTGGAAGCCCTATTGATTAGCAAACACTAATCATCAAAAAGGGAGAATTGAAATGTGGTTTCAATTCACAATCGATAGTTAAGAGTAACATCGCCCACTGCCTCGCTAATTGGAACCTAATGGATCGCACACCAAATAAGGATATATGTGAAGCAATTAAATGAAATGGATAAGCAATTAAATGGTTTAATTGAAGAATGGTCAAGATTAATTAATTAGTTAATTAATTATACGAAATGTTCGTATTGGGCTTTTAAGTTGGTTTTAGGGCTTCGGGGCCCAAAAGTGTTTTGGTCCACAAGGCCCATTATGTTTAAGTTGTATGACAACTAAAACAAAAATGGGCAATAAGCCCAATAACCATATAGGCCAACCATTTAGGGTGAGGGTATGCAAGTTTGCTTAATTGCAAGTTTGCCACTCACCTAAGAAATGAAGTATAAATTCATCTTTATAGCTTTGTTTTCAATTAGGGTTTTCTAAGCTACTTGGGGATAGTTATCTAGCAAATTTACTTCCCTAAGTGATCCATTTTCATCCTCACAAATTACATCCTTGGTGAAGAGACATAGAGACATCAAACTTTTGATGTTTTGGAGAACTAATCCTCAAATCCTCAAAGAAGCAAAGGATCACTAAAAGGAGGAAAATCACAAGGAAGATCCAAGGAGCAAGGAGGTGACTTGAAGGCCCTCCACTTGGGTGAATCCCTTGTGTAATCAAGGATGAGCTTCAAGGGTAAAGAATCTCTAAATTCTTAATTATCTTTAATGTTGTTAAAGAGTCTTTTGGTTCATCATATACTAGGCTTTGAAAGTCATGGGTTTCATGAATTGTTTTTGGATGCATGCCTACTTTAAAGAGTTAATTGTTAGCATATGTATTCAAATGTTCATACATGTTCTTAGCTAGGACAAAATTTTTCCTTCAAGTGGTATCAGAGCCTAGGTCTAGTGTATGGTGGATCCTTTTGGGTTTTGTGATTTTCATGTTTTATGATTTAAATGTTGTACATGTTACAAGCTTTGTTCTTGCTTTGAATATAAATTTTGCTAGAAAATTTAGCATCTCAAATGTTGTAGATGTATTTCATTTAAGCATGAATATTGGAACTAAAATTTGGTGCCCTGTATTTTGAGTTTTCATAAGTGTTCTTCAATGTTCTTGGAGTTCTTGCCAAGAACAAAAAGTTTTGAAGTTTTGATTCAAAAAGTTTTATGTTTTTACATAAAGTTTTGATTTAATTTTAGTGGGTGATGGTTAATGATTAAGTAATTTTAATGGGAGACAAACTTTGTTTTAAAGAATGACATAAATCATTTCTTACAAAATTTTATTTCATCTTTACCTCACCTAACATAACCCACTTACAAAACTTTGTATAAAATTTGAATTTTCATCAATAAAACACTATATGGCAGGCCACCCTTTTAAAATAGGGTAATTTTGGGTGTTTTGTGCACTTACATAAAGTTTTGATACTTTTGTGTATTTGCATTTTGGCCCAAAAGTTTACGTTTTTACGTTAAGGTCCAAAAACTTTAAAGGACAAATTGTTTTGCTCCTTTAATGATGTTTTGACATTATTAAAAATGTTTGGGTTCTAAGTTGTGATTACATGAAGTTGTGGACTCTTGTGTTTTTACAAAGTGACCCCAAAAGTTTTTGTTTTTAGAAAATGGCCCAAAAGTTGTGGTCATTGTTTTTGGCCCAAATTAGATGAGAACAAAATGGTTTGTCTCTTTAAATGAGAATTGGATTTTCATTTTATTTAGTTCCATTTAAATCAATTCTATGGATCCGAAAACCAATTGTTTAAAGTTGTTTTCTTAATTAAATGTGTTTGATTAAGAGAATGGTGATTATGAACCAAATGCCTCGATAATTGAGCTATGTGATTGGCCGCTTTACATTATGAATGTTTGGGATTGGTAGTGTAGATTTGAATGTAATTTGATTAATTCAATTTGTTGTAAATGGACATAAGTCCATCATTTGTGTTGTAAAAGGGCATAAGCCCTTATTATTATTTCATGTATTCCTTTTGTTTAAATGTATGCAAAATGGAATAGTTGGGTCCAACGCCCAATAGGAAATAACGGTTTAATTGGATTAAACGCGTAACTAAAATCAACAACTACATACCTTAGGCCCAAGGTCCAACACAAGGCTCGTGTTGGATCAAATCAAACGGTTCATAATCATCCTAAAACCTAATATGACTATATAGTCCATATGAGGATGCAAGGCATTCGTTAGTAGTTCCATATAGTCTCGCTTGTTTCAACGAAACAGTGGGAGTATTATATACTACTAATTCATATAAACTTGGACCAATGGTTGTGATAGGCCCAAGTTCTTTTAATGTGATTAAAATGTTTTGATGTAGCCCAACGTTATTCCCTCAAACAAATATTTAAGTTGATAAGCGAGAGATGTTTAGAATATCTCTTCGTAGGCCTTCCACCGTGGTGGGTTCCAAGCGTTTGTGACTCATGCACCGGCTTCACCCTATCATGGGGGAGTACAAAGCATGTGCTTATATCCAGGAGGAATCCATATACATATGATGAGGTGAGTGTAGGCAACGAGGATAGCCAACATCGTATCATCGTGAGGCTATTCTTGAACCCCTTCACGAACTAAGCATGGTGGGAATAACTTAAACTAAGTGCAATGGTGCCAACATCGTATCATCGTGAGGCAACATTCTCTAGAGGCCAAACGAGATGGGTAATTACAAAAGGTTGTAAATGAATAATGCGTTATTCTCTCATCATTATTTTTGCTAGCCAACATCGTATCATCGTGAGGTGGGCTTGGTAATGGTGAGTCTCCCATAACCCACTAAGAGTTCAATATAACTCTCGAATTCTATTGAGGGATGTGGAATTTGCCAAAAATGGTGGGTGATACTATTTGATTAAAAGACCCAATCAAAATAGTTTTAAACAACAATGCTAATTCGATTTCTGTTATGTTATGTAGTGAACGACATGCCTAAAATTATACCCACCATTATACTTGACAAAAAGGGCCTAAAGGGCCAACGTTTCCTTGCTTGGTATCGCCACATTGAGAATGTCTCAAAGGTGAAAGACATATTGTATGTACTTAAGCAATCCCCTCCTCATGTACCTCCTACGAAACTAGCTTCAAAAGAGGAGTGTCAAAATTATGTTAGACACTATGAGGATGACTTACAAGCCAAATGCTTAATCCTCACTTCACTTAGTGAGGAGCTTATGAAGCTACATAAGCACATGGACACTTCTTGTGCCATGGTTGAAAGTTTGCATAAGATGCATGACATTGAGACTAGTAATGTACGATTCTCAAATATTTGTAGTCTAATGAATGCCAAAATGGCAAAGGGGACATCGGTCCATAAACATGGACAAAAGATGGAAATGATCTTTCAAGATCTTCAAAGTTTAGGAACTTCCATCGATGGGAAAATGGCCCAAGACTTTTTCCTTGCATCTCTCTCGGATGATTTCACTAAGTTTATCGTAAACTATAAAGTGAATAGATTCGATCATTCTTTGAAAGAGATGATTGACATGTGCTGTAAATTTGAAAAAGGTTTCAAAAAGGACAGTGGGAGTGAGAATGCAATGATAAGGAAAAGGTTGCGTAAGAAGAAGGCAAAGAAATCCAAATGAACATGCTTTCATTGTGGAAAGGATGAACGTTGGAAGAAGAAATACAGGGTGCGCATTGCGAGCCTTATGACACGGACTTTTGAAGAGACTATTTCTGTCATAGAGAGTGCTTTTACAGTGAGCTCCAATTCCTGGATATTTGATTCAGGCGCTAGTCAACATATCTGTAATACGTTGCAGGGACTAACAGGGAGCAGATCACTGCGCAATGAGGAGATGGTTGTGCGAGTTGGGAACGGCACTAAAATCTCTGCAAAAGCAATAGGCACCTATATGCTTAACCTACCCTCTGGGGAAGTCCTGGAACTTAAAAATTGTTTATATTTTCCTTCATGTATAAAGAATTTGATTTCCATCTCTAAGCTTTTACGAGATGGGCACTCAGTGTTGTTTGACAAAATGAGTTGCACTTTATACTTGAACGGTCGTATTATCTCTCATGGTAATATGATAGATGGACTTTTTCACCTAGAGACGAATAGTGGGATGCACTGTATTGAAAGCGGGAATACCTCAAAACCCAAAAGGGCTAGAGAAGAAGTTAACCAAGAAAAGATGTGGCATCTTAAACTTGGACATGTGAACCTTGATAAGATTCGCAAGATGTCGAAAGACGGATATTTCCGCCCATTAGGTAATGACCGGATGGGTACTTGTGAATGTTGCTTGAAAGGGAAGATGACCAAATCTCCATTTACTGGAAAAGGAGAGCGTGCCACTGAAATTCTAGGGTTAATCCACACTGACGTATGTGGACCTATGTATACTACGTCGAGAGAAGGCTTCTCATACTATATCACATTCACCGACGATCACTCTCGGTTTGGCTATGTATATCTTATGAAGTACAAGTCAGAATCCTTTGAAAGGTTCAAAGAATTCAAGAATGAAGTTGAGAAGCAAACTGGGAAACAGATAAAAATCCTAAGATCGGATCAAGGGGGTGAATATCTGAGTAATGAGTTCCTAGATTATCTCAAAGAGTGTGGAATAATATCACAGTGGACTCCACCGGGAACTCCACAACTTAATGGAGTTTCTGAAAGGAGAAATCGAACCTTGATGAACATGGTTCGTTCTATGATGAGTTCCGCTGATCTACCAGTAACATTCTGGGGATACGCTCTATATACAGCAGCTTACTTGCTTAATAGAGTACCTTCCAAGTCAGTTTCACAAACACCATATGAGATATGGCATGGTAAAAGCACAAGTCTTAATCATATTAAGATTTGGGGTTGTGAAGCATATGTCAAGAAGCTTGAGGCTACTAAGCTTGAAGCGAGATCAGTAAGATGCTATTTTGTGGGATATCCTAAAGAAACTATGGGATATGAGTTCTACCATCCTGACGACCAGAAAGTCTTTGTCGCCAGAACTGCTAAGTTTCTAGAGGACGAATTTGTTCTCAAAGGAACTATAAGCAAACAGATGGAAATTAATGAGATTAATAATGAACCACAAACAAGCACTCGACATATTGACAACCCTGTTCCTGAACCCCTAGCTCCACGTAGATCTGAACGGGTTAGTAAGCCACCTATGAGGTTTGGCTTAAATAATGACTTTGATGAATTGTACCTTCTAGGTGACAATGAAACAAAGGAGGACCCTAGGGACTACACTGAAGCAATGTCCGACATTGATTCAAAGAGATGGCAAATGGACGTGAAGACGGCCTTTCTGAACGGCTACCTACAGGAAGAGCTCTATATGACTCAACCCGAAGGTTTCGTGTCCGAGTCTGAATAGACTAAGGCATGCAAGCTTCAAAGGTCCATTTATGGACTTAAGCAAGCCTCCAGGAGCTGGAACATTCGTTTCGACACTGAAATCAAAACGTTTGGTTTTACTCAAAACGAAGACGACAATTGTGTTTATCAAAAAGTCGTTGGGGATGCAGTAGTATTCCTAGTGTTATATGTAGATGACATATTACTATTCGGGAATAACACTGCAGTACTTTCTTCTGTAAAAGTGTGGTTGTCTAAAACCTTCCACATGAAAGATTTAGGAGATGCATCTTATGTACTTGGGATAAAGCTCTATCGTGATAGATCCAGAAAATTAATTGGATTATCCCAATCTATGTACATTGATAAGGTGCTAAGTAGGTTCCAGATGGAACAATCTAAGAAAGGTTTTCTTCCTGTGAGACATGGAATTCACCTTTCTAAGTCCATGGGACCTAAGACTCCTGAAGAGATACGGCTAATGAATGAAATTCCTTATGCTTCCGCCATAGGGAGTCTCATGTATGCCATGATATGCACAAGGCCTGATATCGCATATGCTGTGAGCATTACTAGTCGATATCAATCTAACCCAGGATCAGAACACTGGGCAGCTGTCAAGGCGGTCCTTAAGTACTTAAGAAGAACTAAGGACATGTTCCTCGTTTATGGAGGAGCATCAGAGTTGCGAGTGGAAGCTTATACAGACGCAGATTTCCAATCTGACGTCGATGATAGAAGTTCCAACTCCGGATATGTATTCACTCTGAATGGTGGGGCTGTCAGTTGGAAAAGCAAGAAACAAAGTGTAATTGCTGATTCCACGACAGAGGCTGAATATGTCGCTACAGCTGAAGCCGGCAAAGAAGCGTTCTGGATGAAAAAGTTCATTACTGAACTTGGAGTGGTTCCAACCATAACATCACCAGTAACTTTGTACTGTGATAATAGTGGGGCGATAGCTCAAGCCAAGGAACCCAGGGCTCATCAAAAGAACAAACATTTTGATAGGCGCTTTAATATCATAAGATGATATGCTGCCGAGGGGAAAGTCAACATCCTCAAAGTTGCTTCAGCCGATAATGTAGCAGATCCACTGACAAAGCCAATGACTCAAATCCAGCTTGATCGTCATATGGATAAGATGAGTATTAGATACATGGGAGGATGGCTTTGAGTGCAAGTGGGAGATTGTTGGAAGTATGCCCACAAAGCCACTCATTTGATGTAATAGCTTTTTGGAATACTTAATATGTTAAACTTTTATATGTTTAACGGAAGGGCAATACTTATTGTTAATCACTATTTATTGTATCATGTGTTTAATCAATAAGAGAATCCAAGAGATGTATTTGACATAAGAGATAAGTGATCTAATGAGTTAGATTAAGGAGACCTTTCTCTTATGTTCATTCCTAAAACGTTCCTAGCCATAGGATTGCCAATTGGGCATTGACAATCCGCTAAGGTTAGTATGTGTTATGTTGACTCAAACGTGAGTATGAACTAGTCTCAAGTCATTTGGTGTTGGACACTAAGACAAACACATAGGTGCTCGAAAGAGTAATCGAGTACACTGAACTGCGATTAATGAGAGTTCAAACATACATGTCATGTACGAACTCTAAAGGTTACAATATGCAAAGTAGTCCTTAGACCTGAGGCATCATAGATGTCTAATGGTTAGGTCCTTGATCTTTGATCATGACAAAGGCATTCCCTCGGATTGTCCACGGCATTGTTGGGGTCATGTGATCTAGTCATGTAGGCATATGAATGCACAACAAGGGATCTCTAACCTTCCATGGTGGAAGGAGTATACTCTAAAATATGATTCTAAAGTCTTTGGCCAAAGCAAATGAATATGATTAAGGAAGATGTTCCAAATCATATTCAAGGGAATCATATAAGAAAGTATCACATTGGATAGTAGACATGAAACAAACTATCACTTAAAACAATGTGGTTAAGAGTATTGTATTAGAGAAGGACCGTATTGCATTGTAATTGTAACTGGATAGGTTCTCCAACCAATTCTACTTAGCTTGGGTAACCATGACATACTGCTAGGTGTCACTCATGGTTTGTGGAAGCCCTATTGATTAGCAAACACTAATCATCAAAAAGGGAGAATTGAAATGTGGTTTCAATTCACAATCGATAGTTAAGAGTAACATCGCCCACTGCCTCGCTAATTGGAACCTAATGGATCGCACACCAAATAAGGATATATGTGAAGCAATTAAATGAAATGGATAAGCAATTAAATGGTTTAATTGAAGAATGGTCAAGATTAATTAATTAGTTAATTAATTATACGAAATGTTCGTATTGGGCTTTTAAGTTGGTTTTAGGGCTTCGGGGCCCAAAAGTGTTTTGGTCCACAAGGCCCATTATGTTTAAGTTGTATGACAACTAAAACAAAAATGGGCAATAAGCCCAATAACCATATAGGCCAACCATTTAGGGTGAGGGTATGCAAGTTTGCTTAATTGCAAGTTTGCCACTCACCTAAGAAATGAAGTATAAATTCATCTTTATAGCTTTGTTTTCAATTAGGGTTTTCTAAGCTACTTGGGGATAGTTATCTAGCAAATTTACTTCCCTAAGTGATCCATTTTCATCCTCACAAATTACATCCTTGGTGAAGAGACATAGAGACATCAAACTTTTGGTGTTTTGGAGAACTAATCCTCAAATCCTCAAAGAAGCAAAGGATCACTAAAAGGAGGAAAATCACAAGGAAGATCCAAGGAGCAAGGAGGTGACTTGAAGGCCCTCCACTTGGGTGAATCCCTTGTGTAATCAAGGATGAGCTTCAAGGGTAAAGAATCTCTAAATTCTTAATTATCTTTAATGTTGTTAAAGAGTCTTTTGGTTCATCATATACTAGGCTTTGAAAGTCATGGGTTTCATGAATTGTTTTTGGATGCATGCCTACTTTAAAGAGTTAATTGTTAGCATATGTATTCAAATGTTCATACATGTTCTTAGCTAGGACAAAATGTTTCCTTCAAAACAGTTAGATAAGAAAATTAAGACTGTAAGATCTGACAGAGGAGGTGAATACTATGGGAGATACACTGAGCATGGAAGGAATCCAGGTCCTTTTGCATTTTATCTGCAAAGTGAAGGAATTGTAGCCCAATATACAAATCCTAGAACACCACAGCAAAATGGTGTCTCTGAGAGAAAGAATCGTACATTAAAAGACATGGTGAGGAGTATGATGAGCACTACCAACTTGCCAATTTTTCTGTGGGGTGATGCAATTAAAACTGCAAACTGCATTTGCAATAGGGCACCAAGCAAGTCTATCACTTCGACACCTTTTGAACTTTGGAACAACAGAAGGCCTAGCTTGTTACATTTGAGAATATGGGGATGTAAAGCAGAAGCAAGGGCGTATAATCCTCAGGAAAGGAAATTAGATCCCAAAACTGTAAGTTGTTATTTCATTGGTTATCCACCGAGAACCAAGGGATACAGATTCTATTGCCCTGGAAATTCTATGCGTTTCATTGAGACAAATAAAGTGAAGTTTATAGAAGAGATTACAGAGGGAGTCTTAAATCACAGCTTGGTTTTTGAAGAACAAGATTTACAAGAAAATATAGAAGACACTGGTGTGCAGACTTCAACCACAAGTCAAAATCTTTTATTACCACCAGATACTGAAAATACTGAGGATGTTGTGCGGAATGGTTTAATGGATGTCACTGATGATACTATGGGCAACATGGAAGAACCAAATGTCACTCATGAACCAGCACAAGTTACAGAACAAATTCCTGAGGTTCTTGCACCTGTGCTTCGAAAATCTACAAGGCTGAGGAAATCAGCCATCTCAGATGATTTTATGTTGTATCTGAGTGAAGCAGATATTAACATTGGTGAACCAGCAACGTATAAGGAGGCTATAAGTGGATTGCAGCAAGAAGAGTGGGTCAAAGCCATGAAGAGTGAACTTGAATCAATGAAAAAGAATAAGGTATGGGAACTTGCAGTGTTACCAAAGGGAGCAAAACCAATCGGATGTAAGTGGGTATATAAGACTAAGAAGGACTCCAAGGGAGAAATTGAAAGATTCAAGGCTAGACTTGTAGCCAAGGGATACACTCAACAAGAGGGAATTGATTACACTGAGACATTCTCACCAGTCTCAACAAAAGATTCATTCAGGTTTGTAATGGCTTTGGTAGCTCACTATGACCTTCATTTACATCAAATGGATGTAAAAACTGCATTCTTAAATGGCTCCTTGGAGGAAGAAATTTATATGCGACAACCTGAGGGATTCATTGATGCAGATGGTAAGGAATTAGTCTGCAAACTCAGGAAATCGATTTATGGCCTAAAGCAAGCCTCTAGACAATGGTACTTGAGGTTTGATGAAGTAATGCAGTCACATGGTTTCACTGAGAATTCAGAAGATGAATGTATATATTTTAAATCCAGTGGGAGACACTTCACAATATTAGTGCTATATGTGGATGATATCCTCGTAGCCAGCACTGATTTGACTTTGCTGCATGAAACTAAGTTGACACTTAGTGATAATTTTGAGATGAAGGATATGGGAGAAGCAAACTATGTCTTGGGGATAGAAATAACTCGTGACAAAGAAAGAGGTTTGCTTGGAATATCACAAAAGGGATATATTGACAAGATACTCAAAAGGTTCAATATGTCAACGTGTAGTGGAAGTGAGGTGCCAGTGACAAAAGGAGATAAGCTGAGCAAGCTGCAGTGCCCTAAAACTGAAACAGAAAAACTAGAGATGAATGACAAACCGTATGCTTCAGTTGTAGGAAGCCTAATGTATGCACAAGTGTGCACCAGACCTGACATATCTTTTGCATTGAGTTTGCTGGGAAGATATCAGTCGAATCCAGGACATGCTCATTGGATTGCAGCAAAGAAAGTGCTTAGGTATTTGCAGAAAACTTAAGACTATAAGCTGGTGTACAAGAGGAGTGACAAGCTAGAATTGGTTGGCTACTGTGATTCAGATTTTGCAGGTTGTCAAGACTCACTGAAATCTACCTCTAGCTATATTTTTATGATGGCTGGAGGAGCAATCTCATGGAAAAGTATGAAACAGAAAAACGTAGCTACCTCTACTATGATGGCTGAATATATGGCTTGTTATGAAGCTACTTCTCAAGCAGTTTGGATTGGAAAGTTTATAGAGGGAATGAAAGTTCTCGATATTATCACAATTCCGTTGCAAATATTTTGTGACAGTACTGCTGCAATTTTCTACTCCAAAAACAACAAGAGATCTTCTGGGACTAAGCACATGCACATCAAGTATAAGTTGGTTAGGGAGAAGATTAAGCAAGGGTTCATAAAGATTACTTATATTGATACTGAGCAGATGCTTGCGGATCCCTTGAACAAGCCTCTTCCAGTCATGTCCTTCAAAAAACATGTTGCAAATATGGGAATGATCTCGAACTTAGATATGCTGAGTTAGTGGGAGTAGAAATATGCTTTTAGTTGCAGTAAAATAAGTGAGCTAAACTCACTAAGCTTGAATTTTGAAGGTGTGGTTTGTTTCCCCAGTTAAGGTTTGAATAAAGTTTTCTTTTAATTAATTGTGTTCACATGATGCATGCATATTTAATTCTTTTGGGATGTTTTGTTTTGGAATGATGAAAAGTGTTTGCGTTGGCAAACATGCGGACTGCTTAAAAGCAGAAGCGTGGTTTTTGAAATGGTAAAAAGGTTGCATTGATAAACATAAAGGCCGTTCAAAAGCATAAGGACTTATTTATGTAAGTTATGATGAAGTGGACCAGAGATGATACAGAGTAAGACAAATCTTGAGTTAAGGTTCATCTCTAGATCATAATCTGACGGTTTTCATGTGAATGGTTGACTCAATGTATGTGATTATGAAGGTTCTGAGATGAAATATCTTTACAACCTTGTTAGTTCTACATTGAGAAGTCCATTTGACAGAAATTTGAATTAAGGATGGGTTTGGATCACAGTAATATGGCCATTAAAGAAATAAGGATCTCCGACATAAGTTTTGAAGCATGATCATTACAAATTAGTAGACCAAGTGGGAGAATGTTGGATTTGTTCAACATAAATCAATCATAAATGGTCTCCTATTTGTAATAGGAATGTATAAGTTGGAGATCAGTTAAGTTGTGATTCAATATCCTTATATCAATCCTACATTAAGTGTCTTACATTATAAGTAGGTTTTGATTGAATCCTTAATAATATAGGATTATGATATATTGCTTGAGAGCCAAGAAAGGAGAGTTTTTAGCTTTCCCTTATGGATGGAATCTAAAGACTTTTGGCTAGTATATAAACACCGGTCCCTGCTAACCCTAGAAAAGACAACTAAGGCTTCCCATAGAGCATTGTCATCAAGCTAGGTGTTTACAGAAGACTTGGTGTTTTTCTTCTGTTCTCGTCAAAACTAGAATTGGTGTTCTATCAATTGTGCAGATCTTGCATGGCCTCTACGCATTCGACAAGTAAGTCTTCTACATCGAACTGCTTATGATTATTATATATATATATGTATTGTGTTTTGATCATATAAACATTATGGATAACATAGGTAAGAATCGATCCATCAAGAGCTACTTCATTTTCCACGTGTGAATTTGATTATTTCCTTGCTTCTGTCAGGTGTTAGGTAATTGATCCCACCAAACAATGATAGTTGCTATGAGACAGAAGGCAACCATCGTCACCGTCTTTGTCTCGAGGACCTCCAGGACGTCAAAGAATCTCTCTACCTCCACTAACCAATCCAGGAAGTCTACGATTGTCGGTCCCTGCAAAAGTTGGAATGTCTGCCTTAATCCAAAAATCATCAAAGTTGTTACAGTTTTGATGATTTGGATTGTTAAACTGGGGCGGAACTCCCTGATTATTACCTCATGCAGATCTTCGGTTATTTGGACCGAGGGCTTGGAGCAATATCTTGCATAGATCTTTGAATTGCGCAGTGAAATTTGCAATCTGTTCAGTTTGAGCATCCAGGTCCGCTCGAGTGATAGGGGTAGATTCACAATCACGATCACCCATGGATGGATAGGACAGTCAACGATGCCAAAACGGGAGAAACCCACTTTGGTAACAATTGACATAGCATGAAGCGATCAAAAGGTTACCAATGTAATCCCTTGTGGAACAAAGTTTGGAATCTAACAGAAAATTGAGAGAAATCTCAAAGGTTGTATTTGATAATTCTTGAATGATTGTCATTGATACATCTAGATGACTTAAATAAAGACTACAAACGTTTGGAACAACTCAACTGACTTCTAAGAATTAAAACAACATTAAATAAACATTAATCGGATGACAAACGAATAGTTTGATTTTTATTATGAAACTTTAAACATTATTTTGAAGGCTGAAACAACCCATGATGGCCAAAATCTATCGTATGTCACATCAAAGTGGTGTGTTGGACTTGTGGCGTCGTTTTGATTCTGAAAATGTATCACAGGCCCAAATCAGAACTCGAACGTGAAATTAGGAAATTCTCATTGCGTCTTTTTGTCTTCATACGATCTATTTCCCCTTCAATCCATTCTGTTACATCATAAGATATACTGTTTTCTAGCAAAACCTGCACGGTCGCAAAATGTAGACAATCTTTTTCTATTTTTGTTTTTAATCTACACTTTCTTTTTCTATTTTTTTTTCCTCTGACAAATAGAGATGTGGCGGGACCCTTTTTTGTTGTTACATCCTGCTGTTTTCTCTTAACTTGGTGCTGCTTTCTATCAAGTGCTGCTCTTTGAAGATATGCTAGATTACTAGTATTGGAACTTAAACCTTGCAGTCTTGGAGAAACACAATGATATGATCTAGATCGTGGTGTTTGTTTGGATATAAGTAGTTAAAGATTTGATTATCTCCTAATACGCACGTAGTTTTAAAAGCAATCAAACAAAGAAAAATTATGTCCATGAGTTCTACCACAATGCTAGTGTGGTCCAGTAGAGATTAAGTACTAATAGAATGTAAAGTTTTAATTTTTACTATTAAGTGGTCTGAAAAATCAACAATTAAATTTTGCATATAAGAATTTAATGAATTTTGATAAGGATTAAATTAAATTTGCATAAAACCCGTATACAATCCCTTAAATTTAAATGCTATCATAATATCTTACTATCTTATAATAGTATTTTCCGACGAAAGCAATATTTGGATTGAGAGTTCAAAGACAGGATATTAGCTAGATACAATAATATATACTCTCAACAACTTTTTAAGTCTTGTGACTTTAGCGGATATATACTTTCATGTGTTTGAAAGAAAAAGTCATATTTTATTTTGTTTAATGTGAATATAGTGTTCACATCAAAATTCAAATAACTTCGATGAAAGCTTATGGCTCAGAAAAATCTTTATCTTGGTGCTGCATTTAAGTGGGGTAGCATACATATGGTGTGATATTTTGTAACCCCAATTCATCTTGCATGCGTGTGTGTATATATGTTGTGTGTGTGTGTGTATATATATATATAATATATTGTGTTTGTGTGTGTGTGTGTATAATTAAACCACGTGATCATAGTATATTAGGTTATATATCATTATATTTTATAATTGTTTACATCAAAGTGTATATCACTTATCTTAAATTAAAGTCATTTTCTTTCTAAAGAACTTAATTTCTTCTAGTCCATTGTTATAATCAAACTGGTACCAAGTTTTTACTAAATAATTATCGTATCTTAGGAATATACTTTTTGTTTACTTTTGTCATAACTAGAAAAGAAATTATTTGTGCAGGCCTATTGTAAACATCATGTTTATTTTTTACCTTTAAAATGAAAAAATCACATAAGAATCAAGAGATATAAATAAATAGGTATGCAAAAAAAAAAAATTAAAAATTTATGTATATTGTTGCATAAGCACTGTAAGCTAATTATACCTACATTTAGTGTATATTCACGCACCAGTTTATTGTAAGAAAATAAAATACCATGGTAAAGTAGGATATTAGGTACCATAAAACAATTTATTTTTATTCATTCACCAAAAGAGTTTGACTCTCACTTTATAAGAAAACAATTGTTAGGTTCACTCTCCATGTCGTATCAGTACTTTCTTTAATTTACTGAATCCTATTCCTAAACAGGCAGAAAAAAAATCGTGTCTATCCGTATATATGGTAATATACTACGTAGTATATTGGCATACCATTATGACGTTATCATTCCAAGCTCGTGAAAAAGATTTTTGTTGTTTGAGGCCACCTTTAAAAGAATGGCTTGTATTTGGCCTGTATTTCATTCGATCATTTCCACCATACCTTCACACTCAAAACATGAAGATCCTTACCAGCATTTTGCTTATTTTTGCTCTTGCATTCTTCGTAATCTGCATGTCAATACTAGAACCCCAGAACTTCTACGGCACCGAATACAACATTCGAGTCGTCAACGGCTTCACAAACAACTCGTCCTTGCCGTTGGTGATTTGGTGTGCATCACAGAACAGTGATCTTGGTGGACGTGCGCTTCAGGAGCATGACGATTTTAGCTGGAGCCTGAGGACCAGTCTTTGGGGCACTACTGACCTTTTCAAATGTACCATGAAATGGGACCGAATAAGGAGGAGTTTTGAGGCGTTTAAGGCTTCGAGGGATATTCAGAGGTGCGGTCCTTTTAGGAAGTGTTCTTGGTTGGTCAGAGAAGATGGGTTTTATTTCAGCAATGATGAAGTAAATTGGAAAAAAGATTTTTCATGGTTGTAAGGTATAATTAGTATTTCAGAGCAGCAATTTTTATAATTTGCAAATTGCATGGATCTAGTACTTTAATATAATTTAAAGGGTATGTGTTTCTGGGGTTTCTTTTTTCTCTTTTCTATTCGATATTTTCATGTTGCTTTGCTAAGACACAGATGGAAACCACGTTTGCTTTTTGTAAGTTTGGTGCCCCAGAATGCCAGAATCAGTAATCTGGGTCTTTTGTGGAAAATAATTTTGCAGAGTTTTTTCCCCCAATATACAACTTTTTTTATCCACTGATTTTTCTTTTATTTTTTTAACCCAAATGCTAGAAATAAACAAACGCACACATGAGAAAAAAAGATGTGTATTAGAAAATCACTTCCTTATATGTTAGCGAGGTAGCATTTGAAATATTTTATCCAACATGATCCTCTTTGGATTCTCTTTGTGAGGATCATGAGAATCCGTGAATCATATTCGTTCATCGTATATCGTGCGATCAGTTTTTGTCGAGTACTGTATGTGTTTAATTTTAAATAAAAATTTAAAATGATTTATGACTCATGATGTACGATGAATAAACACGATTCACGAATATCCTGAATTCTCACAAAGAGGATCCGACCAGGATCCGGATTCTTATTTTATGTTAGAAATGACTAGTGGAAATTTGGTTCGTTTATAAATAATAATAATAATAATTTCCTACAGTAATGTAATGAAACAGTACTCTTTTCCGTAAGAAATTGCAATTGAAAATACCACTTAATGGTTATGTTAGTTTGGACTTTTCGTTGCTCCAGTCTTCCTCTGTGGTATTTTGTTTTCTGTCTGCAGTTAAACTGTACAAGCAACAAAATATCCTATGACCAATCTATTAGAAAGAAAAAACCAACGGAAAACAAAAGACTATGGAAAACAAAAGACTATGTGCCAAAACAGATGCTAATTAAGATCGCATAGGTTCAAAAGAGTACAATTTCATCTTTACATGCATGCCATTTATATTTGATTGTTTACATTTGTAGACAGTGGTGAGACTAGCATGGGGTTATTGATTGTCTTTCCTCTCTCAACAACTTCAAAAACCTCATATATATTTATTTGTGTATTGTATTTGACCCCTATAAACATCTAAGAACTAAACTACAACCTGCTCATCCTTCTTCTATTTTCTTCAATCATATTTGTCTTCCTTCTCTCTTCTTGTGAGAGATTCTGTTGTGCGATTCATGTGCTCAATGAGATACTTTAGTTAAAAAGTCTTGGTAGTCTTCAATATTAATCCACAGTATCCTGCATCACCCTCATTAAGCCTCTACATAGATAATAATAGTTGCCAATATATGTTGGCATAAACTTTCGGCATATGTTGACAGGAATTGGCAGATGTTTACTATGTGCTCGATGAAATAATTCAATAAAGCATTTTTGGATAATATTATATATAACCCCATTATTTGAAAATCCTGACTATGTCACTGTGTGCAAAGTACTGCAGCCCAGCAATATATAGTTGCAAGCCACCAAATTAGTAATTAAACAACCCCAATTTTTTTCAAATTAGTAATGAACTCTGGGATACATTTTCAAGGGCCTTTACCATGACATTTTCGGATTGCTTCTCTAGCTACGTAAAAAGTACTTATGCTCATAAGTGCTCATGTTATATCTTTTTATTAAATATCCAAATGTCTTTTCTTTTGGTGCTCGTCGAGAAAAGTTTTTTATAACCAAAAACACTTTTAAGTTTTTGAATCGAACACAATCAGAAGCCTTTCTCATCGCTGGAAATGTTAGCATACGCTTCTCCAGTGGTTGATTTTCACTTCACGTGAACTCTCATACGCGTCATCATCATATTGCTATGTGTCGATTCAAAACCTTGTGTCTGGCTTAGTGGTACAAAAGCAAGTCTATCTCTCCAACCAAATTGCATGTATCACTTATCAGTGCACAAACAAAAGTAACTACTAACAACATTTGGCATCTTCAATCCCAACTACGTACCTTTCAAAGATAGAGACAATTCATTTCTTGCACTATATATCAGGTCTTTCCCTTAATATCCGTATTCAAATTAAAAGTTTCTTTCCAACGTTTCTTTCTATCTATCGACTGTTCCCTTCACAGTGTATTTCCACTCCCATAACATAATTCGAGATAATTATCCTTATCTCAATCATGCATGCTTTGAATACAAGATGCGATAAGTTATGATATCTAAATATTAAAAACCTTAAAATCGATTGAGTATCCGTCTCAATAATACAGCACCATAATAAACACCCTTTTTAGATCAAAGAATTTAATTTGTTGGGCAAAATAAGATTTTGTCGCCTATTGTTTTGGTCGACGGATTTTTTTTTTTTTACAATATTAGTCGGGCAAATATCGTCGAACACACGTTATCCGACAAATTTTAAAACTCTGTCGAGCAAATACTTTTTGCCCGACAAAATTACCGCTCACAATTATGTCGAGCCAAGTGCGTTGACCAACTTGGCTCAACGAATCTAACTTGCTCGACGACAATGTGTTGTTACTGAAACCCATTGTTGAACTAGAAAAAAATCTTAAACGAAGAAAAATGTACAATTTGTCCGATGAATTTTAAAGTTGTATTTTCAGAAATAAAAGCATAAAATAATACTTTGCCCAACGAAACAACCGTCAAGCAAGAAAAAAAAAGTACAAAATAATTCGACAAAATTTTCATCGGACAAACTTTTAATTTTTTTTTAATTCGTAATTTAATTGTGTTTAATTTAAATAAATTAATTAGTTTTAATTATATTAATCTCAAAATAAATTATAGTATTTAAAAAATATTTAATTATATTAAAACTGAAATATTCGTACAAAAATATCTAGGCGCTAGCCCGCCGCCCGACTAGCGCCTAGCGTTTTTTAGAACCTTGGGTAAAAGGGAGGGTCCGGTTCTTTCCTCCTTTCTCTCCTTTCCTCTCCCCCTCATTCGTCTGTTCCCCCTCATTTTTCCCTCCTTTCTCTCCTTTCTAACCCTTTCTTTTCATCACAGCCGTCCATCTCATTTTTTCCCTTTAATCCCAACCACACACGTGGCATGTCACATGGCTCCAGATTTTCTAGAGTCTTCCAAAGAAGGTTAAAATTACTAATTTATCCCTGACTTTAAACATTAATAACTTCTTTCGTTATAGCTCTATTTCACGACCGGTTTGCGCCTACGCGTTCGTGAGTTCAAGCCCTATTCAAAAATATAAATGGTGACCTAAAAAGGTCTACGGATTTTAAATAGTTAATTTCCAAACTTTAAACCTCGTAAGCAGTTTAATTTAAAATTGAACTCAAATAAATTAATATAAATTCCTAAAGAATAATATAAACTCTCAATACCATGAATATGTACATTATAATAATTCCTGGAACAAAACTTTACGATTTTCCCAATTCTATCTTTGGGACCGTACATCGATTTAATTTCGATTTTCTTCACATATTCACAATTATGAAAATAAAATTCATATATTTAAATTTTCAGGGTATTACAATCACCCCCCGTTAAAATAAATCTCGTCCCCGAGATTTCAACCATTGAATAGCGAAAAGGAATTAGAATTGTTTCCACCATTCCTTTGATGGTGAAAGATATCATAATCTCAATCTTACGACTTTATTTAGGCTCCAAAATAAGCATTCAATGAATAATAACCGTGATTCTCACTCACACTCTCAAATTCTCAGCCACATTCATTGGCAAAATAAATATCCAAACCATACACATTGGCAAAAATAATATTAACCCTAAACCATAATTCTCGTTGGCTAAATAGATACCAAAACATCAACCATCGGCTAGATACATACTAGCATAATAACCACGGTTATCATAAATTCTAGCTATACCCATCTTTTGTAAATTAATTACCAGAATTTCAAGCCAAAATCATCAGTGGCTAAGTAATTATCAAAATTTCAAACCAACCCAATCAAATTGACAAAACACATATCAAGAATTCCAACCAAAACATGGAAATTTCCAATCACACTCACTGGGTAATGGAAATAAGTTTAAAACCAAATCCGCAGTACCGTTAGCATGGAACGAAATCAAAATCTCACTCTATGATTTTTCTTTATGTCCGCAATTAACTAAGTTACACATAGTAAATTTAAAGCCTTTTAAATCTTTCTTTTTATCGTTTCTCTTTCCAATTAATTTTAAGTGCATCCACAAATAACATAATTTAGTGACTTGCACTTCTAGTGCACCATTCACATTCTATTAACCAAAGAAGATAATTTATATATATCACAACTCAATTGGTCAACACAACTAAACCTTATTAATCGCATAACCATAAGAACATGTGTTCTTCATTTGTTTAGTTCGTGATATCAAATCCAACAACGACGACTCTTGAATATGGCAACCCAAGCAATAATTTTTGTAATTACAAGCTTTCCTCATCCATTCTTTTCATTGAACGTAAAATACAACTGGTCAATTATCAATACTAAACGAACTCAAACTCTCATTCTAGGATTTCATGCATATCCACAATTAACTAAATTATCCTTAGTAAATTAAAAAAACTTTATCTTTTTTTCTTTCTGTCAATTTGTTCCCTTTTAAATTGTTTCAAAATGTAACCACAGCTCGAATAAATTAGAGAGCTGCACTTCCGGAGTACTATTTACATTTCGTCAACCAAAGAAGAGAAATTTACATTTTACGACCCTAACGGTCAACGGAATTAATCCTTACTAATCACATAGCCAAGAGAATATATACTCGTCATCAGTTTTGTTCGCAATATCAATTTCCAACAATGACCACTCATGACCCATGGCAACCAAAACAACACATTATAATTATACACTTTCTCCATCAATTCTTTCCATAATTCATAAAATTTCACATCTCACACAACTAAAAATTCGTTCATATTAAACGAACTCAAAATTTCATTTCATAATTTTACTCATATCCACCAATAATAAATGAAGAAAACTTCATGGTCTTTCCACCATTTTAAATTATAATAACCAAATCATAACCTCAATTTATGATTCTATTCTCACTCGATGAATTTTCATACGAAATTCCATTTCTGCTATTTGGAAATTTACATTGTAATTATTAGTAATCCTGTTTCCCATTACTTTTGGCAACACGAATACCAGAAATTATGGCCATAAACGATATTGGCACAATCAAATATCAAATTTCAAGCCATAACTATCGTGGCTAACAAAATACTAGAATTTCACGCCATAATTCATTAAGGCAAACCAAACCAATCAATTTTATAATTATAAACTTTTCTCGTCAATTCTCCTCATCAAGCGCAAAAACTCACTGGAAAACGTTTATATTAAATGAACTTAAGATCTCATTCCATATTTTCATTCATGTTCATCCATAACCACAACATATACTTTTTATTTTCATTCGATAAATTGTCATGACTTTAATGAATACCAAATTTCCAACCACAATTATCATTTGCCAAACATTTTAAATTTCTAACCACACTTATCATTGTCAACACAATGATTCCACCACCATTTTCTTTTATCTCCAACAGTGACTAGTAGGTTGGAAAAGATTGTAATATACATGGCCAATACACATCACACCTTCTTTTTCTTTTCTTCTTCTTCTTCTTCTTTTTTTTTTTCAATTCCACATCCACGGGCCTTTTTCGCCCAATTTCACATCCACGGGCCCTTTTCACCCAATTTCACATCCATGGGCTTTTTTCGCCCCATTTCACATTCACGGGCATTTCTTGCCCAATCTCACATATCCACCCTTATATCCACGGGCCTTTTTTTTTTTGCCCAATTTCACATCCGTGGGCCTTTTGCCCAATTCACATATCCATGGGTCTTTTGCCCAATTTCACATCCACGGGCCTTTTGCCCAATTCACATATCCACAGGTCTTTTACCCAATTCACACATCCACGGGTCTTTTGCCCAATTCACACATCCACCCTTATATCCACGGGCCTTTTTGCCCAATTCAATTTCTCAAGTGCCAGGTATAATACAAATTCTCCATCTACTTATCACCACCTCACAATCACCTTACCATTCAACATTTTCATAGTGCATAGCATAATATCGATTCAATTCAAGATTAATCCAAAACTTTAATCAAATGCTCACCCTCAAAGATATACCATGAATACGATATTTTAAAATTTTCCTACTCCCATTCAATTCAATTCAAAGCATCATAATTCACAATATATGCATTCCACATAATTTCCGTCATACTCATAGAACTTATGAAATAATGCAATATAAACGCAAATCACAATTCCCATTAACAAAACTTTCATATTTACCAAGGAAATTGCACCACATATATATATTTCATAATACAATTTATATATGTATTTCACATATAAAACACGAATGCCACTTTATTCCTAAAAATGTGAATTAATGCAACCACAATGTATGTCATAATTCACACCAACAAGACTCAAGAATAGTGCATCTCGTAGAGTAGGATCATTCGCTCTGATACTATTTGTAACACCCCGACCCCGAAATATTTATTTTTAGGAATTAAATTTGTCAGTAGGCCCAAAATATTTAATGTAGTTTAGTTAACTATCCACAATTACAATCTCTACTTAAGTTTCACTAACGCTCCATAATTATAATTTCATACCAAATGTACGACATTATCTTCATATTTTAACGTCATTTCCCCTTATGGACCAATTTCCATTTTAGCAACCTTTAATCTCGGATTTATTTAACCTCACATATTTTATGGCTGCATCTAATGTTTCGTTAGACTACCTACGTACCCATCGAAGGGATCAAGCCAATTGTAGTTCACACTTCAATTTCATTCAATTTCACATACCATAACCAAATAACCAAAATAACCAACATTGGGTGAAATAATCAAAACACATCAATTGGATATCAAATTCTTATTTATGATATCAGAATTTGCATAAAATGGCAACGTCGGCCTACTAGCCACGCGCTGCCGCAGGTGGCGGTCGGCCACCCTGACTTTATACATGTGGCCAAGACCAATTTGGCCGAGAAAGGCTCCAATTTGCCTCGAACCCGCCGGAAACCCTAGAATTTGGGTGTCCACGATTCGACTCCATAGCAGCTCCGACACCCCCAAACTTGTTTGGGCTTTGTTCCTGGGTTCTAAAGGAGTAGGTTGGTGGTGGTAATTGAGGGAACTTGTTTCAAAAATTGTAGATTCGATAGGAAGAACACCCGCACCCACTGGTACAGTTTCCCCGTTTTCAATGTCAAATTCCTTTGATTTTGGGGTCCAATGGGATGAGGGAACGATGGGGAGTGTTTTCACCGTGGGTAGAGGTCGTGATTAGCTGGAAAAATCATCGGAAAACCACCGGAATTAGTTAAGGGAGTCGGGACGGGTCTTGGGTAAAATGGAGGGTCTGGTTCTCCCCTCCTTCTCCCTTTCCTCCTTTCTCTCCTTTCCTCTCCCCATCATTCATCCGTTCCCCCCTCATTTTCCCCTCATTTCTCTCCTTTCTAACCCTTTCTTTTCATCTCAGCCGTCCATCTCATTTTTTCCCTTTAATCCCAACCACACACGTGGCATGTCACATGGCTCCAGATTTTCTAGACCCTTCCAAAGAAGGTTAAAATTACTAATTTATCCCTGACTTTAAACATTAATAACTTATTCGTTATAACTCCGCTTCACGAACCGTTTGCGCCTACGCGTTTGTGAGTTCAAGCCCTATTCAAAAATATAAATGGTGACCTAAAAAGGTCTACAGATTTTAAATAGTTAATTTACAAACTTTAAACCTCGTAAGCAGTTTAATTTAAAACTGAACTCAAATAAATTAATATAAATTCCTGAAAAATAATATAAACTCTCAATACCACGAATACGTACATTATAATAATTCCCGGAACAAAACTTTACGATTTTCCCAATTCTATCTTTGGGACCGTACATCGATTTAATTTCGATTTGCTTCACATATTCACAATTATGAATATAAAATTCATATATTTAAATTTTCAGGGTATTACAATTTTAGCTTTGAGCTACCTCTTATGTTCTTCATTGAAACCCTAGCCACAAAACTATGTTCATGCATCAAACACCCAATCACTGCATATTAGGGTAGCCTTGTCTTCATGGTTTTGTTTTAATTTTGTGGTCAATTTCTTCAAGTTTCAAATCTTTAAATTGACCCGTTTTGGATTCTCATCAGTTTCTTCCTTCAAGTATTTGTCTAGAGAAGATGACTGGTTATTGAATCTAGATTTTTCATAACCATCATTGTCATATCATTTGCATTGGTTGTGTTGATATTGATGCCACAATGTGAAGAGCTCAGGAGGAGCTGTGACTTCGTGAAGACGGAAGGAGTTCATCTTGTGTAAGGCAAGGTTGCACAAAGGTAAAGCTGCTCCGTAGATAGATATCTAGGAATTGAGCTTGTGTGGTCTTTGTATGAAGCTTGTTTACACTAGTGGATTGGACTCAGTGGAGAGTCTCCGAATTTTTAACCCAGATGTGGGTTTTTCCGTCCAAAAACTTTTTGCGCTCCTTGTTTCTTAAACTTGTCCACATATCTTACTTACTTGCATATGTTTCATGCATCGGTATAAGTTGTTCTATGATATGTGTTAGCTACCAAGTTTACACTGCATATTATGAGAAATGAACTAAATTGTTGTTAACTAGGATAACTTGTAATGAACTAAGTTTGATTTGTATATTTGCATTTGATTTATTGACGAATCTGTATTTAGTTGATTGGTGAGCTTGACTAGTCAATCTAGGATACTTTGTTTCATAATTGCTTTGCCATTGCTGTTTGCATAATGAACTGATATGTAAATGTGTTCAAGTTTAGGAATTATTGTTGTGAAACTAATCTAGGCAAACTCTGATTAGTTGGACGTATTGGTCAATCAGGATTTTTTATTGCAATTACTCTTTATATCACTAACTAACTTGTAACTAGTTGACAAATGTACAAAGTTAAATTTTATTTGCAAGATATTCCACTTGGTACAAATTTCAGACTTCATTGTTTATCTCCTTTGTTTTAGAGAAGCCCTGCAAAGAATTGGTAATGGGGTTGGAACATCCAGTATTAAACCACCAACTCTGAGGATGAATAAAAACCAAATTTGACTCAACGTAAACAAAACTATTGAAAACATTACCTTTCTTTGCAAGGCAATTTTTGAAACCAATGCAATTCTTCCTCAAACGACCTATTTCTTTGGAAAAATAGCACTCATTTTCTTTTTCAATATCACTATTTATTGGTTTTTGCTTGTGAGATCCTTTAGAGATGTTAGTTCTTTTAGTTGAAGAATAATTAGTTTCTTCTTCATCTTACCAGCAGAATTGGATGAACCAACATGAAAGAACTTCTTGCTTTTTTTTCTTCTTCAGATTGAACAAGATTGACCTCCATTGATTTATCAGTCTTTAGTCTTTCTTCTTCTTGAGCACACATGGAAATAAACTCATCGATGCCCCATTTGTCTTTCAAAGTGTTGTAAGATACCTTCAACTGATCACATTTTGAGGGAAGTGAATTCAGTGCCGTATGGAAAAGGAATTGATCAGTCATAGGTACTTCCAAATCTTTGAGTTTCTAAGCAAGGTTTGCTATTTTGAGAATATGCTCTCGTACGCTTTCCACTCCATCAAATTTCATTCAAGTGAGTTGTATGAGAAAATTACAACGAACTCTTTTGCATTGGCAGCAAGAAACTCCTTTGCATTGGCATGCTTTGGAATGCCTCCCTTCACATACTGAGTCATAGCCTTCTTCATTATCATCAGAGACATCCTATTAGCACTATCCTATTTATCAAATTTGATTCTTTGATCTGCAGTGCTTGAATCAATGAGAGCTGCAAGCTGATCCTCTCTTAGTGCTAGGTTAAGATCCATCAGTCCCAACACTATCTCTACATCTTTCTTCCATTTCATAAAATTTGAACAAGTTAATGTCTCAATGTTAGAGAAATTGAGTGAAGTACTATGAGGAGCTGGAGCATAAACAAGCAACGAATCAATATCATTTACATTGATTTCATGACAGAAAATGAAAGCTTCACTTTATGCCTTTCATATATGTGGTTTGATGGCGACCACATATATGAACGGAGAAGGGTGATTTCTCCAAGCCCACAATGGTTTATCGGTGGCGATGCCAAATATGGCATTGGGATTTTCTGGGTTGCAGGCCTGGAGCAACTGGCTCCATGGCTTGGGTTATATGGCTCTATGCTTACTCGACAGCTCGGCTCGAAGCCGTTGCTTGCGATGGGGTTTTCAATAACCCTAATTTTTTTTTTCAATTATTTCATAATATCAATTTACAATAATTGCATAATTATGGATATAATGCAAAAACAATTTATGTAGAATCTAAACTTTGTAAAATGTAAAGTTAGGTCATGCATTATGGTGAAGGTTCTTGCAATCATGGCTGAAAAAATAATCAAGATTAAGATCGTTGTTTTGGAAAAACTTGATTGCGTGATGATATTGATGAACTGGTTTGTAGCAGAAAATTCCTCGTCAGATTCCTTAATGCAGTGGAGGAGCATGCTGATAACGTGTTGTTGCCTATTTAACTGAAAGGGAATAGAGGGATGTAGCCAAAGAGAGAGAATGGAGAATTGTAGGGATTTCTTGTGCGTTGTTATTCCCCCCACACAGTGCCTTTATTTATAACTTGTCCTCCAAGTAAACATATTGTTATATGGAAAGAATAACTAGTAATCAAATCTATCTAGGATTTACACAATCACAATCCAGTATATATATAACATAATTAAATTTATAAGGTAATCATAGTTAGTTAAATGGACACGTGGTACAATTTTGGAGGGGAGGTAACAATTATCTTGGATTAGGAGGTGAACAAAAACGCACTCGTACATGAAACTATCCAAAAAACAACACACCATCAACCTTCAAAACTTAATCAAGATAGTTACATGTCAAAGCTCTTCAAGCTTCTATCAACCTTCAAAACTAATGTCTTAACCAATAAAAAGACAATACTTGGAAAATGAAATCATTAAAATTTGGAGTGGCCAGGCCTTTCGATTTAAGTCACTTTACAAAAATTCAAAACCATAATTGATACCAATTAATTGCAGTTTAGTTTATTTTTAACATTTTTTACTTTTGTTATTTTTTTTAAATCAACAAAACCGACCATTGCGATTTGAATTAGCAAACTTTAGAACTGATTTAGGCTTTTTATCCAAAATGGTCCTAAGATTTGCATAACACATCACTTTGGTCCCTGAGATTGAAAATCAATAGAAATGGTCCCTGAGATTGTACACCATCCATTATTTTGGTCATTCCGTTAAAAACTCCGTTAAGTGTCTCAGAGCTCTTGGTCGGAAGTTTGGGCAATTTTCAAAACTTCATAACGCAATCGTTTCTTAACCAAATTTGACCCATAATATATCAAAATGAATATAGGAAAATGTAGAACAAGATTATATCCATTTAGAAGCACAATCGTTGCAAGAGATGGTCGAACAAATAGTCTAAAAGGTGACTGAAGGGTACCATTCTCTTTGTCTTGTTGAGAAGTATGATTTTTGTTTTTGAATCACTCGATTTCGTTGAGTATTGAAGAAGTTATGAACGTTTAAATTTTACCCAGTTTCCGGCGAATTTTCCAGTTTTCCAACGAACCAGTCACTTTTCAGGCTATTTTCCGACCATCTCCTGCAACCATTGGGCTTCCAAATAGGTAATATTTTGTTCTACACTTTCCTATCTTCATTTTGATATATTATGGGTTGAATTTGGTTAAGAAACGATTGAGTTATGAAGCTTTGAAAATTGCCCAAACTTCAGACCAAGAGCTCCGGGACACTTAACGGAATTTTTAACGGAATGGCCAAAATAATGGATGGTGGACTATCTCAGAGACCAAAGTGATGTGTTATGCAAATCTTAGGGACCATTTTGGCTAAAAAGCCTTTATTTTATAATTTTTTATGTTAAAGGTTTTATTTTTTTATTTTTTTTATTTTGAAGTACATCGATATTTTTACACTAAGGGAAGGGGAGTTCGGCTAAGTCACACAATGAGCAGCCTAATTTGGTATCGAATTTTCCATTCACGAGATTCGAACCTAAGACCTCTCACTTCCAAGTTAAAAAGAATACCACCATACCGTAGTACTAAGTAGCATGTTAAATATATGAAGCAATAGTGAAGGTTTAGTGAAACTTTCAAAACTCCAATAACAACCTCTTCATTTTTACAAAATGACAATCTTTGTCCCTAATACTCTCTCTCTCTTTCCTATTCTCTCATTTCCCCTGCAGGGTACCCCTAAGACAGCCGACAACCTAGTCTTCCTTCAATTGGAGAGATTTTTCAATATGACCAGTACATGAGATGATACATCACATATCTTTATACAAATTGTGGGATATATGTGCTAAAAAAGTTAATAACTTAAAAAATAAAAATTTCCACCACTTCTATTAAAACATGTGGTGTACCACTTGTGTTCCCATCACAATTAAAAATTTCTCCTTCAATTGGCCAAGCTTTGAATTTGAACCCTTAGGATCTTGTCTCCTATTTCTCACCAAACTTTCTCCATCGCTATTCTTCATGTTGCATCTAACCCTCATGACCGTTGGGTTCGAATTGTTGTCATCATTCTGATCGAAGCCTGGCGACTTTCAGTTGAAGGCTTCGAATTGTTGTCATCCTTCTGATCGTCGAAGCATGGCGACTTTCAGTTGAAGGCTTCAAATCGTTGCAGTCCTTCGGATCGAAGGCTTCGAATCGTTGCCGTCCTTCATAACGAAGGCTTCGAATCATTGTTATCCTTTAGTTCAAATCGTTATTGTCCTTCAGATCGAAAGATATCTTCGAATCATTGTCATCCTTCATATCGAAGTAGGCCTGGCAATTCCTGACCCGACCCGATAACCCGACACGACATGACATGAAATTAACAGGTGTTTGGGTCGATACGATAATGAATCGGGTCGTTATTGGGTAACCCGATAAGCACCTATTAAAATAACGGGTTGGTTCGGGTATACACGTGGGTAACACGATACACGATAAGCAAAATATTAATTTTATAATTTTATAACCCTAAAAAAATACTATAATAATTATATTTATTAATTTAACAATTTTATTGTCACAGCCCGTCCCAGAATTTCATATTCGAGGATGTGAAGTTACGAATTTGTCCTTGGTCATCAAGTGGTGACTTACATGTGACTTATTTAAGTTGGATTAATTTTGTAATTTTGTAATATTCTGGAGGTAGGGGATGACGAGCGTGGGGGCGCGTAGCACCGTGCCTCTCCCGGCGTGTGGGGGCGTGTGCGGCGTTGAAAAATTATTCTAAAAATATCTCGACGTCCGTGACGTCGAGTAGGTCACTGTGGTATATTCATATACCCAAATTGAGCATCGTATGAGAAGTTATTATATATTGTTGGTTATGTGCTTTAAAATAACGTTTTTATAGTTGTTTCACATTTAGGTGAGACCTATCCCGAGGACGAGCGCATTCAAGGGCGTCACGGGGGTTACGACCCTTTGACATACCAGTGAGTGGGCAGTTATTTTCTGTATATACCTATTATATGAAATATATGAACTTAAATGATAGTATGTTTTAAAATGCCATGCATACATATTATATGAAATATATGAACTAGTATTTGATGCATATATGTTAAATGGTGATGTGGACGCACAGGTGAGTATCAGGTAAGTTTTATGTTGTTCATGTGATTTATTGATGATGTGAATTGTGTTGAGAGCTCATAATCTGCACCCCTGGTGTTAGTGCTTATATTATTCACTCCATACCACACACTCACCTTGGATCCAAGTAGGTGCATGTCGTACAGACCACTAGAGGTGGTTCCGACATGTCGTACAGACCATTAGAGGTGGTTCCGACTTGTAGGTGACTTTAGATTATTATACAGCTGTGGATGAGAGAAGCACTAGAGCGTATTTTTACACCATTTTTGTCTTATAGACTACTTCAGATAGTTTTGACTTATGTGCAGAGTAGTGCCGTACAAGTCATAGTTGGTGACTCCGGCTGGATTGGATATTGAGCTATAGAATTAGCCGTACATGGCAACTGCAGAGTCTCCGGTTGATTCCTTATTTCACCTGTTATATTGATGCATCCTTATTATGTTTTGAAGCATAGCATGGCATACTTTCCTGAAAAGTGTTAAAGACTTGTGATTTGAGTTATTTGCTGTTATATATGGTTATATATATATTATTTTCTAGGAAAGTATACAGGTTTTACAGCGAGGGTTTAAAAAGTGTTGTTAAATGAAATATTTTTGAAAAGCTTTGTTTTACTGACCCACTCAATCTTGTTTTGCGCCCCTCCAGGTTCTAGTTAGCAGTGTTGGTGGCTCACGAGGATTCCCACGACGTTCTGACAGACTACTTAAATGTAGGACTCACCTTTTGGTGTTGTAATTTAGTAATGGTCATACTTGACTGCACCTAGTACTTAGGCTCTGATTATGTGTGTTTCACACTTAAACTCACTTTAGCATGTTAGTTGGATATTCTGCTAGTAGTTGATTTTTATCCCTTCGTATTTCTTTTACCTTTTTGAAATATTGTCGCACTTTTGGTTACGTCACGCCCACGTGACGGCCAGCACGCCCTGATTTTAGGGTCGGGGTGTGTCATTTATACCCCTAAAAACTATAATAATTATATATATATATAATTATATATTAAATTAAATATTAAAAATTGGTGACCATTGGATCGGCTTAAATATACATATCATTCAATTTCTTAAGTGTTATATGTACAAAATAAATAAATTTAAATCTACTTAATAAATATATATATATCATTGAACTTGATGGGATACAAATTCTACGACACTAATTTCAACGATCCAACCGTAAAAAATGTTTATACATGCTTCGAGATCACATTAGCAAAAAATCGTAAAAAACAAACATTCAGAGATCAAGTAATAGGACAAAACTTTTCGACGGTTATCAACGAAAAATCACGATTTAACGGTTATTTTAACTCCAATTTTGATGATTTTTTACAGCTACACTCCTTGACCCTATATGAATACAATGAATGAACTCGATCTTCAATTTAAAATATTTACACTAGTGGATACCACAAAATCTTATGTTATACTTAATGAAAGTATGAATAAACTCTTAAGTGTTAGTGAATATATTGTTTTGATGGGATACGCATTCTACAAAACTAGTTTCAACGATCCAACCGTCAAACATGTTTGTATATACTTCAAGATCGCATATGCCAAAAATTGCACACAAAAAAAACATTCAGAGATCAAGTAATGAGACAAAACTTTTTCGACTGTTATCAATGAAAAATCACGATTTAACAATTATTTTAACTCCGATTTTGATGATTTTTTATAGCTACACTCCTTGACCCTATATGAATACAATGAATGAATTCGATCTTCAATTTAAAATATTTACACTAGTGGATACCACAAAATCTTATGTTATACTTAATGAAAGTATAAATAAACTCCAAGTGTTAGTGAATCTATCGTTTTGATGGGATACACATTCTACGAAACTAATTTCAACGATCCAACCATCAATGTATATGCTTCAAGATTGCATACGCCAAAAGTTGCAAAAAACAAACATTCAGAGATCAAGTAACAGGACAAAACTTTTCGACGGTTATGAACGAAAAATCACGATTTAACGGTTATTTTAACTCCGATTTTGATGATTTTTTACAGCTACACTCCTTGACCCTATATGAATACAATGAATGAATTCGATCTTCAATTTTAAATATTTACACTAGTAGATACCACAAAATCTTATGTTATACTTAATGAAAGTATGAATAAACTCTTCAGTGTTAGTGAATTTATCATTTTGATGGGATACGCATTTTATGAAACAAATTTCAATGATCGAACCGTCAAACTTGTTTGTATATGCTTCAAGATCGCATACGCCAAAAATCGCAAAAAACATACATTCAAAGATCAAGTAACGGGACAAAACTTTTCGACGGTTATCAACGAAAAATCACGATTTAACGGTTATTTTAACTCCGATTTTGATGATTTTTTACAACTACACTCTTTGACCCTATATGAATACAATGCATGAACTCGATATTCAATTTAAAATATTTACACTAGTGGATACCACAAAATCTTATGTCATACTTAATGAAAGTATGAATAAACTCTTAAGTGTTAGTGAATCTATCGTTTTGATTGGATACGCATGCTTCAAGATCATATACGCTAAAAATCGAAAAAAAAAACATTCAGAGATCAAGTAACGGGACAAAACTTTTCGACGATTATCAATGAAAAATCACGATTTAACGGTTATTTTAACTCCAATTTTGATGATTTTTTACAGCTACACTTCTTGACCCTATATGAATACAATGAGCGAACTCGATCTTCAATTTAAAATATTTACACTAGTGGATAGTGGATACCACAAAATCTTATGTTATACTTAATGAAAGTATGAATAAACTCTTAAGTGTTAGTGAATCTATTGTATTGATTGGATACGCATTCTACAAAACTAGTTTCAACGATCCAACCGTCAAACACGTTTGTATATACTTCGAGATCACATACGCCAAAAATTGCAAAAAAAAAACATTCAGAGATCAAGTAACGAGACAAAACTTTTCGACGTTATCAACGAAAAATCACGATTTAACAGTTATTTTAACTCCGATTTTGATGATTTTTTATAGCTACACTCATTGACCCTATATGAATACAATGAATGAATTCGATCTTTAATTTAAAATATTTACACTAGTGGATACTACAAAATCTTATGTTATACATAATGAAAGTATGAATAAACTCTTAAGTGTTAGTGAATCTATTGTTTTAATGGGATACGCATTCTACGAAACTAGTTTCAACGATCGAACCGTCAAACATGTTTGTTTATACTTCGAGATCGTATACGCCAAAAATTGCAAAAAACAAACATTCAGAGATCAAGTAACGAGACAAAACTTTTCGACGGTTATCAACGAAAAATCACGATTTAACGGTTATTTTAACTTTGATTTTGATGATTTTTTTATAGCTACACTCCTTGACCCTATATGAATACAATGAATGAATTCGATCTTCAATTAAAAATATTTACACTAGTGGATACCACAAAATTTTATGTTATACTTCATGAAAGTATAAATAAACTCTTAAGTGTTAGTGAATCTATCGTGTTGATGAGATGCGCATTGTACGAAACTAATTTCAACGATCCAAATGTCAAACTTGTTAGTATGTTCTTCAAGATCACATAAGCCAAAAATAGCAAAAAAAAAAACATTTAGAGATCAAGTAACGGGACAAAACTTTTCGACGGTTATCAACGAAAAATCACAGTTTAACGATTCTTTTAACTCCGATTTTGATGATTTTTTACAGCTATACTCCTTGATCCTATATGAATACAATGAATAAATTCGATCTTCAATTTAAAATATTTACCCTAGTGGATACCACAAAATGTTATGTCATGATGATTGATGAAAATTGAGGATTTTGTAAAAGGAATAACATGCAAGCTTTGAGTTCCATTGACAATGTTTAAACTTTTGAGAAATGCTTCACAACCTTGAAAACAAAAAGTCTTCCATTTTGCATATCCTTGCACATTTAATATTTTGTAATAGACTAATATTGTATGGATGTTTGTTTATTAGGCTTTTATTTTCGAGTGTAGATGTAGTACTTAAACGACAAATGTGTTTTAATGTTTTGAAGTAATATTTATGTGGCAATGTGTGGTATGTGAAAATTTAAGAAATAAATATATTTTTCTTAATGAGTCATAACGGGTCGGGTCACTTTATCTGTTGGGTAAAGTGACCCGACCTGTTAAGGACCTGTTAAGATAACATGTGTGACACGACACGACCCGTTAAGATAACATGTGTTACACGAAAATGACACGAACACGACAGACATGACCCGTTTGCTAGGCAATTGCCTTACATGTTGCACACAACGATTGTACGAATCCCAGATCAATTTGAATTGTATTGCTTCCTTCTAAATTGGAGATATAGGTTGCATCCCATTTATCTTGTATAAGAAAATGCCAAGATAATTTAATACACTATTAAGAAATAATTATGATTTAAAATCACAATATTACCCCTCAACAATAATTAAAAAATTATCTTAACATCTCTTATATTCAATGGTCTAGAATCATGCTCATTTAAGAACTTCAATTGCATGAACCGATGATTTAATATTGGATCTAAACAAAAACCTTCCTATACCAAACTAGTCCTTAATCGAATGGATGACCACACATATACAAAATACAGTAGTAGAAATATGTTGAGCTTTTACATGACGGTATGAGTTCAAATCTCATCGACGGCTAATCTAATACTTAATCTAATAAAACCTATGGTTTCAAAAAAAAAAAAAAAAAATTCCTTAAAGTGAGAGGTTTTAGATTCGAATATCGTGTTCACAAATTCGATGTCAAATTAAAACTTCTCGTATTAGAGCTAAATGTGAAAGTCCATAGCTGTTGAAGTTTCTCTTGCATCGATTCAAGGCAGCACCATCACCGCAGATTACCCTCACTTTGTTTCCCCTTCAATCTTCCCGAAACAGCACAACCAACAAGACTCGGCTGAGATTCTGAATCAGTGAAACGCAAAAGCAGCTCCGAAAATGACAGAAGCAGTGATAAGAAATAAGCCGGGTATGGCGAGCGTGAAGGACATGCCGGTTCTCCAGGACGGTCCGCCGCCGGGTGGATTCGCTCCGGTCCGGTACGCTCGCCGGATCCCCAACAAGGGTCCCAGCTCAGTGGCCATATTCCTCGCCGCCTTCGGCACCTTCTCTTGGGGCATGTACCAAGTCGGAAAGGGCAACAAGATCCGCAGGTCTGAGCTTTTTGTCTTTTTCACATTTATTTTTAAATTTGATTGTATGGGTTTTGTTTTAATTTTTTTTAACTTTTCGTTTTCGTTTCATTGAATTTTTTTGCAATTGTTACAGCATTCGTGTTTTTTGTTTGATAAATTACTGTAATTTCCGATGTTTAGATTACAATTTCTGGGGTTTTAATTCCTATTTATCAATTTTTGGATGCATAATATGCAAACTGTTAAATTCTTCATTGTTGAGGAAATGTGAATAGTTAGATGATATGCAGGATGGTATATAGATTACGGTTAATTTGGGTTGATCTGAGAATTAAGTAAAAAGAGCATTTTGGATGAAGGGGTAAAGGGGAAGAATTCAGGTGTAGCCGTGTGGTAAGCACATGGTCCGAGAGTTTTGGTTCTATGCTCGACTACTAGGGTTGTCCGTTTGATACTAGCGAAAATAGACGCCAATACATTCATAATTTGCTAAGGGGCTCATTTTGCGGACTGTATTACAATGTTAACAACTAAGAATGGTATCGGATAGCTTGAATTCCATATTTGGAATGATTTTACTTAGCATTGCTTATTTTATCTGGATGCCACTCTGTATGGTATCCACACTATTAACAAATAGAGGTGTGGGTGCGAGTAACAGCTGGATAGTATTAAGTTAATAATTTATCAGTAACGGCGTCCTCAGACCCTCTGCTCCCTTTTTCCGTATAATCATCCCCACTCCATCTGCCCCTTAATCCTCTCCCTTGCCTTGTTTGCACAGGTGTTTGTGATCTGCTGCCCCTCCTCCTCCCACATCTCCTTGCACCCACCAGTCACCAGATTGGAGCCATAACCAGCCATCCCAACTCTAGTAACCATCCTATCCCCAATCTATGCTTATTGGTGCAGTGCTGATGGGTGTGCTAACTTAGCTTGCATAATCAGAATACGGATTGATCTAGTGTATCATAAGACCCGAATAGAAATAAACTTGGGAGGCATGTTGAAATTGTCTGCAGGATAAGTGTTCAACTAAGATGAAGAATCAGAGTAGAGGTTTCTCCTTAGTTTCATTTTGTGTGTGTTTTTCTGTGTGTTCAAATAAAACCAAAAAATAAAAGAAAGGAAGATGATGGTTTTCACTCCTCTTGTTTAGTGCTAAGAATGAGAAGGAAGTCAATGCAGAGTTAAAAGTCTCTACTTTTCACTTCTTTATTTACTCAAGAAGTAAATCTACCACGAATGGTTAGTTTCAAGTTTTTTTTGTTTGTGCTATATAGACTAGGCTGCTCAGTCTATGTATTTTCATATGTGAATAAGGATGTTTGTGGTCGATGCCTTAACAAATCCAGAAGGTGGAAATTCTCGTGCCTTTTCGTGTTGTTTCTTACTTGTTACATGTTACCATTTAATTTGCGTTGTCAGTTTTGATCCTTGGAGCCAATTGGCAGGTGTTCTTGGTTAGTTCTTCCATCCACTTTTCCCTGCAGCTTCCTCAGCATTTATAGTCCTTGCTTATTGGAAGGTTTTCTTCAAGTCAAACATTTGGCTAGGTTACTCCACTAGGTTGTCATGTGTGTCTATTTTGAATACATTGCAGGAGGCTTTCTCCACAAGATGTGAATAGCTATTATAAATTAAATTATGTCTGTCAAAATTGGATGCTTCCATTGGATATGTGCCCTCTTAGATTTTTGATGATCATAAGATGGTGATCTTTGTTCTTTGGGATGAAAATGTTTGGATGAGTTTCTAAGTCTTCTGGCTATTAAAATCATTTCGTGGACTTGTGGTATCCAGGAGATTCGTATATGTTGACTTTTCATATGATAATTTAAAATATGGTTATCTTCATGACTATTTGGACAGCATTGATTATCTTTATTCGGACATATTTTCTTAAATTTCATGCTCGTGACTTTAATTTTTGGTCGGGGATGGGGTTAGGGTGGAAGATGGAAATATTGATTTGCTTAAATTTCATTTTACACCTTTAGGAGAATGCTTGGTTTTGTTGGGGCACTATCCTACTCTTTTTTCCTGTCATAGTAACAAGTAATTGATTATTTGGGTAAGCAGAGCCAACTATTTGTTCTTGTCGAGGATTTCCTTGATATACGGTATATTACAAGCTTAAAATTTGGCTCTATGTAGGGCGCTCAAGGAAGAAAAGTATGCTGCTCGCAGAGCAATACTGCCGGTGCTTCAAGCTGAAGAAGATGAAAGGTAATCTGATTATATTATTGGTTGTCCCCTTCCGGTCATGTCATGCCCGTAATCTTCATCTCCCTGAATTCCAAGTAAATGGATCCGCTTATCTGTCTGTTCTGTTTCTTCAGATATGTCAAAGAGTGGAAAAAGTATCTCGACTATGAGGCTGAAGTCATGAAGGATGTGCCTAATTGGAAAGTTGGTGAGAGTGTCTACAACTCTGGAAAATGGATGCCCCCAGCAACGGGCGAGCTCCGCCCTGAAGTGTGGTGATTCATTTTTCAACTCCAGTTGCGTCTGCAGCTGGCTCCAGTTGGTTTGTTTTGTCTTATTGCATGGTTCCTTTGGTGGGATGTCATAGCTCTGTTGTGAAATAAAAATGCAGCAGAAAACCTTTTTTCACATGTTTGCAAATACTACAACAGTAATTGTCTTATTTTATTCCCTTTATCATCATTCTCTTCTTCATTACCTAAGATTAAGAGTTAGCACAAGGAAGACTTTGTTCAATGCGGGATTTTGATAAAATGTTTAGTGATTGTAGCAGACATCGAGTCATGAGATGTCCGTAAGCGCTATTTAACGATGCCTAAAACAGATGATCTTTTATCTGATTGTGTTGAACAAATTTTACAAGCATTAATTTTACTTCAGAAAGGGTTAGATTACTTGTTACATAAGTATGAGTGCAGCGGGGCAAACTCCGGTAGCGGATTGGATCCCATGGATTGAAAGAAATACCTATACGTTTGGGGACAGCTAATTAGCTATTGCCCTGAGTGAAGATGAATAATGCACAATTGAGGGATACAAAATCTTCAGGCCTCAAGGGAATGTATAAAACGGAAAACACTAAGTGTACAAAATAAATGTTTTGTATTAATGTAAATGTAGGGTTACAATCTCTGTTTACAGTTTGAATCCTTTGATTCGATGTTTGGAATGTAAAGTGTGTAGGGGGTGATTGATCCAAGGGTCACAATAACTTAATCTCGGATGAACGGATGCCACAATGGTTTGGCTTGTGGCGATGGAAGAATCATTACATGTAGTGGTGCTTGATGATTCTTCACGAGTTTGATGAAGAACGCAGAGAGTTTTCTGAGTCTTTTTTATGTTGTTTAGGGATTTGTGAGTTTGGGGGCTTGAGAGCTTTAGTGTCTGGATGTGAGAATGATTTTTCTGGACCCTTTCTTTGTCTTAGAGCCTTGCATTTATAGGCTCTCCAAGCTTTTCCTACGAAAGAACCAAGATTTGATTTGTATCTTGGTTCGTGATTTGATTTCATCAATTAATATTTTATTTGACTTAAAATTAATTAATTAATTTAAATTAAAATCAAATAATTACTTTCCACCAATTATTGACACGTGTCCCTCTTGATGACTTGTCCAGTTTTTTATGAGTCACATGCCATGTGTACAATTTGTGAGACACATGTTGTGTGCCACGTAAACCCTAACATGTCGAAATTTAATGTGTTAGCAAACGTTTATTTTCACCAAAATTTACATTTTCACAACAGTCTTGACTTGGAGCTTAAGCATTGTTTAGAGGTAATCTGGTCCAACAATCGAACTACACCCAAAAGATGTTGCGAAAGCTTTAACTATAGAGCGAAGCCTTGGAGTACTCATAGTGTTGCCTGAATGCTAGATGAAAAATGAGATCATTTCCATCCTAAAGATGATGAGGAAGAGGTTTTGGAGCATGAAGTTCCATACCTTAGTGTAATTGGTGCTTTATTGTACTTAACTCAATGTGCTAGACTTGACATCTCTTTCAATGTTAATCTTCTAGCAAGATATAGCAACGCACTTGGTGTTAAAGATATCATTTATTACCTTAAGGGTACTTTGGATTTGGGTTTATTCTATCACTATGCATCTCAGAAGAGATCACACCATCTTGGGCTTGGGAATGATGCTTGCTTTTTTGGTATGTTACTTATCTAACCCGAACAAAGCACGTTCTCAAATGTTTATGTCTTTACCGTTGGAGATACTGCAATATCTTGGAGGTTAACCAAACAGACTTTAGTTATGACTTTTTCAAACCATATTGAAATTCTCGTCCTAAACAAAGCTATATGTGAATGCTTCTCGCTGAGAGCTGTAGTTGAGCAGATTCGAAGAAATTGTGGGGTTTCTTTCATCGTTGACGTCCCTACAACGATTAATAATGATAACGCTGCTTGTATCAATCAAATTAAGAAATGAAACATCAAATGAGAGAACACCAAGCATATTGCGCTGAAGTTATTCTTTCCCCATCAGCAACAAAAACAACAAAAGATTGAAGTTAAACAAATCCGATCACATGACAACTTAGCTGACTGCTTCACCAAGTCACTGTTGAAGTCTACTTTCCAGAAGCATGTGATGTTCAATGAATTGGTATGCCTAAATTTTCTGATTTGCAACTTAGGGGGACTATTCTGAAGCATACTTACTTGACCTTAATGTACTATTTTTCCTACGAGTAAGGGCATTTTTCCCTTTAGTTTTTGCTCCCTAACTAGGTTTTAACGAGGGACCTAGCATAAGATGATCATACCCTTGTATACGTTCTGTAGACGAGTGAAGACCCGTCCGGAATTAAAATATATCTTGTCCTCGAAAACGTGGAAATGACGATTTTGCCCTTGAAACGATGTGTTGTGAATGTATAAGCGGGCTAAGAAAATGGACCAATTACTTCACTTCCTATTTCCTTGGATCCAATTGGAAATGGGGTTGTTTTGGATTAATTTTAGCTCTAGACTTGGTAGCCCAATTAGGGCTTAAGATTTTTTATATACACCCAATCCTGACCACACGCACACACGTACACGCACGTACATACCTTCACCCTCTCTCTCAATCTTTCCCTCGTCCGTATAGTCCGTACATCCATACACTTGACCAGCTTCATCCTACAGAGATTGAGTTAGTGGACGCCATTTTCGAATTCCTTGCAAGTCCAGGAACACAATCATACCATTAGATAGAGAAAGTGTCACATCCCGGCCCGGGTCCACCACATCCCGGGCCCGTTCCACCACCGTAGCACGATATTGTCCGCTTTGGGCTTACTATTCCCTCACGGTTTTGTTTCTGGGAACTAACGAGTAACTTCCCAGTGGGTCACCCATCATGGGAGTGCTCTCGCGCGCTTCTCGCTTAACTTCGGAGTTCCTACGGAACCCGAAGCCAGTGAGCTCCCAAAAAGCCTCGTGCTAGGTAGGGATGAGAATATACATTTAAGGATCACTCCCCTGGGCGATGTGGGATGTTACAATCCACCCCCTTTAGGGGCCCGACGTCCTCGTCGGCACACTTCCGGCCAGGGATTGGCTCTGATACCATTTGTCACATCCCGACCCGGGGCAGATCTAACATCCCACATCGCCCAGGGGAGTGATCCTTAAATGCATATTCCCATCCCTACCTAGCACGAGGCCTTTTGGGAGCTCACTGGCTTCGGGTTCCGTCGGAACTCTGAAGTTAAGCGAGAATGTGGCCAGAGCACTCCCATGATGGGTAACCCACTGGGAAGTTGCTCGTGAGTTCCCAGAAACAAAATCGTGAGGGCGTGGTCGGGGCCCAAAGCGGACAATATCGTGCTATGGTGGAGCGGGCCCGGGAAGTGATCTGCCTCGGGTCGGGATATGACAAATGGTATCAGAGCCAATCCCTGGCCGGAAGTGTGCCGACGAGGACGTCGGGCCCCTAAGGGGGGTGGATTGTAACATCCCACATCGCCCAGGGGAGCGATCCTTAAATGTATATTCTTATCCCTACCTAGCACGAGGCCTTTTGGGAGCTCACTGGCTTCGGGTTTCGTAGGAACTCCGAAGTTAAGCGAGTAGCGCGCGAGAGCACTCCCAGGATGGGTGACCCACTGGGAAGTTACTCGTGAGTTCCCAGAAACAAAACCGTGAGGGAATAGTAAGCCCAAAGCGGACAATATCGTGCTACGATGGTGGAACGGGCCCGGGATGTGGTGGACCCGGGCCGGGATGTGACAATTGGTATCAAAGCTTAGGGATTAGGTCCTTGTACCTTTACCTTAGTGTTGGAACGATTTTGGGTAACGTCATTTGTAACTCTGACGGGACGCTACTTATGCGTTTGATCTTGTTGGTTTAGAGTCTTGTGTTGCTTATATGACCTTGCTCTTGAATGGTATCGATGTTTTGAGCTCATGTATTGTGCTACGGTGGTGGAACGGGCCCGGGATGTGGTTGACCTGGGCCGAGATGTGACAGAAAGGACCTCGGGAACTCGGGAACTAGTGAGCTCCGGCAAGATGCTCTGCAACTCCGTCGTGATCGTGGGCATTTCACGGAGTTTCAAAGCTCAAAGGAGTCTTTAAACAACTTCACAAAGATCATAAAGAAGTTGTGGAAGGTTTTGGAGGTCGGGATAGGTTAGTTCCTCGAGTTGCAGTTTTGACAGGACTATCGAGGAATTCTCCGACTATTTTATGTGAGTTTTAGGACTTCAAAGTGGTAAGAACATGTTCTACTTGTTTAGAGCTTCATTTTGGTATAAATTTCATGAAATTTGGTTGAAAAATGAAGAAGATATTAAGGTTTCAAGATTTACCAGTTTCCGGTGACACAGACAGCGGCCGGCAACGGAATTCGGTGAACCACCAGAGAAGAAGGCAAATATTACGTCAATTTTGATGGAATATACCTAACGGCGTCATGTATATTTAACGGAATATTCTATTATTTAGCGGAATATTCTTTAACGGCATTAAAGATTCCGTCCGTGTGCTAGGCACATGCCTGCGCGTGAGACATTGGAAATTTTTTCAAAAAATATAGGAATGTTCGTGGTGTTGAGTAGGCCGCAATGGTATATTCAAACATCCCAGTTGAGCAACGTATGAGAAGTTATTACATAGTTTTGGTTATGTGCTTAAATTAACGTTAAAATTGTTGTTTCACATATAGGTGAGACGTTTCTGGAGGACGAGCGCAGTCGGGCGAGACACGGGGGTTACGACCCTGCCACATACCAGTGAGTAGGTTTTTGGTTATATATATATATATATATATACGTATATATACGTATATATATATACGTATATATATATATATATATATATATATATATACGTATATATGCTTTACGTTTTCCCAGAAATTGTTTTAAATGGTTTTACATTTTAAATGCCATGTCATTTGCATTACATTTTAGAATATGCATTAGTATAGTTATGCATATTGTTGCTTGACGCTGCGGACGCTCAGGTAAGCTTCAGGTGAGTAAATATTGATGGTAGTGATTGTAGTGTGTATGATTATGCTGAGATGCATTTAGAGCTCATAAAGCTGCACCCCGGTGTTAGTGCTCTCGCCCGTGACCAGGGCATAATCCTTCACGTGATGTTCAGCTCCCGCACCGCACGCTCACCTTGGATCCAAGTTTGGTGCACAACTCTGTCGTATAGACCACAATAGGTGGTTCCGACTAGTAGGGGACCCGCGATTTATCGCACAACCTTCACGTGATCGTAGCACTTGAGCGTACTTATTACACCTAGCTCTGTCGTACAGACCACACTAGGTTGTTCTGACTCGTGTGCAGGCATACTTAATGAGCTATAGGTTTAGCCGTACAGGCCACACTAGGTGGATCCGGCTGGCATATTACTTTTCATTGTTAATTATTTATTATGCTGAGATATTTTACATGGCATATGTTGGGATTTCACTATTTTCGAGTATGGTTTCTGTATATGTACGTATGCTAGTTTCTGGGAAATTATAAGGGTTTAACGGCGATGGGTTATTACTTTTGGAAAGAGAAATGATTTTGAAAATCTTTGTTTTTGCCCACTCACACTTTCTGTTTTGCGCCCCTTCAGGTTCTAGATAGGCGTGCTTCTTGGTGGCTTACGAGGAGTCAGCGACGGTTCTGACAAACTATAAATAATGAAGAACATCTCTCTGGTATTGTATAATTAGTATTTGACCTGCTGGACTGCACTTTGGTTACCTATGCTATAAATAAGTGTAACTATACTTAAATATCTTCATTCACACTTATATATTAGTATAGTGTAATTTAGTTAGTTTGGTTTTTATTGACTCACATTTTTATATCACTATCATTTCCGCACCGCGCACATGGCTACGTCACCCTCACGTGACGGCCAGCACGCCTCGATTTGGGTCGGGGTGTGTCAGTTTGGTATAAGAGGCTAGGTTTGGCAGTCTTGCATATTTTGTGAGTATTCTAATTATTTTGGTGTTTTTTGTCAGAACCATGCCGCCTTGTAGAGAGCCACGTACTTCAGCTGAGTCTAGTTTCCCCGATATTACTCAACTTGGGGAAGTAATTGCCAATGCCATTTAGTCTTCGCTTCGTCCTCCTTAAAGGACTCTCTTGTAGACTGTGTATAATCTAAAGTTGAATAATTTTGTGGGTACTGAGGGGCCTAAGGGAGCCGAGCGTTGGCTCAATCACATTGAGAAAACTTTTCGATTGATGCAAAGATAGGGAAATCTTTCTGTGGATTGATGGGTCGAGATGACCACTTGGTTTTTGGGTGAGGAGCGTGCATCCTGGTGGAGGCAGGAATCTCTTTAGTTGTCACCAGAGGAAGCTGCAGATTGAGAGGTTTTTAAGCAGTTATTCCATAAGAGATTTGTACCCCCAGAGTATATAGATCGTAAGAAGCAAAAATTCACGCACATAAAGCAAGGAAAGATGTCAGCTAATGAGTATTATCGGAAGTTCACTGATTTATCTTGTTATTGCCCTGAGATTGCTGTAAATCCTGCAGAGATGCTTCGCCATTTTAGATTGGGTACTAGAAATAAGTGGTGTTCCATGGCGACCACGACTCCCTGTGCTACATATCAGGAGTTTTTACTGCGGGTTGAGGATTCTGAAAATATGGCAGTGATAGCAAGGAAGAGGAAGAAAAAGATAGTAACCAAAAGAAAAATAATAATAAAGATAAAGGCTAGTCAACACAGGGACCTCGCAAGATGTAGAGTTTTAAGAGAAGTGGTACTAGTTCCAGCTCTTCCAGTGGGGTTTTGAGTTCTACTGCGCCGAGGAGAGGTGGCCGATTTTCAAGAGGTTCTCGGTTCCAAGACAAATGGATTCCAGTAGCGCAAGGGCTCCTTTGTGTCGTAGGTGTAACAATCGGCATTTTGGGGAGTGTAAGCAAGGTAGCAGCGGATGCTTCACTTATGGCCAGATGGGACATCGGGCTATTCAGTGCCCGCATAACCAGCAGAAGCCCCAGCCACCTTCCTTACCACCACCAGTTCCGATTCATCAGGTTCCAGGGCCTAGTGGTTACACCTAGACAGGTCACTGGGGTGCTTATCATTATCAGGGTGATATAGCTCCGTATTCTGGAGGACAATATCAATATCCACACGATCCGTATCATCAGAGTGGTTATGCTCAGTATCCAGGAGGTTATACGCCATATCTGCCATATTCAGCTGGTGGATCACAATGGTATCCCAGGGGACAGTCCCAGAACATGGAGGTTGCTTTTAGTAGTGCGGGGTCATCGAGGTAGCCTAATCAGCCTGGTAAGGGACGTAGTTTGTAGGGACGTGGAAATCAAGCTAATAGAGGTCGTGGAGGATGACAACAGACACATGGTCATATTCACCATATTACGTTGCAGGATGCTCAGAACAACCCTGATTTGATTATGGGTACATTGAATATTCTTGGCCATTTTGCTAGAGTATTAATTGATTGTGGTGCTACACACTCTGCTATTTCTCATACGTTTGCTCAGACAACGCAGCCTCATCCCACACATCTCAGATATGAGTTAGAGTTTTCAATGCCTAGAGGTGAGACATGTTATGTTAGCTGGGTGTATCCAGGATGTCCTATGTTGGTTGAGGATGTCGTTATGCCAGCTGATCTAGTTCCGTTAGATATCGTTGATTTTGATGTTATTTTGGGCATGGATCAGCTACATTACAATCGTGCCAAGATGGATTGTTATAGGAAGACAGTCACCTTCCATAGGCTTACCTATGGTCACATTTATGGGTGAGCGTGGTGGAGTGAGACATGACGTTATCTCCGCCATGAGGGCTAAAAGGTTATTGAGGAAAGGTTGTCAGGGGTATTTGGCTCACATGGTATTAAATGTAGATACTCCTATCAATGTGGAAGATGTACGGGTAGTCAGGCATTTTCCTGACGTATTTCCTGATGATTTATCTGGACTACCACTAGACCGAGAAGTGGAGTTCACTATCGATTTACTTCCAGGTACATGTCCTATTTCTTTAACTCCTTATCGAATGACTCCTGTTGAATTGAGGGAATTGAAAATTCAGTTATAGGAATTGGTTGATAAGGGTTTCATTCAGCCTACTACTTCACCTTGGGGAGCTCCAGTTTTATTTGTACGGAAGAAAGACAGGACTTTGAGGTTGTGTATTGACTATCAGCAGCTGAATCGGGTAATAATTAAAAACCGTTATCCGTTGCCCCGTATAGATGATTTATTTGACCAGCTTCGAGGTGCCTGCGTGTTTTCTAAGATTGATTTGAGGTCTGGTTATTATCAATTAAAGATCAGAAGTGAAGATGTTCCTAAGATGGCTTTTCGGACTCGATATGGTCATTATGAGTTTCTTGTGATGCCATTCGGGTTAACTAATGCACCTGCAACTTTTACGGACTTGATGAATCGAGTATTCGAGCCATATCTTGATAGGTTTATCATTGTATTTATTGATGATATTTTGGTGTATTCTAAGTCTAAGTTATAACATGTACGACATCTCACTTTGGTGTTGAAGAAATTGAGGAAACACAAATTATATGCAAAGTTTAGCAAATGCCAGTTTTGGTTAGATCAAGTAGCATTTTTGGGGCATGTCATATCCACTTAAGGTATTCAAGTGGATCCACAGAAGGTAGCGGCCATTGAGATTTGGGAGTAGCCAC